>CM019149.1:45221047-45650947 GCA_009733165.1 Naja naja
CTTTGAATTCCCTGGCTCCAACTACTGGAATCTTGTTCCTTGGGTAGTCTTTGAGGTCAGTGCTTGCTTCTGGAAATGTTTTTTCTGAATTCTTGGAAAGAGTCTGTGTATAGTGTCCCATGACACCATAGATAAATAAGAGCCTGAGTCCACTTCCATGTGGCGCGGTCTCCCTTCAATAAACACCTTCACATGTACTTTTCTGCTATTTAAATGTGAAGACTGACCAATGGATATTGTTTGGTGAGTTTCACTCTTGCCATTTGCTTTTGGATTTAGCCCCTTTTCCAATTAAATTGTTGGGCTTAAAATCTTCCTCAGAAATTTCTTCCTGAATGGTGGAGTTCTGGATGATTTGCAGACTCTGGCTAATATGGCCCCGTTTCTCTAGCAACGAAGCAAATGGAGTCAAAGAACTTGCATTCAGTGGGGTGGCCCCCCCACAGCCTCTGCAAGCGAATCCTTGCCTGTTTTCTCAGAGTCTTTTCTTTTCTTCTCCATTCTGAGCTTAAAAATCCCTCTTCTTCCTCACTGCTATCCGAATCAGAGTCTATTTGTTTGCAATGAGTTGTTGAGGATTTTCCCCATCAGAATGGCTTGAGGCCTGGCTCGAGGCCTTGTTAATCTTTTCATGGCGCAGCTGAGGACTTGGTGGCTTCTGCTGAAACAGCCTCTTCAATAGCCTCTTTAAGCGTGATTTTTGGTTTCATTAACAGTTTGCTTTGTAAGATCTTATCTTTAAGGCCCAAAACAAACCGATCACGCATGGCCTCTTCTCGTTGGTAAAGTCACAAGCACCCCAATGTCCCTTAAGCTTGCCACGAAGTCATTAACACTCTCGCTATCCCCTTGATCCCGACGGTAAAATTGGTGTCTCTTAATGAGGCACGATACTTGTCAATGTAATGGGCTCTTAAAAGTCTTTCTAATTCGGGCCATTCTATTACCTTCAATTCTGCTGCTCCATGCCACTTCGCCATTTTGAAGACTGCCGGACCGCAGTGTGTGAGAAAGACCGCCCTCTTCGTCTCTGGGATGCGGCGAATCGTTCCCTTCCAGGAACATGTGGAACCGTCTGCATCGATTCCCAGTCTTCGTCGCGGATCGAGCGGTGCTGGGGGTGTTCAGCGCAGCCATCTCGTCAGTTGCTTGTTCGTTCGTGCCGCTCTTCTCTTCAGGGAAATCCCATCCTCGTTAAGCCAGTGTTAAGTTTGCATGAAGAGTCAGGCGAGGAGTTCCAGCAAAAGACTTTATTAATGACAACAGCTCGAATGGACCCGTCCGGTAAGCTACGGCTGCTTCTATCCGGCAGCCGTAGCTGCTAGCCAATGGGTGCAGGGTTTCTTCCCGCACTATTTAAACCAATACCATTTGACATTTTACAAGACCAATTCAAATAAACCAATAACATTTAAACCTACATACATAACATATAGTGTCCCATGACACCATAGATAAATAAGAGCCTGAGTCCACTTCCATGTGTACGGTCTCCCTTCAAACACCTTCATGTGTACTTTTCTGCTATTTAAATGTGAAGAATGACCAATGGATATTGTTTGGTGAGTTTCACTCTTGCCATTTGCTTTTGAATTTAAGCCCCATTTTTCCACCAAATTGTTGGGCTAAAATCTTCCTCAGGAAGTTTCTTCCTGAATGGTGGAGTGGATGATTTGCAGACTCTGGCTATGACCCGTTCTCACAGCGTAGGCAAATGGAGTCAAAATTTTTGCATTCAGTCAGGGTGGCCCCATCCTCTGCTAAGCAGTGAATCCTTGCCTGTTTTTTCAGAGTCTTTTCTTTTCTTCTCTTCTGAGCTTATCCTCTTCTTCCTCACTGCTATCGAATCAGAGTCTATTTGTTTGCAATGAGTTGTTGAGATTTTTCCCCATCAGAATGGCTTGAGGCCTGGCTCGAGGCCTTGTTAATCTTTTTCATGGCGCAGCTGAGGACTTGGTGGCTCTCTGCTGAAACAGCCTCTTCAATAGCCTCTTTAAAGCGTGATTTTTGGTTTCATTAACAGTTTGCTTTAAAGATCTTATCTTTAAGGCCCAAAACAAACCCGATCACGCATGGCCTCTTCTCGTTGGTAAGATCACAAGCACCCCCAATGTCCCTTAAACTTGCCAGTCATTAACTCTCGCTATCCCTGATCCCATTGTTAAAATTCGTGTATTGTCTCTTAATGAGGAGATACGATAGCGGCAATAATGGGCTCTTAAAGTCTTTCTAATTCGGGCCATTCTATTACCTTCAATTCTGCTGCTCCGCCAACGCCTTAGCCATTTTGAAAACTGCGGACCGCGGTGTGTGAAAAGAAGCCTCTTCCGTCTCTCGGATGGGGGATGCGTGATCGTTCCCTTCCAGGAACATGTGGAACCGGTCTGCATATGATTCCCATTCCGTCGCCCGGATCGACGGTGCTGGGGGTGTTCAGCGCAGCCATCGCTCAGTTGCTTGTTAAATCCGGCGTCGTCTTCTCTTCAGGGAGATCCCACAGCAAACGCCAGTGTTAAGTTTGCATGAAGAGTCAGGCAGCGAATTCCAGCAAAAAAGACTTTATTAATGACAACAGCTTCGAATGGACCCGCAGGGTTTCTTCCCGCACTATTTAAACCAATACCATTTGACATTTTACAAGACCAATTCAAATAAACCAATAACATTTAAACCTACATACATAACAGTAAGCACATGAACTGTGTGGTTGGGTTTGTGGCAGGGACCAGTATAGGGTGAAGGAGTAATGACTTGGAAACAGCTGCAAGGGTGAAAGGCAGGGCAAGACCGAAATCAGGGCAAGACCAAAAAGATATGGTGGTGACCAAGTTCAGATGGAGGACAGCAGGAGAAAATATTAGAGAAGATCAAAGAATGCTGAAAGACATTGGGTGGAGGAGGTCAGAAAACAGAAGACTAGAAGAAAAGCCAAAAGGGAAGTTCAGAGTTATAACAAGGAACAGAATTAGGCCAGAATACAGAAGAGAGGAGAAAAGTCAAGGGTGGGAAGAAGGAATAAGAGTCAACAGAAGAGGAAGACAAATATTGGTAATTACATGCTGCCAGTATTTGCTCAGGAAGCACTAGAGAACCAGACAGCAAGGACTGGAAGGAAGCAACTAAGGGCTTTTTGTGTGTAGTAGAAAGAACTACTACATTGAAATGAATGACAAGGAGTTTATGAAGATGTGCCAAAGGGGGCAGGAATAGGTCTGATAATTTGCAATTCTGCTAATTTACTAATTTGCCTCTGCATGCCAAGGACCATGCATTTGCCTAATGCTGACCTCTGTGTTCCACTAATGGCTAAAGACTGAAGCCAATGAATAAGAGCTATTAATGTCATTCTGGAAACAAGCTAAAGGTTTTCTCTGTCCTAACCATTTATGTCAGTGTGAAGTCTACGCTAACAGGCTTCTCTATCTTAATTATTTGCTTTCAGTAGAATGTTTGAAAGGCACTTAGGATAAATATAAATTACATTTGCCATCAGAAGGTGATCGTTCTATCTTGTTTTTATTGGAGTTCCCAGGGAGGGGTTAGGAATTGATTCCTTTTAGTTCAACCAATGTATAGTTACCTCACTGGTGCTGATTTTGTTTTAAAGAAAGTTGGAAGTGAGATGGAAAGAGTTCCACTGAGTTCTTGGGCTAATCAATTCCCAAATCTATTAATCCTACATTTAATAGGAGTATTAATAGGAGAGATAGTCCTTGGCTTATGACCAGCAGCTTAGTAAACATTCGAAACTATAACACATCCTGAAAAAGTGCAGAGAAGAGCAACCAGGAGGATTAGGGGACTGGAGGCTAAGACATATGAAGAACAGTTACAGAAACTGGGCATGGCTTAGTCTAGGGAAGAGAAGGACCAGGAGAGACATGATAGCAGTCTTCCAATATTTGAGGAGCTGCCACAGAGAGGAGGGGGTCAAGCTATTTTCTAAAGCATCTGTAGGCCAGACAAGGAATAATGAATGGAAAATGAACAAGGAGAGATTCAACCTGGAAACTTTCTGATAGTGAGTACAATCAACCAGTGGAACAGCTTGCCCTCAGAAGTTGTGGCAGCTTCATCACTGGAGGTTTTCAAGACGAGATTGGATTGCCATTTGTAAGAAATGGTGTAGGGTCTCCTGCTTGAGCAAGAGGTTGGACTAAATGAACTACAAGGTCCCTTCCAACTCTGTTACTCTGTTAATATATTATGTAGTTGTGTCCCAGATTTGAACTTCCAATGGCTGGGCACTCCCTGCAATCATGTGAGTGTATTTTGGACACTTGACAATTGTTTTCAGCATCCTGGGATTTATGAGGTTTTTTACTGGAAACCAGCATTTACTTCCAGCAAAAATGCCCCATAACAAACAAAGGTTCATTTAAAGACATTTGCTTATTGACTACCTCAAAAATTGTCATAAAATGGAGTGTGATCATTAGGTGGATGTGACCCACTTAACAATCATAATTAACTTGTGGCCATGATTTTGTGCTCAGACAATATCTTCTTAACACTACTTTTAATAGTGAAGTTATTAAGTAGTAACTTGGTTTGGTACTGATGCAAAGCAATTGAGATGTACTTTTATTAAATGACTCCTTGTTCAAGAGGCACTTTCAAAAACATCATGTTTAGCCTCTTATCTAAGACCAGCAGAATGTGCCATCAGTTGGAGATCAAGGATTTATCTGTAAGAAAAGTTAGGTAACAGAGATCTACTTCTGTCTCTTCTTGCAATGAATTTATGTATTATGGATTTATAACCCTAGTACTTACTGAAGCCATCAAAACACATCATGTGTCATGAATAAAATATAATGAAAATATTAAATTTTTAAAATGAATAACAAACACAAAAAGTACACATAATGGCAGCATAAAGGCAATCAGCTATTTAAACAGCATCTCTCAAATATCTGTAATGCAAAGATTTCAGCATTTATGAACTTTCAAAAGAAGAGCTGATCTAATGGGTCCAACCTACTGCAGAAACCAAGGCAAATATAGTTCACCTTTTTTAAAAAAATGAGATGGTAAGAGAAATTCCCATTTCCAGTCCTCTAGGGAACAGGTTGCTAGCTTGGAAACCAACTTGAGTTGTTCAGGACCTCCAAAAATTGCTGAATGAAGATAGTATCAACTCATATAAAAAAGGTGTTTTAATTATGCAGTATGTTCCACATGGATGACCCTCAAGATGAAGAGGAAGTTCAGGATGCAGTTGCTGTATTTTAAGTTGGATAGCTAAATGAGACCTTAAAATTGTCCTGTCCAGGAAGGCAAAAATTAAGGTCAAACAGTCTGAGACTGAGAATCTAGCATAAGGTACTTTCAGGAAAGTTTGCAGCAAAGAGCTAGTCAGGGTCAGTAGGAAGGGCAAGGCAAACCAGTCTGTATCTCTATCTAAATGTATAGGTTCAGAAGATCAGCAGTAAAGCCTGGGAAAAATATTCAGGCCATCAAAGCAAGACTGAGAGCCCAACACATTTAAAATAGCCTGACCTAATCATTTGTGCCAATGTCATTCTATGTATGCTCCCAGACCAACCCTATGGGCATGAATGATCCACACTTGTAACTTGACAGAAGATTTTGTTGTGCAGGGGTATTCCCTAATCATGGAATTCTTTGTTTTAAGAAGTGCAGATGGTCACCGTGCTGTCTCATTTTAGCTGGCTGAAATATGTTTGTCTGTTCAGGATTTTGCGAATATGCTCCAAAACAAGGTATAAAATTGTTGGAAGGTTTTTGCATGCACATTCTTAGTGCTGATGATGTAATTGTTGTAGAGATAAGTGTGGTACTTTCATTCTTTTTATACTTCTCTTGACACTCCACTGGGCCTGACGCCTGAGGACCTTTTACAAGGTCTGGTAGAGATGCCAAAAGAAGCAGGGTGAGATGCTTCTTTCCCATCTAGGTTTCCAAGCAGTTCTTAGTAGTTGGAGATATAGTGGTCAGAGAGAAAAGTCTTTCTAAGAACCATAACCAAGTTATAACCATGCTTAGAGGCCCTGTAGATTATTTGTGTGGCATTATTTGCATTGGGACTAGGGGAAAAACACTTTGGTACCAGAACAACTAGAGCAGGGCTGTCAAACTCCCAGCCCGTGGGCAGATGCGTCACATGCTGGCCATGCCCACGCTGGTTTAACGAAGGTCAAACAGTCAACAAATAGTCAAAATTGGGAGCATCCTATCAAATTCTGTACCTGTCAACAGTGGTGTCCCCCAAGGCAGTGTTCTAGGACCAACTCTCTTCATACTCTACATAAATGACCTCTGTGATCATATTAAGAGCAACTGCGTTCTCTTCGCTGATGATGTAAAGCTATTCAACACCACAGACAATACTGCTACCCTTCAAAAAGACCTTGACTATGTATCAGAATGGTCAAACAAATGGCAACTTCAAATCTCAACAATTAAATGCTCTGCTGTCTTACATACTGGCAAAAAAATCAGAAAATAAAATACAGGCTGAATAGTCAAGACCTTGCTGATGATCCAAACTCTGTCAAGGATCTTGGAGTACTCATCTCAGATGATCTAAGTGCTAGAGCCCACTGTAACTACATAGCCAAAAAGGCATTAAGAGTTGTTAACCTAATCTTACGTAGCTTTTTCTCTGGTAATATTACACTACTAACTAGAGCATACAAAACATTTGCTAGACCAATTCTCGAACTGCTCATCAGTCTGGAACCCACATTACATATCTGATATTAACACAGTTGAGAAAGTCGAGAAATATTTCACAAGAAGAGTTCTCCACTCCTCTACTCATTGCAGAATACCTTATGCCACCAGACTTGAAATTCTAGACCTAGAAAACCTAGAACTATGGTGCCTTCGGTCCATCTAAGTATAGTATATAAAATCATACATTGCAATGTCCTATCTGTCAATGAATACTTCAGCTTCAACCACAATGCAAGAATACACAATAGATACAAACTCAAGGGTAACCGCACCAAACTTGATTGCAGGAAATACAACTTCAGCAACAGAGTAGTCAATGTCTGGAATACTCTACCTGACTCTGTGGTTTCTTCCACAAACCCCAAAAACTTTAACCTTAGACTGTCTGCTATTGACCTCACCCCTTTCCTAAGAGTTCTGTAGGGGGCGTGCATAAGCGCACCAACATGCCTACCGTCCCTGTCCTATTGTTTCTTTTATTTTTTCTTTTATTTTTCTTATATGTACCCATTTCATTTATTCATAACTATGTTTATTCTTATACCTGTTATCTTATAAGCAATTGACAAATCAAATAAATAAATAAATAAACATGCTGGCCATGCCCACGCCCGGTTTAATGAAGGGGGGGGGAGTCCCGTTATATCACATGATGCAGCCATGATGATGACACCCCTGAGCTAGAGTACCTACAGTATTCTTGTGGTAAAAGAAAGCATTTGTCATGAGAATAAACTTTATGAATGGTTAGCAGGATATCTTTGTGCCATAGTTGCTGGCATGAACCACTATTCTGCAAGTTAAAAACTGAAGAGGGTTTTAGGAGGACTGTACTATTTCTCAGCTCTTTGTTTTCTAATTATTTTTGTTGTCTTTGGGTCCTGAGATAATTGGTGGATTGGGTTAGGTTGAGTTGGGTTGGGTTAGTTTTGACCCAAAGACTTCCTTAATGCAGAATGGCCATCAACCAAACATGAAATACCGAATTTCTAATTTGTGTATTCTGAGTTATAGTTATAGAGAGTGGGCAAAAAAAAATGTTTTTCCCTCTGTATAGACATCTGGGCTTAATCATCTTTGGGTTATGTTGTGATTAGCTTCCAAGTGATAACTTTCTTTTTTGTTAAAAAAAGACAGTGGACAGAAATGGTTAAACCCATTTAAAGATTCCAAGGGGATATTTTATTTCAGCCACCTCAACTATCCTGCGAGTGAAAAAGAGTACAGATTACAACAACAAAGACAAAAGCTTTCTCCCCCTGATACCTTTCACAGGTGATAGAACTAAAATTCCTATAATAGCCAGTGAGTATGGACCATGTCTACATTGCCTGGGAATTATTGAGGGGGTTGAAATTCAAAACATCTTGAGAGTAAAGTTAAGGAACGCTCATTTACAAAATGACCTTGCAGATGCAGTATTTACAGTGATGGTCTAGTTAGGCTTTGTTTTACTACCGGTTGTCCTTTAACATCATGTTTATTTATTCTTCCTTGTTATGTTGATAGGGTTCCACCAAAAAACTAGGGCAATAGTGACATTGACTATTCTGTTTTTGCCATTAAAGTCTTGTGACCTGCTGACACCATGTAAGTTTTTCCCATCCAAGGCAGGATAATTTTACTATACCGGTAATCCTTGAATTACAATGGATCATTTAATGACTATTCAAACTTACAATGGATTCCAAAAAAGGGAATTAGGATTCAGATTCAGAGTTTCATTGTCTGTCCTCCTCTCCCCACACAGTCATATGATTGCATTTTGGCACACAGCAATCAGTCCACATTTGCTGTTTGGAGTAGTTCATGGTCACGTGACTGCAGTTTATAGTATAGAATAGAATAGAATAGAATAGAATAGAATAGAATAGAATACAATTCTTTATTGGCCAAGTGTGATTGGACACACAAGGAATTTGTATTGGTGCAAATGCTCTCAGTGTACATAAAAGAAAAGATACATTCATCAAGTGTCAAGAATCATAAAGTACAACACTTAATAATAGTCATAGGGTACAATAAGCAATCAAATCATACTAGGAAACAGTCAATATAAATTGTAAGGATACAAGCAACAAAGTTACCGTCATACAGTCACAAGTGGGAGGGGATGGGTGATAAGGAGTGATGAGAAGATTAATAGTAATAGCAGTGCAGACTTGGTAAATAGTTGAAGAGTGTTGAGGGAATTATATGTTTAGCAGAGTGATGGCATTTGGGAAAAAACTGTCCTTGTGTCTAATTGTTCTGGTGTGCAGTGCTCTATAGCGTCGTTTTGAGGGTAGGAGTTGAAACATTTTATGTCCGGGATGTGAAGGGTCTGGTCTGTAAATATTTTCACAGCCCTCATTTTAACTCCTGCAGTATACAGATCCTCAATGGAAGGCAGGTTGTTAGCAACTGTTTTTTCTGCAGCCCTAATTATTCTCTGAAGTCTGTGTCTATCTTGTTGGGTTGCAGATCCAAACCAGACAGTTATAGAAGTGCAATGTTTACAATGTTTTGGGCAAAAACTAGCGTCTACTTCCGCTTTTCTTTGAAAACCACCCCATAATGAACAATGAGTTCACTAAATAACCGCCTTCCCTTTCCAACAGCTGCACACAAAAAAAAGGTTGTAAAATTGGCTGAGGTCACATGGTGATCTGCTTTATGATTGCCCCAAATTAGGGCCAACATTGTGGGCTCAATTACTGTCACAAGTCAAGGATTGCCTGCATCTAACAGTGTACACTATCAACAACTATCTCACCTAAAATCTTCTTTCCATAAAATAGGGTGCTCTTTGCATGATAAAGGGTTAAGTGTATCTCAAGATATTCTGTATTTATATTATAGAGTCTATTTTCTCTTACACAGTTCTAGTTTTTTTTAGTGAAAGCTGGCTTTATTAACATTATAGAGAAATATTAGTTGCTGTTACTGTGGAGATGTATTGCCTCGTTTTCAGCAACCAAATAGAACTAGCACTCTTGTCATCATTTTCTTTTTAATGCCAGCATGAAATATAGATTAGCAAAAAGCCGTATAACTGGAGTCTGCAGCCTCAACTGAGACTGGAGAATTTTAAGCAATTCAAGTCGGTGATGCCTTGTTCCAACTAGTATGGATTGTTTACATTTCAGAAAACATTGCTTTATTGTCTGAAAGATGATCATGCTCATTAAAATACAACCTTACCAGACATAGAAATTCTAGATTAGCTTTCCCAGCTCTGCATTTGACTTATAACTGAATGATGACACCAGGACAATCTTCACATAATAGAAACAGCACTTAAGTTTATATACTGCTTTATAGTCCTTTACAGCCCTCTCTTAAGTGGTTTACAAAGTTAGCCTATTGCCCCCAACAATCTGGGTCCTCATTTTACCCACCTTGGAAGGATGGAAGGCTGAGTCAACCTTGAGCCTGGTGAGACTTGAACTGCCAAATCGCAGGTAGCTGGCAATCAGCAGAAGTAGCCTGCAGTACTGCATTTTAACCACCATGACTCATAACTGCTTGTGAGGTGCCCCCTATTCTACTTTTCCGAACCTTTTGGGAGTTCCAGAAACATTATGCGCATTAGAAACACATTTATCTTTAAACAATCGGATCTTAGGTATTGTATTGTATTGTATTGTATTGTATTGTATTGTATTGTATTGTATTGTATTTATTTATTTATTTATTTATTTATTTATTTATTTATTTATTTATTTATTGTACCATTTAATCCATATCAGGAAGATTAAAGTTGCCATCCCTAAACATAATTTATGCCCATAATGTTACAAGTGAAGTTCAGATACAATCACCTCAGCTGAAAACATGGCATAGATTCTTCTGGAAAATATTTAACACAGAATAGTAACTGTACTGAGCCATATTGAGTTGATCTCAGTGAAGCGGAGATTATTTCCAAGTATGTTTAGCAGCATATTTGGCTAGATGAATATGCAAGACTTATTCACAGTAGCTGGTGGTAATTATGTATTACTATTTTTAAAAAATGTCACAGGAAAGATTTGGAAGGTTTGATATCTTTCTATTATTGTGAGGAAAGCAATGTTTAGACAGTCCCAGGGAGTTATTTTTCTCTATATGTCCTAAAAATCTAGCTTCAGTTATCATTTTTTTCAGATATGCAAATATTGGAAATAATGACAGCAACGAACTTCTTTTACCAGCTTAGAAATATATTTGGAGACACATCTCTTGTTCATACCATAAAGGGATGAATAATCAGAAAATCAGCACAACTAATGCTAGATCAATATATTGTAACCAATAGCATGGTTTAAAACCTATAGGTAGAAAATGTGGCATTTTCTTGAAGTAGAAGAAAATTCAGACAAAAAAAGCAAATGTAGGTTTCTATTGCTTTTCTTATTTAATATTATAGATTGTTTATTCTGTAAAAGTAACAAAAACCTTTTCCCTCTGAGGTTTTGTAAAATAGAGCCAATATACAAAATAGCCTAAGTTGTGGTCACAGAAGAATTTGATTTAGCTCGCTCAAAAAGTCAGAAACACAAAAAAGCTAAATAAACAAGCAAGCAAGCCTAACCATCTGATTAGGAGATACTGAAGAATCCATTCAAAAGTCACCTGCTTTTCTTTAATTCTCAAGGAGGAAAATGTTTGGCATTAATGCATTGTCTTGAGGCTGCAATTCAGGAGAATCCAGAATCTACCAGGAGTACAAAATACAGCAGTTAGATGGTGTGAGAACATCTTTGGGAAATTATATGACTCTAATCCAAAAGGAATTAAATTTCCTAACCTAAATCATGGGGAACCTCGATCCTAAACGAAGTACTTTTGCGTGTGTGTGATTTTTGATTATATCATGGAGTCTATTTTTGCTGGCACTGAGCTTCTTCACAACTCTATGTCTCTTTTTTTTTAAATTACATTTATATGCCACCCTTCTCCGAAGACTCAGGGCGGCTTACAATTTTTGGGATACAACCCAATGTGCTCAGCAATAGCCTTCATTCCATTGTATATGCCTGCTTATTACTAAGCGGCATTTTTACAAAGTCAGCTTATTGCCCCCAACAATCTTGGGTCCTCAATTTACCTACCCCAAGAGGATGGAAGGCTGAGTCAACCTTGAGCCTGGTGGGATTCGAGCCTGCAGTAATTGCAGGCAGCTGGAACTTAAGTGCTAGGCATTTAACAGCCTGCACCACCAAGGCTCAACAAGGCTTTTGTTTATACCTGTCGGAGATCCATTGCTGAGCTTGGTTATAAATATTAAGGGCTACATATATATTGATAAATAAACCAGAAGCATCATTGGTGGAAAAGTAACACATTGGCAGCTACCTTTACCTGTGAGCCCACAAGAGGGATGCTTTTGTTATATCTCTCTAAATTGTATCTATTTTCGTCTTCATATATTTACACTCATTTCCTCTCATTTGTACTTGATATCTTGTGGGTCTCCAGGATTTATCCAGTTCTTGTTTGCCAATGTATTGAATGTTATATAGCACAAAATGAGAGGGGAGGATCCGAACATGAGATTATGAACACCTCACCTGAGTCTAATTTCTGTCAATTTCTGTTTGCAGCTGCAAATTTTTGTTTATAATTTATGCAAAGTTCTAACAATATGCCAGTGCTGGTTTGGGGCATGATATCAAAGTCAATTGGTGCTTTATAGTTGGCAAGTTAGACAGCAGTGAATAATTTGTTTATTCATCAGCCCAAACTGCATGTTAGGTCTGATGAAGTCCCTTTGTGCCATGATTATGTTTTATCAAAACATACATTACAAATGTTAGTTTGCAATCCAGAAGATACATCAGTACAAGATGTGTCTGCATCGGAGCATCCTTTTTCATCTGGTTAAAATGGGCTTTAGATGTTCTTTCATGGCTGAAGTCAGAAGTATTAATTGAAAGTATTAATTGAAAGTATTAATTAAAAGTATTAGTTGAGATTGCTAAAAAGTGTCATAAGAAATAAGCCACCACAAAGCATTGCACTGAACTAAATCATGTGGCTTCTTTGCTTTACTTCTTGACTAGCACACTGGAAGCAGAATAATCAAAACCAT
This sequence comes from Naja naja, assembly GCA_009733165.1. Taxonomy (NCBI): domain Eukaryota; kingdom Metazoa; phylum Chordata; class Lepidosauria; order Squamata; family Elapidae; genus Naja; species Naja naja. The sequence goes on from CM019149.1 coordinate 45,233,805, forward strand.
CAGGAAGGAAGTTTCTATTCCGAGTATGGATGTATTGAGGAACAAAGAATGGCTCAGAGATTAGTTCCAATATCTAAAGGGCTGCCACAAAAAAGAGGGAGTCAACCTATTTTCCAAAACACCTAAAGGCGGAACAAGAAGGAATGGATGGAGACAAATTAAGGAGAGAACCAACCTGGAACTCAGGAGAATATTTCTTGACAGTGAGAACAATTAATCAGTGGAACAATTTACCTTCAGAGATTATGGGTGCTTCATCACTGGAGGATTTTAAGCAGAGATTGGACAGCCATTTGTCAGAAAAGCTGTGAGAACTCTTGTTTCAGCAGGAGGTTGGACTAGAAAACCTCCAAGGTCCCTTCCAACTCTATTATTTTATTGTATTCTCTCTTTGTATCTTGCCAATTTGTGTTTGAATACACTTCGGCCCTTACAATGTTTACTTTGGATTACTGCTTAACTCTATTATCCACCCAGCCTTGGCTTTTCTGACGGTTTCCAAGATGTACTTTGCTGACTCATGGACTTTCCTTGTTTTTGCTTGCAGCAGATTCCAAATTAACTTATTGCAGAAGAGTGACCATTAAGCGAGAGGGAAATTGCCTTACTTCTGTGTGCCTTAGCAACAGTGCTTTTACTCTCCTGTTGCCATAACAACTGCAGCACACACATCAAGGTCACCAAACCCACTTTTCCTTCCAGCCTGCGGCTATATCAGATGGATTTTCGGCGTGTGCTTCTTTTTATTCTAGATTGCATGAAGGATGACTTGTTACAAGAAAACAACTTTTCACCTACCATGTAAACAAGCACAGGAAGATGATGGTGTACTATAACAGCTCTTATAACATGATGTGGATGGAGCTAGCTTTTACCTGGAAAATAGCCAGAGTAGGAAATTTCATCTCCTTTTTTCCTGTAAGAAAAAAATATATATTTATACACACATACAGATAAAATATAGACAGACAGTCAGACAGACAGACAGACACAGAGAGAGAGAGAGAGAGAGAAAGAAAAAGACAAATACACACAAATACAATACAAAGGTGAAATACAATTTGCAATCCATGCCAAAAATGATTACTATAATTATCACTTCCAATCGAAAGTCATAACATTTTTCTCTATAGAGCAAAACCAAGGGAGGGAACATTACAAATTGCACCACTCTCTGTGTAGTCAGCTGGGAATTTTTTAGATGCATTGTGCTTACACGATATTGCATTTTAAATTATGTTGTCTCCCCACAGTGAGATGGATTGACATATAAACCAGTTTGCATAAATAAAAATAAAATAATCTGATTCATAGATTCTTACGCATGTATTATGTCTGAAGCCCACAGGAATGTCCTTTCCAAACCCACATATAATCCCCAAGAAGAATCTAATCATTTGGAGTATAGAATCCATCATTTCAAAATATTACATGATTCTCCTGTTTCGTTCAAACTCTGGAGAAAAATTTAAAAGATATACCCAGCAGCTTTTTGATTACTGATAAAGCAGTTTTCCAATAACAAGGAGTGACTGAAATTCGGGACTATGCTGAATTGAGTCACAACTCAATATTTAATTAAATTGCCAGATAAATATTGTTATCCCACCTTTTTTAAAGTTTCTCAAAAATGGTTCATGGTAGGTTAAAAAAAAAGGTAATGACAAGATTTTCCAAGAAGACTTAGAGAAGGTATGCAGAAATATTTAAGCTCTGTTGTGAGACAAGAAGTTTGTGGATGTCATACAGTCAAAAGGGAAGGTATAAGAAGGTTGAAGATATCAGGTGGGATATGAGGGAGATTTTTCTTCCTCATTCAAACACAATAATGCTACAATTCACTTGACAAATTTAAGGGCTAATTAAATAAGAGTTTTCTTTCTTTCAATTGATAAGGGTTCTATGGATTTCAATATCATCATCAAAGTTTTACCATGAATGGTAAAGCTTTTGTTCCATCAAGTGTCCTCCATGTTGGTGCTATAGTTTATCTATCCTTTATTTTATTTTGTTTTGTTCGTTTGTTTGTCAAACATGTACAAGATGACAAGTACAGGTATGAACATAAACATGAACAAAGGAAGTAAATACAGATAAATGGGGACAGTAAGACAGGGGTGGTAGGCACTCTGGTGCCAGTGGTGGGATTCAAATTTTTTTACTATGGGTTCTGTGGGCGTGGCTTGGTGGGCCTGGCAGGGGAAGGATAATGTAAAATCTCCAGTCAGAGGTGGGATTTGCTGGTTCTCCAAACTACTCAAAATTTCTGCTAACGGTTCTCCAGAACTGGTCAGAACCTGCTGAACACCATCTCTGGCTGGTGCACTTATGCACGCCCCCTTTAAGGACCTCTTAAGAATAGGGTGAGGTCCATGGTAGACAGTTTATTCATCCCTATCAGGTTTTTTCAGAAAATTGGGAATGGGAGGGAAATGAGCTGCTTTAATGAACTGCAGGGAGGTGCTGTGCTCCCATGAAAATTCAAAGAATTTCTTCTGAATATTTTTTGGAGTGTTCATAGCCCTCATGGAAAAAAGAAAATTTCTACAGTTGCTTAAAGGTTTTCCTTAGAAGAGGTGGTAGCACCGTTACTGAAAAAAATCCAGGAAGAGTCCTTAGGATATTATTCCTGATGATTTAGTTAAAGCTACAGATCACCTCCCAAATTATACAATGATAATGTTGCTTATCTTAAAAGTGTGAGAGGTGTGTACATACAGATCGTCTTTTCCTTACAATGGCAATTGGGACTGGAATTTTCATTGCTAAGGGATGCAGTTGTAAAATATAACATCGCATGAACCTGTTGCTTAGTGATGGCAATCCTGACAGTCCCATTACCATTGTAAACCAAGGACTGAGTGTTCAGGTTGCCATTGTCATGTGATCACAATTTACAATTTCCTGCCAGCTTCCCCATTTACTTTGCTTGTCATGTGATTGCAGGGATGCTGCAGTGGCCGGAATTACAAGTACTCATCATAAATACCTTTCATTTAGCACCGTTGTAACTTTGAGTAGTCTCTGAATGAAAGGGTGTAACCTGAGGACTACCTGTATAAAGGCATGCAAACATGGCAATGCAGTTTCAGCCATATTTTAACTTCACAGTTATGTAATCTAGTTTTTAAATTAATATCTGCCCATTAAAAAAATAATAAAAGGGTTTTCAAAACTTAAGTTAAAAGGTTATACGGCTCTTCAAACACTGATAGTCTCACTTCCCTGAAAAAATGAGATGGGCAATTTTTTAAATTACTATATATGAAGTATATTTTCTAACCAGATAATTTTATCAGGTACCACTTGTTATGTTTGCATGAAGAGTCAGACGCGGAGTGCTTCAGTGAAGAGTTTATTAGTGACTACAGCTCATAACAGACCCGATTTGGCTGGGCTGTGGCTGCTACATATAGCCAGCAGCCACAGTTGCCAGCCAATCAGAGTGCAGGATTTTCCCGCACTTTTTAACCAATCATTTCTGACATTTTACAAGAACAGTTCATACTAAACCAATGACATTCAAACCTGCATACATAACACCACTCATTTGGCTTTCTGTTTCTGAGGCATCCTTTTGAAGATGAGATTCTCACCCCCTTCCTTATTTTACAGCTGTATATTAGAAATCATTTTAATGAAATGTAAGAATATGGTTCCTGCATTAAAAAATAAAAGTCTTCAAAAGCTATTAGCGACATTTTACTTCAGGGATTTCTTTGAAGTCTGAAGGTGTTTCCATTCCTAAAGTAGCATCTTGCAGATTAACAAATGACTGACTATTGTTTAGGGCAGTGATTGCCTACCGGTGGGCCATGGACCACTGCTGGTCCATGAGAAAATTTTGGTGGTCTGCAGAGAACCCCACAAAAGTAATTAATCCAGGCTGCATGGGAACACAAGGCTGCACTGCCCACATGCCCCACGGGAACATAAGGCTTGCTTCACTTGCATTGCGAACAACCTGAGATAATGAGGGGAGGGGGGAAAGGGCAGGGGGAGAACTTGCCCCACTTGCCCCATGTGCCTTGGCTGGCCACCAGACTGCTTCTTTCCACTTCTTTCTCTCCCCCCAACTCCACCAGAAATGAGTCTTTGGGACCCTGCAAGGCATCCTGCTGCAAGAGGCTGCACTGGCACGACAAGTCTCACAAACAAAGACTCATTTCTGGTGGAGTTTGGGGGAGAGAAAGAAAGACTTCTGCTGTTTCTGCTGATTTCCTTGCATGAAGCCAAAAGTCTCTTTCTCTCTCTTCCCCCCTCCCTGAGAACAGAGCTGGAGACGGTATCCTGCAATCCCAAATAAAGAACGATCGATCAGTAGGAAAACAGAGTGGGGGATTTTCCTGCAGATTTTTGGGGGGATTTTCCCAGGGTCTCTGCTGCTTCTGCTTTTTCTGCACAGCTCCTGGGAAAATCCAAAAAAACTCTGCAGGAAAATTCCCCACCCTGTTTCCTACCAATTGATCGTTCTTTATTTGGGATCGCAGGATACCATCTCTCTCTCTCTCCCCTGAGAACAGAGGTGAAAAGCAGGTTAGTGAAGGAATGTGACTGCCTTGGAGGGGGTGTGGGGTGTGGGACCTGTGTGTGTGTGTGTGTGTGTGTGTGTGTGTGAGAGAGAGAGAGAGAGAGAGAGAGAGAGAGACATCACCGCCAGCTCTCCGAGGTTACATCGGATCTCTCTCTCCCACCAGTGGCAGTGGTGGAGCTTCAGTGCTTGGCCGGCGGGGAGCCAGGTGAGAGGTGTCACTCGCTCTTTTTGGCTGCAAAAGAAGTAGCCAAGGGGTCAGGCGAGGCATGTGGGGAAAAAAGTAGGACACCCCTACCCCTAAAAGCAGCTCTGGGATGACCAAAGGGCCAGTCTTGTGACTACTGCAGCTCTGGAATATGGGACCAACTTTCCCACCAACGTCAGCAAGCCACCATCAGTCAAAATTCATATTAGTGGTCTGCAGGATTTAAAATTATGAGTTTGGTGGTCCCTGAGGTCCAAAAAGTTGGTGACCCCTGGCTTAGAGAAGCAGCTAAAAGTAACAGGCTATCTCTCTGCATAAGAATTTCCAGTTGGAGGCCATTATGCACATGATACCACTGTAGCTTCTATTAGTTCACCAGTGGCTTCCATCACCAAGTTCCTTGGCAGCACATTTTGTCACTTGAGCACTCTTCTGTCACTGGATTTCCAACTGATGAGAAGCCACTATAAGCTTATGACACACACAAGACTGGAATTACTCTTTAAAACAGGAATGTCCAACCTTGGCAACTTTAAGACCTGTAGTCTTCACCTCCCAGAATTCCCCAGATGACCATAGTGGCTGAGGAATTCAACTGACTATAAATGAGGGCTGGAAAATAGAACAGAACAGAACAGAGCTGCCTGGAAGGGACCTTGGAGGTCTTCTAGTCCAGCCCCCTGCTCAAGCAGGAGAACATATACCATTTCAGACAAGTGACTTTCTAGCCTCTTCTTAAAAATCTTCAGTAACAGAGCACCCACAACTTTTGAAGGCCAGCTGTTCCACTGGTTAATTGTCCTGTTAGGAAGTTTCTCTTTAATTCCAGGTTGCTTCTCTCTTTGATTTTTTTCCCAACCATTGTTCCTTGTCCTGCCCTCTGGTGCTCTGGATAATAATTTGACTCCCTCTTCTTTGTGGCAGTCCCATAAATATTGGAATACTGCTATCATATCACCCTATATTCTTCTTTTCTTTAGACCAGCCAAACCCAAAGCTTGCAGCCATTCTTCATATGGTTTAGTCTCCAGGCCTTTGATCATCTTAGTTGCTCTTTTTGAACTTTTTCCGTACAGTATCCAAGATTCCTTAGTTATGAGAGACTAGCATTAAAGAGACCTTTCTGAAACTATTAGAATCTGTCTAGTTCATGCATCCTAGATGTTCTTTAGCTTTGAGAAGGCTGGCAGGAGAAATATTAGTATCTGCTGATTCTCATCTGTCCATTTGAATCTTTATTTGCATTATATATCAGAGTTAGAAATTAATTTGGGGCAGCAAATTTGGTTATGGAAGATTATTGATATTCAGTGAGCCAACATGCTTTTAGACCTCTCTTCTCCTCCCCTCCTCTCCTTCTTCCCTCCCCTTTCCCAGTGATTTAATCTCTTATGTCACCATAATTTCTTTTTCAATTTCATGAGGCCATAGTATCTAAGAACAGTAATGGTCTCAGATGAATGAAAACAAATTGGGACTGACTCCAATAAGATGGAAATATTTTGGAGTGAATGGTGTTCAATCTTTCCTGGATAGAGTTATGGCAAAAATCAGATTCTACAATAGTTATTAATCTCTTGCAACCCTTGAGGGATCAAACAACCTCTTTGACTTTGGCTGATGTACCAACTGTGACCTTCTTGATGGAGACCACTTATCCAGAGTCACTCATGCTCTGATCTTCCTTAGGCTATGTGTCTTTGCTGCCTGTTGGACATAAATCAAGAACATGTGCTGAATATAGCATCTGTCAGCCTTAGAAACCAAGGCAACTGATTTGGAAAAGCCGAGTAGTTGGTTAATGAAGTCTTTGAGGAGTTTATAGTAATAGCCCACCCTCCTTCACACGGGTGCATTTTGACAGCTGGACTCTGTGTGGACAAATTCTCTGTTTCACAGCATGAATTGACTCAACATGTGAATATTCCTTATCTCTAATAGGATGCTTGCAGAAAATTCCAGTTGTTTGTTTATTTTATATTCAGTTTTTATCCTGCCCTCTCTTTGAGGAGCTCAAGGCAGATTACACTGGCCTCTCCCCCCATTTTATCTATGCAGTAGGAACATGCATTATGTTAAGTTTGCATGAAGAGTCAGACGCGGAGTGCTTCAGTGAAGAGTTTATTAGTGACTACAGCTCATAACAGACCCGATTTGGCTGGGCTGCGGCTGCTACTTATAGCCAGCAGCTGCAGTTGCCAGCCAATCAGAGTGAGTGCAGGGTTTTTTTTAAACCAATCATTTCTGACATTTTACAAGAACAGTTCAAACTAAACCAATGACATTCAAACCTGCATACATCACACCCTTCCCCACTAGGTTCAGTCCATACTCAAACCCCAACCTATCTAATGTATTCTTTTAAATAGGTGGGGCTCTTACGTATGCGTTGAGACCTTCGTGGTTCAGAAGTTTTAATGTTCTCACCCAGTGAGAGAGGAAATGTGTCTGTTGACATTTCCCTACTCAGGCTTCCAGTGAAAGAAGACCCTTCCACTTGTCTGATGTTCATTGTGACATTTGCATTGGACATTATGGCTCATTACACTTGCTTCCCCTCCTCCCTTTCCCCTAGAAAGGCATTAGGTATGGGAACTAGAGAGGAACAATTGTGATGTTCCTGAGGTAATCTGGATCTTAACTGATCAGTGTGCCTGCTCCAGAGGACACCATCCTCTGTTTGCACCCTGTAAGAACGAGGGCCAGTGATTTGAGTTATTTCAGCAGGAATCCATGAAGGTTCACCCATAAGGTTCTTAGCATAAACAGAATCACCCACACTGAACGTGCGAACTTTGCAAGTGGAATCAAGTGGTGCATTGGGTGCGTAAGAGGGATGAAGGCGGTCAAGGGAAGACCTAAGTTTCCTACCCATCAACAACTCTGCTGGGGATAAGTTAGTTGATGGGTTAGGAGTGATGTGCTGAACACTGAAGTTTTCAACTTTCTCAGTGATGTCCCCAGGGCCCAATTGCTGAAGCTTTTCCTTGGTAAAATGTACCATGCGTTCATCCCGGCCGTTAGCCGAAGGGTGCCCAGGGGCTGTCAGGGCATGTCTGATACCCTGTTGTGCTAGATAGGATTCAAAAAGGTTGGATATAAATTGAGGGCTATTGTCAGAGACAAGAACATCAGGTAACCCATGGGTTACAAAAGCTTTTAAGCTGCTTGATGACAGCATCAGTTGTGGTGGATGCCATAGGGATGACCTCTAGCCATTTGGAATATGCATCTACTATAATAAGGAAGGTGTGCCCTCTGGTAGGGCAGCGAAATCAATGTGAATCCTAGACCATGGGCCCCTAGGACATTCCCATTCCTGTGTGGGGGAGGTGGGGCAGGCCTGACTACCTGACAGTTGGGACAAGATGCAACCCAGTTTTCAACCATTTTGTCAATACCTGGCCACCATACATAACTCCTGGCCAATCCCTTCATCCTGACAATACCTGGATGACCCTCATGTAACATTTCCAAAACCTCTCTTTGCAGTTTTGCAGGAATAACCACCCTGTTACCCCACAAAATACATCCTCTTAATACAGATAATTCAGTTTGCCTGGATTTAAAAGGTTGGGCAAGGTGAGGTAGATCTTGAAAAGGCCAACCTTTCTTACTCCAGCCTATAACAGGAGCCAACACAGTGTTTTTGGCAGTCTCTCTGGCAATTTCAGCAGCGTGTACTGGAACCTTGGCAACAGTTTCTAGGAAAAAGGTGTGTGCCTCAGGTTCACAGTCCTCAGTGTGAAACGGAAGTGGGCAGCGACTCAAAGCATCAGCATGGACAATGTCTTTGCCAGGCTTGTGGATGAGCTTGTATGAATAAGCAGCAAGAAATTCAGTCCACCTCAGCATTCTTGGTGACAGGATAGTGGGTGTAGGTTTGTCTCCTGCCACAATGCCTAACAAAGGTTTGTGATCTGTGACAACAGTAAATGTTCTCTCATGGAATTTCTTGACAGCTGCAACAATTGCCAATGCTTCCTTGTCCAATTGGCTGTAATTCCTCTCTGCTTTGGTCAAAGTGCAGAGTAAAATGCAATAGGGGCTTCCTCCGCTGGGAAGCCTGTGGCTCAAAAAAACCCACTCCAAAAGGGGATGCATCACAAGTCAGTACAACAGGCAAATTCTCAGAGAACTGTATCAGTACAGCATCAGACGTGATTAGTCTTTTAATATTGTTGAATGCTGATTGTTCCTTCCTGCCCCAGACACAAGCAGATTTTTTGTCCAATAATCTGTGTAATGGTTCTGCAATGGTTGCCTTCTGAGGTAGAAACATGTGATAAAAGTTAATAAGTCCAAGGAAGGCTTGCAAATCTGTTTGGCATTTTGGTCTAAGGGCTTCTTTGATTGCTTGAACCTTGGCATCCGTAGGGTGGATGCCATGCTTGTCAATCATATAGCCCAAGAACTCAACCTTGTCAGTTCTAAGAGTGCATTTTTCTTCCTTGACTTTTAACCCTGCTTCCTTGAATCTGGTAAGGACTTCTCTGAGTCTCTCTTGTAATTGAGTGTCATTTTCAGCAGAGATTAACACATCATCCTGGCAGTCCTTGGAGCATCCTTTCCATAAGGCTTTGGAAGATGCCTGGTGCCACGCACTCCAAACTGTAACCTTTACATTTGAAGGCACCTCTATGAGTCACAATGGTTTGGGCCTCTGCAGTGGCATCATCAACTGTTAATTGTTGATATGCCTGGGCCAGATCCAATTTGGCAAAGACTGTGCCCCTGCCAAGTGAATGTAATAAATGATGCACCACTGGAACTGGATATGCTCTGCTGAAGCATGGTTCAATGTCCCCTTATAGTCTCCACAGATTCTTACTGACCCATCAGTCTTGACTGGTGTGACTATGGGTGTCTCCCATCTGGAGGATCAGTGGGCTCTAAAACCCCTTGAGCTATTAGTTTATCTAATTGTGCATCATTTTTTTTCCTTTAAGGCAAATGGGACCCTTCTGGGCTTTAAACGAATTGGGGGCACCTTGGGATCTAGGTTGAAAGTGCTAGGGGTCCCCATATACTTGCCCAATCCGTCGCTGAAGACCTCTGGAAACTCAGACTTCAAGGCCTCCTCCCATTCAGTGTTGCTCACGTGATTGATGCCAGTCACCTCGATGCCTAGTGGATTGAACCACTCAAGTCCCAGAAAGCTTGGGCGATCCTTGTCCACGATGGTCAGGGGCAAGCGTTTGGTGTGGCCTTTGAACTTCACGTTGAATTCTCTTGTTCCAACTACTGGAATCTTGTTCTCTTGGTAGTCTTTAAGAGTCAGTGCTTGCTTCTGGAAATGCTTCTTCTGAATGTTGGGAAGTAGCCTGTGAATAGTGTCCCATGACACCATAGATAAATAGGAGCCTGAGTCCACTTCCATTTGGCAAGGCCTTCCTTCAATTAGTACCTTCACATGTACTTTTCTGCTTTTAAGGTGAAGAATGACCAATGGTGACTGTTTGATGAGTTTCATTCTTCCCATTTGCTTCTGTGTTGCGCCCCATTTTCTCACTGAAGTTGTTAGGCTTGAATTCTTTGTCAGGAAACTTCCTTCTGTGTGGTGGAGTTCTGGATGATTTGCAGACTCTTGCTAGGTGTCCTCTTTTTTCACAACGGAGACAAATGGTGTCTAGAAACTTGCATTCAGTGCGGGGGTGGCTTCTCCCACAACCTCTGCAGTAAAAATCTTGCCTCTTTCTTCTCAGGTCTTTCTTTTTCCGGTCCATTCTGAGTCTGTAAATTCCTTCCTCCACCTCACTACAGTCTGACTCAGAAACTAGTTCCTCACAATGAGGAACTGAATGAGCCATCAGAATGGCTCGTGGCCCTGTTTATCTTCTTCATGGCTGCTGCTGATGACTTGGTAGCTTCTGCTGAAGAGGCTTCTTCTATTGCTTCTTTCAGCATGATCTTAGGTTTCATTAATAACTTGCTCTGTAACACCTTGTCTTTAAGGCCCAAAATGAAACGATCGCGCATGGCCTCCTCTAAACTGTTGAATTCGATGCACCCCAATGTCTCTTAAACTTGCCACGAAGTCGTTTATGCTTTCGTTTTCCCCCTGATCATGACAGTAAAACACATGTCTCTTAATGAGGCACTATACTTGTGGTGCGTAATGGGCTCTTAACAGCCTTTCCAGATCAGGTCAAGCCATTACCTTCACGTCTGCTGCTCCTGCGAGTGCCTTCGCCATCTTGAAAACTGCTGGACCGCAGTATGTAAGGAAGACCACCCTCTTCCGCTGCTCGGAAATGGCGGCAAGTTCGTTTCCCTCCAGATACATTTGGAAACGATCTGCATACGACTCCCAGTCTTCTGCCGTCGGATCGAACGGGCTGGGGGGGTGTTCAGCGCAGCCATCTTGCTCTTCTTCTGTTCTACGTTGCCTTCTTCTTCAGGGGAATCCCATCTTTGTTGCCAGTGTTAAGTTTGCATAGAGAGGCAGACGCGGAGTGCTTCAGCTCTTAAGTTTATTAGTGACTTCAGCTCAGAACGGACCCAACTGGCTTTGCTGCAGCTGCTACTTATAGCCGGCAGCCGCAGCTGACAGCCAATCAGAGTGCAGGGTTTTCCCGCACCTTTTAAACCAATCATCTCCAACACTTTACAAGAACAATTCAAACTAAACCAATGATTTCAAACACTGCATACATAAAAAATATGAACCAGTTTCCAAGCATCTGAATTTGGATCATTTGATCGTGGGGCTGCTACAACTGTCATAAATGTGAGAAACAGTCATAAGTCACTTTTCTCAGTGCCATTGAAACTTCAGTCACTAAGCAAATTGTTATATGCCAATAACAGTCTCCCGATGTCCCATGCGCTCCCACCGACAGGGCCTTCTCCAGGTGCCGTCGACTAGGCAATGTTGGCTGCCAGTCCCCAGGAGTAGGGCCTTCTCTGTGGGAGCACCCACCCTATGGAACCAGCTCCCCCTGAAGCTCTGGGTGGCCCCTGACTTCCGGTCCTTCTGCCGTGGCCTAAAAACATGGCTGTTCCAACTAGCCTACCCGGACTGATGGGGGGGGGAGGGTTTTTAGCATAGTTTTAATTGGAATATTTATGAGACCTTGGGTTTAATAGTTTTTTTAATATTTGTATATTTTTATTACTGTTTTTACTTTGTAAGCCTCCCTGAGTCCTCAGGGAGATAGGGCGGCATGTAAGTCTCATAAATAAAATAAATACATAAAATAAATATGTCAAGGACTATCTATATTGAAAAATGTAATACATAACCACAAGTGTAAATGCTATTTATCTCTGATGTATATTTAGAGACAAAAACAAAGTATTTGGTACAAGGAACACCTGTACTGTATCACTTCACGAAAGAAAAAACTGAAATGTCACCAATAACACTATATTAAAACCGATGTCTCGAAGTTTCTTGGGCTATCATTGCTAAGATGAAAATTATAATGATGTTTAAATGTCATATATGTGTATCACAATCCTGAACAGTAATTTTTGTGACAAACTCACACAAAACTAGGGACTGGTATAGATGCAAAATTTAATATCGTTGGGCAGGATTGTTTTTTAAAGCATATTCCTTGCATTTCTGGAAAGGTACCAGAGCTGAAACAAAACAGCTACTGAATAGAAGCTGTTTAAGCTGTTTATAGAATAACAGACTTGGGAGGGACCTTGGAGGTCTTCTAGTCCAATCCACTGCTTGAGGAGGAGACCCTATACTGTTCAGACATATGGCTGCCCAGTCTTTTCTTAAAAGCCTCCAGTGATGGAGCACCCATCAGTTCTGAAGGTAAACCATTCCATTGGTTAATTGTTAGGAAATTTCTGCTTAGTTCTCCTCTCCTTGATTAGCTTCCATCCATTGGAACACTGCTATCGTGTCACCTTTTGAGTAAACCTCTAAGGATCAAGAGACTAAATGCTATAAGTATTCCCCCATCAATTTAGATTAAATAGATCTTCTTACATGTGAACAGACACAGATGTACAGAATGCCAGTGTATAAGATTTGTGCTATCTTTTGAAACTATAGAACGTAGTGTGAGTCAGCACATAACGGGTCATTCTAATGTTTCATTTGGTGGAAGGAGAGTTACTATCAGAATCTACTGAGGTGCAAGTCTGTTTGAACAATTATAGAATAAAATGAAATTCCCAGAGTGATTCTGGCAAAAGCAACAGTAAAGTTCACACTTAACACATCACTTCTCACTTCTTCTGTAGTTCCAAATGTCTCTGCAGCACCTTCCATATGGAGTTAGCAGAATTCCTGAAGCCTTTGTTTCGACAAGCCGCTCCATGCAATCCTCCATGTAACAATGAAACATGAAGGTGGCCTAAGCAAACATTTTGCTCTGAATTGTTTGTAAAACAACCTTGCTAATATGACAGCTCGTAAAAAATATTTATAACCACCAAGCACCATCTTTTACACCCTGAAGCAGAAAGCAGCAGTAGCAGCTGTAGCCTAGTGTTAGCGTGCTCGTTGCTTGGAGAATTAGAGATAGTTTTAAATCCCAAACCAACCAATAATCCACCCTCCAAAACCAGGAAAAGATACCGAACCAAAGGAAACAGTTAAACCTCCCAACCAAAGTAGAATTATTTTGATTTCATCGACAAATTGGCAATGTAAGGATTGAGGTGGCTGATCCAGGAATCAGCCGGTCCCAGATTTAAGGTGGTTGTTATGCAAATGTTCAACTGCAAACCAAACAAGCATCACATCAAATATCCATTATTTTGGAAAGATAACACAAGTGTCAGCTGTCACCTTATGCTGGCTGTGCTTTGTTGTTATGTGGTGACAGACTGCCATGAGCTGGGTGGAGGAGGGGTGGTGGGGTTGTGCTTGGGGAATTGAAAGTAGAGGCTGTACCACCTAGAGATGCTGCCCCAAGGTCATTCAGCTGGAAGAAGGAGGGAACTGCATACCAAGATGTATTTAGATTGACCATCATGAAAAATCTTGCATGGACTGATTTGCTTGGTTACAGTGGGCTGGGTAGCTGTGGGGAGCAGGCAGGGGAGGATAGAAGTGAGGGATTTTGGCACGCAATTCTCAGTTCTGTCTATGCAGAGCTGCATTACACACTTAACCTCTAGTAAAACTATACCTTTCTCAACAAATAAAGCCAAGGATTGTGTATATTTAGATGGTTTAGCGTGTGGCCCATCTGACAGCAAGTTTAATCTTATGAGGATCTTTAAGCTATTTCTATCTTGGCATTAGCTGTGGGCAATAAATTGTTGGGCAGTCCCATCTGCAATAGAATCTAAACCTCTCGCTGAATGAAGCCATGACTGGGAGTCTTCTCAGCCAAGTCAAGCATGGAGTTGAACAAAGTTGGGGAATGTCGGGAGATGAGATCCATGATTTAGTGTTCAGTCCAGGTCAGAACAACCTAATACCTTGAATGCTGACTCCGACTCCCACATCTAGCCATCATCCACACCTCAAGGATTAACGCAAGAATTCTGAACTTCTGGCAACTCATTAATGGTCAGGTAAATTATCGCTGCTTTGTACTGTATCCTGCACTGCAATCTCCTCACTGCACTCTTCTGCAACTCTGGAGAAAGCCAGCTCAGTATGTTGTCACTTCTATCTATTCCTGGATATGTTTTCCTCTATTCTGGTTTATTTCAAAAGGAGGAGGGTGTTAATCTCCTCTGACTTTTCTCACTGCAGCCTAATATATATGAATGTGCTAAAGTTCTGTTTAAAAGATGGAGGGTAATTCAATTTAAAAAAAACTGCGAGCCTTTAATTATGTTTATCAGTTTTAAAGAATTAACAGGAGCAAAAGACAAATAAGAAAGGAGAGCTGAAAGGAGAATTGAACAACCAATTTGAAGAGTTTTCCCTTCAGCAGCTATATATCTTCACCCAGGAATACACAAATAAAAACGGTAAGAGGAAAGAAGTTACAGCACAACAAAAACAAACAAACTCCCAGCCATTTTTCAATAGAACAACATTCAGCAGCCAGCATTCCAATTTCACATCCACTCTCTACTAATCCCTCATCTTACTATATTTCTTCTAGATCTTCAATTCAGCTTTCTTTGATTTAAAGTTCTTTTTTTAAAAATCTGGCATTTAAACAGCTTTAGGAAAGATGCTAACATGGTGGACATAGAAAGGAAAAGCACAAAAGAAAAAAGAGCAAAAAATTGAGCTGCTCAGTTCTCTTTTTAAAGCCCATCTGAGAAGGGAATTTATCTACTCCTTTTCGTTCTCCAAAGTATGGTTTTACTGGGCCTTGATGATCTCTGTCCACTATTTACACTGACAGGTTTGCTTGATTGACAGATAAAGTTTATGATTTTCTGTAACCATTTTATGACTGAATCCCTTGGGATAGGGATACTCCCCATCCCATAAAGCTCTGAAGTGGGCAGCTTCTTTCTGATTCAACAAAGGTTGGGATTTAGACTGCTGTGCAGGCCTGAGACCTGCCTGAGACCTAACTTCAAGGATCTAGTCATGCAAGTATCTGCCAACTGTGAAATCCATCACACATGACAGACTAAGTGCTCAGCACAGGAATAGGCTTCTGAGTTTCATCTTCTAGCTCAGGATGTGGACAGGAATGAAAGAGAGTTAATTGACCAAAGAAGATCTGCCAGAGTAGGTCATTTGCCATGGCACCCCAGAGATTATGACAGCATGAATCCAGGTCTACCTGGACACTGCTGGAAAATTCAAGGAATGGTGACAGACTATTACGGAAGGAATATGCCACTATTAGCTTTCATTCCCTTTCCCCCTTCCATTTGAGCGACTTCAAAAGTTGACCTCATTTACCTCTGCTCTCTACCTGAGAAAAGTTGTCACTTCACAAGGCTCTATATCTCCATTGCAGAGAGCTCAGCCACTTGGCATACGAGTGCTTTGCTGAGACTGTCGTTGCCCATGAAAGAATCAAGTGATGCCCTTGGGGGAAGAGGGACATTCTGAGGGCAGATTACCTTAATCCTCCTGAAACAAGACAGTGCCACCCCTCATTGACTCAATTGCTAGAGCAAGTAGACATTAAGAGGTCAGACATTCAGATGTGTGCTCTGACATTTAATCATAATTGTTACCTTTCAGGCCCTAACTGACACTATAGTACATCCAAGGATGGGCTTCAAATTTTTTAGCAAGGGGCTCTCTGCCCTAGTGACTGGGTGGGTGGACGTCGCTGGGTGGTCATGTGACTGGGTGGGTGTGGCCAACTCGATGTCACTTCTTTGCCCTAATTACCTAAAAAAAGATATATACCAAAAAGTTGTTTATTATTTCATGCATTTAATACTTAAATAAAAAACTGGGTGAAACCAGCCTTAATAGCAGTGACGGTGAGAGGGATCTTGGAGTCTTAGTGGAGTTTCTGGTGAGTTATGTGATTCTTATTGTTTGGGAATTGATCCCCTCGGAGGCTAGTGGCTATGTTATCTGGTTTTCTCAATGGCTCTCCCTTGCAAGCACTGAGTGGATTGTTTATCTAGCTTGCAACACTTTTACGAGGTGTGAAATGCTCTTGACTGAACACCCAGAAGTTCAATTAAGCCTATTAGGAGCTTTCCCTTGCTGCTTGTCTTTCTGAGGTTATTGGAGGCTGTCTGAGCCCTGCAGAATCTTAGCTAGGGGTCTTCCGAGCCCCTGTGAGCCCCCAGCAGCCCACCCCTGAGTACATCTAAAGGAGAATACTTGTAGCTCAGGGTTGGAATGCAGGGTCCTTGATGCTCCCTGAGCTTGGTTGTTTTGTTGCAGACATTTCATTACCCAAAGTAGCTAACATCCTCAGTGTTCTGATGATGTTACCTAGCTGAGTAATGAAACATGTCAGAATAATCATGAACTGGCAGAGACATGAGTAACAAAGTCAGCCAATGAATAGGCATGGCAACAGACCAGCCAATGGGAGCTGAATTGGAAAGTGAAAGTAGAAGTAGCCTAGGTGTGGCTCTAGTCTCTGCTCTGAACTCTGAAGCTGCTGCTTGTGTTTTTTGCTTGTAACCTTTACCATGTTGGAAGAATCTACCGTGTTTCCCCGAAAATAAGACCTAGTGTAAATCTCCAGTTCCAGGAAGACTTTTCAGGGAGCAACCGTGCACCCGCGAAACACCCCCCCCTACACACTCACACCCACTGTTTGGCACCATAAATATATAAGACCTACCCCGAAAATAAGACCTAGTGTGTTTTTGGGAGCCAAAAAAAATATAAGAAAGTGTCTTATTTTCGGGGAAACACGGTACTACTGATATTGTAAACTTTACTTCAAATGTTATTATGTGTATAAAGAAGTTAATGAATCCCGCTGAATCAGTTATCTGTGTATGCTTTCTGGATTTGAATTTCTGCTGCAAAATCTAATAAAACATCTGCAAGAAAACAACCAAGCTCAGAGATAACCCAGGATCCTTCACTAGAATACATCAGCAGATCTTCTTAGGTTCTGAGGTCATGGGCAACTTCACCAATTTCTCCATCACACGCAAACATGCTGCATGTCTATGGAGGTTCTCAATCAATCAGATCATGGTTGTCCCAGAGATGTTTCTCTAAAAGGCAACTAGACTTACCTGGGTTTTTTTTCCCCTTGAAAACATTTCACTTTTTATCCAAGAAGCTTCTTCAGTTAGAATTGAAGAAGCTTCTTGGAAGAGAAGCAACATTTTTTCAAGGGAAAAAAAATCAAGAAAGTCTAGTTGCCTTTTAGAAAAGCATCTTTGGGAACATGCCGATATGCCCTTTGTGTTCAGCCTGTTCAGGCTCTTGCTAGGCTTGGGACCAATGATTGTTGATTCTTGTGTTCATAAGTCATCATAGAGTGCACATAATCTCCATAACTGATAATTGGAAATAATCAGGAATGCCTGCAACTTTATTTAGCCTATTGAAGACTTGAAGATCTGGTTCCTCTCCCTGGCCTTTAGTGAGAAGGAGTGTAGCCCCCTTGGATTTCTTTTTTTCCTGAACCAGTCTGATTTTGGCCATCTTACTACCAAATTTTATTCCTTATTTTGGTTTCTGATTATATATATATTTTAAAGGTATTACTTGTGGGTATCCTAGAGTTGTTGGGAGCCAGACAGCATACAAATTGAATAATAAATCATTGTTGTCAATATTTCTGGGAATGGACTGGCTAGGGACTTAAAATCTGAATATTCATTGGGATCCAAATGACATCACTCTTTATTCCCCAGAATACATGATTCACAGCCTTCAGGGTCCCAATTTCTCATTAGTCACATACTTCATCAAGTACTTTTTCTTTCTTTGCCTGCCAACTATATGTTTTGACAATGTGTTTTAAATCTCAGGCTGTCCCTTCATTCCTTCCCTGCTGGCTGTTAGCAAACGTAGGGAAGAGAAGGCAAGAAATTGTGCTGTCCCTCCTCCCCTTATTATGCCCATGTGAATTATGGAGTGTCTGCCTGAGTGGCTTATACATACTTTCTGCTTGCTTTGGACTTAATACATTTTTTTTCTCCTTATTACTTTGGTAATAGATCTAGCCAATCTCTGTCAAGGTCATCTTTCTTATTGTTTACAGCAGGCTCTGATGTCCAGGCAAAAGGGACTGAAGCATTTTTAAAGTCTACAATGAGATAACATTCAGAAGTGACTAAGGCAGACATGTCGCTATTTCATGGAATTATAAGAAGGAAGAAGACAGTCAAACTAGCAAGATTGTTATTATTGTAGCTGGTTTCAAATAAAAATAGGTTTAGCCCTTCTGTGGAATTGATTTCCTGGTCTGGTCTTTCTGACCAAGAAACTGGACTGACTGAAGGCCTCTCAGTTGGTAAGTTAAAGGTAAAGATTTCCCTCGCACATATGTGCTAGTCGTTTCTGGCTCTAGGGGGTGGTGCTCATCTCCGTTACAAAGCCGAAGAGCCAGCGGTCTCTGAAGAAAATCTCTGTGGTCATGTGGCCAGCCTGAGTAAATGCCGAAGGTGCACAGAACGCTGTTAACCTTTCCACCAAAGTGAGTCCCTATTTTTCTACTTGCATTTTTACATGCTTTCAAACTGCTAGGTTGGCAGAAGTTGGGACAAGTAACAGGAGCTCACTCCATTATGCGGTGCTAGGGATTCAAACCGACGAACCTCCGACCTTTCTGATCAACAAGCTCAGAGTCTTAGCTACTAGTTAACCCCATTTGCAAATGGAACACACATCATTTCCTGTTATGGCCCCTCCTTCACCCTCAGTCATCATGCCTGTTTGTTTGCCAGAGCTAGTTTGCCCCTTCACTTAACTTGTGACAGAGACCCAACACATTTCAACACTTGGATGTGAAATTCCACCTATCCTCTGCCCATCATACACAATCACAAACTGTGAGACAAATGGCACCTTAAAACAAATGACTTTGCTTCTGTATACACTACAGGTTAGTCCTCGATTTAACAACAGTTCATTTAGTGATGAACTGAAGTCACTGGAAAAAAGTGACTCGTGACCATTTTTCACACTTATGACCATTGCATCATCCCCATGATCACGTGATTTACATTTGGGTGCTTGACAACTGGTTCATATGTATGATGGCTGTAGTGTGCAGGGATCATGTAACCATCTTTTGCATTCTTCTGACAAACAATGGGGAAGCCAGATTCATTTAACAACTGCAGTGATTCACTTAACAAATGTGGCAAGGAAAGTCATAAAATGGGACAAAATTCACACTTAGCAACATAAATTCTGGTCCCAAATGTGGTCATAAATTGAGAATTACCTGTTCCATTGGGACAACTCTCCTAACTTTTAACTCATGGATGAATTTATTTATAATCACATAATTGATGTCTCCACTCAGCTGTATTGTAGATCATCTATGTGGATTGTAGGTCATCTATTGTAGGTCATCTATGTCTACCATTACAACTGTTGCTGAATGCCTCCTGTCCCTCCTCCCCATACCACAGGCCTCCCTTTTTCTTTAAGATCATTTAGTGCCTTCTTAAGGATCACACCAAGGCCACTTACAAGAAGCACTCTGCTCCTTGTCATCATTAGGAGTCAACCTTAAACCCTCCCTTGCCACTTTTAGAAATCACAAATAGATTCATCCTATTGACACAACCATCTAAGAAGATTATTTTGTATTTATTTATTTTGTCAAGCATGCATTTGATAATATATATAAGTATAAACATGATGATACATGAAATAGATACAAATAAAAGGGAACATTAAGACAGAGATGGTAGGCACGTTGGTGAGCTTATGCCCTTACAGACCTCTTAGGAATAGGGTGAGGTCAACAGTAGACAGTCTGAGGTTAAAGTGTTTGGAGTTAGTGGAAGAAACCACAGAGTCAGGTAGAGTATTCCAGGCATTGACCACTCTGTTGCTGAAGTCGTATTTCCTGCAATCAAGTTTTGTGCAGTTTACCCTGAGTTTGTATCTATTGTGTGCTGTTGTATTGTTGTGGCTGTAGCTGAAGTAGTCATTGACAGGTAGGACATTGCAATGGATAATTTTATGTACTATGCTTAGGTCAGACCGAAGGCAGCATAGTTCTAAGTTATCTAAGCCTAAAATTTCAAGATAGGGAGCCAGATTTATTGGCTTATTCTCAGTGAAACCCAGGTCTGTGACCTTTCACCTGCAGTTTCCAGCCAAACTGAAAATTCACCATTTTTCTACTCATTCATTCTGATCTTGGAGTGCCTTCCTTGCAGCTTATATACTTCTGTCACTCTTTCCATCTCCACTATCAGCTCATCTTAGACAGGGGCGGAAGGAACAATCTGAATGATATCCTATTGCTGGATTCTTTGCAAGAAGGGAAACTGGAATATTCAGTTCATTGGACAGGGCTAGCAGGGCAGAGAATGTTCTTGAGTGATAGCAGGTGACAGTGACATTGATTTGCTTCTTCAAGAGTTCCATTTCAAATACATTCACAAACCAAAACCACACGTCTGGCCATTCACAATAAAGCTTTTGCACCTGCCAGCATTCTAACTTTGAGCGGATGGTGACATAATGGAGAGGGGGGTGGCAGGGAAGCTGGTAAGGACAACTGCATAATTGATGAGAGAAATCAAAAGAGTGTCCCATCTCTTGAAATAAGAGGGTGGGCATCTCCATTTCTAACTCTGAGTTAAGTCAGGAAATTGAGACTGAGGAAATGGAAAGTGTTCCTGAAAAAGAAGAAATAGAAATTCAGGGTGGGGGGTTGTAGCTACACAAAGCCAGAAGGAAGAGGGAGATAAGTAGTCACAGACTCAGAGGTGGGGGCAGGAAATGTATGAGTGGGTTAAATCTCTAGATCAGGGGTCCCCAAACTTGGCAACTTTAAGACTTGTGGACTTCAACCTTCCAGAATTCCTCAGCCAGCCAATAGATTGGTTAGCAATTATGTTGCTTCATTTCTCTTGAATGCCCTTTAAGAAATGAGTGGTCAGTACATGCTGTGGCTAGAAGTTCAAATGCTTCATTATGGGTTGTGTGAAGGAGTTTGTCTCTAATGCATTGCCACATTAGATACTGGTATTATGTTAGAGGTGGGGAGGAGTGGATCTTATAGATAGGCTGACCGTCTACATCAGGGGTCCCCAAACTTGGCAACCTTAAGACTTGTGGACTTACTTACTTACTTCCTTTCTTTCTTTCTTTCTTTCTTTCTTTCTTTCTTTCTTTCTTTCTTTCTTTCTTTCTTTCTTTCTTTCTTTGACTTGTATGCTGCCCCCGCTCCAAAAAGGACTCGGGGCAGCTCACAACTAAAACCAGAACAATAAATTAATTAACTAAAATAGTATTAAATTAAACAAGCCAAATTCATCTAAAAAAACCCTTACAAATTTAAAATATAAAACCACCCCTCCCCCCAAGAGGTCAGCACAGCCCGGCCTGTTCAAATAACCAGGTTTTCAAATCATGGAGAAAGGTGCGAAGGTCAGGGGCCATAGCTGGCTGGAGAATTCTTGGAGTTGAAGTCCCCAAGTCTTAAAGTTGCCAAGTTTGGAGGCCTCTGCTCTAGATCATAGAATCATAAAGCTGAAAGGAACCTTGAAGATCTAGTCCAACCAGCTGCACAAAGCAGGAAACCTTATACCAGCTTGGTCAAGTGGTTGTCCTGTCTATTTTTGGAAACCTCCAGTAATGTAGCACCCACAGTTCTGGGAGGCAAGCTATTCCATTGATTAGTTATTGGTGGGTCAAGTCAGAGGGCACCAAGAACCCCTCAGACATTTTATCTCCCACTCCCAGACACCACTGAACCCTACTTCGACAGCCAGCAAGAGGGAAAAACAGAGGGCACTAATATATTAATGAGATACTGAAGTACACAGAGCTCACAAATCTTTCTGTCAAATCTGCTTTCACAACCCGAATTAAGAAAAAAGCAGAAAGAAGGAAGACATCATTTTAATTCCAAAAACATAACTCTAGATTTTCTAGATTAGGTTGGAGCACGCTCCCAAGGTAACAATGATAAGGGTGGGTTTTAAAAAGTTGTTTATGTTTTCTTTATGGGAAAGTTAGTTTAAACTAGTGGTGGGATTAAAAAAAAATTACTACTGGTTCGGAGGGTGTGGCTTGTTGGGCATGGCGTGGCTTGGTCAGCATGGTTTGGTGGGCATGGCAGGGGAAGGATACTGTATCCATTCCCACCCCACTCCAGGGGAAGGATACTGCGAAATCCCCATTCCCTCCCCACCCCACTAACCTGCTTTCCAGCTTCATTCTCCTGTGCAGGGCAATCAGCTGGGACTCGGGAGGCAGAGAATAGATGGGGGCGGGGTCAGTCAGAGGTGGTATTTGCTGGTTTTCTGAACTACTCAAAATTTCCACTACTGGTTCTCCAGAACTGGTCAGAACCTGCTGAATACCACCTCTGGTTTAAACTCAGTTGTATCTCCCAGATATAAAGAGGATGAATGGACATTACTTTGCTATTGTACACTATGAGAACATACCAAGGCCAAACACTCAAAGAAATGGATAGAAGAAAAATACATTTTTGAAACATGGAACCACAACTGAGACACAGGTCAGCAATATTGGGTTAATGATAATGGGTTAATAATGGGTTAATGATAATGCAAGGCCTAGGGCCATGACTTAAATTCAATGTACAACCCATTAAAACCATCGCCATATTTCAAGCTGCCAGCCTATAATGCGATTTTCAATGGGATATATGCCAAGATCAAACCAAATTCTTAGATAATCATAAAATAGAAAGTGACCCCCAAAGAACTAAGATCTCACACAAATAAAATATTATTTGATACCTTGCTGAAATCCATCTTGCAGATGTTGAAAAGTTATCTTCCCATAAGAAATGGGCTCAATTTTAATTCTCATGGTGCTTGAGAATTTTTTTTTCACTTTCTTTGGCTTGTATTTTTAACTCGGCTTTATTATAGTAGAGGATGTTAATATTTGTGTTACTGTTACTGTGGCAGATCTTTCCTTCATTTGGAAGCTTCTCTCAATCATTAAGCTTTCCAGTCTTTGTTTTTTCTTTGATTTATTTTTTCTTTTTTATTTACATAAGTTTGAGTTACTATCTTGTTATCTAAAAGCTGTAATAAAAATTATATACCAAAGAAAAGAAATGCCCTGGAATCTTTTTTGCTGTCTTGTTGCAGTCTGTGGAAGAGTTGTAGCTAGACTAGATGTCAAAGATTTGGAGAAGATAAACAAGGTATCAAGTTCTGAAAATCAAAAGTGGTTTGGATAAACCGGCTGGGGTGGCTCCAGTGGTTATAGGCATACTAGGTGCCATATCAAAAATTTGGATAAGAGATATTGCAATGCCAGGAGATAGCAGAAGAGAAGAGAAAGAACTGAGAATATCACAAAGTATGAAGACCTGCAAATAAAAGTAGAACTACTGTGGCAAAAGGTAACAGGTACCTTGGGTATAATCCAAAGGCACCTGGAGCATCACTTGAAGATCATCAGCATTGACAACATCACTATGAGTCAATTGCAGAAGATAGTTTTTTTTTTAATTACATTTATATGCCGCCCTTCTCCGAAGACTCAGGGTGGCTTACAATTTTTGGGATACAACCCAGTGTGCTCAGCAATAGCCTTCATTCCATTGTATATGCCTGCTTATTACTAAGCGGCATTTTTACAAAGTCAGCTTATTGCTCCCAACAATCTTGGGTCCTCAATTTACCTACCCCGAGAGGATGGAAGGCTGA
This sequence comes from Naja naja, assembly GCA_009733165.1. Classification (NCBI taxonomy): domain Eukaryota; kingdom Metazoa; phylum Chordata; class Lepidosauria; order Squamata; family Elapidae; genus Naja; species Naja naja. Next base: position 45,257,705 of record CM019149.1, read on the forward strand.
GTCAACCTTAAGCCTGGTGGGATTCGAGCCTACAGTAATTCCAAGTTCACTTGGAACAGCCTTCATCCTACAACAGGGCTGTCAAACTCACAGCCCATGCTAGCCATGCCCATGCCTGGTTTAGGGAAGGAGGAAAAAGTCATGATACGCCATGACAATGCCAGTTTGACACCCCTGTCCTATGACAATACCTTTAACACTATCAAACAATAACATCTGTCTCTCCCATGTCCTTGGGAAAGACTCCATAGTTGGATAAAAATGTGAACATTTGGCTGACTATGCAATGAACCATAATAATAATCATAGTTATAATAATTTTAATAATAATGATAATACAATTGTAATAATTTTCTTCAAATAATGTACCTTGCACCCATCAGTTCTGTGCCCTGTAACCATTTTGTGAAGGGTTGTCCCTAGTGATGGGTCCCCTAAAAACAGAAGGGTTCTAATGGCATCATTGTTATAGGAAGTTAAGCTGATATAATAATTATATTTCTATTCTTTCCTAATAGCTCCCCAACAGAAAAGCTATTCCTGAAATTCTAACTAGAAGGCAGCAATTGTTTAAAAAAAAACTAAAAATAAACACGAACCTAATCCAGTAAAGAACAAAACATGACTTGCATCAAATAGGTCAAGAGGTAGCATTGTTTCCCCTGGTGATAAGTGCAATTAATCAGCTGCAGATAAATTGTAGTCTGGCACATATTTTACATATGAAGACTATCTGGCATAATATCTCAGATTAATCTTCACCCAGCAGCATGGCTCTCCCTTCTTCTCTTCTGCTCTCTTTCTCCCCTGCTGTGACTTCTGGAACAGAAAATAGGTTGTTGAATAAGCCAGTGCAGAAATCTTCCTGTCATGAAGAACTCAATAGGTCATCTGTAAAGCAATTTATCAAAGGTCTGGATGGCGGCCACGAGTTTTGCTTGTACAACAGATTCAGTTGTGATGTTGAAAAGCAAAAAAGCTTACAAATTGCCAGTCCAATCTAAAGATGCTTATCCCTAGCTAGGCTGCAGCCTGGCCATTCAAGTGAAGACCAAGTGATACAATCTTTCTTGACCTCTATTATGTGTTGTTGCCCATCCAAATGTGATTCCCTTGACTTAAGCAACTATTCATACTTGAGTTGGCTGATGAGGAAAGAATTGCTTTGGGACAGTGCCCAGGCAGCAAAGGATGCAAGTAACGTATTATTGTGTCCCTCATTGATGAGCAGTATTGTCATTCAGTCTTAAAACCTATTGAGGGAAGACTTCTTTATTTCATTCATTTGCCTCAACAAGATAGACTGATGCAAACAACCATCTCTTCTGCTGCAAAACCAGACTACAAGCAGTTGTAATGTTCTTCAACTGGCAGGATTTGTCTGCAATGATCAGTGACACAATTTGCATGAACTGCTTACTTTTTTTAAAAAAAATGGTGACATGAAATTTATTCACAAAGCATTTCTGCAGGTTCTCTTTTTGAGAGAAGGAATTAGAAGACCAACTTCAGGAATAAATTACTAGTCCGAAATTGCATCAGGAGAGGTCATAAAGTAGATCTCCTAAATGTAACTCTCTGTAATCCTAAAAATGAGTATTGAATTTCTGTGACTTGCTCCAGCTTTGGCCTGAAGAAATTAAGAGCATTGCAACCTATTATTTGATCTATCCTACTGACAGAGCTGCTTCTCAAATGACACAGGAAATGGAAAGTTTTTCAGGTTGTCCTGTACATCTCTGGATTTTTGTCTTGGTCTAGATTTGTTTAGGGTGGTGTAGCAGCTCAGTGGTTAAGACTCTGCTGGAAAGCCAGCAGCCTGAGTTCAAGACCCGAGTGCCATGTGAGCTCCCATCCTCATCCCAACTCCCACCAACCTAGCAGTTTGAAAGCATGCAAATGCAAGTAGATAAATAGGTACCACTTCAGTGGGAAGGTAACAATGCTCCCTGATGTCAGGCTGGCCACATGACCACAGAAATGTTTTTGGACAGCGCATTTCAGTGGCCTTGAAATGGAGATGAGTACCACCCCCTAAAGTTGGCAATGACTAATGGAATAAAATCCAGAGACTTCTTTACCTTTGCCTAGGTTTATTTAAGGATTTCATCAATACACAAGGGTTTCATCAAAACATCCTCCATGTCAGCTTTTAGCATTCAATTCCTATCAGCCCTACCAGCATCCAGTTCCTTTGGCATCTGTCTGCTTAATCATGTTTTATGGTAGACATTGTTCTCCTCCTGATACCTTGTTTGATGATTTCTGAATCATACTAGGATGTACATTCAACCCAATAGTTAGAACCAGATGGTTAAAGTCTTGAAAGTGACCCTCTTCGTTATTACTCATTGACTGAGACAAGATTTGGAGTGCACCAGTGTTATATTTACAAACAGTTCCATGATGGGATCATCTTAGTCAGCAATGAAAGACTTGGACAATTATCAGCATTATGAAGCATTACCTTTCATTCTTTTGCCTCTTTACTGATTTCCAAATTAGAAGGAGAAACATGAAATTAAACACATGATGAACCTACAGATGCTTTCCTTTCAAAAGTATCTGAAATTAAACAGAACCAGTAAAATATTTGGGTATCATCATGACAAATACAAATTGTATGCTACTCCAAAATAACTATATCAAGTCATAGAATGAAGTTAAAAAGCTATGTTAAGACAGGAAAAGCTACAATTGACATTGCTGGGGGAGTTTCCATAACAAAAATTAGTGTCTTATTTAGAATGATGTTTTTGTTTCAGATAATACATGTTTTGACAACTGTTGCCTATTAAACATTGGTAAAAGTCTAGATCTAAATTTGTGTGGCAAGGGGGAAAAGCACCTGTTAAATATAAAGTGTTACAAAATATAAAGGAAAGAAGATGATTGGGTCAACCTGATTTGAAATTGAATGTTGAAGCTTGCGGTTTGGTTTGGATGAAAGAGTGGGGTATTGCTGAGAAATAGAAGGCTCTTGGGGTTAGAAGGACAAGAGCTGAGATTTGGGTGGCATAATGTTTAGGGTACAATAAAGTAAAATTTAATGTGGATTTAAAAAATCATGATAGCAATAGCACTTAGACTTATATACTGCTTCATAGTGCTTTAGAGCCCTCTCTAAGCAGTTTACAGAGTCAGCATATTTTCCCCAACAATCTGGGTCCTCATTTTACTGACCTTGGAAGGATGGATGGCTGAGTCAACCTTGAACTGGTCAGGATCAAACTGCTGGCAGTCGGCAAAGTTAGCTTTTGTTGTTATATTTTAACCAATGTGCTATCACAGCTCTTTTTATGTTTTATATTTTATGGTATACATACGGCTCTCTTATGTAACACATATGCTAGACAAAGCCCCTCCTTGAAGAATATGAGCAATTCAGAAAGCAATAAACAAACGAACAAACAAATAAATGGATAAATAAAATGTCATACTGAGAACATAGAATAGATAAAAATCCAAGCTGTGTCTGAAAACACTTTTATGGCTCTCAGCGCAAGAAACATTTAACAGAAATAATAAGCAAAAAGATAAGAAATAATATGCAAATAGAAATGGCTAACATATTGTAAGACACCAATACTTTACCAAGGGGAATACAAAATAAAACCAAGAGAATAATACGTAGCAGAGGGATGTAGTTGTTAATGTTTGTTTACAGTTACAATAAATATTTCAAGTAGACAAAAGAGTTTATATTATTGAATATGTATAGTATACAGATCAAACAATGGGAAAATATATGGTTGAAAGGATTATAATTTACAGAGTTGTAATCTTAAAGACATTTATAAAACAATGTACTATTAGTATATAACACCAGATAAATTTTCTAGAATATATAAATTCTTCAAACTGAAGAATGTTGAAAATATAAACAAGAAAAGTCATTGTATCGTGAATATGCAAAAAAAAGTTAGAAAATGTTGATTTCAAATGCTTGAATTAATTCAGAGGATTGTAAAGATTAATATACAATTGAGACCAGAATTCTCCCTCTTGGGATTGATGGACAGACAGTTGGGAAAAAGTCATGGAACTTTGTTTTTGTATATGATAATTGCAATGAGATTACTGCATGCACAGGGATGGAAAGATTTGGCACTACAAGTCATTTCAAAGTGAGTTGGCCAGCAACAAATTTAATAAATATCACTAACAAATGATTGGTTGCTAAAGATGATGAAACTGGTTGAGATGGCCAAATTGTTTTGTTTGATGAGAGAAAAGGTAATATGTATGTTTATTGCTGGAAATTGCTGGTGGATATTTGCATAAAGCAGAAAAATGACCTTATAATTTATGATTTTGATGACAGGATTAATTATTGAAGAAGAGAGTCATAATGTAACTTTAGAGAAATACTATATATAAGTATGTATGTGTACACATGTATGTATTAATGTGGATATATAGATATATAGATAGATATAGTTATAGTTATAGATATGGATGATATAGATATACATAGACATAGACATATTCACAACCATTCTTTCTACCTAGCTTGCTTTAAAATTTGCAGAGATTCAACCAAAAGGGAATAGAAAGCGAAGACATATGGTAAACGAATGAGAGGCCACAAACGGTTTGCCATTTTTCTCTTTAAATGGAGACACATCATAAAACATTTACAATTTATTTGGTGCCAGCAATCGGTAGAAGTTCCATTTGTATACCACGCACATCTACATGAATGAGGGGAGCCCTGAAAACACCTTCCTAATGTCAAATAGTAATTGCATTTTTATAACATTAATCACTTCTTATCATTGATGTTCAGTTTGGTCAGTCAATGCCACATTTGCCTATATAAAGGTTGGCGCTACCTCTGCATTAATTCCACAGACAGATGGAATTAGTTACCGTGTTTGTTAAGACCCAGCACATAAATAAAAATAAGTGGACTTTTTGTCCTAAGGTTCTCATAATAGTTTAGGCCAAGCCTGCTATTAGTCCTTGTCACATTGAGAGATTATGGAGCAATTAGAAAAAGAACAAAATGCACCTACACTGCTCTAAGTGGAAGTCTTAAGAACTACTGTATATGTAAAGATGATTTTATTTGTTTGTTTGTATCCTGCCTTTATATTTTTAAAAAATCATTCCAGGTAATGAACACATCCCACATACCTTCCTCATCTTATTGTTCCCACAACAACAATCCTATGAGGTGCGTTGGGTTGAGAGAGAGTGACTGGTCCAAGGTCATACGGCTGGCTTTTATGGCTGAGGACTAGAACTCACAGTCTCCTGGTTTCTAACTTATCGTGCAGTGGTGGGATTCAAAAAAATTTACTACTGGTTCTGTGGGTGTGGCTTGGTGGGTGTGGCAGGGGAAGGATACTGCAAAATCTCCACTTTCACCCCATTCCAGGGGAAGGATACTGTAAAATCCCCATTCCCTCCCCACCCCACCAACCTACTTTCCAGCTCCATTCTCCTGTGCAGGGCAACCAAAGAAGACCCAGCTGATCAGCTGGGACTCGGGAAGCAGAGAATAGATGGGGGCAGAGCCAGTCAGAGGTGGTATTTGCCGGTTCTCTGAACTACTCAAAATGTCCACTACTGGTTCTCCAGAACTGGTCAGAACCTGCTGAATACCACTTCTGGTGGTCAGATAAAAGGCAGCTTACCCCACAGCAGGAATGTGATCCTAGCAAGGAACCTTCCCTAGTTTCATGGGCCATAAAGGGGGACAGGAGGAGGGAGAAGTGTATTAACCCTAACACTAACCTTTACCGTAAACTAGAATTAGCTTCATCTGGCTGTGCTTCCTATCTATTCTACCTTGCAAGAGTGACAGAATGTGAGGAAAGGGTTGCTGCATAAGTAACATTTAAATCAAGGAAACCACACCACACAAGATAAACAAATGATGTAGGTCTCTAGGTGTATAGCCGTGCTTTTTTCTTGTCCTCCAGAAAACATCTAAAAAACCCTTTTGTTTATTTTTACATCATTATTTGAGACATGATTCCATAGTGGTGGGGTTTAGGATTGGATTAAACCCAGTTGCTGTGATTCGATGCTGTTGGTTCATTATTTCTATCCAAATACTTGGTAGAATACCTTGGAAGACTGAATTCCCCAAAGTGAAGCATACGGACTTACCTTAATTTCAACGAATCAATTAAAAAGTCCATAAAAGGAAAGTCTCTGTGAATCAGACCCAACTATTACTCACTACATGGATACCAAAGTTTACAATAAAAAAAATAGTTAGCAATTCCCTTCTCTTGTTTTTGTTTTTAAATTTCCCCTGCAGTTTCCTGGTGGCATCCTCTCCAAGGACTAAGCACAACCAATCCTCCATGGCTTTTCCCAATCAGGGTTTTTCAACCTTGGCAACCTGAGGACATCTGGACTTCAACTCCCAGAATTCTTGGGAGCATATTGGCTGGGAAATTCTGGGAGTTGAAGTCCACACATCCTAAAGTTGTCAGAGTTGAGAAACCTTGATCTAAGTGGTGGCACCCAGTGGTGGCACTTAGCTGGTTTGCTACTGGGTGAACTGGTAGCAAGGATTTGGCGTGGGTCACTGAACCAGTAGTAAGTTCTGACTGGCCACGCCCCTGACCCAGTCGCCACTGGCTCACTTGCCCCACCTGCCCAATGCTCATTCACCCCGCCCACCTGAGGCTCACCCCTTAAGGTATTTATTTCTTTTTTTTCCCCTCCCGACAATCAGCTGTTCATACGATCAGCTGTGCCAGGATTCCCCTTGCTGAGGCCCAGGAAGGCAAAAAATGGAGGGAGGGGCTCAGCCTCCATTTTTTGCCTTCTGAGCCCCAGAGGAGCCTTCTGGGAGCAAAAACACCCCCCTAGAGGCTCCTCTGAGGCCCAGGAGGCCCAAAAAATGGGTGGGGGTGGCTGCAAAAAAAAGCCACACCCACCTAGTCACATGGCCATGCCCATCAAGCCACGCCCACCAAGCCACACCCACAGAACCGATAGTAAAACATTTTGAATCCCAGATATGGCACCGGATATGGAAAAGGCTCTCTTATTTATTTGTCTGTTTGTTTAGAATAACTCTACACCTGGGAGCTGCTGGATCACAATGAGCTTAAGCAAGGTTGAAACTTTCAGATTGTTTCTCCAACAGAGGCCTAGAGTCTGCTTTAATGTTCCCATCATCTTCCTTGGCTGCATTTGTCTTTCTCTGCATCTGCAGTATATTTTCCAGGCCGTTTTCTAACAATTACAACAAGCAGCGCATGTGAGGAAAACAGAGATACTTGAACTTAACGAAGTGGGAAAGAGAAGACGTTGGCCAATGAATTAAAGCAGTTTTGTCAGAGCCTTTCTGAGTCTCCTCTGGAAGCTCCATTTTTTCCTCACCAGACATCACCCTCAAGAACTGCATCTATAATTAACCGAAGAGCAAGAGCAGAGCCTTCACAAACCACACGCATATCTTTCAGCACTGCAACATTTCCAGAAAGCGATGTAAAGATAAGACCAGAAGGAATTAGGCAGCTGAGGACAAAGCACGCAGGTGGCGTGTGCTCAGCCAAAAATCCCAGAAAGTGTTGCTGAGAGGATGCCGAGATTTGCTGAGCCCCCGAGGGATCAAAGAGATCAAACCGAAAGGCCAGATTTTGTGCTGTTTTCCATTTTCCTTCCATTATGCGGGGAGCAAAAAAGAGCAAGCACACAACAGGAAGGCCGTGAAATTAATCCTGTGCCTTCCGCGTTGACTCCCCTCTTGTGTTCACATCAGGTGAGCCTTTCTACACTGGGAAATGGAAGATGCTTGATGTGATCTGGGAAAACATATGAAGAACGGTTGCAGGATTTGGGTTTGGCTAGTCTAGAGAAAAAAAGGACTAGAGGTGACATGATAGCAGTATTCCAATATTTGAGCGGGTTCCACAAAGAAGAGGGGGTCAAATTATTCTCCAAAGCACCAGAGGGCAGGGCAAGAAACAATGGATGAAAACTAATCAAGGAGAGAAGGAACCCGGAACTGAGCAGAAACTTCCTAAACAGTGAGAACAATTAACCAGTGGAACAGCTTTGCCTTCAGAAATTGTGGGTGCTTCATCACTAGAGGTTTTTTTTTTAAAGACTAGACAGTCACTTGTCTGAAGTGGTATAAGATCTCCTGCTTGAACAGGGGGCTGGACTAGAAGACCTCCAAGGTCCCTTCCAGCTCTATTCTATTCTATTATATTCTATTCTACTCTACTCTACTCTAGTCTACTCTAGTCTATTCTATTCTTAAACTGGAGCAACTGTAAAAGCATTGGTGCAAATGTTTCAGAGCCAAGAAAACAGATACAGGTAGTCCTTAACAGAACCATTCATTTAGTGACTGTTCAACGTTACAATGGCACTGAAAAAAAATGATTTATGACCAGTTTTCACTTACGGACATTGCAGTATCCCCATAGTCACGTGATCAAAATTTGGGCATGTATTTTGGCATGTATTTGTGACACTTGCACTGTCCCAGGATCACATAATCACCATTTGTAACCTTCCCAGCCAGCTTTCAACAAGCAAAGCCGATGAAGGGAAGCCAGATTTGCTTAATGGCCACATGATTCACCTAACGACTGCAGTGATTCACTTAATAACAAAAATAGGTTGTAAAATGGGGCAAAACTTGCTTAACAACTGCCTTGCTTACCAATGGAAATTTTGGGGTCCGTTGTAGTTGCCGTTAGAGCCCTTCTTATATTGAATTTTGGGATCCAAGTATTCAATGGTCACTCCCTTTGAGTTTCTTTTTAAAAAATAGGAACTCTCTTTAACGTAAATGAGAATGATATTGTTGGACATGGCAAGGCTTTAAAGAGAGATCTGCCACCTGCCATCAATGAATAATAAAGCTCAAACAGAACAAAACCCAAACAAGCCAAAAATTTTTTTTAAAAAGATAAAAATCTGAAAGGAATTCTCAAGCACCAAAAGAATATGACAGAAGAAGAGGAGCTTTCCTGCAGGCAAGGAACATTTCTGAAAAGCTGCAAGATTCATTACCACAAGTCCAGGACTGAAATGTTTCCTATTTTACTTGCAGGGCGTTGAGCGTTTCATGCTCTGAATTTCAAACAGATCAACCTGCTCTTTTTAGAGCAGGGGTGTCCAACTCAAGGCCTGGGGGTCAGATCTGGCCTACGGGGTGCTTAGATCTGGCCCACGGGGTCACCCTGGAAACAGTGAAGGACTGGCCTACGGTGCCCGCTAAAATGGAGGGCCACATTTAGCCCTCCTGATTCTGTTTTCACTGACAAAGGGTTACAGGAGGCTGTTGCAGCTGAAAATGGAGCTTGTGAGGGCTGTGTGCGGCCCTCCTGAGCTCCATTTTCGCTGGCAGAAAGTTGCAGGAGGCCGTCACAGTGGAAAATGGAATTCGGGAGCCCGTTTTCGCTGGCAGATCACTCGGGCCACCACAGCTGACCCCAACACAAGTGACGCCAAGTTGGCCATTCCCACACTGGCCACGCCCACGCTGTCCCCCTGAGGTCAAACACAACCCTGATGTGGCCCTCAATGAAATCAAGTTTGACACCCCTGATCTATTTAATCTAAATTTACGTGGGAATACTTATAGCATTTAGTCTCTTGATCCTTAGAGGTTTACTCAAAAGGTGACATGATAGCAGTGTTCCAATAATTGAGGGGTTGCCATAAAGATGAGGGGGTCAACTTATTTTCCAAAGCATCAGAAGGCAAGACAAGAAGCAATGGATGGAAACTAATCAAGGAGAGACGCAACCTAGAACTAAGGAGAAATTCCCTAACGATCAGTGGAACAACTTGCCTTGAGAAGTTGTGGGTGCTCCATCCATTTGATACCCTTGCTTTAGAGCATCATTTTTACTTTAATCAGGCTGAGTTGGGATAATTTTGATGCTATGATCTATTACTGTAGAAACAGAAGAAGCAAAGCATTTTTATAAACCATTTCTTCATAAATATCCATGAGTCTCGGATTCAACGGAGCCTGGAAATTTGGCCTCTGTCTTGTATTTGTTTTTGGGTTGGATTTTTTTTTTTTGCTTTTACTTCCCTGAGACACATGATTTTATACTTCTTCATTCCAGCTGTATTAGCTCAAATTAAAACTCAAAGAAACTCATGGAAAAATTACTAATGAATTATATATAGATTTAGCTATCTAAATAATGGATAACATTTGAATGCAATTATTCAGAGCAAGGGAAACTCCTGTAAGAAAGCTGCCTAATAAAAGAAGGCAAGAATCTTAGTTCTGTATGCTTATTGAAATAAGGCCCAAGTTAAAGCATATATATATATGTAGGTCTTGGTGTATTCGGGTCTTGTCCCGTGTAAGATTGAGAATACCTTGGCAACGTTTCGACGAAATCTCATCCGTCATCTTCAGGCTGGTGTCTTCAGCTTCGTTCTCCTGGGAGAAGTGTGTGATCGTGGCTGTTTTTCCCTTTTAAACTCTAGAGTTGGCTGTGTTGTTACTTCTTGATTGGTTTGTGGAGTTGATGTATGCAGATTGGATGGCTTTTTCCTGAGACCCTGTGTGGCTGAGGTGCTGGCTGTGTGTCTCTCAGCCTTTTGTGTTGTAACGACCTGGGTAATGGGCTGTGTGATGACCTTCTGAGTTCTATTGTTGTGACGTCCTGGGTGTGGTGCTGTAATCTCCTGGGTCGTTGTCTGTGCTGCAACCTCCTGATGTTTTGTGTTGTGATCTCCTGAGTTCTGTGATGTAGTATCCTGGGTGGAAGGCTGTGATGTGGCATTCTGGGCCTTGGTTTGGCTCGAGTTTGAGGTCTGGCTATGTGTTTATAGCATGTGTCAGTTTGCTTGGTTTGGGGGTTGGAGCGGGGTGTAGCAGCTGGTGTTGCAGCCATGGTCTGGTTTCTGGATGGTGGTTGCCTTTCATCTGTGGCGTGGGCTTGGGTTTGAGTCTGGTGAAGGAGATTGGTGGTGGCATCATGTGTTATTTTGGGTCCGGTGTTGGTTTTCGTGGCTGGGACTCGTTTGTTGATTAGGGCTAGTTTCCAGATGTCTGGTAGGCGGGAAGTATCATCCCGTTTATTCATGTTATGGGGGTGCTTCTCTATTTCGATGGCTTCTCTAATTATTCTCTTGTTGAAGTGTTCAGTATTGGAGATAAGTTTGGATCCCTCAAAATCAATTTCATGTCCTGTGGCTTTAAGGTGCTGGACACCAGCCTGAAGATGACGGATTAGATTTCATCGAAACGTTGCCAAGGTATTCTCAATCTTACACGGGACAAGACCCGAATACACCAAGACCTACATACCTTTACCCGTGAAAATCTACGAAAACATATATATATGTGTGTGTGTGTGTGTGTGTGTGTGTGTAGGTCTTGGTGTATTTGAGTCTTGTCCCGTGTAATACCTTGGCGACGTTTCGATGAGATCCCACTCGCCATCTTCAGGCTGGTGTCTTCGGCTTTGTGCTTCTGCCAGCAAAGCATGATCTGAGCTGCCTTCTCTCTATAAATACTGGAGGGGAGGTGTGGTGTGCTGGCTCTGCTGTAAGCGGGTTGGTTGGTTGTGTTTTTGGCTGTGTTGTCGCTTCTTGATTGGTTGATGGAATTGGTGTTTGCTGATTGGTTGGCTATTTTGTAAGAGCCTGTGTGGCTGTGTGTCCTTCAGCCTTTTGTGTTTTAGCTACCTGGGTAGTGGGCTGTGTGATGACCTTCTGAGTTTTATTGTGGCCAATATGGCGTTACTCATGTCAGGGGATGCCTGTGGTGGCCCAAGTGCTCTGCCAGCAAAAATAGGCTCCCAAGCTCCATTTTCGGCGGCTGGGTGTCACCCCCATATCCTCCGCAAACCAGAGGGCACATGGCCCTCCCTCATGAGCTCCGTTTTTGCTGGCAGAGGCACCACAGGCCATCCTTCGCTGTTTCCAGGGCAGCCCTGTGGACCGGATCTAGTGGTGGGATTCAAATTTTTTTACTACGGTTCTGTGGGTGTGGCTTGGTGAGCATGGCAAGGGAAGGATACTGTAAAATTTCCTGGCAGTGTGCAAGTTAAACCCTTTATTTATTGCATCCCTATTATAACTGAAAGACTTTTGGCACAATGTAGAATACCAAGAAGACCTTGAAGAAGGAGGTCAGAGTTATTATGTAAAAATCCTCTGCATAATGGGGAAGAATGAGAGAAACCCAAGATTGCCTTGCCTTGATGCTCTGATATATGGGAATGGAGGGTGGTGGAAGAGGGAGAGAATTTCTGTCAGATTTGCAATAAAGCAAAGTTCCGGTAGTCCTTAGGGAGTCTGTTTCCTGTCCTGGTCTTCCTTGAAAGGCTGTTAGTAATAGCACTTACACTTATATACCACTTCATAGCCTTCACTAACCAGTTTACAGAGTCAGTTCAACTCGCGAAGCATTCCTGACCTGCTCTCAAGTTGCCATAGGCAGGGGGATGGGGAATCGAGCCTCGCAGCTGCATCAAGGAACTTGCATTTCAGTCAAAACAAAGCACATTCCAGCTGGCAACATCTAGGTCATCTCCATGGAGACCCACAGTGACCAGAGGGAGTGACTTCTACAACCCATGAAATTGCTTCATTGGGGAATGTGACTGATGACACACCTTGGGGGAGGGGAAAACAGGGTCAGAGACAAGGCGCAAATTTAGTGAGGTCAAAGTTGGCTTCACTTGGTCCGTGCTGACATGAAGCTCCTAATAAATAACTGGATTTCCTTTGAAGCTTGGCCTGAGGCTCATGATTTAATTAGGGCATCGGTTGGAACTCTGACAGCCAGAATATTGACCCCAACGATTTGGGTCTTCATTTTACTGACTCAGAAGGATAGAACGCTGAGTCAACCTTAAGCCGGTGAGGATTGAACTCATGGCAGTGAGCAGAGTTAGCCTGCAATACTGCATTCTAACCACTGCATCACCACAGCATAGCTCTTGGCCTTTGACGTTGTAGGCCTGAACAGGAAAATGCCTTTTCAATGCTGTGCATGCCACCTCATTAACGTCAATGTTATCTTTCTTTTTCCACTTTCAAGTCAGTCTTGACTCCTGATGACTACATGACCAGGTCCATGCAGATTCATAGGCAACTGTCTCAGGCCACAAGACCTAAGAATGACATGTAGTATTACTTCTAATTTCTTTGTTCTATTCACCTATAGACAGAATCTTGCCAGACTAAAGCAACTATTTGTATAACTTTAGATATACGCTGTAACAGAAATATAGAGTATATCTAATTACTCAATTAGATATACTCAAACTCCCGCCCATGGGCCAGATGCATCATACACTGGCCATTCTGACACCCAGTTTAGCTAAAGGGGAAAAAAAGTCCCTATATGTCACATGATGTCATCATGATGACATGAGTTTGACACCCCTTCTCTATGAACTACTAGGGAGGGGCTATATTAGTCCTCTTCCTACTTACCAGACTTTCCAAGCCCTGCTGTCTCTGCTCTTTGGAAAGCAACCCCACCCTCCTGGGACTCCAGATTACATTCCACCACAAATTTTGAACGGTTTTTGCCACTGCTTTCTTTGTATGACTGTGAGTAACTAGCCCCCAAAAGCCTAGTTGGACTATCTAAAATAGGACTGAAAATCAAGATTTCCTTTTCTTAATCCAGTGCAACTAAATCAAACTGGCTTTCCAATATATTATTGTCTACTTCTTAATGAGATAATCTGTGGGTGGTATTCTTTTAGTGGGAGTGTTCTGGTGGTCCCTTGCTTAATCTGTTGTTTCAGAAAATGTCTGCAACAAAATAACCAAGCTCAGAGAGCATCAAGGACCCCACAGTTTCACCCTGAGTTATAGCGTTCAACCCTGAATTAAAGGGTTCTCTTCTATTGAGGATATAGGTATTCTTGTCTGCTCTCATCTTTCAGATGTTGGGAGCCTTTCACTTGCTCTTTGCTGGCCTGGCTAGAACCAAACTTCTAAATGTAGAAGTGTTGATTTATGAGTACTTTAAAGTAATAGTAATTTGCCTCCCACCCACCCCCACTCCTTCCCTAAGTTGGAAAGTTTGAGGAGTTTTCAATACTTTATACTTTTGACAATCCATCTTATCTTTTTTACCTAGTTCAGATTTGAGTTTTCCTCAACCTGCTTCTGATATTTGATTACAGAACAAGATTCAAAAGCAAGCACATAAAACCACTCCTTACAGAAGAACAGAATGGTAGCAATTTATTTACATTTTTTGGAAAATAGAGAAGGGGTTGGGGGCTTTTAGGCATGAAGTTGAGTAAATTGGTCCAGATTTACAATTGTTGACAGTCTTAAAAGTAGCAGATTGGAAGTTGACTCTCTGGCAGTTCTGTGTGCTTAGATATTAGCCAGGAAAGGCAAACCCTAATTGGCTGTTGGTTCCCTACAAGTCCTAAATGCAGAAACAGATGAATGTGATTGTGCTGAAATACAAAAAACAGATTTTAATCTCTCTCCAGAAAGTCTGGATGGCAGAAATGCAGATCATCTGGAAGACTCCTTAGCCTTCAGTGTCACAGACTATTATGCTGATGACATCCAAACCTGTCTTTCTTTTCCCTCAAAATCTAGGAAAGTAGTTCAAGCCAAAGATCAGTGCTTGAAGTTGGCAATGGACTGGAATCTTAATCCAAGCAAGGCTCAGCCAGTTTTGATCAGGGGATGGGGATTCAGTTTGTCTGGATAGTAAATTCCTGAGAATTCCTTGCTTTACTGCTTTGGATTAGTTATGAAACTCAATGCCCACCTTTCAGTTACAGCCTGATGTGCATCTGAACAAATATGGTTAGTAAGTGTACTGTTCCCATTTGTGGAAATGTTTTAATCCCATTTTACAAATGTCAGCTAATCCAGAATGTTGCACTCAGACTCTCAAGCTGTCCTGACTGAAGCCATTTTGACCACTTCAGGGAGAGGGATTTGAGATAGACAGATTTTAGTAGCCAAAACAAAATATTTTCTCTTGGGATCCAAGGACATTCTTGCAGAGTGATGCCACCTGGTTGTTGGATTGCACGGTGATTGGAGCATGTGACTGATGGTTTTGAGAAAGTAGAAAATATTTTACTACTAATAAGGTGAAAACTGCAGGAGTTTTCAATGTCGATTTTCACCAGATACATACCAATATGATTTTTCCAATAAAAGTAATTTTTGAGGAAGTCAGTTGCCATGGAGTCTTGCTTACAATGGATTTATTACTTGGAACCCTGACACAGACTATTGCTCAGGGTTGATTGGTTAAAGAATAGACACACTTTTCTTTTTACATCAACTTCATTAGTTACTATTCCATTTCCAGGCACGTTTCAACACTGCTTATGCTCTATAAAGCTCAATAGAATTTTAAACCAGTCTATCTTTAAGTCTTCTAATCCAACCCCTTGCCTAAGACAGTAGACTTTATATCATCCCGGACAAACAATTGCCCAATCTTGTCTTGAAAACCTTCAGCGATAGAGTACCCACAACTCAGGAGGCACGCTGTTCAACTGATTAATTGTTCTCACTGTTAGGAAATGTATCCTTAATACAAGGTTGAATTTCTCCTTAACTGGCTTTCACCCATTGCTTCCTGTCCTACCTAGGTGTTTTTGAGAATAAGTCAGTCACCTCCTCTCTGTGACAGCCCCTCAAGTACCAGAAGATAGCCGTGTCTTCTCCTGTCATTCCTAACTCCATGTCATTCCTAAACCTTCCCTTCACTAAGCTAAACAGACCTGTGCTGGGGATGCAACAATCATGCTGGCTGAGAATTCTGTGAATCACTGTCCTCCATACCTATGTGGTACCAAGTTAAGGAATACTACAGTATATCTGCATCTCATCTGCATTTGCCATCTCCAAAATGAGCAAAGAAAACATAAAACATATTAAGCAGCTTTGCTCAAAATTCTCATTTCACCTGCCCGGCTGTGGACGTATAAACATGCCTTCCTATTTTGCTGAAATATTTCTCAAAGTATGCTTCATATCCACTTCTTCCTTTGACAAGGGAATGACAGCAATTGCTCAGTTGTGTCTGACAAGAGAATCAAGCATCAGCCTTCTCAGAGTGCAATTCACAAGGGATACTTGAATCCAGGCTGCGCATATTGTGAAAAGGTAAAATGAAAAAGCCAAAGGAAGGCCATGGCCAAAAGAATTCCATAGATGCAGAATAATGTCAGTTTGAGATCTTTTTCCCAGCAAAGAAAGTCTGCATTTGCAGAGAGAGAGAGAGAGGGAGAGAGAGGGAGAGGGAGATAGAGGGAAAGAGAGAGAGAGAGAGAGAGAGAGAGAGAGAGAGAGAGAGAGAGAGAGAGAGAGAGAGAGAGAATTTCTGTGCACAAAAAGCTCTACAGCACCTATTGGCACTGGGGTCTATGACAATTTGCCATGACCTACTCACCAAGGCTAACTCGCCACAGCCAACTTGCCATGGCCAACTTGCTGCAGGGCAAAGAATTATACTAATATGAAAGAAATGGTGGAATAGAATCATTAAAGAAAGGATGCAAAAGGAGGGACAGACTAAAATGTAAATGCCAAAAATTAAAATATATTTATTTATTTTTTTAATAATTGAATAGAATTGTTACATTGTTCTGCAGTGAATTGTCCCGTGGTGAGTTGACCATGTCAAATTGTCCCACAGTGAGTTGGCTTTGATGAGTTGGTTGTGATGAGTTGGTTGTGATGACTTGGCTGCATTGAGTTGGCTATGGCAAGTTGTCCCATTCCCTTGGCATTGACTTCTGGGTGTCACCATTTCCAGGACAGCTACTGATTGTGCAGGGTTGGGTTTCAGATGAGCCTTTTTTTTTTCTCAAGTAGCAGAAAACCTACTCAGTAGTAGGCAATCTATGAGCTCAGGCCATAGTAAGGAAGAAAAAGAGTTAAAGCATTGGAGAACTCTATTTTTTTTAATGTATTAACATTTTTTTAATAAATGAAACCGTCAGCAGCCTCGTTGCTTTTTAAGACCATCTTGAAGGCCCACTTGAGATTTAAGAAGAATGGATCAAACAGTTAAAATGAGGGCTGAAATTATACAGTCAGGGGCTGTATGGGCTGACGTTTTTACTAGCAGATGTCCCTACTTCCAGGTGTGCCCAGAAAGCAAATTCCAGAAGATACTGCATGACTGATGGCAAGATGGAGAAAACTTCTTTAAAAAAGAGTCCCCCGGATGAATCTCCTGAGGTCTAAGCCACCATCCACAGTCTGGTCTCCTCCAGCTATGTTGAGATTGCAGTTCCCAGGATTCCCCCATCAGCCTGAGTGGAATGATGTAAATCTGTTCCCTAGATATTTCTCCAGTTAATATTGTGGTCAGTCCTCATTCCCCAAGCCCATATAATCAGGATGTCTTCCTTTTATTATTTATTTATTTATTTATTTATTTATTTATTTATTTATTCGACTTATATGCCGCCCCCTCTCCAAAAGGACTCGGGTCGGCTTACAAAATAAAAACACACAACAATAAATTAGTTAAAAACAAATTAAACAATCAAGCCGAATTAACACTAAAATTGCAGAATTAAAACTCTAAAAAGACCACCCCACCCCAGGGTCACAGCCCAGATTGGTTAAACAACCAGGTCTTCAGGTCGCGACGGAAAGTGCGGAGGTCAGGGGCCAGGCGAAGCTCCAGGGGAAGTTGATTCCAGAGGTCCGGGGCCGCAACAGAGTAGGCCCGTCATCGGGGGACCACCAGCCGGCACTGTCCGGCTGACGGGACCCCAAGGAGCCCCTGTCTGTGAGATCGTACAGGCGGTTGGTGTTTGATGTCGGCAGCAGTCGCTCCCTTAAATAATAGGGACCCATGTCGTGAAGGACTTTGTATGTTAAAGTTAGAACCTTGAACCTCACCCGGAGCGCAACTGGCAACCAATGCAGGCCACGCAGGAGGGGGGCAACATGGGAGAACCGGGAACTCCCATCACCACCCGCATTTTGCACCAGTTGCAATCTCCGGATGGTGTGCAAGGGCAGTCCTAAATAGAGAGCGTTGCAGTAGTCGAGTCGCAAAGTAACAAGGGCATGAGTGACCGTACGCAGGGCATCGCGTCCAGAAACAGGCGAAGCTGGCGAACCAGCCGGATCTGGGCAAAAGCCCCCTGGTGACGGCTCCCACCTGCTCCTCCAACCGGAGCTGTGCATCCAGGAGGACCCCAGATTCCTAGCCCTATCCACAGGGGCAGCACCACTCCCCTATGGCCAATGATGGACATTCCAAACTGGACCGCGATGCCGGTATGTACAGCCACTCAGTCTTGGCCGGGTTGAGTCGAAGCATATTTCCGTCCATCCAGATCCGTACCGCATCCAGACAGCGAGTCATCATCATCACTGATCTGGCCTGGGGTGGAGATATATAACTGTGTATCATCAGCATATTGATGCGAATGATCTCACCCAGCGGTTTCATGTAGATATTAAATAAAGGGAGAGAGGACCGACCCTGAGGGAACAAACGATTGCCCCTGCCACCGACACCCCCAAGAGAGCGTCGCAAAAGGATACCATGGTCGATGGTATCGAAAGCCGCTGAGAGGTCTAACAGGACCAGGACAGAGGAAAAACCCCTGTCCCGCGCCCTCCAGAGATCATCCATCAGTGCGACCAATGCCGTCTCCGTGCTGAAACCAGACCGGAAGCCCGATTGGCACGGATCTTTTATAAATCATAATACTTGAAATGCTAATAATTAATTGCATCCTCCTTTATGCATGTGGAAATTATCAATATTGTTATTAATCTCCGTTCTATGCTCACCAGCTAGCAAAGAAAGGAAACCTAATGTCCCTATGAAGCAAAATCTCTGAAACAGAAAACTGAGCAACAAAATGGCACAAGTAGACAGTGTATAACTAAGAACACTAACATGTAACAGCTTTGCAGTTTATTAGATAAAAGCACCCAGTTGTAAATTAAATCCGATATTAGCCATTGTCAGCTTCTGCTGGCAGTCATATCAAATCTTCCTACACTTTATAATACATTATTAACCTAATTAGAGACAAAGAAGCAAAAATATTCTTTGTCAGTTTGTTCCAATAAAATCTTCATAAATTGGGCTCAACTTTCATCATGTGCAATATGGTAGCTGTTTGCGAGTCTGATTATACATCAGGTAGACAATAATTTAGAAGAATGCAGAAGCCATTAGCAATAGCGTACTCACAAATATTTCCTCCTGCTTTGCAATGTGCAGAAGGGAAGCCCAAAATAAGGACACGCTATGCAGAAATACAACAAAGCAAGCTTTTCTGATGTTGCATAGCTTCTTTCGCTTGCTCAGTCACTTGGATTACTTCTTTTCTAACAGATCTTGGTTTGGGAAAACTGACCTGGAGCTTGTTTGTGGATTTCTTGAAGATCCTAACTCAGCTGTGTCCAGGCTAAAACTAAGATTCCCAATACGGTAAATAAACCATAAGGTGACCTTTGCTACTTTTCTGTTTTCAGTGGCAGTGCTTTGCAGAACAATCCAAGCTTAGGAAGCAGAAGAAGAAGAGTATACACATTGCTCAAGGCAATCATTTGTCCTTCCTCTTCCAGCCTCACTGTCCCTTATTGGAGAGTTGCAGAATTTCAGATAGAGCGGAAAACACACACAAAAAGAGGATTGTGCCCCTATGACAAATAGAGGAGAAACCATGCAATTTAGAAGATATGCGTGCTAGCCATTTGAATTAACAGCTACACTCACATTGCATAATTCATCTAATTTGGCTATTTGAAGAAATGTCTCAGATCTTTGGCATCATGAGTGCTTTTCTCTGATCCATTTCCCCCCCTTTTATTTATTTCTTTTTATTTAATTTAGAGTGAAACAAGATTGTTCCACGAGCCAGCACAGCAGGTTAACTGTCTTTTTGTTCCCTCTATGTTTCATGACAGCTGAATTCATTTGCACATCAACAGTATTGCTCTGCAAGCAGGACCACTACGTAACATTATCTTCAAAAGGACTTCAAGAGCAGTGGAATTTTCAGGAAAGTTGACTTTTATATATATATATATATATATATATATATATATATATATATATATATATATATATACAGGGAGTGCAGAGCAATAAAAGAAAACCTCACAAACCGTATTTATGATTTGAAGAACCACAAGAAACTACCTCTAGCTATCATCAGCGATAGCTAGAGGTAGTTTTTGACAAGAGGATATGGTAATTTTTAGAGTGCACCAACTCAATTTGTCCAGTCACTTTGCTTTCAACATCCTTGATGGACCTTGAGACATGTTTGATCACAGTAGAGGATACTGAGATTAGAGTTTGAAGCCTGTTTCACTCCTATCTCTTTAGTCTTTGTTTTCAGTAATAGGTTTTAGTTGTCAAAGAATTTGACATTGAAATTGTCAAGTGCCTGTGGGACAAGCCAGAATCTATGACCAAGGACTAGGTCAGAAAGACAGTCCAAAAAGCAGAATTCAAGAAGAATAATCAGAGTTCAGGAAGACCTTGCTAGACAGATAAAGTTCAAATATAGCCACAAACAGCTGTATATAACACCCAGCTATGTAACAGCTTTACCATTAAGAAGGGATTGTGGGGAAGCAGGTGAGTCCATAAGAGGGGGAATTGTGAAGTTTGGGAATTGTTTAGAACAGGGGTCTTCAAACTTGACAGCTTTAAGACTTGTGGACTTTAACTCCCAGAATTCCTCCTCCAGTCATGTTAGCTCAGGAATTCTGGGAGTTGAAGTCCACAAGTCTTAAACTTGCCAAGTTTGAAGGTTCTTGGTTAGAAGGTACCAAAAAACTATAAAGATATAAGTTTCAATTCTCTTCTTTTGTATCTAAAGGAAATACTATATCTTAATGATCATCCTAAGTAGGATCATTCAAAAGTCCACTTAGCTATTGTAAGGGGAGAGTTGTGTTAGTTATGACAGGGGTGTCAAACTCGTGGTGTCACATTGTCATCACATGACATATCATGACATTTTTCCCCTTTGCTAAACCGGGGGTGGGCATAGCCAGTGCATGATGCATCACCGCGGGCCATGGTCTATGGGAACCAGAAACCATCCAGTCTTTCCCTCCCCTCACATCTTCTTAGTTTAAATCCTGCATCTATTTAGCCACCTCATAGTATCTGATGAAGAAAGCTGAAGATGATGCAAGTTTATGGGAAATTTCTCATTCAGAAAAGGACTCCCATGATCCCAATCAGCTATGAAATGTGTTTCATGACTTTGGAGCAACAACTGTTTCACCCTACCAATAACTTCACAGGATTGTTGCCAGACTAATGATTAGGCAATCTGATAATCTAATAAACCACCCTAAATTCCTTAGATGAAAGAAGGTTGGCATACAAAGTTAATAAGATGATGAGGCTTCCAGTTTTGGACTTCCCCGAAGACGGACCACTGACCGTGGTTGTCCGTGGCTTTGGTCTGTGCTTCAGCATTGGAGAGCCCCGATCGGTCAGATTTGGGGCAGAAGCCACCTTGTAGGGGTGGCAGAGGAAGGGGAGACCATCAGCCAAGTAGAGGGCAGTCACAAATCCCCTCCCTGGTTTGGCAACTGCTCCCTCCCAAAAACATCTGAAGCAGTGGTCTAAAATGGCCACCCTGAAGGGGAAGATTAAGCCGGAATATGATTGTGCTGGAAAGAGAAAGAAGCGAACAGCAGGAGGAACAGGATGATATAGTTAAAATGGAAAATACCCCCAGGATTAATTTTTTCAAGAATCTTTAAGAAAGGATTTAAAGCGTGAAGAGAAAGGAGGAAAAAATGGTGTGAATTGCTTTTGACAGTGGTGGGGCTTTGAACCGAGAAAGGTAGAAGCTGGAAAAAGAAATCATTTAACTAATTTGGATAAGTATATTTTGATTCTATATAGGCACTAGTAAAGCTGAACTATAGATTGTTAAAGAGAAAATTTAATACTGATTGGATTTGATTTTTATTCTTGGAAGACTGTGGTTTAAAAAGCTCTGAATAGCTGGAAAAAAGAGGGTGTGAAGATCTGTTATAGCAAAGAGTGCCATCTAACTGGTTAAATTTAACTTGTTTTTTTCCTAAAAGACTCTGTTTCTTAAAAACTGTAAGGAAAATTGATACAATAAAACAAGAACTTTGGAAAACTGAAACATTGTAACAAAGAAAGAAACAACAAGATTCTGCCCTTGGATTAACTGTTGATTCTGTTATGGATTTAGCATTAGATTAGCTGAGGACCAAAACTCGAGAGGAATAAAATAAAAGCTGATTGTTGGAAATCCATTTCATAGATACTATTTGGATTAAATTGTTAAATAGAAAAGGTTTAAAATAGCAATATCTCTTCTGGAATTAAAAATGGAATTTAGAAACATGAAAGAAACATTACAAGAGCGTGGTGAATCATTGGGCTTTGCTTTAAAATTTATGGAAAATGCGATTGCAGAACATGAACAACAAAGACAAAAGACAGAACAGGAAGTGGAGAAAACTATAGAAGAGGCCATTTTTAATTTTCATCGAGAACAAAGAATTCTGGAAAGAAAGACAAAATGAGTGGGAAATAAATATAGGAGATATAAGAAGTTAAATAAAGAGGGGAATGTTCCAAAAATTAAAAAAGGTAAAAAGAATTGGCAGAAATTTGAAGGGTGGAAGGAAGCTACAAATAGAGAGGGGGACAAAAACTGGAGTGAAAGAATAAAGGGGAAAATAGAAGGGGAAACAAGGGATAAGAAACAGGACTTGGAAACAAAGAAATATGGAAATTGAAAAAAAGTGGGAGGAAATTGCTTAATTAGACACAGAGATAATGGTTGATTAATATTCAGAAAGGGGATTCTGCAAGGTGTTGGGGGGTAACATAAACAAATTTAAAGTTATGAAAAGGGGACATATAGACTGATAAGATGGAAAATAGAACTGTTACTTTTGATAATGGAATTTAAGCTCTTTTCTTTTATATATAGAGATAACTGCAATAACTAATGGAATATGTTTATTAAATATATTGAAATAATTGAAATGAAATATAAAAAGGTTGTAATGGAGTAGATACTTTTTTAGGAGTTGATTGCAGGCTTTTTTGTTTAAATATATAAAGATGAATGGAATAATTAATGGAATTGTGTATTAAATATACTGAAATAAAAGAAATGATATAGGAGGAGAGCTGAAATGGAATTAACACCAGGGTTCAGAATTAAATGAGTAGATTAATATGTCTTCTTTTTGAAATGGTAAACAAATCTTATGAAATTAAAAAGGGGGAAAACCGTGCAGAATCTGATTTATATACGCTATGTAGTTTTAAAGGGATTATTAATTTTAATGTTTTAGGCAATAAAATGTTAAATGTTTAATGGGATTTAAAAGGGGAGATAATTAATGAATATGTAGTACTTAGAGATGGCGCACTTAAATTGATATTTTAAGGGGGAAACTATTTCTTAGAAGGAGTGTTTTTAATTAGAATTTAAGATGAAATATACAAATGTGACAGTTAAAAGTATCAAAGTATAAAATTATGAAGCTAACATAGGTGAACTAAATAAGAGGTAAGCATTTGGAATAATATAATAAAATAGAAAATGTATAAAAGCATTGTTAAGATAAGAAACTGAATACAAAAACTGTATATGTAACCATCGTCATATTTGTATGTATATGTGAAACTTGTAATCATGCTGTTCACTAAAAAGAGATGTTAAAATGTGGAAACTGAATAAAACTTGTTTAAAAAAGAAAGTTAATAAGATAATGATGTAATGATGATGATGATGATCATCATCATCATCATCATCATCTTTCCACAACCATCAGCCAATAGTTAATTACGGTATTTGATAAGTGAAACTTTCCATCTAGGAACATAAAAGTAGTTACTACTAATAAACCTTGAAACATAACTTTTTATTCATGGAAAATAGAATCATAAGGCTGGAAAGGATCTTGGAAGTTTTCTAGTCCAGCCCCTGTTCAAAGCAGGAGACCTTATACCATCCTGGTCAAATGGTTGTCTAGCATTTCATTCATTCAACATTTAAAAAAATATTTGGCATTTAAAAACAAAAAGGATTCCCACTTTTTGCAACTTGGAATTATTTCTATGTATTCCCCTCTGTTTCCAGTTAAGAGCTGGCACTGCCAATCCACAACCCTTCGATAAAGGTGATAATGGTTTTCTAAGCCAGAATGAAATGACTGGTGTTTTGATCCTTAGAGAGAAGTGCTCCTTAGCCCATCTGAAGCTTATTTCCCTTTCTTTCTTATCTGAGCTCAAGCAAAGCAATGAAAAGAGGAGCACGGAAACCCCTCACACATGTGAATGCACCTTGAACAAACGCTTGAATATCTCCCAGTTTGGCTCAAAAGCTTTTAACAAGCAGCTTTTAGAATGGAATTTTCATCCGTGACAAGAGAAGGATCTGAAAAGCACCAAAATGTTCTCTCAACCCTCCATTAAAATAAATACCAAAAGATTGAAGCCTTACTCATTTCTCCCACAGATGAGCTGTCTTTAATCTATTATCTGCCAACTTTGTGATTATTGTACAACATGTACTTCTCCTCTTTATGCCAAGATATAAATGGTGGATCTATAATTCTCCAAGACTCACTCAGGTAAACAGGGGAAGGAAGAGAGGATAGAGGAATTCAATCATAATGGTTTGAGAAACATCAAATATATCAGCTCCAGAATTTAATGATACAAGAGATCAAAAGCAGCTGGTAAACTAGCAGGGTTCATAGCATGGTTATAAGGAAGGAGCTTTTGTTTGTTTGTTTAATTTTTATTCACATTTATATGCTGCCCTTCTCCGGAGACTCAGGGTGGCTTACAATCTTTGGAGCACAACCCAATGTGCTCAGCAATAGCCTTCATTTTTCAACTGTAACACTATACTACGTGTCATCTGGGCATTTTTGGCTAGTGGTTCTTTTACAGTGATGTTATATTAATAATCCAAGAGCTTTTCTAAAAAGAGTTAATCTCCTGGGATAAATTCAGGATTGCTGTCAACAGATTTTCATTCCAGTTGGTGTGTCTTAGAAAAGGAGAGAGGAGAACCACAAGTTGGAGAAAAGAGAAGGATAAATGAATAGACAGCTTCCACATGAAAGATGCAAGAATTCTTTTTTTTCCCCTCAGCTTCGTGGACAAGAAAACAGCTATACCACCAAGAACCAACATGGGCAGAAGTGAAAGATTCATCAGTGGTATATTATTTCAGCTACATGCTCTGTAGTATATTATTTCAGCTACATGCTTTGTAATTATCACAAGACAAAATGGAGATCTATCATAAAGTCCCTAAAGCCTTCAGACACTCTTGAAGTGAATACTTGCAGATAATTAAGAATGCACTGCAGCAGAATAGTAGTTACTACCTCAGGTGGATGAATTCTCAGTAGAGAACATTCAACTTAGCTATGGGGGGGAAATTCCAAACAAAGCAAAAAATAACAAGAACAACTTTGATAAGTTTCTTTTCCAGGGTGCTTCCAAGTTGTTTGTCCAAAGCTTCAGCCAATTAAGAGCTGTGAGTAAGGCTAAATCAAAGGCCCTTGCAAATTTTAATAACATATTTTTATGAAGAGCTAGCTCCACATAGTTGAACCAATTGTATGTCAACTTTGGAAGGTCTTACTAACAAAGCATTGCCTTCCCGGTGTCCTCTTTCACTGTATATCCCCAAAACGTTCCATCTGATTGGCTCAGCTATTATTCTTCATAAAGTTCTATTATATGAAGTATCATGTGGCACAGTAGCTTCAACTTCAATCATTTGAGCTTTCAGTAGTCCTCAACTTATAACCACAACTGAGCCTGGAATTTTGTGAAATATGTTTATATCATGTTCCACTCCTGTGTTAGAAATTGAACAGGAGAAAGATATTAATTCAAGCATCAATGCCAGTTAAAAACACAAGATAAATGGTACAGTTTCTGTAGCTAGTGACTCACCTTGTCTAGAGTTCCTTTGAGCCCAATTTAACAGGGAAATCTTAATCTTACATCTTAACAAATAAAACTTCTTGTGAACAACCTCCTCCTCCTCCTCCTTCCATCAAAGAAGAAGTGGATTCTTGAAAGAATAGTTGTTTCATTTCCTATATACCTACACTGAGCTCGAAGCTCAGAGGCTTCAACTGGTGCAGAATGCGGCCACATGGGTTGTGATGGGAGTATCCCAATACTCCCATATTACACCCCTCCTGCATGAACCCCATTGGTTGCCGGTTGCCCTCTGGGTGAGATTCAAGATGCTGGTAATTACCTATAAAGCTCTACATGGCTTAGGGCCAGGGTATTTATGGGAACATCTACTGCCAGCGACTGCCCAGCGTCCTGTGTGCTCCCACAGACAGGGCCTTCTTGGGGTACCATTGGCCAGAAGTGTTGGCTGGCGACCCCCAGGAGGAAGGCCTGTGGAATCAGTTGCCCTTGGAGCTGCGGGTGGCCCCTGACCTTCGTTCCTTCCGTTGCGATCTGAAGACATGGTTTTTCCAACAGGCTGGCCTGGACTGAGGGGGGTGGGGTTCTTATTGGTTTTTATAGTATATTGGCTGTTTTGGTTTTAGATATTTGCTTGGGTTTTTATTTAATATTTTTTAGTAATTTTAAATTTTGTATTGTACTGTTGTGAGCTGCCCTGAGTCCTTCAGGAGATACGGCGGCATATAAATCCAAACAAAATAAAATAAAATAAATAAATAAATACAGTCCTGGGATTTCTGGTAGTCCTCCATCCATTTATTAATTAGTCTGACCTTACTTAGCTTATCCATAATTAGTCAGGTGATGCTACCTGCTATAGATTTAGATCTGCTTCTCTTAATTCCAAGAAGGAAGGCCAGATTTTGTCCAATTGAACAATAAGGACTTCTTTTTATTAGAATGGCCCACTTTGAAAGTAGAAAGAACTGCTTTGACCCTTGTATGAACATTGTTTCTTAATGGTTTTGCCAGATGTGAGATGGCCAGAATTGGGGGGAGGGTTGTTAGTACAAAGTTCCATAGCAATGCAGCAGTTATATTTCTAAAACGAGTTGAGTATGCTGTTTCTATGTTCTCTCGCTTCACTCACACACACACACACACACACACACACTTTTTGTTCTTTCTATGTAGCTGTCAAGTCTGTCCCAGCTTGAGCATTTAAGAAAGAAAGATCCTTGACTCCATTTGCAGTGCAAGGTATGCTTTTACTAAAGCGAAGTAGTTACAGTGTGTAAGCAAAGTCAGATCTGAAGATTCCTGCGCAAACCTGGTAATTTTCTCCTCTCCCAGACCTTCCCCCCTTGGTCATCTTGTTAGTGACCAATAAGGTTCAAACAAGTTGTTTTGGTAACAGTTCTAAAGTTTGGCACATTTTCGGTGGAGTTCGCATTCCGTTCCCATGCCTGTGTCCTTGGATCATTCAATTGTTGTCTCTGGTTAGTACTTCTGGTTCCCTTCATCCCCCTTGTTATGTATGCAGAGCTCAAAATGACTGGTTGTGTTGTAAAGTGTTTGAATTCATTGGTTGTAATAGTGTGGGAAAACCCTGCACTCTGATTGGTTGACAGTTGCAGCAGCTGGCTATAAAAGGCTGCCGTGCCTGAGCCATTTGGGTCTGTTCTGAGTTGAAGTCACAATAAACTTTGAGCTGTAGCACTCCGCGTCCTGCCTCTCTATGCAAACTTAACACTGGCAACGAAGGTGGGATATCCCTGAAGAGAAGGCAACGCGGAACAGAGAAGAGTGAGATGGCTGCGCTGAACACCCCCAGCCCCATTCGACCCAAAGAATGAAGACTGGGAATCGTATGCAGATCAGTTTCAGATGTTTTTGGAAGGAAGCGATCTTGTCGCCATTTCTGAGCAGCGGAAGTGGGCGTCTTTCTCACATATTGTCCGGCAGTTTTCAAGATGGCGAAGGCATTAGCTGGCGCAGCAGACGGAAGGTAATGGCATGGCCTGATCTAGAGAGGCTTTTAAGGGCGCACTACACACCCCAAGTATCGTGCCTCATTAAGAGACATGAGTTTTATCGCCACATCAGGGGAAGACAAAAGCATAAATGACTTCGTGGCAAGTTTAAGAGACATTGGGGTGCGTATGATTCAGCAGCTTAGAGGAGGCCATGCTGATCGATTTGTTTTGGGCCTTAAAGACAAGGTTTTGCAGAGCAAATTACTGATGAAACCTAAGATCACACTGAAAGAAGCCATAGAAGAAGCATCTTCAGCGAGAGGCCACCAAATTCAGCAGCAGCCATGAACAAGACAACAGTTTGGCCATGATGATGAACTGAATCTGAACAAGAAAGACTACCAAGGGAACAAGATTCCAGTAGTTGAGAAGCAAGAGAATTCAACATGAAGTTCAAAGGTCACAGCAAACGCCTACCCTGACCATGAGACAAAGATCGCCAAGTTTGCTGGGACTGGAATGGTTCAACCCGCTGGGCATCAAGTGACTGGCATCAATCACGTGAGCACACTGAGTGGGAAGAGTCTTTGAAGTCTGAGTTTCCAGAGGTCTTCAGCGACGGATTAGGCAAGTACTTGGGGACTCCTATCACTTTTGCCCTAGATCCCAAGGTACAACCAATCTGCTTAAAACCCAGAAGGGTGCCATTTGCATTGAAGGAAAAAATTGATGAACAATTAGATAAACTGATAGCCCAAGGGGTATTAGAGCCCACAGACCACTCCAGGTGGGAGACACCCATAGTCACACCGGTCAAGGCGGATGGCTCGGTGAGAATCTGCAGGGATTACAAGGGGACATTGAACCATGAGCTACAACAGAGCGCAATATCCAGTTCCAGTGGTTCATCACTTATTACACTCTCTTGGCAGGGGCACAGTCTTCGCCAAGCTGGACCTGGCCCAAGCATACCAGCAGTTAACAGTTGATGATCTAACTGCAGAAGCCCAAACCATTGTAACCCATCAGGGTGTATTCAAATGCAAGAGGTTACAATTCGGTGTAAGTGTGGCACCAGGCATCTTTCAAAGCCTCATGGAAAGGATGCTACAAGGGTTGCCTGGGGTGGTGCCTTATTTTGATGACCTTTTAATCTCTGCTGAAAATGACATTCAGTTACACGAGAAACTCAGAGAAGTTCTAACCAGGTTCAAAAAAGCAGGGTTAAAGGTCAAAAAAGAGAAATGCACACTAAGAACTGACAAAGTAGAATTCTTGGGTTATATGATTGATAAACATGGCATCCACCCCACAGAAGCCAAAGTTCAGGCAATCAAAGAAGCCCCAGGCCTAGATGCAAAACTGACTTGCAAGCATTCCTGGGACTTATTAATTTCTATCATATGTTTCTACCTCAGAAAGCAACCACTGCAGAACCCTTACATATTACTGGATAAAAATCTGCATGGGTCTGGGGCACAAAAAAGAAGCTGCATTTAACAACATCAAGAGACATATCACTTCTGATTGTGTCCTGATACAGTTTTCTGAGAATTTACCTGTAATATTGACTTGTGATGCATCCCCTTTTGGAGTGTGGGGGGGTGTTGAGCCACATGCTTCCCAGTGGAAGGGAAGCCGTATTGCATTTTACTCTCACACTTTGACTAAAGCAGAGAGAAACTACAGTCAACTGGACAAGGAAGCATTGGCTATCGTGGCAGCAGTCAAGAAGTTCCATGAGTACGTATATGGGAGAAGGTTCACCATTGTTACAGATCACAAACCTCTTTTAGGCATTGTGGCAGGGGACAGACCAACGCCCACCATCCTGTCACCAAGAATGCTGAGATGGACTGAATTTCTTGCTGCTTATTCATATAAACTCATCCACAGACCGGAAAAGACATTGGGCACACTGATGCTTTGAGTCGCTGCCCACTTCCTTTGCACACTGAGGACCCTGCTCCTGAAACTTACACCTTCTTTCTAGAAACTGTTGCCAAACTTCCAGTCCATGCTGCTGAAATTGCTAGAGAAACTGCCAAAGACACTTTATTGGCTCTATTGTGGGCTGGATTAAAAAGGGTTGGCCACTACATGATCTACCTCAAGTTTCCCAACCTTTTAAATCCAGACAAACTGAATTATCTGTCTTGAGGGGATGTATTTTGTGGGGTAACAGGGTGGTTATTCCTGCAAAACTGCAGAAAGAGGTTTTGGAAATGTTACATGAGGGTCATCCTGGTATTGTCAGAATGAAGGGATTGGCCAGGAGTTATGTATGGTGGCCAGGTATTGACAAAATGGTTGAAAACTGGGTTGCATCCTGCCCAAACTGTCAGCAAGTCAGGCCTGCTCCACCTCTTCCCCCCAAACAGGAATGGGAATGTCCTAGGGGCCCATGGTCCAGGATTCACATTGATTTTGCTGGCCCTACCAGGGGCACACTTTCCTTATTGTAGTTGATGCATACTCCAGATGGTTAGAGGTTATCCCCATGGGTTCCACCACAGCAGACGCTGTTATCAAACAGCTTAAGAAACTTTTTGTAACTCATGGGTTACCTGATGTACTTGTTTCTGACAATGGTCCTCAATTTACTGCTAACATTTTTGAATCATATTTAGCACAACAGGGTATCAGACATGCCCTTACTGCCCCTGGGCATCCTTCAGCTAACGGCCGTGCTGAACGCATGGTATGATTTACCAAGGAGAAACTCCAACAATTGGGTCCTGGGGACATCACTGAGAAAGTTGAAAAACTACTCAGTATCCAACACATCACTCTAGTCCATCCACTAACTTGACCCCAGCTGAGCTTTTGATGGGTAGAAAACTCAGGCCTACCCTGGACCACCTTCACCCCACTTATGCACCCGCATCACTAGATTCCACCAGCAAACTCACACATTCACTGTGGGGATTCTGTTTATGCTAAAACCTTGTGGGTGAACCATTATGGATTCCTGCTGAGATAACCCAGGTTACAGGCCCCAGGTCTTACAGGGTTCAAACTGAGGATGGTGTTTTGTGGAGTAGGCACATAGACCAGTTACAGTCCAGACTGCCTCTGGAGCATCGCCCTTGCTCCTCTCCAGATTCCAGGCCCACAGCTTCTTCTAGGGGGGAAGGGGGAGATAATGAAGGTAATCAGCAAGTGAGAATCCACCCCATGTGTAACGAGCTAACTCGACAGGAAACATCTCAAAACCTGTCAGGGTGCCAACATCCAAGTTTACAAATGGAAGATTGTGATTCACTACCAGATTTGGGGGGTGACATTGGGTTGGAGATGGATTGGGAGGAGAGACCAGGTTGTAGTAACCAATCAGGTTCTACTAGTACAAGAAGTCCTAATAAGGGAATGTTGGCAGATACATTTCCTTCCTCACCAAGTGAGATTCCCAAAACACCTGAACCACGCAGGTCTCAATGTACCTGTAAAAGCCCCACCTATTTACAAGAGTATATTAGATAGATGGGGTTTTGAGTATGGACCAAACCTAGTGGGGAGGGGTGTTATGTATGCAGAGTTCAAAATGACTGGTTGTGTTGTAAAGTGTTTGAATTCATTGGTTGTAATAGTGCAGGAAAACCCTGCACTCTGATTGGCTGACAGCCGTGGCAGCTGGCTATAAAAGGCTGCCGCACCTGAGCCATTTGGGTCTGTTCTGAGTTGAAGTCACAATAAACTTTGAGCTGTAGCACTCCGCGTCCTGCCTCTCTATGCAAACTTAACACCCCTCCCTATATTCTCCCATCCCCTCTCCCCAAACTTTGTAGCAGGATGCTATCAAAGTGAAGTAGAGCTGCAGCGGTGTGATGGAAGATCCGACAGTAACTCTGCACAAGGGCTTCGGCCTTACTATTGTGCACATCTGCCAGTGCACTGCTAGATCCATTCTTCATCTGAAAAATGCAAATCTGCAAAGGGCGGAACCACTGTACTGCATGTGCAGCCTGGTTAAAGGAATTAAAAAGTACAAGCACAGGGCAAGCAAGAAGGCATTCAGTTCCACATCACTGTGCACTGCACAGCATGGATGTGCCAAATGTTCTAGCTCATGCAATATTTCACCTTTCAGGAAGGATAATAGCTTTTGCAGTCTCATGAAGCATGACCAATGCTGCCTTGCATCTTTTGTTTTCGGCATCAACTAATATGCTCTCTTCTTTGGAAGGCTCAGCTCAGCCATGAAATATATATTTTAGAAAACACCACTACGTTCCTCGTTCTATTTAAGGCAGCATCATTTCTATTGCCGTTTTCCCAAGTTATACACACTGTAGTCAAGAAGATTTCAATTGGTAATACAGAGCACTAGGGAAAACAGATAGGATATTTATCTACTTATTTACTTATTGCTTTTTCTTGCACAAAAGAAGTACCTCCACTGGGAGTTGGGGGTTTTGTTGTTTTTTGTTGCAGAAGAGATAAAGAATAGAGACAGAAGGAAAAGACCATAGAACAGCAAGAGGTGATGTTTATTTTAACTATTTAGGGGCATAGCTGATGAAACCTGTAGAAGAGCAGGCAAAGCTAGGGAAGCAGAATTAAATGTGTCATCAATTTAGAGTCCTTGCAAGTCCAACCCTCTTGAATTCTGTTGATCTTTATCTAGTACCAGTTTAGTGCTGACCATTAGTTGACTAGATTCTTGAGTACAAGTTTGAAGAAAACTTCTATGCTACTACTTTATGAATGATTCTGATTCTTTGCGCCCAACATTAACCCATCTAAATACTGAGGTATGCCGTAATGTGGCTGGTTGGTTTACTTTTGCACATGTGTAAACCTAATCACTGGATTCACAGATATTTTTTCAGGTCATCCCCAGACATCCCTAATGGCAGTGAATCTGCTGCAGTAATACATAATTTAGCAGTTTCATACAGCCAGTGACTTACAGCACTTTAGCATGCTAGCTGAAAACTGGATTACTGGAAGCCATTTATGGGATGCTTTCCCTTAAATTATGAGCACTGGGGATGGAGGAAGCCCAGTCATCTTAGATTTGTAGACATTACGTTGGAGAGGAAAAGGTTCAATAGAACAGATTAATAATTCCTGGTATCATCATTTGCAACTAAAAAAAAGGGACTGTGCATTTTAAGGACTATGGAAATTTAAGTTTATAATTTTGGGGGCAAAAAAAATGAGAGAACAAAAAGGAATGCCAACAAAGACTTACAGAAAAAAGAAAGAAAATACGTTATGAGGATTTTTTTTAAAGAAATGGGGAATTGCAAGTGTAACTCATGGGTGCGCTTTGCCAATGGGAGTTGTTTCCATTGATTGAGAAGGAAAAAAGTCAGTTCTACTTTCTCTCCTGCAGGAAGACGTAGTATGAGTCCATGTAGCTTCAGAATCTTCTCTGGAGGGTACCAGATTCCTCCATGAGCTAAAACAAAGGAAAGAGGCAGGTTATCAGGAAAAGAAACAGCTGGATGTTTTGCATGCTTTGAAGACCTGGAACTACCTCTGTGAATCAATAAAGTAATCACTATACACTAAATAAAATAAAACCTCACCTGCAGTTTCACATCTTCTAGAACAGGGGTGTCAAATTCGATTTCATTGAGGGCTGAATCAGAGTTGTATTTGACCTCAGGTGGGCCGGGATTGGCATGGCCAGGGTGGGCGTGGCCAGCTTAACGTCACTCGTGTCAGAGGTGCCTGTGAGGGGCCCGGGCGCTCTGCCAGCGAAAATGAGCTCTCAAGCTGTGTTTTTGGCTGTGACAACCTCCTGACACCTTCTGACAGAGAAAATGGAGCTCGAGAAGTCCATGTGCAGCTCTCGTGAGGTCCATGTGCAAAGCTTGTGAGGTCCGTTTTCAGCTGTGATGGCCTCCTGCAGCCCTCTGCTAGCAAAAAAGGAGTTTGGGAGGGCTGCACATGGCCCTCCCAAGCTCCATTTTCAATGGCAGAGGCACCATGGGCCAGTCCTTCACTGTTCCTTCACCCAAGGGCCAGATCTAAGCACCCCGCAGGCTGGATCCACCCCAGGGGCCTTGAGTTTGACACCCCTGCCCTTGAAGGCTTAAGTATCACCTTCTAAATGCTGCAACCAAAATGAATTTTTTTAATGTGATAGAAGGGAGAAGTATTAAATAGACGAGGATTAAGCCTTCTTGATTATGCTTAATTGCTTTAATGTTCATTCAAAACTTAAGTTTAAAATCTATTTTAGTTTTTGTTCTACGACTTTCTACTTTTTGGAGTACCACAATTGCTAAGTGTGTGCTCTACAGATTTTTAAAAAACCTTACAAAATCTTATCATGTATAAACAAATAAATACATATCGTTGCTCTTTGTGCAGTCTTATCTCCTAATATCCTTGCAAGATGAAGCAGCTTTTCCTCTGATATTTAACTGGCATATGTTTCATTGTTACATTTTTCCACCCTCGGTAAAAGAATAAGTGAGTTTTCACTCTCATCTACTTCTTAATATATTTGAATCTCCTTCTGTATAAGACACTTTATATGATAAATGATATTACAGAATGTGACTCTTATTTCATTTTGGGCTGTGTGTAAACTCAGACAAACAATAAATGTGAGAATCATGCCTGCTAATTTGTATAAATGAGAACTATAACAACAGATGAAAACCACATAGGGCAGTCTAGGGAGTTGGCTTTTAAGAAAGACAGAAAGCATCTCTGCTAAAATGGAAGTCTATTTATTGCTGTTGTTATTTATAACTGAGGCATGGACTGCAAATGGATGCAGATCCTATTAATTAAACAAATGAATGCCTTTGTGTACTTAAGAATGTCTCTACCCTCACATTTATTTGCAACAATCCTTTTGAGGCCTGCCGAGATTTTACCAGGACTATTTGCCTCTTGGTAAATGTGACTATCAGTCTTCATCTTGACAGCCATTTTATAAAAAGCAAGTCTCTCATACCAGCCCTGTTGTTGACCAAATAGACTATTTCTGCATTAGTAAAGATAACGGTTTCCCCTGTCCAATCATGTCTGACTCTAAAGGGCGGTGCTTATCTCCATTTCTTAACTGAGGTTCAACATTATCTAAAGATATTTTCTGTGGTCATGTGGCCAACATGAGTATATGCTGAGGTGCACAGAAACTTCCTACCACAGTGGTACCTATTTATCTACCACTCTATAAAGTGGTAGATAAATTGCCACTCTATAAAGCCTTAGTAAGACCACACCTAGAATACTGCATCCAGTTTTGGTCACCACACTATAAAAAGATGCTGAGACTCTAGTAAAAGTACAAGGAAGAGCAACCAAGATGTTAAGGG
This sequence comes from Naja naja, assembly GCA_009733165.1. Lineage (NCBI taxonomy): Eukaryota > Metazoa > Chordata > Lepidosauria > Squamata > Elapidae > Naja > Naja naja. The sequence continues at coordinate 45,292,834 of CM019149.1, forward strand.
GACTGGAGACTAAAACAGATGAAGAACAGTTACAGGAACTGGGCATGGCTATTCTAGTGAAGAGAAGGACCAGGGGAGACATGATAGCAGTATTCCAATATTTGAGGGGCTGCCACTGAGAGGAAGGGGTCAAGCTATTATCCAAAGGACTTGAAGGCCAGACAAGGAATAATGGATGGAAACTGAACAAGGAGAGATTTAACCTGGAAATAAGGATGTCATCTTTGCATCTCACTATTTGAGGAAGTCGCACAGCATTCTCAGAGACTCTTCCCATCCTGCTTACAATCTTTTTGAACTGTTGCCTTCTGGCAGAAGATATAGAAAAATTAAAACTCGAACCGCACGTTTTCTGAGCAGTTTTTATCCCAGGGCTATAATTGCACTGAACAATGAACTTAAGGACCACCATCAGTGAGCTGTTGGACAGTATTACTTGTGTGGATGCTTGTGTATTTAGGGGGCAGGGAAGTTTGGCGGGTGTTGGGGATTGTCATGTGTGTGTGCGTGTTGGGTCTGGTCTCTAGACATTATGTGAATTTCATTGTATGTGTATACTGTATATATATGTACAATGACAATAAATTATTATTATTATTATTATTATTATTATTGAGAAATTTTCTGACAGTAAGAACAATCAACCGATGGAATAGCTTGCCTTCGGAAGTTGTGGGAGTTTCATCACTTGAGACTTTCAAGAAGAGATTGGACTGTCATTTGTCAGAAATGGTGTAGGGTCTCCTGCTTTGGCAGGGGTTGGACTAGATGACCTACAAGATCCCTTCCAACTCTGTTAATCTGTAATCTACTTGCATTTATTTATTTATTTATTTATTAGATTTATATCCTGCCTCACTTCCCCCGAAGGGGAACTCGAGGTGGCGTACAAAAGGATAAAAACAATTTCTATACAATATAAAAACAAAAAACTCATTCATACCTATCCAAAACATACACGGGGGAAAAGCAAAATCTCAAGATCTCAATACCATGCCCTCCAACAAAGCCAGGTCTTAACAGCTTTGCGGAAGGCAAGTAGATTTGGGATGGTTCTAATCTCCGCAGGGAGCATATTCCAGAGGGACGGCGCTACAGAGAAGGCCCTAGCCGTGGACCCGCCAGCCGACATTGCCTGGCCGACGGTATCCGGAGCAAGCCTTCCCTGTGGGATCTAACTGGGCGCTGGGAGGAATAAGGTCGCAGAAGGCGGTCTCGCAGGTATCCCACTCCTAAGCCATGAAGGGCTTTAAAGTTGTCACTAGCACCTTGAATTGCACCCGGAAGACCACTGGTAACCAGTGCAGCTCGCGGAGGATAGATGTTATATGGGGCACATCTAGGTGCACCCATAATCACTCTGTGCCGCATTTTGCACCAGCTGAAGTCTCGAGTGTTCTTCAAGGGCAGCCCCATGTAGAGCGCATTGCAGTAGTCCAATCAAGAGGTGATAAGGGCATGAGCAACCATGTGAAGAGCCCCACGGTCCAGGAAGGGTCGCAACTGGCGTAACAGGCAAACCTGTGCAAAGGTCCCTCTGGTCACAGCCATAAGATGGTGGTCAAATTGTAGCTGTGGATCCAGAAGGACTCCCAAGTTGTGAACTCGTTCTGAGGGGAGCAATTTCTCTCCCCCCAGTACTACATTTGCATGCTTTCGAACTGCTAGGTGGGTAGGAACTGAGACAAGTAACAGGAGGTCTTGAACCCCAGGCTGTCAGCTTTCCACCTGACAAGCTCAGCATCTTTAAACTGCTGAGTCATCACACCCCCTTCAATTTCTGCATTTTTTAAAAAATAAACCTCAATGAGCTTTATTGGCTTCCAGTTGTTTGCATATAAATATCTTTAAAGCCCTTCATGGTTTGGTTCTGGGCTATTTATGGGTCTGTCTCTCCCCAGTTCTTTCCACTTATCCCACCTGGTTTGACAGGAGTGGCCTGCTCCAGACTCTGTCAGTTAAGGTCAGCAGGCAGGGGCCAGGAGGATAGCCTTTTCTGCTCTGGCACCTTCCCTATGGAATATCAATCCCCCTGAGATTAGGTTAGCACTAATTCTGCTGGCTGTCAGCTTTGGAACCAGATTAGAACCAGAAGCTTCCACGCTGCCACATTCTTGAGCATGGGAAGATGGGAGGGGGGAATTTCATGGAGCATATGAATTTCATGGACATAATAGCATTCTTCTTTAGAGTCAAGGTCATGTTGTTCCTGCACCAGGCTGAGAAGTAGTGCAGGCGATGTCTCAAGTTGGGACGGATGGTGATTGGGGCATGTGATGGAATGATGGGAGCAGGGGGTGGATTTGTAATATTTTATTTATTGGAGGGAAACCCGGGACTTTCAGATTCGGGATTTCAGTTTACTACTCTAATAAAAGTTTACTATTCTAATAAAAGGGAACTTTGAGAACATGTCTTGTTTGGAGTTATCTGTTGGAATCGAGTTTTTCTGGAATGCAAGCCACTTAAAACATGGTTTTGTACCTGGTCCTGGGATCCTGGAAGTGTGAGAATGCCAATCTCTTGGCTATGTTGATGCTTGGTTTAATGATGCTCAGCTGCTTTTATTTTATGTTACATATTTTATTTGCATTTACCTTTTTCATTGTAAAATGTATAGAAATCAGATTAAACAAGCAAACAAACTTCAGGGGAAGAGTTAGGCGGTGGACTTTTGTTAAAAGCACAATACTACTGTAGTCACTGTTGCTCTTAGAGGAAGTGTTTTGGTAAAGTTAGGTGTCAACTCAAAAGTATTTCTCTGGTCTTTTAGAGTTGTCAGCAGAAAGGGAATGGGGCGAGTAATGCATACTGTTAAGTTTGCATGAAGAGTCAGACGCGGAGTGCTTCAGTGAAGAGTTTATTAGTGACTACAGCTCATAACAGACCCAATTTGGCTGGGCTGCGGCTGCTACTTATAGCCAGCAGCCGCAGTTGCCAGCCAATCAGAGTGCAGGATTTTCCCGCACTTTTTAAACCAATCATTTCTGACATTTTACAAGAACAGTTCAAACTAAACCAATGACATTCAAACCTGCATACATAACACCCCTCCCCACTAGGTTCAGTCCATACTCAAACCCCAACCTATCTAATGTATTCTTTTAAATAGGTGGGGCTCTTACGTGTACGTTGAGACCTTCGTGGTTCAGAAGTTTTAATGTTCTCACCCAGTGAGAGAGGAAATGTGTCTGTTGACATTTCCCTACTGGGCTTCCAGTGAAAGAAGACCCTGTTTGATTGTTACAATCTGGTCTCTCCTCCCAACCCATCTCCAACCCAATGTCAGCACCCAAGTCAGGTAGTGATGTGCAATCTTCCACTTGTAAGGATGGATTTTGGCATTGTGACAGGTTTTGGGATGGTTCCTGTCGTAATGGCTCGTTACACATGGGGTTGATTCTTGCTTGCTGATTATCCTCATGCTCCTCCCTCCCCTAGAAAAGGCATTAGGTATGGGAACTAGAGAGGAACAATTGCGATGTTCCTGAGGTAATCTGGATCTAAGCTGATCAATGTGCCTGCTCCAGAGGACTCCATCCTCTGTTTGCACCCTGTAAGAACGAGGGCCTGTGATTTGAGTTATTTCAGCAGGAATCCATGAAGGTTCACCCATAAGGTTCTTAGCATAAACAGAATCACCCACACTGAACGTGCGAACTTTGCTAGTGGAATCTAGTGGTGCGTTGGGTGCGTAAGTGGGATGAAGGCGGTCAAGGGAGACCTAAGTTTCCTACCCATCAACAACTCTGCTGGGGATAAGTTAGTTGATGGGTTAGGAGTGATGTGCTGAACACTAAGAAGTTTTTCAACTTTCTCAGTGATGTCCCCAGGACCCAATTGCTGAAGCTTTTCCTTGGTAAAACGTACCATGCGTTCAGCCCGGCCGTTAGCGAAGGGTGCCCAGGGGCAGTCAGGGCATGTCTGATACCCTGTTGTGCTAGATAGGATTCAAAAAGGTTGGATGTAAATTGAGGGCCATTGTCAGAGACAAGAACATCAGGTAACCCGTGGGTTACAAAAGCTTTTAAGCTGCTTGATGACAGCATCAGTTGTGGTGGATGCCATAGGGATGACCTCTAGCCATTTGGAATATGCATCTACTATAATAAGGAAGGTGTGCCCTCTGGTAGGGCCAGCGAAATCAATGTGAATCCTAGACCATGGGCCCCTAGGACATTCCCATTCCTGTGTGGGGCGAGAGGTGGGGCAGGCCTGACTACCTGACAGTTGGGACAAGATGCAACCCAGTTTTCAACCATTTTGTCAATACCTGGCCACCATACATAACTCCTGGCCAATCCCTTCATCCTTACAATACCTGGATGACCCTCATGTAACATTTCCAAAACCTCTTTGCAGTTTTGCAGGAATAACCACCCTGTTACCCCACAAAATACATCCTCTTAATACAGATAATTCAGTTTGCCTGGATTTAAAAGGTTGGGCAAGGTGAGGTAGATCTTGAAAAGGCCAACCTTTCTTAATCCAGCCTATAACAGGAGCCAATAAAGTGTCTTTGGCAGTCTCTCTGGCAATTTCAGCAGCGTGTACTGGAAGCTTGGCAACAGTTTCTAGGAAAAAGGTGTGCCTCAGGTTCAAAGTCCTCAGTGTGAAAGGAAGTGGGCAGCGACTCAAAGCATCAGCATGGCCAATGTCTTTGCCAGGCTTGTGGATGAGCTTGTATGAATAAGCAGCAAGAAATTCAGTCCACCTCAGCATTCTTGGTGACAGGATAGTGGGTGTAGGTTTGTCTCCTGCCACAATGCCTAACAAAGGTTTGTGATCTGTGACAATGGTAAATGTTCTCCCATATAGATACTCATGGAATTTCTTGACAGCTGCAACAATTGCCAATGCTTCCTTGTCCAATTGGCTGTAATTCCTCTCTGCTTTGGTCAAAGTGCGAGAGTAAAATGCAATAGGGGCTTCCTCCCGCTGGGAAGCCTGTGGCTCAAACCCCCCACTCCAAAAGGGGATGCATCACAAGTCAGTACAACAGGCAAATTCTCAGAGAACTGTATCAGTACAGCATCAGACGTGATTAGTCTTTTAATATTGTTAAATGCTGATTGTTCCTTCCTGCCCCAGACCCAAGCAGATTTTTGTCCAGTAATCTGTGTAATGGTTCTGCAATGGTTGCCTTCTGAGGTAGGAACATGTGATAAAAGTTAATAAGTCCAAGGAAGGCTTGCAAATCTGTTTTGCATTTTGGTCTAGGGGCTTCTTTGATTGCTTGAACCTTGGCATCTGTAGGGTGGATGCCATGCTTGTCAATCATATAGCCCAAGAACTCAACCTTGTCAGTTCTAAGAGTGCATTTTTCTTCCTTGACTTTTAACCCCGCTTTCTTGAATCTGGTAAGGACTTCTCTGAGTCTCTCTTGTAATTGAGTGTCATTTTCAGCAGAGATTAACACATCATCAAAGTAAGGCACTACCCCTGGCAGTCCTTGGAGCATCCTTTCCATAAGGCTTTGGAAGATGCCTGGTGCCACGCTTACTCCAAACTGTAACCTTTACATTTGAAGGCACCTCTATGAGTCACAATGGTTTGGGCCTCTGCAGTGGCATCATCAACTGTTAGTTGTTGATATGCCTGGGCCAGATCCAATTTGGCAAAGACTGTACCCCTGCCAAGTGAATGTAATAAATGATGCACCACTGGAACTGGATATGCGCTCTGTTGAAGCGCATGGTTCAATGTCCCCTTATAGTCTCCACAGATTCTTACTGACCCATCAGTCTTGACTGGTGTGACTATGGGTGTCTCCCATCTGGAGTGGTCAGTGGGCTCTAAAACTCCTTGAGCTATTAGTTTATCTAATTGTGCATCAATTTTTCCTTTAAGGCAAATGGGACCCTTCTGGGCTTTAAACGAATTGGGGCACCTTGGGATCTAGGTTGAAAGTGATAGGGGTCCCCATATACTTGCCCAATCCGTCGCTGAAGACCTCTGGAAACTCAGACTTCAAGGCCTCCTCCCATTCAGTGTTGCTCACGTGATTGATGCCAGTCACCTCGATGCCTAGTGGATTGAACCACTCAAGTCCCAGCAAGCTTGGGCGATCCTTGTCCACGATGGTCAGGGGCAAACGTTTGGTGTGGCCTTTGAACTTCACGTTGAATTCTCTTGTTCCAACTACTGGAATCTTGTTCCCTTGGTAGTCTTTAAGAGTCAGTGCTTGCTTCTGGAAATGTTTCTTCTGAATGTTGGGAGTAGTCTGTGAATAGTGTCCCATGACACCATAGATAAATAGGAGCCTGAGTCCACTTCCATTTGGCAAGGCCTTCCTTCAATTAGTACCTTCACATGTACTTTTCTGCTTCTTAAGGGTGAAGAATGACCAATGGTGACTGTTTGATGAGTTTCATTCTTCCCATTTGCTTCTGTGTTGCCCCATTTTCTCACTGAAGTTGTTAGGCTTGAATTCTTTGTCAGGAAACTTTCTTCTGTGGGTGGAGTTCTGGATGATTTGCAGACTCTTGCTAGGTGACCTCTTTTTTCACAACGGAGGCAGATGGTATCAAGAAACTTGCATTCAGTGCGGGGTGGCTTCCCCACAACCTCTGCAGTAAAAATCTTGCCTCTTTCTTCCCAGGTCTTTCTTTTTCCTCTCCATTCTGAGTCTATAAATTCCTTCCTCCACCTCACTACAGTCTGACTCAGAATCTATTTGCTCGCAATGAGTTGTTGTGGACTTTTCCACATCAGGATGGCTTGAGGCCTTGTTAATTTTCTTCATGGCTGCTGCTGAGGACTTGGTGGCTTCTGCTGAGGAGGCCTCTTCTATGGCTTCCTTCAACGTGATCTTAGGTTTTAATAATAATTTGCTCTGAAGCACCTTGTCTTTGAGGCCTAGAACAAATCGATCGCGCATGGCCTCTTCCAAGTTGTTAAACTCGCATGCACCCCAATGTCTCTTAAACTTGCCACGAAGTCGTTAACGTTTTCGCTTTCCCCTTGATCCCGACGGTAAAACTCGTGTCTCTTAATGAGGCACGATACTTGGGGCGTAATGGGCTCTTAAAAGCTTTTCTAAATCAGGCCATTCCATTACCTTCACGTCTGCAGCTCCCGCCAATGCCTTCGCCATCTTGAAAACTGCCGGACCGCAGTGCGTGAGAAAGACCGCCCTCTTCCGCTTCTCGGAAATGTCGGCGAGATCGTTTCCTCCAAATACATTTGGAAACGATCGCATACGAGTCCCAGTCTTCTGCCGTCGGATCGAACGGGCTGGGTTTGTTCAGCGCAGCCATCTCTCTCAGCTTGTTTTCCGCGTTGTCTTCTCTTCGGGAAGGATCCCACCTTCCGCCAGTGTTAAGTTTGCATGAAGAGTCAGACGCGGAGTGCTTCAGTGAAGAGTTTATTAGTGACTACAGCTCATAAAAGACCCAATTTGACTGGGCTGCGGCTGCTACTTATAGCCAGCAGCCGCAGTTGCCAGCCAATCAGAGTGCAGGATTTTCCTGCACTTTTTAAACCAATCATTTCTGACATTTTACAAGAACAGTTCAAACTAAACCAATGACATTCAAACCTGCATACATAACACATACCTTAAAATTTTTATAGATAATTGCTAGGCGGCCGAAGCATCTGGTGTGCAAGTTTATTACTGGAGAGCACGATTGATAATTCTTGGCTATGGATGTATCCCATTGCAGAATATACATCCAGAGGGTGGGGGAAGACTAGAGTCAAGGGTGAGATGAATGATGTGTCTCAGTGTCGGCTGCATCTAGGTAACACTGAATGTTCACTCCTAATATATGATTTTAAAAAAATTCTGAGAGATGCAGCTAGAGACTCGTGATTTGAATGGAGGTGGATTGTCGGAGCCTTGACATTAGGTATCACAAAGGCTCTTAGCATGAATTCTGAATGGTGGTGGTAAGAGAGTTAATGTCTTAAAGTATTTTAAAGATTTTCTTTCACTCGGACTGCACCGGATAAGCATCCAAAAAGCTTAACAGGCTACACTTTCCAAAGTATTTCTAAATTCAGGTAGTCCTTGTTTAATGATTGGTCACTTAGCAACTTGTGGGATTCAAATGTTTTTACTATCGGTTCTGTGGGCATGGCTTGGTGGGCGTGGCAGGGGAAGGATACTGTAAAATCTCCAGTCAGAGGTAGTATTTGCCGGTTCTCCAAACTACTCAAAATTTCCGCTACTGGTTCTCCAGAACTGGTCAGAACCTACTGAATACCACCTCTGCTTAGCAACCATTCAAAGTAACAAGGGATATCCTTACCATCTGGTTCTTGCACATACAGACCCCCAGTCACATGCATTTCAGGTATTTGGCTCACTGTGACAGCCAGTTATGGCATTCCCCAGGCACATGACTTTGAATTACAACAGGGTTTTTTTGCCCAATTCTGGCTTTTTCGGCTAGTTTTCAGGAAAAAAACCCATAGCTTTGTTTTATTACTGCCACCTTGGCTTTATATCCACTGTATTCACCTTAACAACCACTACAAAGAAAAGTCATAAACTGGGGTGAGACACATAGGTGCCAGGACTTACAATTGTCATGGTTTATAACTGAAATTCTTAGCTCCATTATGGTCATAAGTCAAGGACTATATATATGCTTTTCCCTGAATACATATCTTTCATGCTCCACTTGTTAATACAGTATCATCTATAGTACCAGCAGTCCTCTAGACTGTAAATCTGGTTTACATGATTTCTGCTTTATCTCATTGCATATTCATGAATATGGAATATGGAAATAGACATCTGTAGCTTATTTAACTTTTAAAAGAAAATGTTTTACTCGCAATAAATGTCACAATTTCACATTGGCAGCTTTTCTTCAGAGGCAGATAATTCTCCCCACCCACTTTCATTCACTAACACAGTTCTCTCTAAAAGCCACAAGCCCCAACTCGCCCCTCTGACTTTCTGCCAAGAACCAAAGGTCCATTTCAGGGATTCTTAATCTTAAATTGTGTGGACTTCAACTCCCAGAATTCCCCAGTAGAATTTCTAGTATTCAGATGAATGTTTTACCTATGTTTTTCTTTTTGCTTCAGACAATGCCTGTTTTGAAAATTGATGCACCATTTAAACAACGGCAGAAGGACCCATCTAAATTTGGGCTCAAGGGCCTTGGTGGCTCAGGCTGTTAATTGCCTGCACTTAAGTTCCAGCTGCCTACAACTGCTGTAGGCTCGAATCCCACCAGGCTCAAGGTTGACTCAGCCTTCCATCCTCTCGGGGTAGGTAAATTGAGGACCCAAGATTGTTGGGGGCAATTAGCTGACCTTGTAAAAATGCCACTTAGTAATAAGTAGGCATATACAATGGAATGAAGGCTATTGCTGAGCACACTGGGTTGCATCCCAAAAATTGTAAGCCACCCTGAGTCTCCGGAGAAGGGCGGCATATAAATGTAATTAAAAAAAAATTAAATGGCAAGGGGCAGTGGTGGTATGCTACCAGTTTGGACTGGTTCAGCCAAACCGGTAGTAAAAAAAAATGGCTCTGATCAGCTGAGAGGAGGAAAAAAATGCCTCTTATCAGCTGAGAGTGGGGAAAAAAGCCAATCAGCTGAGAGGATAAAAGAGCAAAAAGTGCATTCGCTCTTAGCTTTTCGTTTCTTCATCCTCTCAGCTGATTGGGTTGTTAGGGGGTGGGTGTTAGGGGCAGACATCACCCATCAAACCAGTAGTGACTAAGGTAGGATCCCACTACTGGCGAGGGGAGAAAACTACAAGTTAATATAAGGTGCTACAAGATGCAAAAGAAAAAGGAGGATTCCGCTTTCCAAACTTGATACTACATTTTGTTCCCTGTTGCTTACTTTGGATGAGAGCAGGTCTTCTTAAGATATAGAAGGCTACTGGATTTAGAAGGTGACAATCTGAAATTTGGATGGCATGGATATTTACACTATGATAAAGCTAACTGAATGTAGACTTTTAAAATCATTACGTTAGATGAGCCATACTTATAGTATGGAATAAATATAAATTTAAGGTTTTACCTGAAAACATCTGTGAAGTTTGAAGAAGAATTTATTGTAGAGGAAGAGAAGAAGAAGAACTTTATAGTTGAGAAATGATAAGTAAACATAAATGATTAATTAACTGTGATGTATTAAAATTTTCTCAAGAGGATTGTAAAATGATATCAATAAAAGACCCGATAAAGAAGGTCTCCATGTCCATGGTTTTCTTATGTACAATTAACAGAATAAACTGTCTAGAATATATAAAGGTAGATCAAATCTTTTCTGGAAATGCAAATAACATGATGGGACATTTTAACATATTTGGTAGCATGTAGAAAAGCTAAAAAAATGGATACCAATACACACATTAATCTAGAAGATTTTAAATGTTAAAATACAATTGAAACTACAGGCTTTTCTTTTGGGATTAGTGGACAGGCAGCTAGGAAAAATTAATGGAACTTTTATACACGATAACCTCAGCAAAACTATTATATGGTCAAAAGTTCAACTCTAACTACAACCGAGGAAGGACTGGAGAAGATGATGGATCTTGCAGAGGCGGCTAAATTAACCTCTTTGATTAGACAAAAAAAAACCAGTTTCTATATTTATGGCTGACTGGAAACCCCTTGTAGACCTTTTACGTGTAGCAAAAAAAATGTACTTCTGATTTGCCATTTTGCTGATTAGAAAAAATCTGGGTAAAAAAGTGAGCTTTGTTGTAATTATAGAGTAAGAATTAATATTGTAACTGCACTTATATTTGCTGTAGAAGAAATTGGAAGATTCTTCCTTTTATTTCTGTTAGTTCTCCCTTTCTGCATTTATTTTCCTCTTTCTTCTCTTCCTTTCCTTCTTTGCGTCTTTTACTCTTTATCAATTTGTGTTAATTTTATGTTCTTTATAATAAACGTGTGTGTGTGTGTGTCTTTAGACAACATTGGCTCCCTCATATACATATACCTGAATGTGACAGAGGGGTGGAGCAGTGGTGGGATTCAATTTTTTTACTACCAGTTCTGTGGGCATGGCTTGGTGGGCAGGGAAGGATACTGTAAAATCTCCAGTCAGCGGTGGTATTTGCTGGTTCTCCAAACTACTCAAAATTTCCACTACCGGTTCTCCAGAACTGGTCAGAACCTACTGAATATTACCTCTGGGGTGGAGGTTTCCAGTTCAGTTCAGGCAGGATCATCAAAGGGACTTCTGTCTCCCAACAATCTTTCCTTTCACCCCTCTCTGTTCCCCCTTGATCAACTGATCAACAAAACATACTGACCGGAAACTGGAACTCTTTTACTCCTGGTTGGCTTATCTAAGTCCTATCTAATTTTCTTTTTTCCTCCAAGTTCACATCATTGAAACTAAACAGCACCAAACTGAAAACATTGGGCAAATTCATGTATTCGTACACCTAGTGTTGGTAGATTGCTCCACTCCAGAGAGTTGGGGAAGCTTTAATATCTACTACAAGCAACAAAGAAAACTGCGCCACAAAAGAAGGAGAATAATTCCCTCAAGAGAACACCATCACACATTTAGTACCCAAAGCCCAACTTAACATCAACAGAGGAAACCTTTAGCATTTCTTACTAATTTGTTTTCCTATGGGGGAAAACACACTAAAAAAGGAACATTTTAATTATTTATGTCCGTATTTTAGGTTAAAAATATCCACTATTTTCTCAAGTGGCCAGGCAGGCAACAATCATGTGCCTAAACAATCCGTTCTTTGTGGATCCAGAAGCAATACACCAGTGAATAAGAAGAGTTTAAGCTTTATTGTTTAACTGTATCAGGCAAATTAAACATAAACACAAGAAAGTAGAAGATACCAATGCAGGATGATACCCAATCTCCCTTCAGGAGCTCCAGGGGAATGACACCAGAGGACACCCAAGGCAGCCTGCACTATGTCTGTGCCAATGACCCAAACTCAAGAGGTAATACCAGGGTCTTATTAAAGTCTGAAACTAAGACCTTGTGACCCTGTTTCCATGGTACTGAAATTACAGGACCTGACCTTGACTAGAGGGCGCATCTGCAAACTGACAGAACCCTGGGATAGGAACCAAGAGCCTGGGAACTAGACAGATAAGCCAGCACTGACCCAAACAATCCTGAGGTTCTCCAACAACTGTGGGAAGATTTCCCTCTTCTTATTTCCCAGGCAAAAACAAAAACAAGCCAGCTGAACGTTACTATGACTCAGAATGACCTCTAAGCTTCTATGTCCTTCTTCATATGAAGGAGAAATTAAAAGATGCCACACTCTCCTTGAAATGGTCTTCTGAATGATCACTACAACAACCCAGTATTTTGCTCTAATCCTTTATTTATCTGATATTGGGTGTGTATCCAAAACTGTTGCATGGTTTGCAGTGTTGATCATTCTGGTGATATTATTTATTCTAAAGTTGAACATTAGGATCAAATCTTGGAAGTAGAAAAGGAAGAAAAACTCAGGTGTTAAAACATTTAAACCAGAAGATCCAATTAGACAGACAGATGGTCCTAGTTTAACAACCACTCATTCAGCAATTGTTCAAACTTATAACAGTGTTGAGCTAGTGGTATTTCTGATCAGTCTTTGAATTTATGGCTGTTGCAGCATCCCTGTGACCATGTGCTAACAATTTGTGAGCTTTCCTGCTGGCTTCCCATTGCTTCCTGGTAAGTAAAGCCAATGGGGAAGCCAACAGGAAGTGGAAGTTGTGGTCACATGAAATCCTTGCTTAATGACACACATGGTTCTCATTTAATGACAGCAGCCAGGACTGCCAGAACTGCTACTGCTAAGCAGTCACATGGTTTTTTTTTACTTAAACCATGTCACTTAACAATGAGTTTTCAGTTCCAATTAACATTGTTAAACAAGGACTACCTGTAGGTCATATGTTAGGGTAGAGCCCTTGCAGCCCTCTTGAAATGGCTAAACTACAACACCCAGAAACCTTAGCTAGGATGGCTACTGGTGAGGGAGGTGGAAAGACATAGTTCAACATCAGGATGGATTTCTCCTACAATTGTATTAATCCCTTCCCTCTAAGATCTGTCTCTATATCAGGGGTGTCAAATTCACATCGTCACATTGTCGTCACGTGATGTATCACAACTTTTTTCCCCTTTACTAAAACGGAGGTGGGGGTAGCCATCGCGTGACACATCCACCCTGTGGGCTGCAAGTTTGACACCCCTGCTCTATGTATTTATACCATTTAAATCCCACCACAATCATAACTGTGCTCTTGGTTATTAAACAAATCCCAAATAAGCATGTTTGTTTGTTTGTTTGATGAGCCAACAAGAATATAGTTATGATTGTGGTGGGATTTAAATGTTATAAATACATAGGTAGAGATCTTAGAGGGAGGGGATTAATACAATTGTAGGAGAAAGCCATCCTGATGTTGTTGAACTGTGCCTCCCCACCTCCCTCACCAGTAGCCATCCTAGCTAGGATTGCTGGGTGTTGTAGTTTAGCCATTAAACTACATTAAATCCCACCACAATCATAATTATCTCTGGAGGGCTCGGGACAGGGGGAATATCCCCTGTCCTAGTCCTATTAGATCTCTCAGCGGCTTTTGATACCATTGACCATGGTATCCTGTTGCGATGCCTCGGGGGGCTGGAGGTGGGAGGCACCATTCTTCGGTGGTTCTCCTCCTACCTCTCGGGACATTCACAATTGGTGTTGACAGGTGGGCAGAGGTCGGCTCCGCAGCCCTTCACTTGCAGGGTGACGCAGGGGTCGGTCCTCTCTCCCCTCCTGTTCAACATCTATATGAAGCCCCTGGGTGAGATCATCCATCGTTTTGGGGTAAGGTATCATCAGTATGCTGATGATACCCAGCTTTTCATTTCCACCCCAGACCAACTCAGTGATGCCCTCACCGTGATGTCCCGGTGCCTGGAAGCGGTGTGGATCTGGATGGGGAGGAACAGGCTCCAGCTCAACCCAGCCAAGACCGAGTGGCTGTGCATGCCGGCATCTCGTATGATCCAGGAAGTTCCACCTTTAACCATGGGGGGGAGGTGTTGCCCCCCATGGGGCAACTTGGGTGTCTGCCTGGATACACGGCTCAGTTTGGAGGAGCAGGTGGGAGCCGTGACCAGGGGGGCATTTGCCCAGGTTCGCCTGGTGTGCCAGTTGCGCCCTTACCTGGAACAAGATGCACTACACACGGTCACTCATGCGCTTGTTACATCCCGACTCGACTACTGCAATGCTCTCTATATGGGACTGCCCTTGTGGACCACGCAGAGGCTTCAACTGATGCAGAATGCGGCCGCGCGGGTTGTGATGGGAGTTTTCTGATACTCCCATGTTACACCCCTCCTGCACGAGCTGCATTGGTTGCCAGTTGCCCTCCATGTGAGATTCAAGGTGCTGGTACTTACCTATAAAGCCCTACATGGCTTAGGGCCAGGGTATATGTGGAAACGCCTCCTGCCAGCATCAAATTCCCATCACCCGGTGCGCTCCCACAGACAGGGCCTCCTTGGGGTGCCGTCAGCCAAACAATGTTGGCTGGCGGTCCCTAGGGGTAGGGCCTTCTCTGTGGGTGCACCCACCTTGTGGAACCAGCTTCTACTGGAGCTCCGCTTGGCCCCCAACCTCCGTTCCTTCCGCCGCAGCCTAAAGACTTGGTTATTTGAACAAGCCGGCCTGGACTAAGGGGCGGGTTGGGTTAGTTTTAAATGTTTGTTTTGGTTTTAGATAATTTATTTGGTCGTATTGGTTTAATAATTTTTTAACTTTTTAAAATTTGTTATTGTATGTTTTTTTTTAATGATGTGAGCCACCCTGAGTCCCCAGGGAGATAGGGCGGCATATAAGACCAAATAAAGTAAAAATAAATAAATAAATAAATAAATAAATAAATAAATAAATAAATAATTAATTTCCCGTGGCTCAGCAAAAAACAAACCAAAAATAGCACAGTGATACCTAACCACATAAGGTCTCCTGCTGGAGCAGGGGATTGGACTAGATGACCTCTGAGGTCTCTTCCAGCCCTGGATTGCTGTGCTGTTTCAATGAACCAATGTTTTCAGCCCTCAAACTGAGCCTTGGTGGCTCAGGCTGTTAATTGCTTGCACTTAAGTTCCAGCTGCCTACAACTGCTGTAGGCTCGAATCCCACCAGGCTCAAGGTTGACTCAGCCTTCCATCCTCTCGGGGTAGGTAAATTGAGGACCCAAGATTGTTGGGGGCAATTAGCTGACCTTGTAAAAATGCCGCTTAGTAATAAGCAGGCATATACAATGGAATGAAGGCTATTGCTGAGCACACTGGGTTGCATCCCAAAAATTGTAAGCTGCCCTGAGTCTCCGGAGAAGGGCGGCATATAAATGTAATTAAAAAAAAAAACAATGCCTGGCATCAAGTCCCAATTGCACCTCCAGAAGTTCCATTTCCAATTGTTCCTAGCTGGTAATGCTGGAGCCAATTGCATCTCCCTTGGGAAGTCTTTCCAGAAAGCTGGCCACATTACTGAGAAATGACCCCCTCCAAGCTTCAGCCCCATTGAGTAGCCCCCCACACACACACAAATGGGCAACAATTAACATCAACTAACTACTTCTCCTGACATGATCAAACTGGATATTTTATTGTAGAGTTTGCTCTCTGGGTGCTTGAGACCTCTTTCTTTCTTTTCTTTTCTTTTTAAATGTAATCCACCCAGAGTCATCTAAAGTCATGCAGCCTCTAAATTACAATAAATAAATGGATAATCATCTGCTTTTCCAGCACTTTAATCTGTTTTCTTAAGATCAGAAAGGAAATAACACTTTAAATGCAGGAGTCTTGACATTCTAATTGCTATTTAACTTAGTTTACTGTTTAATTTGCAGGTGTCTGTCTTTTGATTTTTCTTTCAAATTGTACTGACATGTCAATTTTCCCAAGCTTGAGAAATGCATGCCTTAAGTAAAGAAGCAACCCAACAACAACAACAAAACCCCTACCTCACATGGCTTTAACTAGAGGTTAATACTCTAGTTAAACTAGAGGTTTAATACTCTAGTTAAACTAGAGGTCAATATAAAACATTTGCTAGACCAATTCTTGAATACAGCTCATCTTTCTGGAACCCGCACTAAATATCAGACATTAATACAATTGAGAGAGTCCAGAGATATTTCACGAGAAGAGCCCTCCACTCTTCTGCTCGCAACAGAATACCTTATGCTACCAGACTTGACATTTTGAACTTAGAACTATGCCGCCTTCTGTCTGACCTAAGTGTAGTACATAAAATTATCTGCTACAATGTCCTACCTGTCAATGACTACTTCAGCTTCAACCACAACAATGCAGGAGCACACAATAGATACAAACTTAAGGTAAACCGCTCCAAACTTGATTGCAAAAAATACGACTTCAGCAACAGAGTTGTCAATGTCTGGAATGCACTACATGACTCTGTAGTCTCTTCCCCAAACCCCCAAAACTTTAACCTTAGACTGTCTATTATTGACCTCACCCCATTCCTGAGGTCTGTAAGAGGTGTGCATAACAGCACCAATGTGCCTACTGTCCCTGTCCCAATGTCCCCTTTTATCCCTATCCATTTCATGTGCTCATAATCATGTTCCTAATTATATCTGTTATCAAAAGCATACTTGTCAAATAAATAAAATAAATAAAAATAAAACTTACTATTTCTGTAAATGCAGCTTTGCACTCTGAAGCAACACAATCTGCTTTATTGAGGTGAAGGGATGATACCTTGCAATTTGTCATGAACAAGCTTTGCAGCTTTTGACTGGTCCATGCAAAAGCCAGACGAAGAGTTTTGCAGGAGGTTGACTAGAAGTCCTTTTAGCAATTGCAAATGTCACTTGGGTCTGTTAAACCAGATTAGCAAAGCAACAGTGCTGCTTGGCTTCATTCTGAGAAGTAAATGGGCCATTTAGTTTCCCAAAGGCAAGAAGGTACTTAGTTCCAATCCCTCAGTCCTCTCAAAAATCAGTAGAGTCTCATTTTCACTGATTGTTTGAAACTTGGCTCCAAATATCCGCACTGCATATCTGACATTTATACGATTGAGTGAGTCCAGAAGTATTTCACGAGAAGAATACTATACTCCTGTGCTCACAACAGAATGCCCTATATCACCAGGCTTGAGATTTTGAGCTTGGACAACCTTGAACTATGCCGCCTATGGTTAGACTTAAGCGTAGCACACAAAATTATCTGCTACAATGTCCTACCAGTCAATGACTACTTCAGCTTCAACCTCAACAATACAAGAGCACACAACAGATACAAACTCAATGTAAACCACTTCAAACTTGATTGCAGAAAGTACGACTTTAGCATCAGAGTGGTCAATGCCTGGAATGCACTACCTGACTCTGTTGTTACATCTTCTAACCCCCACTCCTTTAACCTCAAACTATCCACTATTGACCTCACCCCATTCCTAAGAGGTCTGTAGGGGGCGTGCATAAGTGCACCATCGTGCCTACCATCCCTGTCCTATTGTCCCCATTTATTCGTACCTATTTTCTTACTCATGTTTATACTTATATCTATTACCTTGTAAGCGATTGACAAATCAGATAAATAAAATAAAATAAATATATAGTCAGGGAGGATGTGATGAACCCATTTGTTTGCTAAGATCTATAGAAGAGGCCCTTTCAGAATGCTCAGGCTGTTGATAATGATGAAGATGATGAGATTGTTATCCATTCAGTATCCAACTCCTGGTGATTCTATGGTCCAGGTCTCTCCACATCTTCCAATCTTGCACTGCTTTAGTTGTTCCATGCTTTGGCTGGTGTCAGGTTTGACAGTATCCAGCCCTTCTTCGGCAGCTTGGTTTCCTTTTACTGCTAACTCTTCCAAACACAACTGCTTTCTCCAGTGAATTCTCCTGCATGCCATGGCCAAAATAAGCGAGTCCCAGTTGTTAGAAGACTGTAATTCTGGCACATGAAAGTGAGCCTTCTGCAGTGTTACCAAGCTATGAAGCACATTTCCTTGGTTTTCTGTCTCAAGGTTTTGATTTGGTGCACTTATAAGAAGTCCTCGCTTTTTTTCTCTTGTTGTTCAATTGCTAAGTTATGTCTGACTCTTCATGACTTCATTGACCATAGCACATCAGGTTCCCCTATCCTCCACTGTCTCCTGGAGTTTGCCCAAATTTATGCTCGTTGCATTGATGACACTATCTAACTATTTCATTCTTTACTGCCCCCTTCTCCTCTTGCCTTCAATCTTTCCCAACATCAGAGTATTTTCCAGTGTATCCTGTCTTCTCATTTGGTGGTTAAAGTATTTGAGCTCCAACTTCAGTACCTGTTCTTTCAAAGAACGGTCAAGGTTGATTTCTTTTAAGATTGACTGTTTTGATCTCTTTGCAGTCCAAGGGACCCTCAAGAGTCTTCTCCAACACCACAATTTGAAAGCATCCATTCTTCACACTCAGTCTGCCTTATGGTCCAACTCACCAACTGCAGTTGGGACTGGCAACTCCATTGCTAAGAATGCAGGCATAATCCCTCCCTCTCAGTCCTAGGGAAAAGGTAAGGACAAATCATTTCTGAAAATATTATTGTTGTTGTTGTTGTTGTTGCTGTTATTATTATTCCTTTTTAATAATGGCAAATGGGGAAAAGCTCCAAAGATAAAATGCATCCATTGTCAGGAAGGAAGGAAGGAAAGAAGGGAGGGAGGAAGGGCATAGAAAATATTTTTAATACAACCAAAGAAAAAAAATATAATTGATCATTTTATCTAAAATTACAATTCCACATAGAGTTATCTAATGCAATTTGACAACTATAAATTAATTGGAGTAACTGCCAGAATCCTGGCACAATTATTATTCAAGTACATATATATTTCTAACACATTGATATAACTATCATACCGTGTTTCCCCGAAAATAAGACCTACCCCAAAAGTAAGACCTAGCACTATTTTCTAAACCTGCCCTAATATAAGACCTACCCCGAAAATAAGATCTAGTGCAAATCTCCAGTTCCAGGAAGACTTTTCAGGGAGCAACCGTGCACCGAAACAACACACTCACACCCACTATTTGGCACCATAAATATATAAGACCTTCCCCCGAAAATAAGACCTAGTTTGTTTTTGGGAGCCAAAAAAAATACAAGACAGTGTCTTATTTTCAGGGAAACACGGTATTTGTAACCTATTGTATTTTGTTTAAATGACTCCCAAATTTCATTATCTGTGTCTGACTAAATGAAAAGTCTACATCAATCAAGAAGTGCATAACTTTCCAAAGCAACAAGGAACAAGATTGGATAAATAGCCTGGGTATTCCCAAAGGAAGAAATCTTTGGTTGTTCCAACTTTAACCCATTTATGTACCTAATGGTGGCAGAATACAGATGAAAAGGAGGATACCAGGTGATCCCTTCCCTATATTGCACCATACTTTAGGTCTCCCCTAGGCAGGAAAACTGGTTGGGTGACTTTGTCCTGTCATTACCACTCAGCCCAGCTCACCTCATAGGATTGCTGTGGTGGGGTAAACAGGAGCCAAAAGGATTAGGTATGTTTGTTGCCTGATGGAGAAGATGAAGATGGAGAAGATGGAGATGGAAAAGAAGGAGGAGATGGAGGAGAAGGAGAATCATGTGGCAATACCAGGATATGGTAGAAGACAATTGGAGAAAAGTTTCAAAATCTTTCAAAATAGAAATTGAAAGATTATGTGATGGTCTCAGTGGTTATCAGTACACTGGGTGCCATGCCAAAAAGAAAACTTGGACAAAAATCTTAGAAAATTTGAACATTGCCAAAATTTCCATCTATCAATTACAAAAGGCCTCACTGCTTGGATGTGTGCATATACTATACCAATATATTACGACATCCTTTATAATATATTGGTACATCCTTTGGTGCTGGTATTGAGCTATAAAGCCCTTCATGGCTTAGGACCGGGGTATTTGCAGGAGACCCTGCTGCCAGTAACGGCTTCCCAATGTCCCATGCGCTCCCATAGGCAGGGCCTCCTTGGGGTGCCGTTGGCCAGACAGTGTCGGCTGGAGACCCCTAGGGGTAGGGCCTTCTCTGTGGGAGCTCCCACCCTATGGAATCAGCTGCCCCCTGGAGCTTCGGGTGGCCCCTGACCTTCAAGCCTTCCATCGTGGCCTGAAAACATAGCTTTTCCAACTTGCTGACCTGGACTGATGGGGGGATGGGGTTTTAGTGAATTGTTTTTTAATTAATCTTAACTATTGGGTTTCGTATTTAATTCTTTTTTAATATTTGTATTGTATTTTTATGATTGTATGCCGCCCCGAGTCCTTCAGGAGATGGGGCGGCATAGATATCCTATTATTATAATAATTATCTATTATTAATAAATTATTATTATAATATAATAATAATATGCACATATACTACACCAATATATTATGACATCTTTCAGTTCTTGGGAACAACTCAATGTGCATGAAGGCCAACACTGGCTAAAGAACTGACATCTATGACTTTATGTTGTTTGAACTGACTGTGATAATGACTCAATGTGCATGAAGGCCAACACTGGCTGAACTGACATCTATGACTTTATGTTGTTTGAACTGACTGTGATAATGATAATGATGATAATAGTTTGGTGGTTGGGAGATGGTGCCCCAATTAAGATTCTATTGCATCTGCAATAGTTCACTCATCAGCAAACCTTACCCCTATGTTACATGTTTAAAGAAAGCTATTATTACTGAAGCTTAAGATGACTTTGAGCAAATGAATGGCATCTGATTATTTTTCAGGTAAATCTGAACTAGTCTGGAATCTCCTTGAATTTCTTTGTCCTCCCAAATTTACACAACCTCAGTATTTTTTTTTACAGAAGCATTCAAGGCATAATGGATCCTTTGATGAATGCAGTTTGAAGTCCATCAGGATTAGTCTGTGAAGTCAGATCTTGTGAGTACTCTGAGAGAATGAATAATTAGAATTTGAAATAAGATTGATCAAAACCAAAGAACAAGCCAAAAAGAAGAAAGCAGGAATTGGTTTGAGGCTGCTTTTATCAAAAAGGGATGTGAAGAAGGGAAGCTAAAAACTAGAAAGGGGTCGTAGAAGACACGTTTCTGATCTAGTGGAAGGATTAATCAAAGTACACAGTGAGAGGACCAATGCAGTAAACATACAAAACAATATTATTTAGATTGCAGAGAATCTATTCGGCCACTGTTGCAGCCTTGGATTAGATTGCGCCTGAGTGGCCTCTCCATGCCCATGGTTTTCGGCACTCCCCATGGTATACAGAGGATTTGAGATTGCTAAAGAGGGTTAAGAGACACCTAGAGCATCACTGGCAAAGACAGGGAATGAAGACAACCAAAGGCAAGCTAGAGCTTCATGGCAGTAAAGGTTCACCACCTTTATGTGATTATGTCTCCACCCTTATTGCATCCATACAATCTCCCAGTTTTGTCCTCCTGTCTTTAGGAAAGGTTATGGAGAAAGTGGTTGCATAGCTGTTCAGAGGACCCTGGATGAAGTGGATTATATGGACTCTTCTTGACAGGGTTTTGGCTGGATTATTGATTGCACTCTTAGAGGGCCTGTGGCAGGAGAAGAATGGGCATAATATGACTGCCTTTGCTCTTCTTGATCTCTCAGCAGCCTTTGATACCATCATTCATGCTATCCTCTGACCGGTTTTGGGAATTGGGTTGAGCAGCAGTGTCTTGCACTTGTTCTCCTTTTTGTCCAAGGTCGGTTCCAGTTGGTGTTGATGGGGGGAGAGATCCAGCTATGACCCCTACTTTGTGAGATGCCCAAGAGCTCAATTCTTTTATTTATTTATTTATTTGATTTGTCAATCGCTTACAAAATAATAGGTATAAGTATAAACATAGTTATGAATCCATGAAATGGATACATATAAGAAAAATAAAAAGAAACAATAGACAGGGACGGTAGGCACGTTGGTGCACTTATGCACGCCCCCTACAGACTTCTTAGGAAAGGGGTGAGGTCAATAGTAGACAGTCTAAGGTTAAAGTTTTGGGGGTTTGGTGAAGAAACCACAGAGTCAGGTAGAGTATTCCAGACATTTGTCACTCTGTTGCTGAAGTTGTATTTCCTGCAATCAAGTTTGGTGTGGTTAACCTTGAGTTTGTATCTATTGTGTGCTCTTGTATTGTTATGGTTGAAACTGAAGTATTCATTGACCGGTAGGACATTGCAATGTATGATTCTCTCTCCTCTCCTAGTAAATATCTACATGAAGTTGCTGGGTAAGATGATCTGACAGTTTGGGGTGAAGTATCAATATGCTGATGATACCTAGATTTATACTGTATCTTCACCCCAGTGTGCCTGAGCAATGCTGTGGATGTCCTGTCTCAGTGCCTGGAGGCCATAAAGGACTGGATTGGTGCAACACTACTCAAGTAAAAGTTCTAATGGTTGCAATATATATTGATTTCATACTGTTCTAATTGTTTTCAACTGCTTTTAAGTTTTATTATGTACACCACCCAGAGTCACTTGTAGAGATGGGTGGCTGTAGAAATCAAATCAATAAATCTTCATCCTCTGATCTCTCCTGAGCTCTGCAGATTAGTTTATTCCTAGATCTTGAGTGTTTTGTCATGACATATTGCTAGGGAACCTCAAGGTGTGCTAGGCTGGACAGGATTGCAGTCTAAAGATAATACAAATATGATATTCCAAAATCAGGTTGAATCCAGATTCTGAAATCTCTTTTAAATCAATAGGAGAAAATGATCAAGGGCTTAAACATCTTCCTTCTCAGTTAAAGCTACAATATTTGGGATTTTAACTTAGTAAAAAGGAACTGAGAAGGAACATGATAAAGTGGTTTAAAAAGCAGTACATGATATGGAAAAAGTGAAGCAAGAAAAGCTTTGGTCCATCTTTCAAAACACTATGAAGTTGACTAGAAGTTTGAAAGAGAAAAAGAATACATTTTTTTCACATGGTTTACATGAGGACATGATAGTCATTAACTCAGTCATCCAATGCTATGGATTCAGAGTTAGACATTAAGGCATATCTTAATGTGGGTAAGCTTTCTTTAGAGTACTAGTTTCAGGTAGATCATAGTGGCAGAGAGTTTTGTTTCCATTCCTGTGAGCAGCCCAGAGGCATCTGTGGGCCATTGTTAAGAGAGAGAAAAACTGGTCTAGGATTAGCCTTGGCTTGAACCAATGTACTAGACTTTACAATTTGGAGGAAAAAGCAAGAAACAACCTTTCCTTGATTTGTATTCCTCTACTCCACGCTGTATGTAGGAATATGTGAGGTTAGGAGGGCTAGGAAACGTAGGCAGCTATGCTATCTAGGAAAATTGCAGATAAAGTGGAGAAGGGTAATTGAAAATTTAATTTAAAGTCTAGGTAACTTCAAAAAAAAAGATGGATAGGAAATTTGTAAAATAAGAAAAAAAAGAAAGAAAGAAAGGAGGGAGGGAGGGAGGGAGGAAGAGTGGACAAAAGATGCCCCAAAGAATACCAGTTTTTCTTAACCTAATACTACACACATAGTTACAACTCACGGGCCCTTGATATGATTGGAGTTGTTCTTCAACATCAAATTAGGTAAAACTGACATTTTATTTATCATAATGTTGTGATGGTTTGTGAAAACCTAAAACTCCTCAGGGCAGAAAGTCAATATTTATTTATTTAGCATATGGCATATCATACATGGACTTGCAATATACATTAACATTTCACTTAGATTAAAAAAACTATAAAACATTAATGTTAAAAAGATCTATATTCAAATACCAATGTCTAGGTCATGTGACCATTGAAACACAGCATCGTTTATACGAAAAGAAAAATCAGATACTAGACCTAGCTGCAGTCAAAATGAAAAATCCTTTTCTTCCCTCATAGTCGTTTCAATCAGTAATATACAAATTCTTACAAGTTCAGGTTCTAATACAAGAAGGACTCCTTAGCTGTTTACTGAGCTGAGAATAGAAGAAATTTTCAATTAAATGAACCGAAGTGCAACACATTAAAGGACAATTCATTCAGCTTCTGTGTCCTAGATGTGATCTACAGTTTGACATGGGACTCTGCAGTCACACTAAGGGGAGGATATTATGGTCCATTTATACAGTGAGTCCCAACAGACTCTGTGTGAGGTGCAAATCCTATTCAGGACTAACCATGGCTGACGTGGTCATTCAAAGCCTGGCACCTTTTTTGTGGGATCATTTCTATGTCTTTCTAAGTCTGAATATTCAGCAACCCATTTGGCTTTCCTTTGGGAATCAATGTGACAGTTGAGCAGATGTCAACAGGCAACTGCCTGTTACCAAAGTTGATGGGAAACTGTAGCATACAGCTGGTTTTCCATTAAACTATAGAAAAGGGAGGTGAAAAGGCCCCATAGTTAAACCAAAGTGATTATTGGGTAAGGTTGCAGCATGGAAATGACTTCAGTTTTTGGCTTCCAAGCAAGGTCCTTCCTAGCTAAGCCCACACCCTGACACTTCAGCCATGTTTGAATTGTATAGAAGAAGCTGACAATGCCTAGGAAAATATAACACATTGAAAAATCCATTTGTGTAACTCCCAGATTATAGAAACCGCATTCTAAGCACAAATGGTTTAGAAATTTCTCAACTCTACAGAGCCAATGTAGATATTCATTTGGGCCTTGCTAATTTCCATCAATCAATCAAAAGTGTTTTGGATCTTGGCTATCCAAACTTTTGGCATCCCAAGCTTAACATAGGATATCAGATCCAATTATTTCCCCCTTACCAGAATAGACCTGAATAATTATAGCCCAAATATGAATTTCGGTTTTGTTCATGGTACTTTGAAAGATGTCCAGTTAAGATTTATATCCGAAATCTTTTGAAATCATAGCAAGTGAGGTGGCTACATTTTCTGAAGGCAGGAAAAATATGTTTATTTATTTAGTTGACTTTTTATCCCATCTTTAATATTCTTTATAAATAACTCCAGGTGCTGAGCATATCTGATGCTCCTTCTACCTCCCATTTTCCCCACAATAACAACCTTGTGAGGTGTGTTGGGGTGAAAGAGAGTGATGGCCCAAAGTCACCCAGCTAATTTTTCACGTCTAAGGCAATACTAGAACTCATGATATCCTGGTTCCTAAGCCAGCACCTTAACCACTAGGCCAAACTGGCTCTGAATGTTCAGTATGGTTCTCAACAGCAAAATGCTTCTTTTGTTACTGGAATTGCTGCTTTCAGATGTTTTGACACATTTTTACAATGAGGCTGAGGTTTTAAAAGGCTTTTTGTAGGTTTTTAGTGTTTTCATTTTCCCTCATCTATACATCAACACAACTCATTAAGGTGGCAAGAAGGTACCAGGTCACCTGATATAATGGCATAATTCCTGTTTCAATTTATACATTCATAGTATTTAGGACCGAAGAAATGATGTATAGGCCAGTAATGCAGCCACTGAAATCATTCATCAGCACCCACACTCCAATCAGCCCCTACATATTTGTAGCAAGTACTGTTTTTAAAAAGACCTTGCTTTTCCGTGTGACAATTTCTCTTTTGTTAAAGCTCCATTTAAAAACACATTGGCTAGCATTGTGTCCCCAGGGGTGCCATTCTTGTGTGTTTAGACTGCTGTAATAGGCATTTTACAGCTTCTTAATTGTCTCTTGCTGGAAAAAAAATGTGAAAGAATATTGCACCAGGTTAAAAATACCAGAATAAATAGAACCATTGAGAGCCTCCTGGATCAAACACCTCTTGTTATCCGTATGGCTTAATTCAAAGGCTAATACCACGAGCTGCTCAGAATGGCTAAAATGTGTAAGGTGGGGGGGGGCTGCATAATAAATTGAATATGGCACACTTGGAGTGTATCAATGATGCTTTAACAAGTAAAGTAACGGTAAGGGTAGAGACCATATTTGCATCTCATTTCAGGGGGTAGCATCTTAACTTCCCCATTCCAGATGGAAAGGATGCTGTTTTTTCTGTCAGTTTGTTTGTTTGTTTGTTTGTTATTTATTTATTTATTTATTTATTTATTTAGTCTTATATGCCACCCTCTCTCCTGAGGGACTCAGGGCAGCTCACATAAAAACAACCATACAAATTACAAAAGTTAAAAAAAAATTAAACCAAATTCAACCAAATAATCATTAAAACCCACTAACATTTAAAATATTAAAACAACCCATCAGTCCAGGCTGGCCTGTTCGAATAACCAAGTCTTTAGGCCGCGGCGAAAGGAGCGAAGGTCGGGGGGCCAGTCGCAGCTCCAGGGGAAGCTGGTTCCACAAGGTGGGCGCCCCCACAGAGCAGGCCCTCCCCCTAGGGACTGCCAGCCAACATTGTCTAGCCGATGGTACCCCAAGGAGGCCCTGTCTGGGGGGCGCGCACCGGGCGATTGGTATTCGATGCTGGCAGGAGACGTTCCCGCAAGTACCCCGGCCCTAAGCCATGGAGAGCTTTGTAGGTAAGCACCAACACCTTCTTATTTGCTTCTTAGACATATCTAGTTGTAGAAAGCTGGAGGAGAGCAAAAAATTCTGTAGTGTTTGGTCCAAGTCCTTTTATAAAGTGGGTGTTTGTCCTGCTCTAGCAGACATCTGTACATGTTTCAATGGGAGTGTGAAATGCAAGGCAGTTTTTCATCAGTTGTTGCAACCATGAGCTTGTGTTTTGTATAGTTGCTAGTGTGCTATCATATATCCCATATGCTCAGTAGTTCTGTGCAATTCAGTTGCTGCCACGGATAGAGATGATAGATGCAGCTGAAATTGGTAGTTATATCCAGTGCCATTTTTTTTTAGTAGAGATTGAAATAAATCTGAATCATAAATCTGGAGAGCACTCCCCTGGGCCATTTTACTTCCTCCAAATTAAGACTTGGCTGTCCTTCCTGTACTTGAACACACCCAGCCAAGGGGAGTCTCTCTCTTTTGTAATTGTTTCCCACTGTTGCTTTTGTTGTTAGGGGAAAAAAATACATCAAATTGAACTTGCTTTTCTGTAACATGAATCCATTATCCTGTCATCAATTCAAATGGATTATTCAGGCTAATGTGATTCAATCATTCAAATCAACAAATTGAAATATTAGCTGATTCCAAGACCTAATATTGGATCTTCCTTCCCATCCCCACCAGATATATATTAGATGTAACTGCTGCTTCAACTGAAGAAATGTATTTACCAATAACAAGAAGACAAACTTGAAGCACAATATTTTTTTCCGATAGACATTTTCTTCCTCTCTTTTCTTCTCTGTTTTCAGTACAATAGATCCAACTTTTGTGGATAATTCCTTGAATTACAGGCTCTATTTGTATGGTACTGTATGGGATCAAAGTAGTCTATTCTTCAGAAAGAAGGAAGTCTAAGTAATGTATAGTTTAAAGATCAGGAGTAACAATATGAATTATACTGAGTTTTCTCCTGAGTTCAATTATGTTCTAACACATCAGAGGCAGGGAGTCTATACTGTAGATCTGTTGAGCTAAATTGGGCTAAATAGGAACACAAGAGATATCCATCAAAGAAAATACTTAAAACACAAGTACTTACTCTTTTATAAGATATGCTACACATTCTTACCATTATGCATCAAGAATGTTATAGTTCATAGTGTAGAATTGACTACATTAAAGATCATTCCATTTAAGAGATCCTTTTCAAGTAGAAATTAGAACTATTATACTATCATGAAAGATATTTAATTATTGCAACTGACGGTCAACATCAGGGAGTTGAGTTTACTACTTGAAACTTTATGATTGGTTTTGCTAAAGCAAACTATGTGGAATCATGAGGACTACATCCTAAAAAAATCATGAAAGTTTAAGGAAAGTAGAGCTGGAATCAAGGGGCATCTATTTCTTTTAAACAATCTAGTGAACAGGGTTTATATTACAATAATCTTTACCAGACTCTTTCCACCTGTTTGTAAAACACACTCAACCCTGCAATGGGATGTCTGTGTTATTTGGTTTTTGGAAGTTTAGTAATTTGCCAGAACTTACTTTAGTTCTACTGTGGTTTAATGGCTAGCAAACCCTACTGAGAGGGCCAGATAATATTCAAATCATCATAGTCTGGTTTAACTCTCATTAGAATAGCATATACAGTCCACCTTGATATTCTTAAACTCTCAGAGTTGTATGTGTGGTCACTAATGAGTGTTTTTTTATGTACACTGATAGCATTGTACCAAGACAAATTGTGTGTCCAATCACACTTGGCCAATAATTCTATTCTATTCTATTCTATTCTATTCTATTCTATTCGTGAAAAAAATTGTACAGTACTGCCTACAGGTACTCCTCAACTTACAACCATAGTGGAACCTGTTATAAGTCATGACAGTCATAAAGCAAGGTAAGTCAAGGACTATCTGTTTATTGCAAATAGTGAATGCTACACTGAACTCTTTGGAAGGCATTGCCACTTTAGAAATGATTATTTAAAGAAATCATAAATATTGTCTTTTCTATACATTTTTGCCAGAGCTTGTTTATATGTTGTCTAAATGGCTTTGTAAGATTGATTACATACATGGTTGTAGATTCTATAACTTGTATATATAATACTCAATGTGACCAGAAAAGTATTAATCAGTTGTGGGAGAAAGGAAGGCTAACATTTGAATGCAGGGGGGAAATAAAAGCAAATCTTCTCAAAAATTAGTATGGATTTTGTACTTGGCTGAACACGTAGAGACACCCTGCTCTTAATTCTTGCATTTTCCACCACTACTATTTTGCCATTGGCTCTCTCCTCAGATAGATCTATTTTAATAGATATTTATAAATGCTTATTAATGAACTAGCTGGATAACCCATGCTTTGCTACAAAACTATGTGGTCAGGCTTCGTTTTTGGGGAGGGAAATAAGGAAAAAATTCTGCCTCTGTCTACCAGCATCCATCAGTATTCATCTGGCTAGTATCCTGTCAGTGTGTGTGTTGAGGGCTGTTTGGAAACTGAAACAGTATTTGCTGTGTGAGCAAGGAAACAGCAAGGAGCCTGGGCGTAGCTTAGCTCAACTGTTCTGTACTAAAGCTGGTTGCTGCAGTGAAACTGAAACTCCTCTCCTCTGCTTGTGTTTTGCATTTGGAACAGATTTCTTTTCAGGTGGGGAGGGAGTAGAACTCCTTAGCATCAGAGCGTGTTAATAATAATATCTGAAATATTAATGTTCTGATAGTCATTTCAAAAAAAATTCCTTTCTTAGTGAGCACCTAGAAGCCAAGAGGAACATATGTGCCAAATTTCAAGTTTGTAGGCTTCATGGTTCTGGAGATTTTGTGATGATGCATGAGTGGTATTTCGCTTTTATATATATAGATTTCATTTAAAAATGTCTTCAATAAACTTAAAATCTTTCTTTTCCTATAGTATGGTATTTTAATCATCTTTTAATTTTCCTTGTTTGCATTACTCAATCTATTCTCTTTCTAAACATCATTTTCCCTCAAATTACTGGCCAGTCATTACATTGCATTTATATTTTCTGAATTTAGCAAAAACAAGGTTTTTTTTAATAAAAAAAACCCTCATGTACATTCTTTCTCATATAAGCTGCTATTGAAATGAGATCTTAAAATGTCCACACATTTACTATGTATATTTCAATTAGATGGAATTATTTAATTTCCAATTTTTTTGCTTCTCACATAAGTACTCAACATCAGCGATTATACTGCTTCAATTACAAGTGTCTTATGTTCAGTTTGACTTCCTCCTTCTTTCTTTTGTGTTTTGCTGGGCTTTGAGCCTTTGTTGGTTTGCTGTAATGTCACTGAATTAATGCAGCGTTGCAAAAGGACATTGCTAATCTCCACATTTATGTAAAGTATCTAGACCTTAGCTAAAACATTTCAACAGATTTCTTTATAGACAAATGGGATAGTCCAATGCTGCCAATTTAATCAATGAAAAAATAGTATCTGAGAATAAATATTGTCCGAAGGTATTTTATGTCCTTATTACATGGTAGCATATGATAATTAAGCTGCTGAAATTAAAGAACAATTTTGATAGTGGTTAGCACTAAAACAGCCACAACCCAACAACACTTCTTTTGCACATTATCAGGTCAAGATTTGTAGTCCTTAAATGTAATGTTGTTTTAGTCTCACCTCTGATATTTTTAAATGGAGTGGCTGCAAAATAAAGCAGCATTAAGAAACAGGAGGCAAAGTGACTTTGAATGCCTCTCTGGATGGTGACTGTTCATCACATCTGAGAACAGAATTGTTCTTTCTCCCCAGTGTGAAATTAAAATCGATCGTTTTAATTCTCAGGTACCCCTGACTAAGTTTGAACGT
Organism: Naja naja; assembly: GCA_009733165.1. NCBI lineage: Eukaryota > Metazoa > Chordata > Lepidosauria > Squamata > Elapidae > Naja > Naja naja. Next base: position 45,323,105 of record CM019149.1, read on the forward strand.
CTTTTAATGATCTTTGCAAATTAGCAGCCTACTGTCTTATTGATTTAACTCCCAGATCCATAAGCAAATCATCAAACAATTATTGTTTTGCTGCTTCACTGATATTTCTCATAACAACTTATTCAAGCCTTCATTGTTATACTTCTACTCCAGTTTGGCTTCAAGACAGTTGAAAAGTCTTAAATGTAGTCTTTTCCCATTCAGTTTTTTCTTTTGTTAACAGAATTCCTTTAGGACGTTCTGGGCTCCAAATCAGCGGTGGGATTAAAACACTTTTTACTACCAGTTCTGTGGGTATGGCTTGGTGGGTGTGGTGTGGCTTGGTGGGTATGGCAGGGGAAGGATACTGCAAAATCCCATTCCTCACTAGCCCACTAACCTGCTTTCCAGCTCCCTTCTCTTGTGCAGGACAACAAAAGAAGACCTAGCCAATCAGCTGGGACTCGGGAGGCAGAGAATAGATGGGGGCAGGGCCAGTCAGAGGTGGCATTTGCCAGTTCTCCAAACTACTCAAAATTTCCACTACCGGTTCTCCAGAATTGGTCAGAACCTGCTGAATACCACCTCTGCTCCAAATCAGTTATATCAGTGGTGTCAGTGGAAGGGCATCCACTGTGTTTAAAACTAACTGAAATGTAAAATCAAAGAAAGGAAGATTTCTAAGACAAATCAAAGAAAAGGCTGTTCTTGGAATCATAGCAACCTATCTCAATATTACTAATTCACCAACTAGCAGGGCCTTTTCAAGGCTTTAACCGGGAGATGTTTTACTTTTAATCTAGCCATGCAAAGGACCAAATTGATTGCAGGCAGATTGCATGTTCAATTTGTCTACTTGAATCTTCCTTCTTCAGCTGTTGGGTGACATGATTTGGCCCAAAACTGCACAAACAATATTGATAATGGAATCCTTGGTATTCTCTGAGCTTCGTTATTTTCTTGCAAACATTTCATTCACTATTAAATAATATACCTCACCCTGAGCTGCAAATATTCACGATGATAGGAGGTACAAACATTTGGCCAGAAACCCAAAGCTTGTATTGCTTTGTGAAATGCAGTGTCAAAAATAAAGCAAGAAAAATCCAGACAAATACACAGCATTTCTTCCTTAATTGTACCACTGGAATCACGTGGATGCTTTGTATGGAAATCTTTATTTGATAATAAAAATAGCATTCAGAGGCTCTTTCCTTCATTGTAGCTACATCATATACATTGTATTTTGTCTCAAGGAAAGAATCTTATATTGAATAAAGTCCACATCTACTTAGACTACTGTTATGTATAAACCCAATCTTTCAAAGAAAGCTATGAACAATGCCGTATTTATATATGCATAGGGTTTTATAAAAAAGATTGGCCCACGTATGCTTCTCGTCAACACAGAAAAACAGCACTATAACTAGACCACATGGTAAGAAATGATAATTGAAGAACAGAAACCGCATCCCGAGGCTCCAAGAGGCATTTTCCACCCCACAAATGGGTGGAAACATGATATGATATCCCAATCAACAAAATCTTCCAAGTTACTTATATTGTCTCCTGTTAAAACAGCTTTACATACCTGATTCAGTTTACATTAAAATATATCCCCGTGAATCAATTTGTTCCATTTTTCCCCCCAGAAATATAAACACGTAGCACATTCCTCACAGCTAAATTCTGTCATAAAGTCTCTTTTATACAAGCAAAAAGGCAACAGTTTCTTTTTGTTTGTTTTCAACAGGCTCTGTTAATTACAATTTAAAGTCTGTACACACAATGATAAGCCAACTTTGTCTTTCCTTTTTCTTTACAGTACCAGGGCAATAACAGTGATAGACTTGCAATCTTATTTTCTTTATGTATATGTGTCTGTGCATGAGCATATGGAAGGGAAAAAACCCAGTGAAATAGTATTACATGTACACATCAATGCACTGTAAAAGAAAAAGCAGCAGTTTTTTTAAAAAATAGTGGTCCAACAGTAATGGCAATTTTTCTTTTTTTTTTGGCTCAGCTAGGCAGTAATCCATTAATTCTGCTATTGGTGCTACAGTATACTTACCGAACAAACTTGTTGCATGAAAACACCCAACAGAAAAAAATCCTGAATAGGTTATTCCACTCGTGACAGAGCTCAAACCAGTTTTCCCTCAAGAACTCCATACTACAATTTTTAACTTTTTCTTTTTTCTTTTGACAATTTTGCAAACGTATTTCCTTTTGTCTCAAGTAAGAGTGCACCAGAAAGTGGAAAGGAAAAAAGGTAAAATAATAATAATAATTAAAAAAAACAACCTAGAAGCCCAGAGAAACAGTTCCATTTGGCGACAAGAGTACTTAAACTGGCCTGAAAGCATTTAAACTCAGCCTATGAAAGAAACATTTGTTCCTTAAAAGGCTTCTTGAATAAGGAATCAAATTCATGTCAGCTTCCCTTTCAAGGCAAACAAGTGATACTATCCAGGCTCCAATTTCATCTGAATGGTTCTACTGGTTGAACAAGAACAACAGTGGTGCTGCCTTTGTGAAATTTCATTAATGGTCACAATTATTGAACAAACATGATGGTTTATCCCAAGCATGATGCCATGCATGATGACTACCGATCCTTGGCCACCTTATTTCCTTTTAAAGAAGACCCAAAAGTACTTATTGTTCAATGGAACACACTATACATTCCTTAACTGCTTGTGCTGTGTAGATCTGTATAAATATCCTTCATCCCAGCTGTAGTTTCTTCAAATAGTTATCTTAGTTTGAGAACTACGTTTGTTATTTATAAAGGGAAAAAAATCCCTACACAGTAGTTCAAAGTGTTACTGATCAACCCTCCTCTTCCTCCAACCCAGTCTTTAGAAAATCATAAATTCATGTTTGCAATGAAGCAATCAACAAAAACAGTGTGGTTGATCACAAATGTTTAACTACTGTTGGCTTGCCCACCATAAAAACCAAGAATGGAACAACTAAGCCACAGAAAAGTACAATGAATCTAATGTTCACAACCGTGTGTTAGGAAGGAATACAACTTTCATCACACTTTGGGATGAACATTTGGCAAATACGATTTGAAATGCATATACTTTAATGTTGTCCACACCATGTGCAAAACACGTGAATCGGTTGTGGTGATTAGATTTTAATTGTGTGGTGGCTGTGAGAGGCATTTGAGGTTTGCTACCTTCCTTCCTAGGAACTCTTAAATGCTGGAAAGGCCGCAAAAGTATTGTAGGTAGGGCTTCAAAAGCCACTAGATACTGAGGTCAGTGCTGCACTCTTTATAGGGTCTCCGTCTTTGTTCCGTAGGGTGCCTGTTACTTTTGTTTGTGTCGTATCTCAGGGTGCCTTCTTCCTTCTCCCGAAAGCTGACTCTGCCATTTTTGTTTCGTTTATCAGGAGACCTCTCCCTTCTTCGTTCAGGGGTTCTCTCTCTCCTCCTGTCTGTTGATTTAGCCCTCCTTTCAGGAGGTGAGCTCTCCTTCTTCCTATCTGGTGATCTCCTCTGATCCATAAGTCTTTCGAGTGACCGTCTTCTTCTGCTGGGTGAGTTATCCCGTCGGTGAGCTGGTGATCGTTCTCTTCGTTTCTCTGGAGAAAAATCTCTTCTCCTCTCATACCTGTCTCTTCTCTCCAGAGTATTTTCAGCACTTCTTGTACCTTCTCTCCTCTTTTCAGGAGGCCTTCGTTTTTGTCCATTGATGGCCACTCTCTCTGGTGGACGCTCGTGCCTTTTTTCAGGTGACCTATCCTTTTTTCGGATTGGGATGCTATTGCTGTTTTTAGAAGTTCCATTCCATGTGTGATGCTCATTTGATTGTCTGCCGAGCTCTCTGCTGCTTTTGGGGTCCTTAAAATATATCCGCTTTTCTCCATGTTGGGGTGATTTGTGAAGATCTGGTGGATAACTGGGCTCCAATGTTAAGTGTTGTTGTCTGTCGTACTGCATATTTTTCACTTCCGAAACTTTCTGTGAACCTGTGGCTGGGCTGCTCCTGTTGCTGCTGGGGTCTGAAAAAAAGATAACAACACAACGTTTGGCAATGGTGGCCTGAATTTAAGAGTTGGATACCAGTCATTATTCTGAAGACTTCATTAGTAACAAAAAACAAGCAATTGTTAAGCAGTCAAAAAGATGCTTCCTGAAGCTTTTGTTAATTTTAGCAAAACAACAAAGGATGAGTGCTCTACATTAGTATGGATGCTTCTCAAGGCAATGTCAAACTCTAGTTAAATTCTGGTCTCTACAGGATCAGGAATGGGAAAGTAAACTTTTTTCCCGGCTCCAAATCAGAATATAACATAAAGCCTTTGTAGTGAACTCCTTCATAGCCTCCTTTTCTTTTCATTTACTGATAAAAACTAGCGATTCAAATAATTTTAAAATGTTTTAAATTTTTTAAAAAAGAAAACTACATCTGGAAGATGGCTTGTAACTTGTAACTAAGCTTTGAAGACAGATGTATTTTTAATTATTTCAGAACTGATTCTCAGAACTCTGGAATGAGATTCCCCAAAGCTCTGGACAGCTGTCACCCTGATAATGCTCAGGAAGAACAAGCTATTCTTCCAGCTTCTGGGACAGAGTAAAGGTTGAATCCCTGCTGGGTACTTTTTCGGGCGTAGGGTGTTATCAGTTGTTTTGGTATCAATAATGGTTCTTTTTTTTTCTTTTTGTACTTTACACTTTCAATTGTAAGCCACCCAGAATCATTGGGCATCAGAAGACCTACATATTGTCTGTTTTAAATGCACTCAGTGAACACACAACTTAGCCCCTCTTTTATATATAACACGTGCAAGCATTGAGGACAATTTTGGTTTTGCCACAATGATTGAACTTAAACACACACAATGAGAGCAGCAGGGTATGGGAAGACATGATCCGACCTTATCAATGCAACAGTCTTTTAGATCTGCATTAATATCGGGTAAAATATTTACTTTTATCCTGTTGCAGTAAACACAGATGCTTGTAAGCAGAAGCAGCAAATCATCTCACAGGAGCAACCTTTGTATATGCCCTTTGCAATACTTGATAATGAATTGCTTTAAAAATGGCAATTCAATTGTTTTGAGGTTGGTACTATAATTATTACTTTTTTAAAAAATTACATTTATATGCCGCCCTTCTCCGGAGACTCAGGGCGGCTTACAATTTTTGGGATACAACCCAATGTGCTCAGCAATAGCCTTCCTTCCATTGTATATGCCTGCTTATTACTAAGCGGCATTTTTTACAAGGTCAGCTAATTGCCCCCAACAATCTTGGGTCCTCAATTTACCTACCCCGAGAGGATGGAAGGCTGAGTCAACCTTGAGCCTGGTGGGATTCGAGCCTACAGCAGTTGTAGGCAGCTGGAACTTAAGTGCAGGCAGTTAACAGCCTGAGCCACCAAGGCTCTTCACTTTGGGGGGAAAACCCCCCCAAATATCTTGTGTGATACCACTTCCTGGATTCTAAGCCAAATGATTACCACGTGTCCAATAGATGTTTGAGAACATTAACAAGTAATCACAAAATTCCTTGGAATCCCAAATTCCTCTCTCTTTTCTCCTGAATATGAAATAAAATTCCCTGATGCAAGCTCTCTTCTGGACAGGCATAGTGAGCTTTGGATGATTTCTGAGAGGAAACCGTGGATTGCTTATACCGTAAGACTTCAGAAATGAAGGACCACTGTTTCATCTTCAAATGAGGCCAAGTCAATTTTGGCATCTTGTGGTCTCTTGCAGAAGACCACAGGGTACGGGGGGGTACTTACAATTCTGCAGGATGCTCAGAATGAATTGCCGTATATGCAGAAGTTTAGCAAAGTGGAAAGCAAGGTGAGAGAATTAGGCCACAGCACAGAAACACCTAGTATTGATTTTAGCTACAAACCGTAGTTTGATTATGGCCCATAAGGTAGAAGCAAGATTCCCCGAGCTTGTCATTTCTCATACATGCAGCGAGATTAGGAGGTATCATCGCTGAGGAAGGAAGAGCCCCGGCACCAAGAAAAGTAGAAGAAAGAGAAAGAAAAAAAGGTAGAATGTTTTAGATTCCCTATAATAAGGAGGTAAGGGGAAAAAATCTTCATTTGTTTTAAAAAAATATTAGAATAAAGAAAAGTTTATTTTTAGCCCCCCAATCAGGATTGTCTAGGCATCACCCAAATATAAGGCTGCAGAAACAGCAATTGTTAAAGCGAGACAGTGTACTTTAAAACATTGGGGGGGAAAAAGGGTGACTAAACAACGCAGACAACCAAAGTCTCAGTTTGGAGTGGGAGAGTGCAAAGGAGAGAAGAGAGACATAATTGGGACAGTGAGACAGAATGTCAGAGATAAAACAATGAACAATCAACAACGACCAAAAGAAACCCACTGCAGACTACGACATTGAAGAGAAGTACAAAACTCATTACAAAAATATACAGCCGCCTCAGAGAAGCATGTTCCAATTGAGTCAGAAAAAAAATACTGGAACCTCATTCTTTTTTTTTTTTTTTGGAAGCAATTCGTTAGTGACTGCAACCGACAGGAATGAAGCAATTCACCCCGCAAAGTTGCAAGCAACTGTAGGACAGCAACTGTGCAGCCCCTGATTTGAAAATGGGATTTTCTTAGGGGATTTCAAAAGCGACTCGCAGCCCAGACTGTTTAAAAAAAAAAAGAGAGAGAGAGAGAGAGAACAAACTAACAAAGAGACAAAAAGAAGCTACCCTGCCCCCAAACCCTAATGTTAAATTTTTCATTTCTCAGGGCAACAGACATTCTGGAAGATGTGAAACACTTTTTGATAGGCTATATTTGCAATGTTTAGCATATGGTACAATACTTTACAGCCAAAAGAGCATAGGAAAAAGACAGAACATAAAGAACATTACACAGTTTTAGTCCTGCGGAAACATGGCCAATTAAGTGTACAATAGAAGTGCAAACACAGGAATTTTAATCATGACATGGATTAAAAATGGTAGAGTGAGTTGGCTAAACTACTAGGTTGGCTGACTGTGTGAAGTTTTCAGGATGTTCTAAATAATAATAATAATAATAATAATAATAATAATAATAATAATAAAGGACAAGTCTATGTGTGGCATACTAATTGAATCCTTTTAAGAAACTGGCATTAGAGGCAACGCCAGAAGAACTTTAAGGGCAATGTTCTCATCTGAAAGCATGCCAAATAATTTTGCCCTAAATCCAGGGGTGGGGAACTATGGCCCTTTTATGACTTGTGGACTTCAACTCCCAGAATTCCCGAGTCAGTCATGCTGGCTCAAAAATTCTGGGAGTTGAAGTCTACAAGTCATAGAAGGGCCATAGTTCCCCACCTCTGCTCTAAATGACTGCATAAGTTTTTTTTCACTTCTTATAGTACCCGTGAGGTCACTCTTGATGACACCTTATATATAATCTCCCATTCTTTTATTTTTTTTTCTTAAAAAACCCCACTTATTAAAATGAATATAAGCCACCTTTTTCAGATTATGCGGCTTTACAAGGAATATAACTGGGCCTCTATCAACAAGGACAAGTCCATCTTTCTCAAGACAAACTGAATTGGTATATAGATATTCACCGATTCATTTATAAGACCAGTTCAACCTGGTGCTAATATAATGGAGTGAAAAAATAAAGAATTTTTTTTTTCTTTTTTGGTAATTTGTGGGGATACAATTATAACCTTTGAAAGATCCCACCCACGTGTTGTTTTGCCACTTCTCCCATCTCTGGAGAACATAAGTAGAAAAGCACAATAGTTGGGACTTTGATACTGCTCCACACTAGGAATAAAAAGAAATATAATTTATTGGTATATTATCCCAAATATGGGGAAACATAAAGGACACCTGTTCATTTGTGTGCTTATAACTCATAACTGGTTGGAAACCAATTATATTTGGGGAAAGCCCTACATCTAGGGCATATATCTGAATAGCTATCTCAAATAAATAGGACATCATAATATTATATACAGTACTAAGCCACCCAAAACCAATACTACAGAACTTAAATACAAGTGGGATTTTTTTTTAATGCAGATATATTCCTCGGCAACCAAATAAAACAACATCTCTTCTCTTATAATAAACATTGAGAATGGCAATATTAATTTGTTCATAGCTGACACAGTTGTGAACAAACAATCTAAAGGAAAAGGGCAGGAGGGGAATCCAAGTGAATATATTCTCGTATTGCATACGTTTTTAAAAATAAATTTATAAATATTTACATAAATGTACGGGGACAGTAAAAGCCCAGACACCATCGTGGAATTCATGCCTATGGTTACAGACAAAAGGACAACAGTTTCCAAAGGATAACACAAATTTCCCAACTCTGCATTGATCAGAAGACGAGAGAACAATTCATCCGCTGAGAAAGAGTTTGGCACAGTTCAATAAACATTCCTTGTTTGGTCGGACAGGATAGTACAGTTTTGGTTGGTCTATATGTTTTTGCCCCCTTGGATCACCAAAATACTGCTCTGAAGATGGTCTTGCCTGTACACTGTGCCCCCACAAAAGTCCATAGTAGCAAGCAAAGGATGAAAAAGTGTAGAGAAAATTCAGCACAAGCGAGGCAATTAACCACGGTTGTCAAGGTTGGTAAGACATTGGTGGAAAAAGAGAAAAAGAAAGAAAAGGAAAAAAGAAGAATCCCCGCTTCAGATCTTGGAGATATATCATTCATGGTGTGATGCCCGGAGCAAGATAAGGAATGTTTTCATAGTTTGACCCACCATATTCCGGTACAGAGCCATCTCCACGTTTGAGAAACAGGCGAACTTTGCGGCCACCGTTTTTAATTAGTTCTATGGCTCGAGCGTGCTTCATGTTCTTTGTGGTTTCTCCATTAATCTCCAGGATTTCATCCCCAATCTGTGAAAATAAAATACTCTTATGATTAAAGTAAAATGCTGGCAGGAAAATCACATAGAAGAATGTGTAATGAGCTGTTTGCCAAAGTGCAAAATTGAACATGAGCCCAGCTTTAACATTTTGAAGTGGGAATGTAGCATTTTGGAAAGTTTCTAGTGACAGAGGTACAAAAAACACATATTAAATTAAAGAGGAGATCCTGAGTTATTTACTGGTAAAATTTTATTACTAAGATTTCTGTACTATTCCATTTTGGAGTGGTATGGCATTGACCTACAAACATGATTTTAAAAAACCTGAAAAGAAAGAAGGAAAGAAAGAAAGAAAGACAGACATATATATATGTGTGTGTGTTTTCTTATGTTTTCACGGGTATTTATGTATGGTACTTAGGTTTCTTCGGGTATTTTCCGCGTCTTAATAGGTGTGCTTTTATAGCGAAGTTTCAGCAGAATCTCATCTGCCATCTTCAGGCTTGTGTAATGGGTTCTTTATTAATCATGTGTCTCAGGCTTAGCAGCCATTTTCTGTTTGAATTTGGTGCTGGCTTTGTGTTTTATTTGAATGGTTTTTTCTTCGTCCTGATTGGCTGGGAGTCTAGGTCTGTGTTTATTGGTCTTCGAGTTGCTGTGTTCTTGATTAGCTGGCAACATTGTGTTTTGTGTATCCAACCCAAACACGCCCCCAATACACAAAACACAATGTTGCCAGCTAATTCATTGATCCACCTATCTGTCATCGGCTAGCTCAGTCTGTCACCTAAAATTTGCTTGTCGTGAGTCTGCACTGAACAATAGAACCTTCAGTCCTAAGGGAGGTTTGGCTGTGCTTAAAAGCAGAGCCAAGATCTAAAGACTAGCTAGAAAGCAAGAAAGCAACCATTTCCTGCTTCCTAGCTAATCTAAATCTCCTGGCACAGCAGAACAGCTGATGGTCAGAAAAAGGAAAAATGGCAATTTAGCAGGCAAGTTTGCCGGGTAAGGAGTGAGTGGGGGGGGAGGGTTCCCGCGGGTCATGTGGGCTGTGCAGCCTTGTGTTTCTGCACAGCCTGGATTAATTGCTTTGGGGGTGTGCTTTGGGGTGAGATTTCTCTGCCGCCCACCAAAATTTTCTCACAGCTCACCAGTGGGCCGCAGCCCACCGGTTGGCGACTGCTGGTATAGGGTTTCCTGCCTAAGCAAGGGGTTAGACTAGAAGACCTCCAAGATCCTTCCAACTCTAGTATTCTATTTTAATTATTTCTGCAAAGACACATGGTTAGTTTCTATAGATTTTGAAAATGTATTTTTGTAGTGACGGGATGGGGAAATCTCTAAATAGTTTTATACTGGAGAACAATTTTAATTGAATGTATGTGTACATGAAATAAGTATTTTTTTTGTAGGGAGCCTGCCTATTATTTGAGGGTATTCAACATTTGGCATGGCACTCAAAGATTAAGCACAGTGATCTTTGGTCCAGAAAATGTTGCACATTTAAGCTTGTAAGTCCTAAGGACTTCTTAAGCGAAATTCTACAGATGGAATTATGAGGCCTTGTTTATAAATGTAACAGTTCTAAAACAAACCAACAAAACACCGTCACATGAAAACAGTGTTCAAATGCAGAGCAATTTCGAGAATGGCATCTGAAGCAGTGAGATATCCACATTGAACAGAGGAAAATCAATAATCTAAGCACATATTTATTTATATGGGTTAAAAGGCTTTTTCACTTTTAGACATAACAAAAGAAAAAAATCATTTGCTGATGATTTTTGTCTGATGGCTTGAATAAGGTCATCTGTATTCTGCAATCAAACAGAAAAAAAAGGAAGAAACTGAGTAGAAAGGTTGGCCTGCAGATAAGGCAAAGGAGAAACGGTAGCTCATGTGAACTTGTAACATACCCTCATTTTTCCACATCTCTCAGCAGGCCCATCTTCTGCTAACCGCAAGACATAGAGATCCATGTTATATTCTCGGCCCCCTCGCAGACTGAAGCCAAATCCTTTAGCTCCTCTTTCAAGTTCCACAGTGTAAAAATCTTGTTCTGGCTGGAAAAAGGTAATAAAATACAATGTGCAACCTTACCCATCAAAAAGATTTAAATTATTTACATGCAAAGGCAGAAGAGCATTGGTTCAAATGATCAGGCTGATTGGTATATCATTAAAATGAAACCCAGGACATACAAAATATGGGAAATGCCCCTGTATTAAATTAGACTTATTTTCAAACCGCTACGTTTAATCTATTCCTTAAAAATTCAATTCAATTCTCTTATCAAAAGCAAGATAGCTCCCATTTTTAAAGACAGAAATCTTGTGGCATAGTTTACCTTAGCGTTCCCCAAAAGCTCATTAGTTAAGTCATTCAGATCTGTGTTAAGACCACTTAGAAGTGCTGCTTCTTTCAGAAGTTTTGGTATAATTGTTTGGAAGGTATCCTGGTAGTGTAATTGGCATGTATGCATGTACACAAACTACACTACTGCTACCATTGTCAGCAAAGTGTATTTGCTCTGTATTTGTTTCATTGTTTATTTAAAAGATTTGCAAGGTCACTCAGTTTAGAGCACAATTTTGGGCAGCTCACAGCAGCACATACGTACATACCGTGTTTCCCCGAAAATAAGACCTACCCCGAAAGTAAGACCTAGCACTATTTTCTAAACCTGCCCTAATATAAGACCTACCCCGAAAATAAGACCTAGTGTAAATCTCCAGTTCCAGGAAGACTTTTCAGGGAGCAACCGTGCACCTGCGAAACACCCCCCCCCTACACACTCACACCCACTATTTGGCACCATAAATATATAAGACCTACCCCGAAAATAAGACCTAGTGTGTTTTTGGGAGCCAAAAAAAATATAAGACAGTGTCTTATTTTCGGGGAAACACGGTACATGCAGAGACAAACTAAGAAAGCACTCAATGCAGATACACTGAACTTTATGTGGGAAATACATACATAAATACAGAATATTTATACAGAGAGGGGAAGAACATTGTTAATGTGCAAGCTGCAGCTAATAAGCTAAAACTGTGGGCAGCAAATAGCCTTACCTGGGAGGCTGTTGGTGCTTTGAAATCAAACTGGGATTCCTGTTTTGTCTTTGCATTGTTTCTGTTCAAATTAATAATGGAAAGAAGGAGGAAAAAATAAGATCAGATTTATGGGAGTGAAGATACGTGGGAAATACTGAGTGGACATAACAGCCCAGCCACTCTAAGGGAGGGGAGCATTAAACTAACCTGTTCTCCTGTGGCATTTGTTGAGGAGTATGTGTAGTTGTAATTGTAGCAATTTTTTCTGCGTTGGTCAATAACGTTGCATTGGAAGATTCTGCAAAATAAAACAATGCTTTTAGTGCATCAGATTATTCCTGTAATTAGGATATGCGCACAGTTTCTTGTTGGCTGAGGTAACCCTTTTGAAGTTATCAAATACATTTCTCAACACTATTCATGAGGGATTTGCTCAGATCTAGTTCAGATATTGGAAATCCAATAACAGAAAACATACTACTGTATATAAGTATTTATTTAACAATACACCTGTAAACACACTGCCTACAAATCTTTACTATGAGGGAAAGGAGCAAAGAAAAAACCCCAATGCAATTATGAAAATCACAAGAACAATTTCTGCTCTCTCACAGTAGCTGTGAACAATGGCGTGGAATATCAAATCAAGGCTACAGACTGTGTAGCTGTTTTCTTCCCTACTTTTAATTTTACCCTATTGTTTAAAAGTCCTCTTATTTTCATGAATTGATTTCAATACAGTTTATTATCCTTTTGCTTCCCAAGATTCTAACACAATTTCCCAGGTTTTTTCCCTTTATCGCCCATAACCTTGGATTCATTTGCCAATGCTATCATTTAGTCCAAGAGCTTACAGTGACCTATAATGTTTTTCAGCTGCCCTTGTCATGATAATCACATCAGATATTGTACTGATTTTGATAAAATTGCATAGGTCACAGTGATTTAATCTGATTAAATCAAAGAAGGGGCAATGAAGGTATAGAAATAAATAAGCAGAAAATTCAGTATTAGTCTGTGGTATACCTAAACCAAAAGATTCATTTATTATTTCATGCTCAAGTCTGTTAGTAATCCAACACAACAGGCAGACGCTTGCAGTACCACAAATACAATGCTTTCCAAGCAAGATTCAATTGCTCATCATTAATTGGGTGAATAATGTGCCAAATAAATAAGTAAATAAGTGAATTATTAGCCAATCCTATTCACAAGCTTCTTAATGCCCATTCCATGCTGAATGTTTAGATAAAAACATATTCAGTGAACAGACCTTTGGTAAGTACCATACCTCTAACTCAAGGTATTAAGTCATCACATATAAAGTCCTTCATGGCTTGGGTCTGGGGTACTTGTGGGAGCGTCTCCTGCCAGCGTTGACCTCCAATCGCCCTGTATGCTCCCACAGGTAGGGCCTTCTGGGGGTGCCGTCAACCAGACACTGTCGGTTGGAGGCGCCCAGGGGTAGGGCCTTCTCTGTGGGAACACCCACCCTGTGGAATCAGCTCCCCTTGGAGCTCCAGTTGGCCCCTGACCTCCGTTCCTTTCGCCGCGACCTAAAGACTTGGTTGTTTCAACAGGCCAGCCTGGACTGAATGGGGTGGGGGTGGGTTTTTTTAATCAATTTTAGTTTTAATCGGGTTTTAAATTTTATTGGGCTTAGTTTAGTTTAATTCTATTTTAACATTTGTATTCTTGTTTTTTTATTGTAAGCTGCCCTGAGCCCCTCGGGAGAGAGGGCAGCCTATAAGTCCAATAAAATAAAATAAATAAATAAATAAATAACTCAATAGTAAGCAAAGTGGTATCCTTCAGATAGGTTAGAAACTTCTATAATGACTTGTCATTATTAATTCTGGATACAATCTGAAGGAAATTAGTCCAAAACATCAGAAGAGCACCAGACTAACTATTCCTACCCTAAACTGATTCAACTGCATAAATGCTGATTCGATTCTACAGTTCAAATATAAACTACACATACATATTTTAGGCAGTGTTTTTTGGTTCCTGTCTGCAATTTAATCTGACATTTAAACCACAAAAAATGTTTTAACATAAAAGTACCCAACACCTGTCATCAACGCATTATAGAAAATTTGAATTACATATATGAATAGTAAGAATATGTGAACTTTAGCTTGTATCCTAAATTCCACCAGTGAATGTTTATCAGCCTTAAATTTCTCTCAAATAAACTGTACCCTTAAAAAAACTTTCTGAAGAGTTGAGGGCTTCATGAAAACAGTTTTTTAAACTGTAGTTTTAAAATATATAAAGCAAATAAGATAAATGTTTTAAAGCTCCTCTACACTGTGCAGTAAGTTAGAAATTTTTACAATTTTTACAATGTTGTGTATGGAATGTAAATTGCTATATCTGGTCTTTCACAGTTGTACAGCAAAATTTTCAAGGCTTTCCTAAACAAACAAACAAACAAACAAACAAACTAATGCAATAGCACTTAGACTTATATACCGCTTCACAGTGCTAAGTGGTTTACACAGTCAGCCCCCAACAATCTGGGTCCTCCTTTTACCCACCTCGGAAGGATAGAAGGCTGAGTCAGCCTTGAGCCTGGTGAGATTCGAACTGCCAAATTGCAGGCTGCCAGCAGTCAGCAGTAGTAACCTGCAGTACTGCACTCTAACCACTGCACCACCACAGCTCATAGTCAAATAGATTCATATTGGAACAACCTACACAATGATTAATTTACAAACTGTTGAACAACTTAGTGCCCCTGATATTTTATAATGCACTGTTCCCAACCCATCTGGATGTGTTAGATATACACAATGACCAATCACCATTAGCTTTTGGCCATGCCATCTGGAGATTTCAAGAGTGCAGATGACTTTTCTAATGCACTCTTTAAATTCCATCAAGAAACTATTTGCAATATCATTATTCAGATATCAAGCTGAGTAGCCAAACACATTGTTCAAGAGACTGAAAAATAGCTTTGAGTCTTATTCTCCAAGAGCTTTGCATTGTTCCCTCACAAAGAACTCTAAACTACCTGGATGGATCACACAGAAAAACTTTCGAGTTCCAACATTATGTGTCTCACAATGGCCATTCAGAAGCCTGTGGGAAGTCTATAGAGAAGGCCAAAAAGAAAATGATATATAAAAAGAGAAAGATGACAGGAGGGGTTTTTTTTGGCGTAGTGTTGAGATAACATTTATCTCAAATAACATACATTGGTATTATCTCTACAGTTTCCAATTTTAACATAGTCACTGTATCAAATGTATATCCTTATTGCAATGCAGTTCCCATTGGTGAGATTCTAGATTAGTGCTAATGATTTTGTTAACTTCTATCACAACGGGACTTTCTCGAAATAGTCACAGAGAATAGCAAAACGCCTGACTATAGTGTATTAACTGCACCGTAAATAACTATCACATTTTTTTAGTTTACTTTATTGTCATTGTACCTCGTACAACGAAAGCAAACACCATCTTTAGTGCACATCATAACCATGAAAATAAACACAAACACACATCCTTCACACTCCACACATTGAACCGAAACCCCGACACCACACCAACACTGCACTATACAGTAGAATTCAAAAGAGCTACTGCCCTGGGATAGAAGCTGTTTTTCAGCCTATTTGTCCTTGTTTTTATTATTCTGTACCGTCTGCCAGAGGGTAATAGTTCAAAAAAAGAGTTCCCAGGATGAGATGGATCTTTGAGAATGTTTTGAACTTTCTTAAGGCAGCGGGAGCTATAAAGCTCTTTCAAAGAGGGGAGAGGGCAACCAATGATCTTCTGGGCAATGACATTATTTATTTATTTATTTATTTATTTATTTATTATTTGAACTTATATGCGCCCCATCTCAAGACTCGGGCGGCTTACAACTAAAACAGGAACAATAAATACTTAAAAAACAATTAAATTAAATTATAAGTTCAAACATTATAAAAACCTTAAAACCATCCCTCCCCCAAGGGGGTCACAGCCCGGGTTGGTCAAACAACCAGGTCTTTAACTCACGGCGAAAGGTGCGGAGATCGGGGGCCAGGCGGAGCCCCAAAGGCAGTTGGTTCCAGAGGTCAGGGGCCGCGACATTAACCCTCTGGAGTGCTTTCCCCTCTGCCACTGTGCAACTGGCAAACCATACAGAGGTGCAGTCAGTTTAGATACTCTCTATGGCGCAGCAGTAGAAGGTCACCAGCAGTTTTTCATTCAGTTGTTGTTTTCTGAGAAGTCTCAGTTAGTATAATCTCTGCTGGGTCCATTTGACCAGTGCTGCAATTTGAGCACCCCAGGTCAGGTCCTCTTTTATGGTAACACCCAGAAAGTTAAAACTGGCTACTTGTTCCACTCAGTCTCCATTGATAAGCAAGGGCTGGATGTCTGATCTGTTTCTTCTATAGTCCACTATAAGCTCCTTGGTCTTATTGGTGTTGAGGACCAAGTTATTGTCTCCACACCACAAAAGCAACTGGTCCACCTCATCTTGGTAGGCAGACTCATCCCCCACTGTTGTATCATCTACAAATTTAGTAATAGTATTACTAGTATGAGTGGGAATACAGTCATGTACATAAAGGGCCTTGGTGGTGCAGGCTGTTAAATGCCTAGCACTTAATTCCAGCTGCCTGCAATTACTGCAGGCTCGAATCCCACCAGGCTCAAGGTTGACTCAGCCTTCCATCCTCTCGGGGTAGGTAAATCGAGGACCCAAGATTGCTGGGGGCAATAAGCTGACTTTGTAAAAAATGCCGCTTAGTAATAAGCAGGCATATACAATGGAATGAAGGCTACTGCTGAGTGCATTGGGTTGAGCTCCAAAAATTGTAATCCGCACTGAGTCTCCGGAGAAGGGCGGCATATAAATATCAATAAAAAAAAAGAGTATAGAGTAAGGGACTCAACCCGCAACCCTGTGGTGTACCAGTGTTAAGAATAAGGACTGAAGAGGTATGATTACCTAATCTGATCCTCTGTGAGTGGCCAGACAGAAAATCCATAATCCAAAGGCAGATTGAATAAGAAAGGCCAAGGTCCAGAAGTTTAGATGCTAGTCTATGTGGAAGAATTGTGTTAAATGCAGAACTAAAATCTACAAAAAGCATCCTCACATAGCACCCCCACTGTTCTAGATGAGTCAGAGCAGTGTGAAGAGTGATGGCTATAGCGTCCTTTTTAATTCTTTTAAATAGGAGAACCGTGCAAATATTCAAAGGGGTGCTTTTCTTCAACAGAGCTCCAAGCAAAGCCCTTCTTTGAAGGTGCTTCATGTTGCTTTATTTCAGTCTGTTTGGAAAGCTTTCAGCTAGTACCATGAAGATGAATTGTTCATGGCCTTCAACCTGCTTGCCAAAAGCTTTGGAAATGCTGCTGAAGAAGACACACGTTGGCTTTTGTGAGTGCTATGAAGGATGTGCTGTCTTCCTTCCCTGGCATGCCTTACTCCAAGCTTTGGTGAGCCATACTGGAGAACATCCATCTCAATCATGACCAGGCTGTGGTTCAAAGAATCTTCTGCCCAAATGCAGTGTCTGTACAGAAGCTTCTTCTGGCATTGGGAAGTGACAGGCAGGAGACAGTGAGAAGATTTGAGGCCATATAAAATGCTTCAGTGAAATAAATATTTACTTTGATGAAAATAATCATATTGCCTCTTTAGCAGGAATCTTTTGTCTAAATGAATCTAGGTCACCTAGCACAGAGCTACCAAATGGTGTTATGTCACATTGCTCTATTTTTACAATGCTTTATCAAATCTTGCATAAGTGTAATAAAATTACTTGGAAAAGAAAGAGGTTTCCCCCCCAATTTCTTTAGAAGTCTAAATCCCTTACTGCCAACTATGTGATTACTCAGTAGCAAGTAGAAAAGGTTGTGTCTGCAATTGTCTTCTAAATATACCTGGCAAGACTGTATACATAACAAGGCAAGAGAACCATTTTGTGTGAACTTTCAAAAACTGAATTATTTTACCCATAATACTCATACTGATGACCATTCTAGATTGAACTGTCATACACAACTTTCAATGAAAGGAGCAATCTTTAGACAAGAATTAACATAAATTAGTTCACTGATTTCTTCATGGATGGATTTGCAATAGGATAGAAGATGTATAAGAAAAGGGTATAAACACACTGAATTGCATAGAGAATGAAATTTAGAATATCTGAATCTAATGAAAAAATGTATTTTCAATGAACCCAAATGTCAGCTTTGGAAGCCATATTAGCACCAGGCGCTTCCACATTGCCACTTTCTTGAGCCTGGGAAAATGGGAGGGGGAATTTCTTGGAGTGTATGTGGCTTAGACATAATAGCATTCTTTTTCTAAGTCAAGGTCATGTTATTTCTGCACCTGGTTGGAAGGACATCTCAAGCTGGGACGGATGGTGATTGGGGCATGTGATGCAATGAGGGGTGCAGAGGGTAGATTTGCAGTTTTTACTTATTGCAAGGAAATCCGGAACTTTATTTCCCAGATGTGCCAGTTTACTGCTCTAATAAAAAGAACTTTGGAGAGGATGTCTGCCTCGGAGTTATTTTTTGGAGTGGAGGTTTTCTGGAATGCTGACACCAAAAATGAACCATAAGACTTTTCATGACTATAAAATCAGCCATCGATTTCCATAAAGATCTTCAATATAATTGAGATGCTAGAACTGGGTTAAAATTCAAATCCTGTTTAGCTTTAGACTCTTAACAAAAAAAATAAAACTATGTTATTTTCACTGATTCTTTCTGCAGTATAACTAGTTAACAGGAAATAGTTTGAAGAGAAATGGTGTGATCAACATGCTTTCTGTATTTAAAAAAACATTTTCGTTCAATTTGATTGGGAAAAAAACATTTTTTTCCAAAGAAGAAAATTTGAAGTGTATGTACATAGACTGTAGGATTCTTGGTCTTGCCTTCAATTGTAAAATGGTTGATGGAATGCATGAATACTCTCAATTTCATTCTACAACTATTTTTCATGTGTATGTACAGTTTTTTTCCAACTTTAATTAAATTTCCCAAGGATACCCAGAGGGATTCTTTCCATGGGCATTTTCAGTTCTACCATAGAAGCATGAAAAGTAGTCCAAGAGGCTGCAGCAAATTGATAAAAAGATGTGCAACAGAAAAATAGAAGTACTTAGGACTCATAGACTAATCAATATCACCAAAATAAATATGAATGATAGTAAAGAGAAATACACTCTTAGAAGCATTCTTTTTGAGAAACAGCCAGGCAGCAAGTGTAAATTCAACTTGTTAAGCATTCAATACCTTTAATTATTTATTTCCCAAATAACACACATCTAGTTAAGCATTAATTTCTTTCCTCGAAAGAACTCTGGATGACTAACAATGACAACATAATTTAATATTTATTGTATTAGACTTTAAAATGTCATAGCAGTCAGAAATCAGATAGTGTACCTATTAAAGTTGGTATGTCAGATTGCAGAATGAAAAGACTAGCCTACAAATGCATCATCTGATAATATTTCTGGTTAGGGTTAGGGTTTGGGGGCTTGTCCTTAATCAGGAAAAGCTGATCTTTCAAAAGCTAGAAGATGAGCATTGTTTAAAATGATAATGATTTTTAAAAGCACTGTTACAGCTAAAGAAAAACCTTTAACTCTCCCTCAATCTGAACAGAAAAACGTCAAGCTTAGCAATGTGCTTATCAATGACCTTTGTTTGCAGACTGCAAAAATCCAGATTATACCCAGCAAAAAAAGCAAAAGGATGCAAACCAACTATCTCCCCCTGTACTTACAAGATAGTTCAAGTTGTGATTTGTCATAATTGTGATGATTATGGCTTACAGCTCATGAAAACCCCAAATCCACAATCTCAGAAAATTAGAATATTACATGCAATCAATAAAAGAAGGATTGTACATAGAACAATATCGGACCTCTGAAAGAATAAGCATGCATATGTACTCAGTACTTGGTTTGGGCCCCTTTTGCAGCAATTACTGCCTCAATGTGGCGTGGCATGGAAGTTATCAGCCTGTGGCACTGCTGAGTTGTTATGGAAGACCAAGATGCTTCAATAGTGGCCTTCAGCTCTTCTGCATTGTTCGGTCTCATGTCTCTCATCTTTCTCTTGGCAATGCCCCATAGATTCTCTATGGGGTTCAGGGTCAGGAGAATTTGCTGGCCAATCAAGCACAGTAATCCCACGGTCACTGAACCAGGTTTTGGTGCTTTTGGCAGTGTGGGCAGGTGCCAAATGAAGTCAGCATCCCCATAAAGCTCATCTGCAGAAGGAAGCATGAAGTGCTCCAAAATCTCCTGGTAGATGGCTGCGTTGACCCTGGACTTAATGAAGCACAGTGGACCAACACCAGCAGATGACAAGGCTCCCCAAATCAACACAGACTGTGGAAACTTCACACTGGACTTCAAGCATCTTGCAGTGTGTGCCTCTCCATTCTTCCTCCAGACTCTGGGTCCTTGGTTTCCAAATGAGATGCAAAAGTTGCTCTCATCAGAAAAGAGGACTTTGGACCACTGAGCAACAGACCAGGTCTGTTTTTCTTTAGCCCAGTAAGATGCTTCTGATGTTGTTTGTTGTTCAGGAGTGGCTTGACAAGAGGAAACGACATTTGAAGCCCATGTCCAGGATCCATCTGTGTGTGGTGGCTCTTGATGCACTGATTCCAGCCTCAGTTCACTCCTTGTGAAAGTCCACAACACTTTTGAATGGCCTTTTCCTGACAATCCTCTCCAGGCTGCAGTCATCCCTGCTGCTTGTGCACTTTTTCTTTCCACACTTTTCCCTTCCACATAACTTTCTATTAATGTGCTTTGATACAGAACTTTGGGAACATCCAACTTCTTTTGCAATTACCTTTTGAGGCTTTCCTCCTTATGGAGGGTGTCAATGATGGTTTTCTGCACAACTGTCAGGTCAGCAGTCTTTCCCATGATTGTGATTCCTACTGAACCAGACTGAGAGACCATTTAAAGGCTCAGGAACCCTTTGCAGGTGTTATGGCTTAATTAGCTGATTAGAGTGGGACACTTTGAGCCTAGAATATTGCACCTGTTCACAATATTCTAATTTTCTGAGATTGTGGATTTGGGGTTTACATGAGCTGTAAGCCATAATCATCACAACTATGGCAAATCACGGCTTGAACTATCTTGCTTTGCATGTAATGAGTCTATCTCATATATTAGTTTCACCTTTTAAGTTGCATTACAGAAATATATGAACTTTTGCACGATATTCTAATTTTTTGAGTTTCACCTGTACGTACACCGCCCAGAGCCCTCCTTGAGGGAGATGGGTGGTCTAGAAACATAGAATATAAATTTAAAAATTAGATTTATTGATGCTATTTTAAGACTCCACGGATATCAACAATTTTACAAAACTAGAGTCCACTTCCCAATTTCTGCCTATAGAAAGAACCACTGGTTTAGCAATTGGTTCATAACATTTTTGTCCCCAGAAATATAGAAATAGAGATGCTGAAATGAGAGTTATTTCAAGACATGTTTAACACAGGGCGTGTTACCTTCGCAGGGACATTTTTTAGCACCAGAAGTTGCTTTGTGTGACGTGCTGTTTTTTTTTTTAAAGATGTAACATAAGGGAGAATAGGCCTAACCAGGAGCAAGAAAAAGAAGACAAAGCAGAGAAAGAGGTTTACTAAATATATATAACCAACAAGTAATGAGATGAAGAAGTATTGATTAGGAGTGAATGGCGTGACACTGGGCCTCTGAAGCTCACACATCAAAGAAGTACAAGACGTTAAATTTATTTGATTATTTTTTCCTCTTTTTTGTACATTCTTATTCTTCTTTGTTATTGTCATATGAAGTGAGTCAGGGGAATATTGAGGAAGTCGCTATAACCTGTTGATACTTGACAACATGTATTAAATAAGGAAGAGATAAAATAGTACAGAATGGATACTAAGATGGATATCCGTCAATCAGCTGCCTTTCAGGGAAAGCAACCAGATGTGGATAGCAGAAATGGAGGAATTACTAAGAGAACGAAAATAAAGGGTGATTTTTTAAAAACAAGCAAAGAAATACAGCTAAAACTAGTTTATATCAAGACTATTCCATTTATTGTACCTCTCTGTAAGTTTCTCTTTTTGCAAACCATCCTTGTTTCCATTATATCTAAACTTTTGTTCTTTAAATGTCTTTTTTGTGACAGCCCAGCTTTCTTGGTTTTCCTCTTTCTCACAGCCCATTCACTTTTTCTTCATATACTTTTGCAACTTCAGTTGTATGTCTCCTTCTCTTTTGTATTGTTCATTTTTGTATGCAAGCCACATTCATTCTTGATTCTTCTTATTGGAGCATGCACAGTTCTTAGTACCCCATTTCCACAGCAGCTAATCCACTTGCTTTATTTTTCCATAACCCCCCCCCCCTTGAGACCTGGAGATCCTAGGGCAGTGATGGCGAACCTTTTTGTTGTGGTGTGCTGAAAGCGTGCGCCGGCACCCACAATGCAATGCAGCCTGCCCCTGCGCATGCGCGTGCAACATCCCGCCCTGCCCCCTTATCTGCACTCCACATGTGTGCACCTCCCAGCTGATTTTTGGCCTGTTTGAGGCCGTTTTCGCCCTCCCAGAGGCTCGAAGGAAGCCTCTGCAGTCTTGGGAGGCCAAAAAATGGCCCTTCCAGAAATACTGGAAGTGCCGAAATGGGCCCATTTTCAGCCTCCCGAGGCTGCAGAGGCCCTCCGGAGGCTGAAAACGGGCACTTCAGGTATTTCCAAAAGGCCCGTTTTTTGGCCTCCTGAGGCTGCAAAGGCTTCCTTTGAGCCTCCGGGGAGGCAAAACCAGCCTCAGATGAGCTGAAAATCAGCTGGGAAGTGCGTGCATGCACAGTGCAGGTAAGTTTGGCCAGGGTTCACGTGCCTGCACAAATGGCTCTCTGTGCCACCTGTGTGCCATGGGTTCACCATCACGGTCCTAGGGGATGAATGACACAGTGAGGAATTTCCATTAACATCAAAATCCCTTTTGTTTTACCTGTTTTTATAGTGTTCTAGTGCTTTAATATTTGTTAATGATAATGAGTTCAGTTATTTATTATTTTAATTTTGTAATACATCCCCAGAGTCATTTAGTGGTAAGATTTATTTATTTTATTGGTTAAATTTTTATGCTGCTCCTCTCCCTTATATGGTGATTCTGGACAATAAGATGAGTAGTTATTTAAATTAGATAAATTAAATATACCTTACAGTTGCAGGCAAAAGTTTAGTTATCCTTAGTCAAATGTATGTTTCTAGGAATTTCTATGCGAACAGAAGCTGACAGATGCTACACCTGTTACAAGCTTGGATTCAATTTCTTCCTGAAAATGGGAATGCATATTTATTCTTTTGTGTCGTTGTTTATAAATTCAAAATTAGAAAACAAGGAACATTTGGACACACTCTAAATTAGTACTCTATATCATTTACTTTGGCAATGGAAAACAACTTCTAAATATTTTCTATAACCAGTTCAGAGTCTTACTATTCTTACATTCTTCCTTTCAGAACTCTTCCAATTGATAAATAATTTTCAGTATCTTTCTGTGCACCACATATTTCAAATCTCTCTGTAATTTCATGTCTGGGGTTTCATATCTTTCCCCTAAAATTGCTTAACTGAGAAGTAAGTTTCAGGTTGGCCTCTTGCTGAAATATTTAACATTTTTTCAGGTTCAAAAACTTCACTGACCGTGAGATCCTAGTTAAATACAGGTAGTCTTCGTTTAGTGAGCATAATTAAAACTGGCAACTCTGTTCCTAAATGACATGGTTGCTAAGTGGAAAGTCATGTGATTGTAACTCTGCTTTCAATTTTACTTCAGCTTTCCTTTGACCCTATTCTTCCACCCTTTGGAATGTTTACCCTTGCATTAGGATAGTTAGCAAGAAGGGAATTGTCTGTATTTACATTCCACTGGGGAGAAAGGGATTACAAGAGAGTGAACAGGCACACAATGAACAATACACATCAGAACAGTGGTGCTATTCTACTGGTTCAGTCCGGTTGTGGCATACTGGTAGCTCCAAAGATCAGTGGAGACCGAACCGGTTCTCTCAGATGAGCTGCTGTTGTTCACCCGCCCACCTGCCCGGGCTCCCATACTGACCTTTATTCCCTGCTTTTGAAGCACAGCTGCTTTGCGCGGCACAGCAGATTGCCACGCATCAGCTGTTTTTAGCTACAGGGAGAGTGCAGGATTGCAGGAGGTGAGTAAGAAAGCCTCTGCGCATGTGCGCGCACAAAGCATGCCCACCAAGCCACACCCACCAAACTGGTGGTAAACTACTTTGAAACCCATCACTGATGCACTGGCTATTTGTCTAGCATGCTTGTGGCTCCTAGGCGAACAGTCAGCGATACCACATTCCTTTTGCTCTGCGTTCCACATTGTATGCCTACTTACTCTCTTGTAATCCTTTTGGTACAATCATCCCAATCTGTAAGGAGGGTGAGGTGGAAGAAAAATTGTGATAATTTGGCAGAGGCTGAAATCTGCCACACTCACTGTTGGTTCATTGCTGCGTTTTTAAACTGTGCAATGAAGTTGTCAATAAGACTAGAAAAGATGCAAGGCTTGTAAGGCCTACAATAGGTCTACTCATAACTATTAAATACAAGCCTGGGCCTGGAAAACTGAGAAAAATCTTTGCTGGAACTGGTCAGATCTTCCTATAGACCACTGCAAATGACCTGCTGAAAAATTAGGCAACACTGAAACAGTTCTCTTGAACTTATTTATCAGCTATTGATATGGTAACCCAACTTGCATATTGTGACTTTGGTTGATTAACAGAGCAAAACAGATTAAGAGAGCAAAATGAACTTAAAAACCACAGGAACATCTCACAATACAATTTATAGCAACTTCACATTCCAAAACCATTTGCAAGAGAGGCTCAACCAATACTCAACCCAAAGCACGGGGGTATGTGTATGTGGGGGTGGAGGTAAGTTTTTCTATAGCGTTATGAAAAGCTAACAGCCAACCAAACCTTGATGGTATATTGTTCCAAGGAGTACATAATATGAATCTAGTTTCATAGAAGGTGTTTTCCCACTCTATCAGATCTCATGTTTCACTTTCTACCATACAGAGGTAGTGTAAACTCTTGCTAACTTAAGGATTTATTGATATATATAATTTGATCAGAGGTATCTACACATTTTCATGTAACGTTATATATAATGAGTCATTCAATTTTTTAGGCTCCTACTGCTCATTATATCATTCGGTTTCCCAAACATTTTCTGCAAGTAATTTGGGCTCGAAACAATAATGTGATTATTTGTACACACACACACACACGAACAAACATTCCTACCTGAATACCGCATCTATCATATACCTGATATTGAATTCAGCAACCAACTTCCAACTCCATAAGTGCACTAAACTATCCATGGTTCAAAACTATTCATTTATGATGCACTGCTTCTGAATCAACAAAGCTGCAATCACCTTTTTTTTTCAAGGAACTGCTGAAAAGCAGAAATCCAGTTTGTACATTCCCTGCTTGACCAGAAATTGCACTGCACTTCCCAAATTCATCACTATCTCCTCCTAGGGCCTTTTGATCACAATTTTGCCAAGTATCTTCCAAACATGCTTAGCAAATTAATACCCTACAACGTTTCCATTCACTCTTGCTAACCTTCCTTCAGAAATAATAATGGTATCTCCTCCATTACTGGGCACAGATGCCGGTTTCACACACATGTTAAAAAGTCATATTGTTACTCCATTACTATTGTTTACCTAGAAGTAAACAATATGAACTATATGCACATTTAACATTTCTCCAGTTCAATCCTCTATACCAGGGGTGCCAAACTCGATTTCATTGAGAGCCGCATCAGGGTTGTGTTTGACCTTGGGGGAGGGATAGGCATGGCCAGGGTGGGTGTGGCCAGCTTGATGTCACCTGTTGAGGCTTTGTTTTTGGCCATGATGACCTCCTGCAGCCCTCTACCAGAGAAAACGGAGCTTGGGGAGGCTGTGTGTGGCCCATCCAAACTCCATTTTTGCTGGCAGAGGTACTGTGGGCCAGTCCTTCACTGTTTCCATGGTGGCCCCATGGGCCAGATCTAAACATCTTGTGGGCCAGATTGACCCCCCGCTCTTCTCTATACTCATAGCTTTACCATTTTTCAACATTCTCATAGCATGTATTTTATAGTAACCTTTACAGCATTCGTTTCAATGCCATTCTTGACATTTCGCTACCATTCCCTTGTAAAGCTTTAAAGTACTAATTCTAGAATCTGTTGTTTTCAAAACATATTGCTGAAGAGATCTTTTTCCCAAACACATACTCACCATTTTCAACATTTTCATTCATTCTAGGCCTCTGACTATCCCAATTGGTTGTATTTCTATACTTTCTTGTCTACTGATGTGTCTCATCCTCCAAAACTCCAACATCCTACATCGTCCCTAAATCCATCCCTGTGTTTCCATTGTAAGAATTTACTGGAATATAACATATTACCATTACTAATGTTGATTTCTATAGTAGCTGCTCTCAACAAGTGATTCATTTTCATTATCAGGCTAGGTAACATCTTCAGCAGAATTTAGAGGATGTCACTCTTCTTCTGTTTATAAGGGCTTCAGGTGTGGGTGTGTCAAGTGAGGTTCTTGTGATGAGTCTTGTGATGGGTCAGGTGTGAGTCATCAATGAACAGAAGAACACTTAAACTGATATCCCCTAAAGTCTGCTGAAGATGTTACCTAGCCTGGTAATGAAACATTCGGAAACCAACCCACAAGCTCGGAGAACGAACCTTCACCTTCATCCTCCACCCAAGCTACAGATATTTGCCACTATCACAAATCAGTTCATATGTTCTGAAAGATGTTGTAGCCATAGAGAAAAACAGACAGCATTGGAGGACAGAGTTAAATGTATGATCACTTCTTGCAGTCCTTGTGTTTCCACAAGAGATCCAAGTCCAGCCCACCTTGAATTTTGTCGACCCTTATCCAGGACCAATTTAGTGCTGGCTGTTAGTTGACCTGATTCTTATGTATAGTCATGAACAGTAAATATTTCTGAGCTACAACTCAATCTATGCTTCTGATCCTTTGTGCCTGAGAGTAGCCCTTTAATGCATAACTACAATCTTCCTTTTCCTTCATGTATTCATCAGCTCAACAACCCTAGATCTGAACGTCTTCATTCAACCTTGATTATTAATCGTATTGTAAGCATTCCCTCACTTTCAGAAAGAAAAATTTTTTTTCTCTCTTTCATTATTTCCTTAACGCACGTTCTTTACTATTTACTCCATGAAGGAGATGGGTTTGAAGTTTGATAAATAAATGAATATATTTACTCCTCTTACATTCCATTCGTATTTCATATGGTAAAATCAGAATGGCCCCCTAAACATTAACCTCCAGCCCAAGTGGTCTATAATCAACTGAGGTTTTCATATATTGGTTTTTAGTAAGGTATAGCAAATAGCACTCAGACATGTATACCATGGCATAATGATGTTTGGCTAAGGCCCAGTTTCCTCCACCTCCTCTTCATCAAAAGATAAATTCAGCAGGGCCATCAGAAGATAAAGGATTGACATCTATTGACGGGGATGCTGTCCACACAACAATGTTGGCTGGCAGTGCCCCGGGGAAGGAACTATTCTGTAGCGGCTCCCGCCTTATGGAACCAACTACCCGTTGAGCTCTGGTTGGCTCCTGATCTCTCCTCTTTCCAGCGCGATCTAAAAACCTGGTTATTTTTACAGGCTGGGCTGGACTGACCTCCTGGGGGAAGGGGGGGATTTTAATTGGGTTTTTATTATTATTTTGCTTGTTAGGTTTAATTTCTTTTAAAATTATTTATTGTGCTACATTTTACCTGTGAGCCGCCCTGAGTCCTTTCGGAGAGTGGCGGCATACAAGTCAAATAAAATAATAAGTAAATAATAAAATCTACATTAGTAGATTTAATTGCACCTGTGTTTTACTCCATGGATAATGACAGTAATAGTCATAAAAAGCAACCATGACAGTAATAGTTTATATGTTTTGGGCCAATTGTGACACAACCCAAACCTAGTTTTAGCTCAGATATACTTGAGATAGACTTTGCATCTAACTCTCTAATACAGAGACTTGCAAACCAATACACTACTGTGGACTAGAAAACATATGCAATATAATATACATCCAGGATACATGGATTCCTTATACCAATCAGGAGGAAAAAAAACCAGAGCAGCGCAGTATTTTTTTTTAAACTTTTGCTCTCATATACAGAAAGAGACACTTCTTGCAAACACTGTATCTGGTTTTCTAAATAAAAGTAGTAAGTTTTCTCCCCATGTCCCAGCGCATAGGTAGTCCTCAACTTAAGTTATGATGGACACTCCAAAAGTTACTTGTGACCAGGTTCCAAAGCTACAACGGTGGCCCTCATTGCTATCACCTCACAACATTTTGGGTGCTTGGCAACTGGCCCACATTGACGGCCATTTGTAGTGACCCGAAATCATATTTTTGTCAGAAACTGAGGTTTGCTTCTGCTCTGCAGCAAAAACGTGGCCCATAGCAAACAATGGGTTTGCTTAACAACCTCAACACTCACTCAATGACCCCTACAAAAAAGCTCCTAATATTGGATTGGTGATGTAACGACACACATTATGACAATCATAATTAGGCCGGCCTGGAATGACCCGGGAGGGGTTTTAAAGGTTACTTTTTAAGGGTTATTTTAATTAGTATTTGACTTGTTGTTTTAATCTATTTTTATTGTAAATTTGCTCTGTTTTAATGTTCGCCGCCCTGAGTCCTTAGGAAGAAGGGTGGCATACAAGTCGAATAAATTATTATTATTATTATCACAACTTAGGGCCATAATTGCCAGGCTCCATTACAGTCGTAAGTCAAGGACTACCTCTACACACACAGAGAGAGAAAATCAGGAGAAGGTGGCAAAACAGAGCAATGCAGCTCAGAGCAATTCAACAGCAATATTGTACTGTAGGAAAGAGGGTAGTGGGATGAAAGAGAGAATATATACTTTACCATCCCCTGGAATTATGCGCAGAGTAACCATATTTCCTGCTTCTTTAATTAGGTTGACGATGTCCGAATGTGATTTGTTGGTGATGGAGCATCCATTAACAGCCAATATCCGGTCCCCGACTTTCAGCTTCCCGCACCGGTCTGCTGGGCTCCCCTCAATAATCCGACCTATTTTGTGAGGCATGGCCACACATGCATTGCCTGCTTTTGAATTGATTTTTTGTTTTTGCGCGTGTGCATTTTTTTTTTAACAAATTGTTTAAATACGTTGGGAACATGGCGAGAGGGGGAAAGGAGAAAAAGGGTTGAAAAGGGAAAGAGAAGGTTAAGGGTTAATTAATTAATGCATCAAGCAAACGTTATTAAAGGAGAGCTTTGCTGCCAGTGTTCAAAACATTGGCAATTGACTCTGTGAGTACAAATATTAGAATGTGCTAATCAGCGCTTCCTATGCTTCTCGTAGTGCTTCTCTTCTGCACATAAGGCTCTTCTTGTTACATCGCATGGTATGTTTGAATGGGTTGCCACTGTGCTCAGCAGCCCTCAGAATAAAATCTCCGAGGATTCCACTTGTAAATCTGAAATTGTTGAATGGCAACCCAAGCCTCTTTGATTTGCCTTGAACCCAACTTTGTCTCATTCTTTATCTTAGCCAATGATGCTTAAAATCTCTGCCAATGTTTTGTTCTTTCTCCGTTTTGAAAGACAGTCATTATATTGCCTACCAAGGAATGAGTTTTCTCTTAATTCAAACTCAGAAGGATAGATTCTACAAAAAATAACTTCAGCAAGGATAAAAGCAGTGGGGAGTTAGGAGTTTCTACTACAATGGATAAAGGAACTAATTGAGGCCAGGAGCAAAGCCACTAAAATGGACCAAGGGAGAATATAGAGCTTCCCAAAAATGCTTACTTTCAACACAATTTAATATAAACTGTCAACAAAATAAGTGGGAAATCTTAAATATACCCCAAATATCTCAAGAATTTAAATACAAGAATTTAAACTCCTATTTTCATAGCTAATAGTTTTAAATATGCGTGTTAAGGATGGAAGATTAAATGATGATAGTTAAGGGACAAGGAAAAATATGTTTACAGTACCTTTTTCCTAATCAACTCTACTAAATGTTTCTAGTAACACAAACTTCAGCCAGTGTAGGTACAAACAACAAAATGAACAATATTGTTCATTTTATTTTATATTTATTTATTTATATCATGCCTTTACTAATCTTACATCTGTCTTTGGAGAGTAACAGGCTTGTTGGCCTTGATCTATACCTGTAACTTTCATTATTGGGTTTGATCCATCCTAAATGTGTGAATATTTTCCACAGTTCAGAAAGCTAGATTGAACTCTTCCCTATTGTATAATGTATAATGACTTGTATAATGATTTTCTGCCCTACTGCTGTTTTAAAATAACATTTAGAAGTTATGAAAATGGTGAAAAGGAGTTACTTTATGGACCAGTTTAATGGATTACATAATCTAACTTGCAGCAGTGGTTAGGTTAGCTACACCAGGCTATTCCTTAGTTTAAGCTGTACTTATTTTTTGTATGATCACTGAATAACAGAATTACTTGTAATTATATCCCTATATCTGTATCTTCATTTTTTGCTTATAGAATATAGAAAACCAAATAAGGAACTTTTAATGACTTTGCTTCATTCCAAATGATTGATTACTATGTATTGACTTCTTTGTATTTTTATATATTTTACAATCAATCTAAACCATTACTGCTACTGCTTACTCTACTCTTCTTTGGACATTTTATTTTCCTGGAGTTCTGACTTGGCTTTACATTTCTATCTCAATTTGTCAATTTTGTTTCCACAAAAATTCAGCTCTGGAATTGCAGTGTGAACTAATGTCAATTATGATTGTACCCTTACCTAACTTGGCTTTGTAAATGTTTCCTGCCCACATCTCGGTGTGTTTCTTTAGAACTTTACACATAATTGTGTTTTGAAGCAGCTACTTCACTCACTTTGCATGGGGCCATGATGACTATGGAGGCCTCATTTGTGTGTGAATGGAGATTTTTATCAAGCTATCCGAATATAATATGCTTGTACTGTATTTGTATTAGTAATTTTAGAAATATGTCTATGTTGTGATAACATGAAAAAAATCACAATGAAGGATGAGTTAAATGATCAGCCATATACTATGCAAAGTCCATTATAACTCGTAGAATGGATTATTTTCATAACAGATAGCAGTAGCCATGACTTATTCTTAAATATAACCACCATACAATAAAAATATTTCTTGGTTAATTTCTAAAAAAATTAGGAATGAACAAACCTAATCCACAGGTCTGTAGAAAAGACAGTTTTGGCCTAGTCTGACCCACTTTTGTTGACCACCTATATAAAACTATAAAGCCTCCTATAGCTTACAGGGCAAGCACTGTATAGCCAAGGACAAGGATTTCATGCAGAATATGGGAGCAGAGGAGAAGGGAGGGATTAACTTGAAGTCAAGACATATATTTGCTTTCACGTGGCCTTGTATGTCTATCTTTCAAGAAATTTTCAGAAATGAACATTAATCACTGGTGTTCCAACCAAACTGGAAAAGTAAACATTTAATTACCTTTATTTAACAGACCATCCTATCCCTTCAATAAATCTTGCAATAAAGTTCTTTGGGCTTGGAACATACATTTTTACCATTTTAGGGTTGCCTTCTATAGTTATGAGTTTGTACTAAATGGGTGGGATTTGAGTGGTTTCAGATTATATTTGCCGCATTATTTTATTTGTCGTTATGATTTTTAATAGGCATTCACTATGTCTACTTAGGCTTTTTTAAGATTGAATAACTATCTCCCATGATTCCAAGTGCTTTTTGTATTAAATGAATGCAAACAAGAACCATATGAATTCTTCAAGGGTGGAAAAGAAGTTTAAAGACTCCTCTATTAGCTAGCACCTAGTATGTATAGGGCTGACAGATGAAAATTGGAAGATGAATCTTTTTTTGTTGCTTAAGCAATAAATATATAAACAGACCTTAGAGTCAAGAGTTGAAACCCCACCTCTAATACATTTAGATTGATCTGGATATCAGCAGTTTTAGCTAGGTGCAGGGTTAAATCCAGATTAAAAAGCTCTACAGATAAGCTTCCATCGTATTTTTATTTATTTATTTTTATTCCGTAGGAATGTCTTAGACTATCTAAGCCTCTCCGTTCCATCCGTGTGCTAAGAGAGAAATATAAATGGAATAGCGATTCACCATTGATTTAGGCTTTAGTTGATTTAAAATGTATTAAATGCAATGGTGGGGGAATTGAAAGAAGAGGGTGCAGGTGTTTGATCTGCAAGGATCACCTGCAAGGTCAAGCCTTACCTGGAAGGTAAATGGGAAAACACTCACAGGCAAAGAGAGGTTACCTGAGACAGGTTCTCCTCATGAATGATGCCATGTTTAAAAAGTGAATCAAAAGGAATGCCACGCCAACTACATAAACCACACTGCTAGCACATATGCTTCCTTTACAGTATCTTCTTAAAAATTCCTAATCGGTTTATCTCAAGAAAAGCCATATGCTACGGAGGGTTCTTACTTTAAGCATAGGATTACACCCCCTGTTGTCTTCCTCCCCCTCTTCCTGCTGCCATTGTTTCTAGAATCCCAATTTCAAAATGTCTCTCTTAGAAAGAAAACAAAGTCAACACAAAGCAAAAATTGTAATTCAGCTTTGAACAAGACCCGGGAGGCAAACATTTCTCAAAGCCTGCATTAGGCACATTATTGAAATAGAAAGGGGCACATTTGTGAATTTTAATTGCTGTTTTGTAATTTGTAATTACTAGTATCATTGTACTCTAGTGCAGGGATGTCAAACTTGTGTCGTCAGGGCATCATCACGTGACGTATCGCGACTTCCCCTCCTTCACTAAACTGGGTGTGGGCGTGGCCAGAGCCTGACGCATCTGGCCCATGGGCCGCAAGTTTGACAGCCCTGCTATAGTGTAACAATTTAGGTTCTGTTATTAACTTAGGGTTGCTGTCTTTTCCCTTGTTCTTATTTTGGTCATTGGTGAAGGCTTATTTCTTCAATAAACACTATAGATGCATTAAGGATAACCCTCCCAGCCAAAAGCATAACTGGAATGTCTCCAGGTCCTTTTGAAGTTAAAATATTGATAGGAGTCACATAAACCCCATCCCAAAATCTAAATTTTAGAAGCATATTCTGTACTTACCAAAGGTTGTTCCAGCTTCTGGACGACTAACCGAAGACACAATGACAAATCCAAAACCTTCATTCTCTCCACGCCGTATTTCTACATCATAGGGCTGGACCACAGTGCTGACCACGCCACTGCCTCCGCCCCCACCACTACCAATTCCACTGGTGCTGCCACTGCCTGAACTGACAGTGTTGAGTGAGTTTTGACTCCCCTGCGGAGTGCGTTTCTCCTCGGTCAAAGAAGTTGGTTGGTTGCTGCTGTGATGAGAAGAAGCTGGAGAGGGAACCTCATTCTCTGCTTTGGGGACTGTGTGGAAAGATGCAACCCTGGATTAACAGCTTTTCAGCAATGTCAAGTTTTTAAGAGCATTAGAGAAAAATATATTTATTTATTTATATTTATTTATTAGATTTATATCCTGCCTCTCTTCCCCCATCAGGGGAACTCGAGGCAGCGTACAACAAACTAAAAACATATCCTATACAATGTAAAACCAAAAATCTCATTCATATCATCCAAACATACAAGAGGGAAGAACAGAGGTCTCAGTTCCATGCCTTCTGACAAAGCCAGGTCTTAACGGCTTTGCGGAAAGCAAGTAGATTGGGGATGGTTCTAATCTCCGCAGGGAGCATATTCCAAAGGGATGGTGCCGCCACAGAATAGGCCCTAGCCCGCGGGCCTGCCAGCCGACATTGTCTGGCTGATGGTATCCGGAGCAAGCCTTCCCTGTGGGATCTAACTGGGCACTGGGAGGCATAAGGTAGCAGTAGGCAGTCTCGAAGGTATCCCGCTCCTAAGCCATGAAGGGCTTTAAAAGTTGTTACTAGCACCTTGGATTGCACCCGGAAGACCATATATATAAAGCTGATACATTAGGTTCCTACTTTGTATCAACTGATTATAATGGTGACAAAATATCTTGAGGGACTCAAGAGGTGGGAGAAATCTGCTATTGGGACAACATTTAGGAAGAATCTTTTTTTACACTTTTCTATATTCCTAAGTTCATCTGAGGCTTTCATTTTATATATGTCTATTCAACAGTGGCACTCATCTGGGGGGACACTAACACTCAAGAACAATACCCATAATAAGTTTTTGCTCAAAGATATTCAAAGATTAAGAGTACCATTCAAATCAAAGATCAAAGATTTAGTATGCCAACTTATTTTTTCTATCATAGAATTTAGTGGTTTGACAAAAAGTTGTATTACTCTTTGGAATGTGTACAATAATTCATTCTTTTTCTTTTATACTACATTTTACTAAGTGTGTCCCATTTGTTTTTCCTAATTTGAGGAATAATAGTAATGATCACTAAGAAGATACTCTTAATACAGGTTTCAGTTAAGGAAAGGCATTCTCAGCCTTTCCACTAAGCATACTGAAGGCTGGAACTCTTGAATATCTGGAAGTCATCTACTTGCATAGATGACCTCCATAAAATACCATCAAATCTTTATTAGATTAATTTAACGCCTGACACACACACACACACACACACACACATTTTTTATGCTAGAAATTGAGAATAAATAGTAGGGGTATGATTATCACATTAATATTAGTGTAATTTTAGAAGCATCTGCTGTAAACAGATAGTTGAACTAAGTGAGTCTGGTCAAATGTAACAAGGTAGCTTTTATAGGAGAATATTCAGCATGAATCCTGACTACTTCAGTAATTGTGCTGGGTTACATTCAGTAGCTTTACAGTAATTTTTCTTTCAAGTATTGTATTTTTACACAATGATGTATGATATTGTTACCTAATTTGGATAATGAAACGTCTGCAAGAAAACAACCGAGCTCAGAGAGCACCGAAGTCCCCTTATTGTATGTTTTCCTCCAAGTACAATACACTATTCTTCCAAGTATAGAATAGAAATAAAACAACCACAGTCACATTGAAGCTTACCTGTGTATACCACTTTGCGTCTGACAGTTAAATTGACATGGCCTTGCTTTGCAGCTTGTTGCATAAGTTGGACTACAAGCTGGTGTGATTTTCCAACTACTGGTGTTCCATCCACGCAGATCAATTCATCTCCAGATCTCAGGCGACCATCAGCATCTGCAGCACCCAATGGCACAATATGACCAATGTAAATCTGTGAAAAGGAAGTGAATATATATGAGAAGAGCTGTCACTTGCTCAAGAAACAAATCAGGATTACCTACACCCCAAACATCTTTGAAAAGACTGCTCCAAATCAGAACTCTTATCCTAATGGATTCACACCCCAAATATCCAAAAGGATTTGGAATACCTAGATCTAACCTAGATCTAGTATCTGTGAAACATATTCACAAAAAGGATAATGACACACATTGTAGTAACCAGTTGATTCCACAGGGGAAAAATACTACTTTCCTATTTCAAACAACCAGCAGGTTTGATTAATTATTTCTGGTACAGTTTCAATTAAGAAAACCAATTATCAATTGGTATTTTATATTACAGAAATGTCCTTCTTTAGGGAATTGAACTCAACATAGATACAAAATTTCACCACAAACTCATTTTTAGTTCTTGTAGATTTCTCTTAAATGAGACTGTATATGCAGCTTAGAAGAAGTCTTACCTTTAGCTTGATTCAAATCATCAACAGACTAAAATTGATAACATCTGTTCAATGTTTAGCTCAGTAGCTATTGTACAACTGCTTCAGGGCTAAGCCAGTTGCTGGTGGAAACTGCCACTCATATTTGAGCTGGACTGAAGTAGGACCATAGCTATTCACGTTGCTTTCAATTGGTTTGGGTTTTTTTTTTGCTAGCACAATCAAGTGCTATGTCCGAGAGACAGTCAAAGGCTGTGCTAGCAATATACATTAGATAAGCAGGGCCATATTTTGCTGAAGATGATCCTAAAAATTAAGAAGATATGAAAAATAAAAAAGCTAATTTTGGATACTTACTGGTTCCCCAGGCTCATTTCCACCAAGAATCCTAAACCCAAAACCAGTTTCTTTCCTCCAGAGAAATATATCCTGTTCTTGATAATCTGGAACTGTAAGGAAGTAGAAGGAATCCATGATTTATAATTAGCTGAATGTGTTTTTTTTAATCAGGGTATATTGAACAAGGGATTACAAAACACAGATATACAATGGCATTGCCCTCTATTTAGGGCAAGACAGCAATTTGATTTGCAAGGAATGACATCCATTTTCTACAATGAAGGAGATGTAGTTTGCAAAATGCACCCTTTGTTATTTATACTATTTTAAAATTAAAATGGCACAGCGTCCAAGGCCTTCTGGAAGATCTTCTCATGGTCTAATTAAATTAAATATATTTGATGCCATTTGCTCTTGAGAGGATGTAAATATGATACCCATCTTCAAAACCTTGCAAAACAAGCCAATGACTTGGATCCAGATTTAATCAGGATTAGAGTATATACCCAGTAGTTTCATTGGAACTATTGTAAATTTGAGTTTTGGTTTAGATCCAAACTCGTATTTTTTAATTTACTTACGTCTTATATTTATAAACCTGTCACATGAATTTCAAAAGTTAATATCAGAAAGTAACGCATTTGTCTATTGTGGAATAAAGCACAAGTAGGACAAAGTAATCAAAGCATTTTCTCTCTGGAACAGTTGTTTATATGGTTGCCAATCATTGCTTGAGAGTTTTCAAAAAGAGGAATAACATGCAGCATATATCATACTTCCAAGATACATGTGCCAGAGCTTCAGGGGATGCTGGTCCATAGTCAAGTGCATCTGGTCTTCACCAGCCAAACGATTTCAAAACCAATATAATTCACTTCTTCTCATATTTGGTAAAATAGATTTTTGCGGAATCCATTTTTATGACATTGTGTTTCTGGTTCAATGAAAAACTACCCACTCAAGATTTGAATGTGTATGTATGTGCAATTGTAATCCATGCCATAATATGCATCTATGCACTGCATAGTAGTGCACTATGCACCACATAGTAGTGCACTGCATAGATGCACTATATGCATCTAAAACACACTTCTTTCAAACCTAAAAGATGTTAATGTCAATCTCTGTCAATCTTTAAAACTGGATGGGATTTGAACAGAGATACAACCAGAAATATACCAAATATACAAACCACTAATTTATATGCGAAAGACAATTGCATGTATAACAAGAAAACACAATATCAACTTGGAAAATATGATATTATCATAGATGAACAATTTCAGCAAACTCTTGAATCCATGAATTTAGATTCCCTGTTTTTGCAATAATTCACAACTATCTGCTATAGACAGCCTTTAATGTGGTCAGGGTATTTTATTTTTTCAATTCTCAGTAAGCCTAAAGCATGGTTTTTATTTCAGATGCCAACTGACTGCCAATTAAGTATTTGCTCTTTGCCGCATTATCAGAATTTGTTGATGCTAGCGTCAGTTATAAATCCCTGATCCTTTTTGGAAATAATGAGTATAGTGTTTTTGTCATTCGGCAAATGAGATCCTGTTAGAGAGTATAACTCCATTAGTAGTATAGTACTGTTGATTTTCTTTTCAAAAGAGAGATAAGGAATGGAAAACAAATCAGGAGAAATAATTTTTGTGATAATTAACATTTGCAAGCCTTTTTTTAAAATTGCTAGCATAAATTCAGTTGACAGTACTATAAATGGCTGGAGCTATTGGGCACTCTTTGCAAAATATCTGTTACATTGACTAAGTATATATATCTTCTACGGCATACATCCAGGTTTATATACGCAGTGCTCCCCCAGGTGAGAGCTCTATTTATCCACTGATCAGACCCAGGTTCAGCACTGAAAGAAGATTAAGTGCATGAAGACTAATGTGCATCAGTCTTCTTGTTAATGGTTGCAGCTTCAATGTCATATTGCAAGCATAATCAATGCAAAAGTCATTTTAGACCTGAACATTTCTAGGGTGCCCCAGCCCTAATAACACACTGCCTGCTTGTAGTGACTTTTCCCTTTCCGGCTGTTGTTCTGGTTTGGGAATTGTTATCTTTCTTCAGCTTTTCCTTTCCTCATCAGCTAAATGAATATGATTCTGTCACGATGCTTCACTGAAATTTGGCCTCAAAAATGATTCAAAATGAAGGCAATGTTTTTTGTTCATTTTGAACTGGCTAGCTAGCTCTCTCTCTTTCCCTCTCTCCCTCTCTCCCCCCTCCCTCCCTCCCTTCCTCTTATTCTCCCCCTGTACCCAGAAATGGCAAAGTGTGGCATGTGTATGCATTGCAGAGATTTGCAGCAACCTGAAACATTGGCAAGGCTCAGTAACACGATGCAGCAGCAGTAGTAGTAAGTAATAAAATGAATGTATTGAGTAAATGGAGTATTAGGTATTCAGGGTGAAGTTTGCTTTGTTTTGATAAGCATAACATGCTGGATCATTCACAACACAGTCTATGATCTGTGATAGCAGATGGCAACCTGGGACAGTAAATTAAGCATAAACCTTATTTTGTCATTTGTGCAAGAAAGGAAACTTCTTTTCCTGAATTCTCTTTCTGTACTTGAAGATGTACTTCATTTCCAACCATTAAAATGACTCGATTTCTGAAACTTTTCAGAGGATAATATTGTTGCACTAACACGATCAGAATATATAAAATACAGTATTCCACAGGGAAATTTAATCTTTTAAGAGACTGATTGTATAAGCGTACTAATGTATCAGTCAAGTACCAACGATTACTTTTAAATGCATCAAAACATAAAGTTTCTTGTGCAGTTAAGAAATGGTGTTTTAAAATTGAAATATTTGAGTGGGGGGAACTAATTCCACTATTTCTATGAGTTCCGAGATATTTTGAAAACTTCCTTTGGCTTTTGAAAATTCAGTGCCAAAGAGTCATCCAGATACAGAAATGATCCCAGAGCAAAAGAACAGGTAAAACCAAGTCCCTATCCTTCCATGGAAGTGTTGAAAGGAAGCCAATGGCATTCAATCAGCTTAAATAAAATGAATTCTGGATTCTGTTTGCTGTAGGTAACATTAAATCAAGCAGTTGACAGTTTGATCTCCACTATAGAGAATGACTAAGAGTTTAAGTATTAAATTAGTGCATGAACTAAATAGTTGGAATATAAAAAATGCACATATGCTGTACATTGCTTTTTCTTCTTACATCTATTCATTTCTGTCTATATTTTCCATGTCCTATCATCTTAAACTACCAGTGTTTGTTACAATAAAGTGGCTCTAAAGCCTGCGTGCATTAGTGCACTGAGCTACAGCTCCATAATTTTCTAAGTATAGTGACAGAATAGTGAGATGATAGGGTTGGCCAATACTTAGCTACCTAAAGGAAATTATCTTACAGCAACTCAATTTAAATGCAAGCCAAATTGCATAAAAAAATTGTGAACTTTGCCACTAACTCAAGCTGAAGGCCAACTGTATTTTAAACTAATTGGTCTTGGTTGCTGCCTCTAGTACACAAAAGCTAAAGATTTCTTCCAATTAGGTCTAGGTGAAATATGTTAAGAACTAGTTTGATATATACAAAATAGCTTCTGCAGAACATTTCAGCAGCAGTTTCTCACCTATTTTAACCTGTGAACTTTAGAATGCTTTCATCCCAAACTAAAGCTTTCTTTTCTTCTATTTGCTCAAACAAAAATACGTTCTACCTATGTTACTTGCAGTTCTTGCAGTTTAGTTAGAAAAAAAGTAATGAGAATAATGCTGCTTCCCTCCCCCCCCCTTACAGTGGAGTTATTTTTAAATAGTAAAAGTAGCACGATAGCAAATAAAATAAGTTGCTTTAGTCTATCTACAGTGACCGCTCAAGGAAACTTGTTCCTGAAAATGTGACTTACCATAAGGAAGATGACATTTTCAAGGTTAAGAAGTTTGCTCTGGTATATTATTTCAGGCTTAGTCACTTATTCCATTTATATTAATGATTCATTCATTGATTCTAATGCACTCATAATTCCATGCAATTATCGTTACCTCACTGATGCTATGAATTTTAATTTTGATGATCTCTGGACAGAGCATTAATAGTGGTTTGGATTTGAAGCAATCCAATCAAATATAAACTCTAGTACGTGTGACCGCTTACAATTCAGCAAATACTTCTCAAGAATCTCAATACATCCTTATTTTCATTACTGTTGACACAGTCTAGTAATGAATCTCCTTTGAAGGGAAAGGAAACAGTAATAAGATAATGGCAACATGAACTACAAACACATGTGCACAACATAACCAAAAGTGAATCAAAACTCATCTTACAGCCTTTTGCATCAATTGATCCAAGTACATGGCTAACCTTAGCATCTGACTGAATGGTGAGCTAAACAAAATTTTATTCTAAGTCCCTCATGATATAGTTTCCATATCTTAATTGGTTATAGTGCTAGCTAAAGGTGGCAGTGGAGTTACATGGCTGGTAATCTGGAAGTTGTCATCAAACATGAAATCTCAACTTTATCTGATATTTCCCCTGATGCAGTGATGGAAACTGACCAAGTGGCATTGGTTAGAAACAAGCCACAGGGATAAAAAAATGTGAAGGGGATTCTAAATTTAAAATGTTATTGCCTGTTTTTCTTCCCATTAATGTTTATTTTGAAAACAATGTTTGAAGACTAATGAGCACAGTTAAGTGCTGATCAGCATAATTATCATTTCAAATTAAAGGACATTTTAAAGGACTAGAAACCTTCTTGGAGGGAAGGAACCCTCTTCCAAGTATTCTACAATGATTTAAATCTGTTTCCCATGATGTAAGGATCAATTTTCACACCAGTGGCTTATCCATACTGACTCGTTATTGCAGTCTCTCAATGATTTCATGCAAAAGTTATAAAAAGAGTTCTTAACATGGGATGAAAAGGAATGATAACAGGTGGTTACAGGTAAATCTTTTTTTAAACAGCAATGCTAATACTTCAGCTAGAATATTTTTTTTCATTATGCTGGTTGACAGTGACACATTAAGGAAAGCATTAGTGACCCTTAGTACATTTCATGCTTCATGCCAAAATCTCCAACCAACCCAGCCAACATGAACTCCCACAAATCACAAACACTACTACATGATGGACAGCAAGACAAGATATAAAATTCTCAACTCATTCTTACATTCTCCAAAACTCGTTGAATTGATTTCTCTTTCTCTTTCACCCTTGCTCAGTCCAGTCGTAGGCGAAGGTGACATAGCTGTGAATATCAATTTTAACATTTTGCAAAGCTTAATGAAATCTATTTTTTTTGTTGGTTCAGTTCAATTTCGCATCTGTTTCCATATCTAACATGACATCCCCAAAAATATAGTTCCCAAGGATTATAACAGACCCACCAATTTTAATAGATCTATCTAGAGCTAGAAAATTTGAAATTGGAATAATTGGATCAAAATATAAGATACAAACATGTTCTCACTAGGTTTTAGAAAAAAAGCAGCAAGAAGCATTTCTTGCTTTTGAGAACATGAATTCCTACAGGGTTAGAAAACAAAATCTACAGCAAATTACATTTAATGATCTTCAATCAAATATTGATTTATTTTACCCTTTTAAAATGAGAGGTACCCAGAAGCAGGAGGAAGTTGAATAAAACCTTGCTTTGTGTTGTTTTAGAACTTCTGCTGTAATAAAATATTTTTGTGACTTTTTTTATCATGAATACTCATTACTTGTACATGAAGTAATTCTACCAGCATAGATTTTGATATCAATATCAAACATGTAGGCCCAGCTGATACAGACACAGGTTTCCCAAATTATAAACAAAACTGTGGTGACATCAATTATATAAACCCCTATGAGAAATTTCAATTAATCTGAAAACCAGTGACCAGTTCAAGGACCTATGATCATACTATTGAGCAGTAGACTAATAACAGACAGATTCAGGTCCTTATATACTCAGTGTGTAATCCTCAATGGAACTACATCTACATAGAGGGGAGTATACAGTGGGGTACCCCAAGGTTCTGTCTTATGCCCAGTACTCTTCATTATCTTCATCAATGATTTAGAAGAGGAACATCTAATTTGTGGATGACACCAAGCCGGCATGAATAGCCAACACTCCAGAAGACGGGCTTAAGATACAGAAAGATCTTGACAGACTTGAACATTGGGCACTATCTAACAAAATAAAATTCAATGCTGAAAAAAAGTAAGATTCTACATTTAGGCAAGAAAAACCAAATGCGCAGGTATAGTATAGGTAGTATCTGCCTCAATAGTAGCAAATGTGAGAGGAATCTTGGAGTCCTAGTGGACAATCAAATATGAGCCAGCATTGTGCTGCAGCTGCCAAAAAAGCCAACAAGGTTCTAGGCTGCATTAACAGAGGGATAGAATCAAGATCACATGAAGTATTAATACCACTTTATAATGTCTTGGTAAGACCACACTTGGAATCCTGTTTGGCACTGTAATACACTATTCTATCCAAAGTTTTGAATCAAAAAGTCTGGATTCAAAATGAATGTGCAAAGGAACTCTTTCTGCACTTTTATCTCTATGTCTGTAGGAAGCCTGGTCAGGATCTTCCACCAAGTAAAGACCACTGCCCATGCCCTAAAGCCTACCAAACTATGCAGTCCAAATTAAAGTCAAACTTTGCCTTTGACCTTTCTAGTTACATTGCCACACGAAGGGCCGTACTGCTTAGAAGCTGGGCACTTTTGCAAACAGCAATAGCACTTAGTATATACCGCTTTATAGTGCTTTACAGCCCTCTCTAAGCAGTTTTACAGAGTCAGCATACTGCCCCCAACAATCTGGGTTCTTATTTTACCCACCTTGGAAGGATGGAAGGCTGAGTCAACCATGAGCCTCGTGGGATTTGAACTGCCAAATTGCAGGCAGACAATAGTCAGCAGAAGTGGCCTGCAGTACAGCACTCTAACCACTGTGCCACCGAGGCTCATATAAATAGGGTCAATAGGATTTTCAAATAGGATGCAGGCAATCTTTGACTTGAAACCATCCATTTAGTAACCATTCAAAGTTGCAACAGGACAGAAAAAAGTGATCTTTGACCAGTCTTCACACTTAGCAAGTGTGCAACGAGTCACAGCATCCCCACACACAGTCATGATATCAAAATCAGGTGTTTGGCAATCAGCATGTATTTACAATGGTGGCAGTGTCTCAAGAGTCATGTGATCACCTTTTGTGACCTTCCCAGCCAGCTTTGCTTAATAACCAACATGATTCAGTTGACAAGTAGGGTGATTTGCTCATCAACCATGTCCCTCCCCCACACACAAAAGGTCACAAAATTGGGAATCATTGGTTATTAGGCAAAGTCACTTAAGCTCAGCAATGGAAATTCTGGTCTCAGTTACGGTTTTAAATCGAGGACTAGCTATATGTTTAAATGTGGTTGCTTGTTTCCTAGCCACGCAAGGATAAGCACTTCAAACCTTCCTCCAACACACACTTTGTTTTAAAGCTGCTTCATCAAAAATGTCCTATTTCTCTTGCTCTTACATTTTTCAAACTTATCTAATTATGGATTATGGAACTGCTTCATGTGCTTTTCTGTTTATCTGATTTACAAGCCCCACATCTAGTGTATGACTGCAAATAAAATCCAAATATTAAAAAAAATGAATGCAATGGTTGTTAAAGCTCTAAAAAAAGGATTATACCTTCTTCTGCATTGTTTTAATTAATGCTTGTTTAAGCCTTTCAAAGGGGTTCATTAACACATCTGCAATTCAGATTAATTCATTTTGTCACTGCTGCTTTGACAGATGGCCCCTGCATAGGATACGGCAGCTTTGTAAAGCATGTAGGCAGCACAATAACAGATTGTGCACAATAACAGATCCTCAAGGAAATTTTAGACTAAGACACCAAAACAAAGAGGACAGGGAAAAAAAGCAACTTCTGCTAAATCTATGTTTTTAAGAAATAGGTTGCCTATTTGGATTCGGGGCACAGCATTTGCTGAATAGGTAAAGGATGGTTCTTGAAAATAATGCTAATCTAAATATTAGTTCATCAGTTTTATTCTATATTATCTATATCTATCTATCCATCCATCCATCCATCCATCCATCCATCCATCCATCCATCCATCCAAACACACACACACATGGAAAGCATTGGCAATTGCTTGTTATGTACAAAGAGACAACTGAATTCATATGCATCTAACAGTAAGAAAGCAAACAATATATTAATTGTGGGCCACTCCTCAGATATCATGAGGTAAGTAACTTGTTTTTTTACAAGAGAAAAGTAGCTGGTTTGTCTAAGGTTGAGCTCCATTATAGTTTTGGAACTGTCTAGTAACATAATGTTGATAATAATAACTATATATTTGAAATTGACCCAAGTTTACTGACCATATAACAATGAATTAGACATTAATAATATAAAACTCATCTTAGTGGTCTTATAAAAACCATTTGTATTAGCATATATATGTTAATAGACATTCTAAAACATGCCATTTCTTGGAACAATATTACACAGATTTTTACTATAAAATTTTTATTTTTAGCTCTATTTGGAAATAATGGGGTGTTTGCATTTGATCAATTTACACACTCTACAGTTCACAAGTGGAATGATTCTGCACTGCTATTGACATCTGCAGGTTGGTTATTCAGTGTCCTGAGTCATCCTAAATTACATTCAATTGCACTTTTTGGTCATTACTTTTGCATGCTTCTGACTGGCACAGAAACCATCCCTTATG
This sequence comes from Naja naja, assembly GCA_009733165.1. Lineage (NCBI taxonomy): Eukaryota > Metazoa > Chordata > Lepidosauria > Squamata > Elapidae > Naja > Naja naja. Next base: position 45,367,918 of record CM019149.1, read on the forward strand.
GAAAGCATACTGAAACATATCCTGCTGTCTTGAGGTATCTATGGATTTATATGATACTGTAGTTGTTTTGAATGGATATACTTTTCAAACCACTGGTGCTTCCTGTTACTCAAAAAAATAGTATCACCACCATCTTCTAATATTATCACATGGTTGGTGGATCTGTCACATACATCTTGGAACTAAGATAGGATCCAAGCAAAATAGGTTCAAATTTCAAGGCAAGGAAACACCCAAAAGAACATCTGGAATGTACATGCTATTTCAGAATTGATCAATGGTGAACACTACTTTATTAAGAATTTCTAAGTAGAATTTCTAAGTTTTGGCTTTTGGTTTGGGGTGACTTCAACCTGCCCTCCCTGGGGGGGACGTCGGGATTGGCCCAGGAGTTCATGGCTTCCATGGCAGCTATGGACCTGACCCAAATAATACAGGCCCCCACACATGAGGGGGGCAACACGCTCGACCTTGTTTTTGTCTCGAACGCTGGTGTAGTGATCTGGGGTGGGCATCGTGAATGTCCAACCCATAGCATGGTTAGATCATTATCTCCTGCGGCTGGTCTTCCAACAAGTGGCCCCACACTGTTGGGATGAGGAGCCACTGAGATGGTTCTGCCCCAGACGTCTGATGGACCCTGAAAGGTTCCAGACGGAGCTGGGGTTTTTGCCTGCCTCCCTTATCCACAGCTCGGCCGAGGTACTGGCGGCCACTTGGCAACAGGCCGCCACTGAGGCCCTCGACCGAAGTTGTCCCTTGCGTCCCCTCACTGCCGCAGATCCCAGATGGCTCCTTGGTTCACAGAGGAGCTCAGGGAGATGAAGCGGCGTAGGAGGGTGTTAGAGAGCAGGTGGAGATTGACCCACTCCGAATCCGACCGAGCCCAGCTAAGAGCCTATATTAGGACTTACCTGGTAGCTTTGGGGGTGGTGAGGAGGTCATACCTCTCCGCTCTCATAGCGTCCTCAGACGCCCAGCTGCCCTGTTCAGAGTCACCCGCTCCCTCTTACATCGGGAGACGGGGTTGGATCCTATGCAGGGTAGAGCTGAGGAATTTGGTCAGTATCTGCTGGATAAGGTCGCTCGGATTCGGGAGGGGTTAGACTCTAACTTGCAGTGGTCTGAGGAGGGAGGGTAAAGAAGTCTGGCCGATATCATCTGGGCTGAGTTTGATCCTGTTTCCGAGGATGAAGTGGACAGGATTATGCGATGCTTGAGTTCCACCACATGTTTATTGGACCCGTGCCCTTCCTGGATGGTGTATGCTGCCAGGGAGGTCACGCGGCTGGCTCCGGCAGTTGTCAATGCTTGTTAAAGGAGGGCTTTTCCCGCCGCCTTGAAAGAGGCGGTGGTGAGACCCCTCCTGAAGAAGCCTGCCCTGACCCAGCCGATTAAACAACTTTCGTCCAGTCTCCAACCTTCGTTTTTTAGCGAAGGTTGTTGAGAGTGTGGTGGCTCAACAGTTTCCGCTTTTCCTGGATGAAGCGGACTATCTAGATCCCTATCAATCGAGCTTCCGGCCCGGCTTCAGTGCAGAGACAGCATTGGTGGTACTGGTGGATGATCTCTGGAGGGCGCAGGACGGAGGCTTTTCCTCTGTCCTGGTCCTATTAGATCTCGGCTTTCGATACCATCGACCATGGTATCTTATTGCGGTGCCTTGAGGGGTTGGGAGTGGGGGACACTGTTCATCAGTGGTTCTCCTCCTACCTCTTGGGGCGTTCGCAATCGGTGTTGGCAGGGGCAGAGGTCAGCCCCAAGGGCTCTCACGTGTGGGGTCCCGCAGGTGTCGGTCCTCTTGCCCCTCCTGTTCAACATCTATATGAAGCTGCTGGGCGAGATCATCCGAGGTTTTAGTGAGGTATCATCAGTATGCTGATGATACCCAGTTATACATCTCCACCCCAAACCAAATCAGTGATGCCCTCTCTGTGATGTCCCGTTGTTTGGATGCGGTATGGATCTGGATGGGCAGGAACAGACTACAGCTCAATCCGGCCAAGACTGAGTGGCTGTGCATACAGGCATCTCGCCCAGTGAGTATATTCCACCTTGGCCATAGGGGAGAGGTGTTACCCCTGTGGATAGGGCGCGGAACCTGGGGGTTCTCCTGGACTCATGGCTCAGTTTGGAGGAGCAGGTGGGAGCCGTGGCCAGGGGGCCTTTGCCCAGGTTCGGCTGGTTCGCCAGCTCGCCCTTACCTGGATCGAGATGCCCTTCGACGGTCACTCATGCACTTGTTACGCCCGACTCGACTACTGCAACGCTCTCTATGTAGGACTGCCTTGCATACCATCCGAGGCTCCAGCTGGTGCAGAATGCGCCACGCTGGTTGTGATGGGAGTCTCCCGATACTCCCATGTTACGCCCCTCCTGCGCGAGCTGCATTGGTTACCGGTTGCCCTCCGGGTGCGATTCAAGGTTTTGACATTAACATTCAAAGTCCTTCATGGCATGGGTCCAGGGTACTTGTGGGAACGTCTCCTGCCGATATCAAATACCGGTCGCCCTGTGCGAGCACATAGGTTGGGACTCCTCGGGTTGCCGTCCACATGACAATGTCGGCTTGCGGTGACCCGGGGAAGGGCCTATTCTGCATCGGCCCCTGCCTTATGGAACCAGCTACCCGTTGAGCTCCAGCTGGCTCCCGATCTCTCCTCTTTTTGGCGCGATCTAAAAACCTGGTTGTTTTTACAGGCTGGGCTGGACTGATCTCCTAGGGGAGAGGGTGGGTTTTAAATTTGGTTTTATACTTGTATTTTGGCTTGTTTAGTTTAATTTCTTTTTAACTAATTTATTGTTCTGTGTTTTTATCTGTGAGCCGCCCCGAGTCCTTTCTGGAGAGTGGTGGCATACAAGTCAAAACAAACAAACAAACAAACAAAGAAACAAATAAATAAATAAATAAGTAGAGATCAAAATTGCATCAACTGCAGGTTCTTTAAATTAGCAGGAGACTGATTCTTTGAGGTCCATTTATATTTCATGATCCTATGACCTGAATCTTCTGCTAATTCTTATATCTGTCACTTTATGTATTGTTTTAATCTGTATGTTCAATAATTTTATATTTGAGCACTTTTTCTAAAAAATATAGCCAAAACATTTTGATTAAATGCTTTAAACAGGGCTGTCAAACTCGCGGCCCCTGGGCCGGATGTGTCACGTGTTGGCCCCACCCCCACCTGGTTTAGCAAAGGGGAAAAAGTCCGTGATACATCACCGCTGTGATGCCGTGAGTTTGATACACCTGCTTTAAAATAAGCCACTTTTAAATATAGGTAGAGTAAGGGATGACTGAATTTCACTGAGGAAAAAAGGAAGGTATTGCATTGCTAATAGCAGACATTTTTTGGTTGAAGGAATGGACATCAGCAAGAAAGTAAGTACTGTTTTGATTTGTTTTGCATTATTATTACTTATTAATACATTAAGTGTTGGTGGGAGTGGTCTTGATGGTTCCTTGATTGAACAGTTGTTTACCGTTAGCTTGTTTGGCAGCTCCTTGTTTGGAGTATTGTTTGCTTCTTGATTGTTAGGTCTAATGGTGTTAATCTATGCTCATCTGGGTGCTGATTGCTGGTGAGTTTTGGTCTTTTTGTTTCCTTTTAGTATTTTTCAATGTCTCTTGAATGACATGTAGATGTTGTTCATGTCAATATGCCAGTTGATGACCAATCTGTCTGAGTGTCAGGTTTCCAAGAATTCTCTATGGTTTTAGACTTGGCTTGGTCTAAGATGCTCATAGTTCCCCAGTTAAAACTATGGCTGGCTTATGTGTTGAGAAATTAAGGAATTTTCATCATGTCTTCTGATTGCTAGTTGGTGTTCATGGATGTGCTCTGCCAGTCTTCCACAGAGACATGGGAGGTTTCATGGAGTTTCATTTGAAGAAAGACTGAATATTTGCGCAGCATCAGCCATTGAAGACATTGGACAAATTTTTTTTGACTGCAAATTGTACTCTGCAGAAAGGGCTGATTGCCTAGAATCTTAGGAGCCATGGTGGCAGAGTGGTTAAAATGCAGTATTGCAGGCTAACTCTGCCTACTGCCAGGAGTTCAATCCTGATTAGCTCAAGCCTTTCTTAACTCAGCCTTCCATCCTTCCGAGGCCAGTAAAATGAGGACCCAGATTGTTGGGGGCAATATGCTGACTCTGTAAACTGCTTAGAGACTGCTATAAAGCACTATGAAATAGTATATAAGTCCAAATGCTATTGCTGTTTAAAAACTAAAAAATGCTGGAGCAGCCAGAAGAAACTATCTTACTTCATGCAGGGAATGAACCTGCATACCACTAGTAAGATGCATGCTTTATTCAAAGGCCATTTCAAAGAAGACAGAATTTAGATCAGTTTGGGGTTAATTGTAGGGATGCCAACTTACTATGAACATGTCCTATTGTTTTCTTTATATCTACTTGCATATTTGTATTAGTTTTATTGATTTAGTCATTGGATATGGTCAAATTTGACCATATCCATGGTCAAATGAGTAAATCAATAAAGATTCTATTCTATTCTGTCCTGTTCTATTCCCTTTAAAACAAATAAGGATTTGCACAGATTTGCTGAAATATCTCTGTGATTAAAACCTCCATTGCCAGCTACCTGAACATCAGAAGCAGCCTGGCTTTGTGAAATGCAGGAGCATTTTAGCAGTCTGCACACATAGTGCTCTGAAGAAATAGGCTATTTTTATTCTGAAAGATTAAGATACTATTGATATCTCTGCCTCAAGTAAGGAGAAGCCTAGGGAGTAAAAATAATGCCAGGGAATACTGCAAATTCAGGTTGAATCTGCTGAGAGGGCAGATTCATTTACCTGTGTAGAGCGAAGTATATTTTAAGAAGATTCACCTCTCATTGCAGATGAGACAGATTTGAAATATCCAGGTAGGTTTTCTGGATGGCTTTATCTGGCTTATGCAAAGGCTATGCCCACTGTTCTAACTTGCACTGTATGCATTTCTAATCTAAAACATTCTTCAGAAGTCTTAAGCAATGTTGGGGCACACGGGAATCATCTACATTTCTGGCTTAGAATTATTTTCTGAGGTCAGGAAATACACACACACACACACAAACATAATCACAAATTGAGAACTGGTTAAAGGAAAGCCTAGGGAACCAAACAGGTTTTTAAGCAATAAAAATTGTTCTGTGTCTGAAGTATGGCGAAATTTGGATGGTAATCCACATAAGAGGTGGATCATCAGCTCATTGACAAAATGCACATCAGCCCTCAGACTGCTTGCCCAAGGAGGGCTGCAAAAGAGTGAGTTTCAGAAGCAGTCTACTCTCATTTGCATTTCTGGGATGGATCAAACAGAGCAATTGGTAGTCAGCCACCCATCAGATCTTGTATGAACCAAAGTCCCCCAAACAGCTTTTATTGTTTGATGGTATTGTTATAGGATATAAGCTGTTCCGAGTAATTGCAGTTGACTGCAATTAAGATGTTCCAGATGTTCAGACTGGGCATTTTTATCTACCTATCGAGTCCTTCCCAAGATCCTGGGATAGGCAGGTGTGGATGTTTGATGGATATCATCACATGATGTAAACTGTTCCAAGTCAACTTGTCTTTTGCAATTGACTGATGGTGAATTTGACAATACTGATGCTGCTCCAGTTGGTTTGAGATTGTACTCAATGGGCTTATTACTAAACTTATTACATACTATTACTATGATGATGTGAAAATTCCACCATTGGAAAACCTGAAGGACTAGATTAAAGACAGATCACCATGGAGAAAATCTATGTGGTCACTAAGAGTCAACATCAACCTGATAACACATAATTGATCGATCAATCAGGATTAAAATATCTAAGGTTATTCTCTCTCTTCCACTGTATTCCCCCTATAATCTTACTAATATTCAGCAATATTCTTTGTTATGTTGGCTTTTATTGTCAATGTTTCTTCATGCATTATTATTGGTTAAAATCCAAAATATTTTAAAGTAAAGGATAATTTTGTTCATGGATTTAAATAATAATGATCATTTGGGAATAGTCTCTTTATTTATTTATGGTAAATAACAGCAAAATTGAAATAATGGTAAAATTAATATTTCAAGGAATTTGAACTTTTCAAAGTTCAAATTTAAAAATTAGAATGTTCTAAGCTAATTCTGATTACCTCATTTCTAAAAAAGTGCTAATGTTTTTAAAAATGTTATTACATTTTAAAAAGCAAATGTTAAAATATGCATTAGATAAAACCCCATGCAAGTGTCAAGGGTCATACAGTTTACAGCATTTCTACAGGCTGCTTTTGTTCAATCCAGCTGGAACAATATTACTATGAGAAATCCCCTTTAATCCATCTACCAGCCTTTGAGGTACTGATGTGCAAGAAAACACTCTTGCATTTTTAAAAATCTCAGTAGGCATTAATATCCTAAAAGAGAATTTGATTTTGAAAATTCTTTCAAAACCCCTTTCTTTCTGGAGAAACATGGAGTCTGGAGAAATCAAGCCTGGAGGAAGGGCCACACTTAATCAACTAGGAACTGAATAAACCTATGTATGAATATGTTGTATAGAGTATATTTATAGATTACATTATATGTCCTCAGACGCTACATCCATCCTGGCTTCCTCTGCTTCCATTTATACATTACATTTCAAGGAGAAACATCCTTTACTTTTTTCTTCTTTTTAAATGGGGAACTGCCAGCATCCAGGGGAGTCTTCGAGTAATGAAAACTTGCAGAGCAGGTAACAACAACATAACAGCACATGCGCTGTGACCTCTAGCAATAAAGAAATCCACTTGCCCAAAATTAAGGAGTCCAAAACTCCTAACATGCATGTAAATATGTAGATGGAGAAGTTGAGAAAAACCCAGACACACATATATACATATACTAATATATATGTATGTGTGTGTGTATAGATAGACAGACAGACAGACAGACAGACAGGAGGCAGGCAGGCAGGCAGATAGACAGACAGATATAGATAGATAGATAGATAGATAGATAGATAGATAGATAGATAGAGATAGAGATATATACCCACCCACCCACACATACACACAGATGCAGGGGAGAACAGATTGCAGCTGAATCTGTTGCTCTTATTCTAATTAGTAATTAGCTATTTCTAATAAACTGTTTAGCAGTATTATAGATAGGTATGGGGGAGGGGGTCTTAGACAAATGTGATCTAGTGGTTACGGCACCAGGCTAGAACCAGGCGATGGAAAAAGGTGGGATAAAAATAATAAATAATAAATGTTACTGCAGGGATGATTGAGGGAGGGAACAGGAGACAAAAGCTCCATATAATGGAAGCTGCATGATGAGAACACAAAATCTTTTCAAGCCAAGTTACATGCTTACATTAAATGTGCAACTAATAAGCTCCCAAATACTAGGGGAGAGTTTCCCCTTGTAATCTGCATTAGAATTGAACTGGATTTAGAATATCAGAGTTGAGAATTTCCTTAATATCACATAGGACTACATTCCCAGTTTTTCAGTCAATTGCTACCTCCCTTGAGTCATTGTCACTTCACAATTGTGCAGCCAACCCTGCTACCAGCTTTCTAAGCTAAAAAAAAAGACAAGACACCCAAGTGAAGGAGGAAAAGAAGGAAACCATTTCTTCAAATCTAGAAGGCAATGGTAAATCATAAAGTCACACTTTACACAAACCTCATAGGGCAGATTTTCCTTTGCTTGTTTGGCAACTGGGATTCTTGTCACTGTTTTGTAACAGCGTTTCTCGACTCTGGCCACTTGAAGATGTGTGGGCTACAATTCTCAGAATTACCCCAATCATAATGGGCAATTGCTAGTGGGAAAATTATGGGAATTGAAGTCCACACATGTTTAAGTGGCCAAGGTTGAGAAATACTGTTTTAAAGATGAGAAGGGACAAGGTCCTGCATCTGCTCTTTTTCTGGCATAGTGTTAGATAGATCAGTGGCCTCCCCTGACTCTAAGGTTCTTCCTGGAAGGTAGGATTTAACCTTGGTCTTCTGATCTTCAGAAACCAATGCTTAACTGCTTCTTACTCTAAATCAGTCGAACATTTTGAGGGGGAGAGGAGACTCTACTAATATTTTGGGTAGACAAAGGAAGGATGAACCTCGGGTATAGACTGGCTGTATAGTCCAGAGCAATCTATGGGCAGTTAATAAGTTGACCATATTTTTATCCCAGATTTCCAGAACTGAAACACAAAAATAAACTTGTTAATGTTTTATGGAAGTTGTACTTTTAAGCTCAGAATAGTATTTGCCCTTTTTGGAAGAACTTTGGGTCTAATTCTTAGCCTGCAGATATCCACCCACCTGTAAAAGGCTAGTGTACAAATTTGTTATGCTATTTAGAATTGAATGTATGGAGAAATGTCCTTTGTAATTCTCTTAGAACAAATATGAGTAATACGGTAGGAACAGCCAAGCAATAAAGAGACTTTGGCATTGTTTTAGCCTCAAAGTCCCTACCAACATTTTCCTACCCTTCATGCAATACATTTCACGCTGATTTTACTTTAAGTCCATTCAGTTAACTATAGCCAATGGAAAATCCCGACTCCGCACGACAAATGGCACTTTTTCATGTACGTAGTTTCAAAGCTGCTTTATCCCTAAGTCACTCTTAAATGATAATTCATGCTGTGAAAGACGCTATTTAAAAAAAATCCATTATTTAAAATCAAAAGTATATTCAATGACATCTATTTTTAATTTTACTTATTATTTATTTACTTTATTTGTGTCACACTCTGTCCCAAGAGTATATCGGCTACCAATCTCATCATAAAATAATTCATCAAAAAAAGGGGGGGAGGGAAAAAAGAAATGCATTAAAATATTCAGAATAATAAATAAACAAAACCCTTTGGAATCAAATCAACTGTATTGAATTATTGTGGACTGAATCTATTAATAACTAAAATAAAAGCTGCTTGCTGTATTTATTTGTTTTCTGCATTGATGGAACAACACATAATAATAAAGATAAGCATGGCTTGTCAGCCATGCACTTGTATTTTTTTAAAAAAAAAATTAGGATTATAGCATCTTTGGATTTAAACCTTTGCACTTCAAATAGCCAACTAGGAAATGTTAACCTTTCTAATGAAAAACAATGGAATAATTGAACACACAAGGGCCTGATGCTCCTACCCAAAGGTTCTTTAAGCATACTATTGTAATGTTCAATTTCAACTAATTCCTTAATTAACCCTTTGCAAGATCAAGGCTTGAGAGCGTAAGATTTTGTAGAGATTAGCTACAAACAGGAAATGTTGACCAGTTTTGTCTTTCTGAGAAAAGCATTTGGACAATCTACCCTTTTAGGAATGGATTTATTTTTAAATGAAAAAGAGAAATAAACAGACATTCCCCCTCTCCCCCCAAAAGTCATAATACTGAAAATATGGGTCCTTCTTTGCTCATTGTTAAGCCCCCAATCTACCTCTTGCAAGTAAGCAATGCTCCTCCAATTACAGATAATTTCAAAATTATCTTCCTAATTGCAAAATATTGTTTTCTTTCCCCACCCATTTCCAGCCACAGCCAGCATCCCTTGCTCACGTATCCCACTAATACAATCAAAGGCAAATTTATTCTTTTCAGTCCAAGCACAACGTCTTTCTGAAGTCAGAAGTTGATCATAACGAATAGATGCTGCTGTCTAAAGCTGCCATTAGCATAATAATATCTTGCGGCATACTCACGTCGGCTTTCATACATGCTCCTGGACTGGGCCCAGATTTTGAATGGATCTGGCTTCTTCTGCCCTGCGTTGTCCGGCTGGTCTGTCGCTGTTGTTTCAGGAACAGGGTATTCGGGAAGCACCTGGGTGCTGTGAATCGGTGAAGCCGTGTGGGTGCTGTGGTGGCTGGAGACGCTGTGCTGGGAGCTGTTTTGGCTGTCTTTCCGTTCAAGTGGTTGCTGGAAGAGAGCCAGAAAAGAAGGAAGAGTAGGGATGGGATGGGGAATCCCAAGAAGGTTAATGATCTGCAAGCAAGCAATTTCCCTTAGTCTTCCCCAGCTTCAGCACTTCTGCAAGTTCCTAAATAAATACATAAGGGCACTTTGGGGCTTTGGCGATTTCCATTTTGTTTTGCTGAGTGCAGGAAAATTCAACCAATGACAGACAGACAGAATGACGGAGGAAGGGAAAATCATCCATCACAAACCACACTGGCATCCCTCCGATACTACATAGACACATCCCCCATCAAGGATTGTGTATGGATTAGGGACTCAAAAGAGTCATCTTCTGCTGAGGACAGCATTTCAAATCCAGGAATAGGAACAAGGAATGGATCATATCAGACAGGTTCAAAATAGTTTCTCTTTGGTACGTACAATGACTCAGTGGCTTTCACTCTCCCCTAAATACTGTATACAGCACAAGCAGGCACACAAAGTTTCTCTTGCCATCATAATGAAGTTGAGACTTGTACTCAACATAGAGTTTTCCTCGGATAAGAAAAACAGCTACCAGAAATTAAATTTGAAGGGGTGCAATATTTCTTGTTTTAGATCCTTAATCTGCTTTTCGCCAGGAAAACAACTGTCTACCTTACTTTAATAGACCCTTGAACAGAATCAACACATATGGGTGATGGATTCAGGGACAACACACCTGTGTTTCCCCTCGATAGGTTAGATACCTAAAACCAAAGTTGCTCTGAATTCTTGCATTGGTACAAAAGCAGAATTCCTTGCCAACTGAACCCCATTAGGCTCTAATAAGAAATGTAAAGTGTCTTTTCCTGAATTCTCTTTCTATTCTGTCTTACAATAGATTGTTAAACATGGGGCAAAAAAATCCAGTGTGGGGATTAGATCGGCTATCTATAATTCATTACAACGTTTAGGTTCAGTGAAATGAAATTTACAGAAGAGATTCTCATTCTAAATAAATGATAATGCCAAAACAATATGAGCATAAATGACATCAACTTCAGGGGAACAAAGCAGTGTGTGCGACTACACAGATTCCATTTATCTGCCATACATCAGCAGTCATGACAGCACAAAATCAATATACATTACAATAACCCAGACCTGGAATAATATTCTGTTTCCACTGTATGTAAGAATATTCAGGCGCATCACAAATATGAAACAAATCTCAAAATAATGCTTGAAATCAAATCACACCAAATTTCCAAACTCTGAAAATCATTAACCTCTTATTTGACATATCTATGATAGCTAGAATATTCGGATCACTTTCTACATCGTGTTTTAAGATACTTGTGAGATAGAAAGCATGTTGTTGACTAAGGACACTTTCCTTAAGTCCAATACATTTGAGCAAGTAATGTTAAAAGAGATAGACAATGGTTTTCAAAGAAGCTTGTCTGATCATGCTAATCTTTTCACTGAAAATAACAGAGAACTCTGAATGACAGTCTAGAAACACTGAATTAATCTATCACTGCCAATTATTTTCATATGCTTCAAAGCACAATTTTATAACATCATCACTAACATGAAATATAAAAGAAATCAGACAGAACAACTAAACTGTAGCTCTTACATCTTAGTACAAAAATATCTTTAAAAAGCAAGGGCTTGGCCAATACACATCGAAACAACATGTCAGAGACTATGCTGAAAAACATCTCTTTTAGCATGTTTCTTTGATGGAAAAACTGCAATGGTATCTTCCACTAACTCCAGCTAAATGGAGTTAGTAATAACTTATAAAGCCCTAAATGGCTTGGGTCCAGGGTACTTGCGGGAACGCCTCCTGCCTGTATCACATTCCGATCGCCCCGTGCGCTCCCACAGGAGGGGCCTCCTGGGAATACCGTCGGTCAGGCATTGTCGGCTGGCGGTTCCCAGGGCTAGGGCCTTTTCTGTGGGAGCGCCCGCCCTATGGAATCAGCTCCCTGCGGATCTTCGTTTGGCCCCTGATCTCCGCTCCTTTCGTCAAGACCTGAAGACTTGGCTATTTCAGCAGGCCGGCCTTGATTGACCATGGGGGCGGGTTGTTTTAACAGCATTCTTTATTATTGTATTTTTAACTGTTTTTTAATGTTTCTTGTAATTTAGACTTGTCTTTATTTAATATCTTTTTATTGTATATATGTTCTTTTTATGTGTTCGCTGCCCTGAGTCCTTCGGGAGAAGGGCGGCATACAAGTCTAATAAAATAAATAAAATAAATAAATATATCAATTTCAGCTTTCTCATGGAAGCTGCAGGCAGATACTCTATCTCCCTACCATCCTTTCCCCCCAAAATCTGCCTTATGACACCATGTTGTAGACAAACCTGATTGGCTGCTTGCTTTTCTAAACTGATTGACAGCAAGAAAATACTACTAGAGTTCCAAACTGTTACATCTCTAAGGTAGAATTTCTACCGCAGTGTGTGTCCTTGCTGATTAGGATCATGTTTCCAACTGAGGAAGAAGACTATAATACAATTATGAAAAATTATGCCAGCGAGAACCTGCCAAAAGGAATAGGGAATGTGAGCAAGCAGGAGAAAATGTAATTATGGAGTTGGATACTGCAATCTAGAGCTACCTAAGCTCATTTCATTGTCAAAAATATTCAGTGTTCCAAAAAGCTTTGTCTGAAATATGTAGCATATTTAAAAGAAAAGTTTTAGAAGTGCTTTTCGGTAGCATTTCATAAATAATATATTTATTGATTATTGTAACAGCATTTTTATATCACTTAGTCCCCTGGCAGTTGATTAAAAAAACTGACATAAACCCATAGAAACAATGCTAAAAAAAGACATCACCCCAACATCAAAACAGTGACATCTATTACTACAGTTCTCAACTTATGACCATAATAGAATAGAGTAAAATAACAGATTTGAAAGGGACCTTTCTAGTCCAGCTCCCTGAGGACCATTATTTCTGTGGCTAAGCAAGGTAATTGTTAAGTGAGTCACAACCAATTATTAAAGCTTTTTTTTTTAAACAAGCTTGTTAAGTGAATCACTGCAGTTAAGTGAATCATGGAGTCATTAAGTGAATCCAGCTTCCTTCATTGATTTTGGCTTGCCAGAAGCTGTCTGGGAAGGTTGTAAATGGTGATCACATGACCCTGGGATGCTGCAACCATCATAAATATATGCCAGTTGCCAAGTGTCCAATTTTCGAGCACATGGCAGTGGGGATGCTGCAACAGTCATTCAGTGGGAAGTCTGGTCATAAGTCACTTTTTTCAGTGACATTGTAACTTCGAACTCTCAGTAAACAAATGGTTGTAAGTTAAGGACTACCTGAACTCAACATTCATCCACTCGTTTTTTAAAACAGCTGCCTGATTTGAAGGATTCTGGGTCTCCCACCACACATCAGACAACATAAAAATAATATAATAGGAAACAACTACCACCCCCAAACTAGAACTGAAGGGGGAACAGAACAAGATGGCCAATGCAGCAGACATGCCAAAACATCCTGCTAGAAAGGCCTGCAGAAGAGCTAAGGATTCACCACTCTCTGAATGACTGTTAAGGAGGCTCCATTTAGCTCCTTAGCAGTACATCATTCTAGGGAGTGGGGCCTAACATAAGAAGCAGGGTATTCATGCCCTCTCCCTTAGAACTCTTGGCATCCCAATTTGGGATGAACACACTGGATGAGTCAGATCTATCTGAAGCACATGATCCTGCAGTTACCTATGGGCTTTATAGGTTAAAGCAAGCACTTGAATTGTACTCAGAAGCCTACTGGAAGCAACCATAGCACTTTCATAGGTAGCACTGGTGCCTCTCACCCATGACTAGGCAGGCTGCTGCATTCTGTCCAGTTGCTCCTTCTGAGTAGTCTTCAAAGACAGCCCCATGTAGAGTACTGCAGTTATAAAATTTGAGAGATGATGAGGGCATGGGTAGTCACTGCCAGGTCATCAAACTCCATGCTGTTGTAGCACAGCAAAGACTCCCTTCCCATGGATTCCACACACCTCTCTATTAATATCCGTGAGTTCTGAAAGTGTCCGTGTCCATTCGGGGAGGGGGAGCAGAACCATGAAAACCAGTCTTTTTCCTCCCAACTCTATAGATCAGGGGGGTCAAACTCACGTCATGTGATGTATCATGACTTTTCCCCCCTTTGCTAACCCGGGTGCGGGCATGGCCAACGCGTGACACATCCAGCCTGCGAGTTTGACACCCTGCTATAGATGATATGCAAACACACCACCAATGGTCAATAATGTGAAAGGCCATTCCAGAGGTCAGGTTAGGCAGTAACCATGAATTTCCCTCTACCAGGCTGAACAAAGACCGTCCATTAGAGCAACCAATGTGGTCCAGACTATCTGTTGTCTCCAGAACAGTCTGGAGTTGGAACCTCACCATTGCCTCAATAATTTGTCCTAAGAAGAGGAGACTGAAGCAGGCAGAACATAGCAAGACTTGCCACATTCAGGAAGATGGCATATAATGCCCCCTTCAAGGTAGAACAAATACTCCCTTGCCCCACATCCAATTCCTCTGGGAGGGTACCTGAGATAGAGCATGAATCAATCCTACAAGTGGCAGAGCTCAAACCACAAATCACCCTGTCCATTTTCTCAGACTTCGCAAACCTAAATGAATCCTGGGTTAAACTGCTAGATTCTACCCAAGTCATTGTTGATTCTCTCCATGTGGAGTGGGCAGAACAAATAGGAGTGATTTTATGTGTAGAAATATTTGCCACATCTCATTACAAACTTCAGTAATAGCTTCCTGTTTTCTATACACCAAGAGGGCTAAAAATTGCTGCAGAGTCACCGCCTACAGTGAGAATGGAGAAGAAAGGCCACTTCCCCCTGTATCACTAGTGTGGATATTCAACCATGCCCTTATCCATATATGACCACAATTTAAAGTAGTAACAATTATTTTAACCAATTGGAAAATAAATGTCGATGGAGATTCTCAGTTATCCAGGTCATGGTTGCACACCCATTTGCATTACTCAGGTGACACTGAGGACACAGATAAACCTCAAAGTGGCCTCAATGATTCTCTAAAAGGATGCAAATGACCAGTTGTCTGCAAGGAGTATGAATCCTTCCATTCCCCAGCATCCAATAAGAGCTGAAGAAGCTTGTTGGATGAGAAATGAAACGTCTTCGAAGAAAAACTAGAAAGTCCAGTTGCCTCTTGAGAAAGCATCTTTGGGACAATTGGAAAATAATAAATTTAAATCCCAGGTAGCCAAACACAACAAAGTTATAGAGGTGTACAGGTTTTTTTTAATATAATAAAGGTAGGATTTCATTTTGTAATAGCTATTTTATGTTGAACTCTTACACTAATTATGTTATAAGACCTAAAATATGACAATATCTATTAGCAATTGCTGTGGAATGATAGCAGCTCAGGCTTTGCAGTGATGAGTAAAATCTAAGAAGTACAAATGAGCATAGAAAATAAAGCAATTCTTCATATTGCTTTATATGACTGAAAGTGCTATTTTGTTTTAAATGAATACAAGTGTGTTTCTTGAGGGGGTGTGGCAATTCCAAAAGCAATAATTGCTTTGTGGCTTTATTGACACCTTGTAGGAGCTTTTGTCCCATCAGTGACAAATTTCCAAAATGATATACTCCCAACAGACTTAAAAATTAACTTCAAATGACATTTTGAATAACATTAGCCAGCTCTCCTTTCTCAAGTACTACATTTTCAGTTGCTTAAATGTGGCCAATTTTCTCCCTATCAGGTATGACTAATTCACGCCTGGTTTAAAAAAAAAACATACTGTGAAAACAACCCTTGGATGTAGACAATTGCTTTTTCTTCAAGGACAACAGCATAAAACATTTTAGTTGCCCTTTTGAGTGTTCCCACTTAAGTATGCCCACAGAAATTAAGGCACAGGAGGGAAATCCATTCCAAAAGGTAGCTGCCAAATTTAAAACTGGAAAAGCAAAAGAGTAGCAAAACAGCAAACTATGGGAACTAAATCATTGCTTAATCAACTTAGCATTCTAAGCCTTTGCTCACTACCTTTTTTCTTCTGTCCATTCCAATACATAGTAAGAAAGCTACAGAGAGGGAGAAAGAGAGAAAGAGAAAGAGAGAAAGAGAAAATGAGAGAGATTGAGATTGTTAGGGTGAGTGAAAGGTTAAGGCATTATATTTGGACTGAATAAACCCATTTAATGTCAATTCACTCAATGACTTTGTCCCCTGTTTTTCTTCTCTATTAGCCTCAATTATCTCACTAGCTTATTGTGCCATAAACTGTAGGGGGACTACATTTTATGGTGCAACTCTTAAGGTTTCAGAGAAAGATGGATAGAACTGTGACAAACCCCAACCACTCAACCAGTCAACCAATCAAATTTATTTTTAGAAGAAGGTAGTAATTCAAGAGAGACAACTGCCAATAGCACTTAGTTTTTTTCCTCAAAGGCACCTAGAGATAGCAAACGAAAAAGTAACATATACTACCACTACGGCTGGAGCAGGATCAGCTATCAAGCAGGACAACCAGTGGAAAATAGAGAATTGGTCGCACCTGTGCTAGTGAAGACAAATTTAAGAAGTAATAAAAATAATATTGTTTCATATTACCTAATGATGGTTTTAGCATAGATTTAGGACCCTTGAAAACTCTCCAAGATCAGAAGCATTTCTCATGTTCCCTTGTTTAACTGAATGATATAAAGTATGGGTGTCAAACTCACCGCATCACGTTGCCGCCATGTGATGTTTTGTGATGTTTCTCCCATTCGCAGAGATAAGGTGGGCGTGGGGTGGGCGTGGCCTGCGCGTGACACATCCGGCCCGTGGGCTGCCAGTTTGACACCCCGATAAAGACTCAAAACCGGGTTTCCAGATCATACCATACTTAACTACCAAGTAAGTCAGAATTGGTTTATACATTTTGATGAAAAATTGAACAAACCGCATTATGCTTTGGCATGATGAATGAACTCTAACTCAAAAATATTAACAAAGTAAACATTTGGTAACTTCTTTAGATTTCTATGCTAGAAATCTAGTATCAATGTAAAAATATCCATATGCATATTTTGACCTGCTTAAATTAGAGAGTTTACTTAATTAGCTAATTTATATCGCTGCTCACTTACAAAATGTGACTCAGAGGTTAAAACATCCAAAGAATAGTAAAAATAAAAGGAGAACATAGTGCATATGAGACAAAATCATTCAAAACCAACAGTGCCCTAAAACAATTGTAGGAAGCTTCGATTCAGAGCTTTGATATGAGAGCAATTTGACTGAAATCATCCATCAAATTGAATCTTTGAACCAAATCAATGAGTTAAATCAAGTATAGGTGCCTTCAAATCAATTTGATGAACTTTTGCACATACACAAATGACCCTTTTTTTTCCAAAACTGTAAATCCAAATAAAAGGGAAACACAAATGCATAGGAAAACACACACTTCAAGCAAATTGATTTGAACTGCAAATCTGAATTGGATCAGGACTGATATGTAGATCCTATTAGAGAAACTTTTTTTATAAAATGTCTACTTCATCTTCACTTTCAAAAATGTCTTGGGAATTTCAGCTCTCAAATTTTATTTAATAAGACTAAACAGAAAGTTTAGAGGACATATCTAGAGAAACAGAAACATTATATATGAAAATGATAAATGCAGCCTTCACTATTATTACCATATAGTGTCACAGCCATAACAATTAGTTGTCATAAGATCCAGCATGTTTATAGTGAAGGGGACCTTTATAGGCATGGGAAAATGAAGATATGTGGTCAAAATGTAAAAATAAAGATATCATGTATGAACACCATTGAGCTTTAAATATACAATGGAGGAATGTAAAATTCACACTAAATACTGAGATCCCAAATGTGATTAATGGATTTTTTTTCCTTTAGTGCTTCTAAAACATATACTTATTTACTCACTTATTCGTTTTATTTATTTATCCATCAATCAAATGTATACAGCTGCTCATCACTCAAAAAGTGACTCTGGATAGTGTACAACCATTACTTAAAACAATAAATATATCAAGTCATTATTAAAATGTAAAAACCACAAGGTACCTGTTAGGATATGTGCAGAGTAACCCTTGTATAACAAGGATATACACATGGAAACGTTTATGAAAACAGTTATGAATAAATGTACAGCCACACTTGTGTTAATGTTTACTTGAAGAAATAGCACAGTCCAAGAAACAGTCCATGTCATACACCTTTTTACAGTCCAGAAATATCCAGTTATAAAGTCTTCTTACTGGTTTCAAGTCTTTTACAGCAGACAAATATCAAACCATAATACAACAGATAACCTTCGATATCAACAGAATATCAAAGTAAACAGAGTTAGTCAGTATCGGTCTGTAGTCAGTCAATATCAGTATCAAGAGAGATCATCAGTGAGAAAGAGAGAGAGAAATTAAACCAGCTCCCTCTTATGGCAACTTGCAGCATACTCAACCAACTGGAACATAGTATATTACAGTATTGTTCCTTAAAGCTATAAAACATATATATTTGTGGTTTATATATTCTCAACCCAATTACGTTGTGTACATATACATAACAGCACCCAAAAGAATGAATGTATGCAGGCAGAATTTTGAAATTACCCATAAATGATCCCAACCTTGTCTTCAGGCTCCGTTTTCAGCCATGACAGCCTCCTGCAGCCCTCTGCCAGTGAAAACAGAGCTTGAGGGCCACATACAGACCCACCAGCTCCATTTTTGCTGGCAGATGGCTGCAGGAGGCCACTGCGATCGAAAACAGAGCTCAGCGAAGCCGCACACAGGCCCGCCCAGTCCATTTTCACTTGCAGAGAGCTGCAGGAGTGACATCGAGCTGGCCACACCCACCCCAGCCACACCCACCCAGCTCCCCAAGGTCAAAAACAATCCTGATGCAGCCCTCAATGAAATTGAGTTTGATACCCCTGATCGATGGGTTTGCTTACTAAAAAGTAGTAAAATGAGTAATGAGCAAAGCTTGAAAAGCTACTGAACAAAGTCAGGGCAATGAACAAGAATGCAGAAGTGGGAAGAGCCTTTGCACCATCATTTTCCTCTAGACTGATACTTCAGTTTCTGGTTTAAGAGTTGCACTATTCAAGTATTCCAATGCTAGGAAGCTGCCAGATTTCTTTGCCTATTGCTTTCTCTTTGAAATAATGTAGGCTTGACAGTGACAGTTGTCACTGACAACTGTCTACCACAGAGAGCATAGAAGAATGCAACGAGACGCTATGACTCTAGCATGAAGAGATGAAATGCCATCTTCTAATGTTTATTTGGAAATACACTGCTTTACACTGTGTTATGCAAGTGCACAGATTTGTGTGAAAAAGTGTATACCTGCTATGGAATGTTCTGGTGTCTTCCCAACATTTTTTTTGGTTTTTCCCAGGATGCATCATTCTGGAAGTCATTCATTGATTTCCAGAAGTAAATGTGAAACAGGAGTAAAATTCTTTGACTGGAACACGAAGTTTTGCAGTGTTACTATTCAATAACTATCATATGCAAGTTTTGTTATACATATTTAAGTGCCAGCCATTTTAACTGAAAAACTGCAACCACATCTCTAATGACTGTGCTATATGTAAACTGAAACCAGTTTCCAGGTCTACAATTAGCCTTAAGAATTTGATAAAATTATCCAGGAAGGAATCTACAATAATAATAAATGTGCTAGCTTTTATGACAGAAGACTTCTTACTCTTAAGGCTAAAAAAGAACTTGCTTGATATTTTGATGCCCTGTCCTATACTGCTAGTCACAAAAGCTCTGTCAAGCTAAGCAGAAAAGAAGACTAAAAGGATAAATGAATGAACTGTATACCTAAACTAAAATGAGATTTGAATGAAGGTCACATGTTATGTGAGCAAGAGGTAGACTACTGGGCTTGGAGAGAAGATAACCTCCTTCCAGGCTAATTTCTGTTGTTGCCTATAAACGTTAGGCATATAATAGTGGGCAGTTTTCCTGAAATACTACTTTTTCCTCCAAAATGATGCAATGTCTTATTATAGTCCATGATTCAATCCTACTTTTTCCTTAGCTTCAGTACTTTGGTGCTTTCATTCCAAATGGAAATGCCATACAATTCAGTTTGCTGGAATGGCAGCAGTGATTTTTGACTCTGGTCACATTTATTTATCTGGAACTGAAAGAAAGGCAGCTGAAAATACCAGCATCGTTTGGCTATCTGGCAAATTACATTGGCTCGTTAGTCCTGTGTAGGCTTTCCAGGGTAACTCTTTACAATGAAAAAAATATTTACATAACATATTCAAAAATATCTACAGAAAGATTTTGTCCACGCCATGAAGAAGAAAATTATTAGATGTTTTGCTTCTCAACTGGCACTGGTCTGCGTTCTAAAAATCCGCATACAATCGAAGGCAAAGTGAAATCAATTCTGCAATTTCATTTCATATAAAAGGTTCAGCACCTCATAAATAAATGGGAAGAAGTCTTCAAAAAACGGTGTCCCTGAGAAAAAGAGTGGACGTGCATTCGTCTCCTTCCTTCATGGTACTTGCAAGTCTAGAAGACCACTTCTGCTTCAATGACATTTCTAGTGTTAATAACATGAGCATAAATGCAACACATAGACAATGCCATCATTTTTATATACAGTATCTTCGCCATTTCAATCATCCTATGTGGTAACAGCTATTCCATCTTATGCTAGGCTGGTGCTTCCCAAAATTGGCAACCAACTAACATTATTTTTTAAGTCCAAACAACCTGGAAGGCATCCATAGAATGTTGAAGATTACAATATCCATTTGTAGTTAGAGTGCTTTCTTTATCATTGATTTTATGATGGAGATGAACTTAACTCTTTATTCACAAGCTTCTATCAAGTGGTCGAAACTACTCCAGATCAGTTACAGCAGCAGATTCAGAGCAGTAAAGAGAATTGTGAGACCAGGACTTCAATTAGAACTTCCATTTTCCATGTAACTTTTCTTTTGACTTGCCTTAAGATCTCTCCACTAGTAACAACTGATAGATACATCCTTCTCTATTGATAGGACTGGAAGTAATATTATCAAAGTTTATCTGATTCACCTGGCAAAATGGTTGCCCTTACTCATTCTACATATGCAGTTATATCGTATAGCATTACCACTTGTCATCTGAAAGTGACTAAGTTGATAATTTCCCTAGCAGTTACAGAGATTCCCTGTTTGTCATAGTGAGGTAAGGTATGTTCATTCCACTTAGTAAGTAATGTTAATTTCTTCCTCTATTATTATATGATGATTAAGCATGTATTTGAATGTGCAGCATCTGGCAATGAGCTGCCATTTTAATGAAATTGGTTAGCTGGAAAATGTGCTACCAAACTCCTGATTTTTTTTTTGCCACTGTAAATTAACACGAGTTTCCTCCTACAATGACATCTTTTTGTATTTATGAAAAACTAAGTCCATTTGTTTTTCACAAGCAGATGCATTCAGTTTTATTTAGATGACAACTCCCATCATATTCCCATCCTACTCATGAAGCAATGTAAAACTGTGACCAAGCTTGAACAATGCTCAGGAAAAATCACTCCTACTATCAATCTCACCAGGTAGACTAGACCATGAAATCAACTCCACAGGAAAGCAAAAACAACCCTCCTCGAGACTGGCTATAATAAAATCTTGTAAGTTTGATTTTGTTGTACCCTCTCATCCTTATGGGTTCAGTGAATTAGGGAGTGACTGACCCACTTCTAATTGTTACTTGTGGAGTTTAAAAATGTTCCAGTCCCCTTTGTCCAGACCTTTTCTATTAAGGTCACCTTCCTTACTCTTTAAACTTACAAACGGGTTTGGATATCCTAGAATCATAGAGAGTAGTGGTCATTTAGGCCACTGAAACCAACTCCCTGCTCAGTGCTGGAAACCAAGCTAAAACATTGAAGTCATTCAGTGAAGTCATCAAGAACTGAAGAAGATTCTTGCATGAGAAGCGAAACGTTTTCAAGGGAAAAAAACTAAGTCCAGTTGTCTTGTGGAAAAGTATCTTTGGTATAACCATGACGTGGATGATGGAGAATATCCAGACATTCATCCAGTGAAGGGAAGTCCACCACCTCTCTGAGCAATTAATTCCACAATCAAATTGCTCTTACTATTAAGAACCTCAACTGCAACCTGCCTTCTTGCAGCTTGAATTCCATGTCTAACCTTCTGGGATGATAGAGAAGGGATTCTAATCTTCTCTGTCCTCAGGTCTTTGTGCTTCTATGCCCCTGCCCAGACTTCCCTTCTCAAGTCTAAGTATTTCCAGGTCTTTCAGTCTCTCTCTTCATAGAACTTAGTTCTGGTCCCTTGATCATACTCCTTGTCATTCTCTGAGCACAATACTCAGGGTGGGACCTGACTGATGCAGAATAAAACATCAACATCATGATGTCTGTCTGGAGTTGTTACCCTCATAGCACAACTGACTGAAAAAGCAAAGGTTTGCTAAGGTGTATTTTTAAATTTAATTCGAACAACTGAGGAGAAGGGTGGCCATGAGAGGAAGCTGCACATTGCTCACAGAACAACAGCTAATCTACTATTGATCATGAAATAGGTTGACTCAGGTTGACTCAGCCTTCCATCCTCTCGGGGTAGGTAAACTGAGGACCCAAGATTGTTGGGGGCAATTAGCTGACTTTGTAAAAAATGCCGCTTAGTAATAAGCAGGCATATACAATGGAATGAAGGCTATTGCTGAGCACACTGGGTTGTATCCCAAAAAATGTAAGCTGCCCTGAGTCTCCGAAGAAGGGCGGCATATAAATGTAATTAAAAAAAATGTAAAAAAAAAATTACTGTTTAAGGGACTCTTGGAAACAAAACTAGGAAGGTGGAAGGGGAAAAGAAACACAACTGCCAGGCCATGTTAGTAGCCGCTGGGGACTTCAAGGGCAAAGAGGTTCTGTCATCCTGGAAAGTTGTCAACAAGTAGGTTTTATCCAATAACAGCAACCAATTGGATAATATTGTGCAGCATTTTCAAGGATTGGATTCAGAAAAATCCCATGGGGGTGGGGGAGAAGGGTGGATCATTACATGTCTAGAGAAAACCGCTTCAAGCATTAGCAATACGGATTCCCAGAGCATATACTTTTAATTCCCCCCCATACTTTAAAACATCCCTGTTACAATATTGTGATTGATTTTATCTCTAGTGACATAAAGAAAAATCTCCTGAGATCTCATGTTTCTGCTTCTTGCTACCAGCAAAACGATACCTTCAGATAAAGCCGTTTTGTTATTAAAACATAAACACAACACACACACACACACACACACATACAAATCAGCATGACGTTATTGAACTACTGCCCCATTTGGAAGGTCTTTTTTTTAATAAATAAAATTATATTTCCTAAAGAATTTCCCTCTTCTGAAGGAAATGAAAAAAAGGAGGCGTGGCATGGGCTCTCAGCAATGCAACATTCCAAGACTCCCCATTTATGTGAAGAATTGACGCTTCAGACAGCTGGAAAGGGGGATGAATGAAGAGAAAGAGCAGCTCCAGAATGACAGCTGTTTGTAAACAATCTCTTTGTTCACTCAGCAGAACGATCCAAATCCTCTCTAAATGGATCTCAGATTCCATACGGAAGATTTTGAAGCTTCTTACGAATTTCTTAAGCCCCTCACCAGGCAGGCACCTGGGACAGTCTCTCAATTAGGAGGAGGTGTTCTGGAACTTGCGTGAAGGGAGAAGACTCTCGCAGAGAAGTTTTGGATCCATTCGTCAGATTTTTTTTTTTTTTACTTAATTTCAGGGATAGGGAGAAACGGGGAGGGGAAGCAGGAAGGGCTATACCGTTCCTGCTTGCCTGCCCATTCCCCTCCCATATTTTGCACACCTGCTTCCATTTTAACCAAGGGCTAAATCCTTTGCTGACAGTGACACAAAATTAAGCCCAGAGTATGCGGGATCTGAGACGAAGTACAAACTGTGCTTGTCCCTCTCAAAAGCAAACCCGATCGTAATAGAGGCCTGGGGATGTGTGACTTTAATCAGCACAGGTTTAAGCCAGGAGAAACCACATGCATGATATCAGGGTTTGCCTTCCACCGAGCAAAGTTGCACTGAGACTGGCAAGGGATTTCGGCACATCTCCCCCCCCCCTGTCTGTCACACAACGGTGGGGTTTCATCCTAAGGAGCCCTAGAAGAACCACCTGCAAAGTTTGGCAGAATCTCTTGTGGCTGCAATCCTCTCCTTCCTTGCCATCCAGAGACTGAATGGCTAGAGATCACCCTGTCTGCTTCCTTACCCACCATCCAACAAATGAGAAAACTTTCCTCCGGCAGAAGCTAACTCCCTAGAAAGCCAAGGTAATTTACATTATTCCTCTGGGTCTGCATGTGTAGGTCTGCAACATCGCCTGTTTTAATTACACTTCTCTGCAATCACCTCCACGCTATTAGCTAACACGTCAACCAGGTAACTGCTCTGCAAAGAAACGAGATTAGCAAGGACAATAAAATATTGATCCCTCCCTTCTTTCTCTTCTTGGGAGGGAAAAAAAAAGGCAAAAGAGAAGGAAAATCCAACCTGCAGCATACCGAATGCTGCTAAATCCAAGCAAGAACAATAAAGGATGATCTCCCTATCCAAAGAAAACTGCTTCACATAAGCAAAATGCCAGGACAGCTCACTGCAGCTGGAGGGGAAACAACAAAGATACCCTTTTTGTACTTGATAAAAAGGGATTTTCTCTGGTAATACAGTTAGGCAGCCACCCCCAAGATTTCCACCCCTCCACCATGCATTATTCATAATATAGCACATTAAAAAGCTCAAAACCATTGTAGTCACTGATAGAGAGTGTTATCTTTAGAGGGGGACGAACCTTCAACACCGAGAAAGAAAGAAAGAAAGAAGAAAGAAAAGGAAGAAAGAAGGAAGGAAGGAAGGAAGGAAGAGGGAGGGAGGGAGGAAGGAAGGAAGGAAGGAAGGAAGGAAGGAAGGAAGGAAGGAAGGAAGGAAGGAAAGAAAGGGCATTTCAAGTCTAAATTAAATGCCTCCATAGCCCAATATTAAAAGAAGAAACACATGTAAGTTACTCAACTGATTTCAAGGCAAGCCTTCCTGCCCGCATCAATTTCATTAACCACACTCTGCCGTGCCTTCCCCACCCCCTTTCAGCAAAAGCCATGCCAAGCAATTAGTGCAGCAATAAAATGGTTATCGGGCAACTTTTAAAGGGACTGGCTAAGGTGGCGGTGGGGGGGGGGGATAAGGATTGGGAGCCGGCTGCATAGATCTAGCTTCCCACCTTATTTTTATCTGTATTTCAAGAAACGCCCACCCACGCCCCAGACAAAAATAATCAAACAGGTCTAGTAGCTGAAAAGTGCTTACCGACTTTGGGCTCTTCTTGGGGGCTGGCAATCCTGCAAAAGATGGCAACAAGGAGAAAAAAGAGAGGATTAGCATATAGATCTTTACCGTCCTGAAGGAAAAACAAAAAATAACACACCCCAAGTCTTAGGTGTATCATCCGAACATAGCCATCTGCAGAGTTATGTCAGATGTTGCTGGAGCACCGGAGTTGCCAGTCTGTTCATATCGAATCAAAACACAGCTTTTTTTTCCCAAGGGTGGGGGAGTGTAGAGTTGGTGCGAGGAGAGGAATGAGAGAGATAGAGAGAGAGGGAGAGAGAGAGAGAGAGAGAGAGAGAGAGAGAGAGAGAGAGAGAGAGTGCATGAGAGAGAGAGAGGGAAAGAGAGGGAGAGAGACTGTGCGTGGAGGGGGAGGAGATCTATCTGCATTAGCTATGCTGACTTGTGCTGCAGCAGCCTGGAGGCTGGAGAAAGAAATTCACAGACCTCAGCGGCCTGGGAAATTGAACACTTGGATAGAATCTCAAATGCTCCCCTGGATTAAGAGAGATTTAGCTTACAATTAAGCTGAGGATATTACCTTTTGATGCAAGCAGTGTGTGAAATTTATCAGACCAATTGGAAAGGTGGTGGGATGGTGCATAAACAAGAGGACGGTGATGCAGATAGATAGATAGATAGATAGATAGATAGATAGATAGATAGATAGATAGATAGATAAGATAGACAGACAGACAGACAGACAGACAGACAGACAGACAGACAGGATCCTAAACACTTTAACAAAAGGCAAAAGCATTTGAGACTTCTTTTCACCACGCATCGATGAAACAAAAGCCAAAGCTGAGAAAGAACAAAGGAGGACAACATTTTAATGAAAAGCAAGGTCAATTATTACGGTGGATGCTACAGGCAACCCCCCTAAGTTTCTTGCCAAGTCTAGTCTGCATCACTGTACGAGGAGACCCTCAGCTAGCCATGCTGTGCAGAGTACAGAAGATTCACAGTGAATGCACCACTAAGTATATCTGAATAAAGAAAGGACCGCTAAGGAACAGAAGGAGGGATGAAAATGCAAATAAGAAAACCCTTTAAAACTCAGTGGAGAAGCCCAGAGGAGGTATTTGCATCTTGAATGTAGACCCTTAAAACTGCTGTGCATTTTCTTTCTTTTCTTTTCCTGTGTGTGTGTGTTTGTGTGTGTGTGTGTGTGTGTGTGTGTGCGCGCGCTGCAAATGGAAAGGATGGGATGAAGAGATTTTCCTTGTCACCACTTTTTTGTACTACAATGTCCAGCTGGAAACAGGATTTTGCGCTTATGTGAGCTGATTGGTTTAAAAAGAAAGGAAGAAAACTAGGTCCCTAACCTCATGGAGAAAGGTAAGGAACAAAATAATAATAATTCAGGAATTGAAGAAAAGCGTACCATGGAACAAATGGGCAAAGTGATTGTTTCAGATATAGATCCTTACACTCAGTGTTATGATGTAAAAGAGCTCAACACATTTTCTTCCTTTTAAATAATTATTTCTTTAGTATATTCCAGTGACCCAATGCTAAAGATCACACGCCTGACTAGAAAAAGAGTAGCACGTGTATAAAGAATGTAGATCATTTATTAAGATACCAAACAACACAGACTTATTGCTAATAAACCACTAAGATCCACGCCACTGGGTCATCCCATGAGCCTGTAGAGTGATGCCCTCCAAATTATGGCTCCCTTTGATCAGAGTACTATCCACCAACAGGGATAAATACTGAATTAAATGCTTTTAGTTCTGATACGCTTGTGTTAGGAGCAGGGCTGCTTTCTCCGCAGATTGTCCATATCATCACATTTTCTACACCCTAAATTGTCTATTGACAGTAATTGTAGCTAGGAAACAGTAGCAGGGTGCATGCTCAAACTGCATTTTCTAGCAACTCCCTAGAAATTCTTTTGTTGAGAGCACTTATTTATGTTAATGAGCTGACTTGGAGTCGTATGGTATTGAGAAAATAATTAATTAAACAATTAATTTGAAAGTGTCTATGCTTATAAAACCCTTCCTGTGGCAGGTTACTCAAAGGCAAATAATGTGCTGGTCCCTAGAGAACAAACAAGCCAGAAATAGGTTCCCTTTTATAATAAAACCTGCAAATTCTTCAGTGCAAAGAACATTGAAGCATACCACAGACAGCACATGACTTACAATTGGATTTAGTCTATAGGCTGGAACTTCCATTGTTAAACAGGGCAGTTGTTAAATGAGACATGTCTGATTTTGACTTCTTTTGCCATAGTTATTGAATGATTCATATAGCTGTTAAGCAAATCTAGTTTCTCCTATTGACTTTGTTGGAAGTCAGATGGGAAATGATCCTATGATCTCCCCCCCCCCTCAAGCTATCATAACTACATGTCAAGCTCTTGAATTTTGATCACGTGATCACAGGGACACTGTGATGGCTATAAGTGTGAGGACCAGGCGTAAGCCACTTTTTCAGGGCCATCTAACTTTTGATGGTTGCTAAATGAATGATTGCAAATTAAGGATTTGGTATTCTTGAGTTTCTCCCTCTTTGGCCTCTGGTGGATATAGCATCAAAAACATTCAGAAAACAGGTCAAATTAAATATGAAAAGTGAATATTTGCTGAATAGTAAGGGTTTGGAGTCAATGCAGTTTTGCAAAATGCTAACCCAGAATTGCTGAGAATTTTGGCCTATGGTTCAGAGCAACTTTGCTGGTGTGCCTGCTTTTGTCAGTTCACTTCCTTTGCAATCTGAGGCCATCTGAAAATAGCTAGGATAGATCACCTTAGATTTATGGCAAAATCTGGGTGGTACCTTGTTGTTCCACAAGACACCTTGGATATATAAATCAGTCTAAACATCTGGTTCCAAACAATAATATAAACATTTTTTTCCATTGTAGTCTCTGTTTGCTTCCACTTACTGGAGCAGAGAGGTGGAAGTGGCTGGACAGTGGGTATCTGAATGCTTACTTCAAATAATAAACCAGGTTTTCCAGTCATTCTAAGTCAGCATTCTTGGGTGATGACCATCCATTTCCATGGAGCAGGTGTGAGAAATGAGAGCCATAAATAAAAACATGAAGTGCTGAGCATTTACCAACGGAGATTACGTAAATTATTCAAAGCAGCTGATATTAATAATCTCAGCCATCCCTTAACTGTACTCTTAAGGGATCTTTTTCTGGATGAGTTTTCTGTAGTTGTCAGAAAATGTTGGGTGCAGCTGGATTCAATATACCCTTATCTTATAACATCCCACCCCATTTCTTTGGGATTGATGGGGAAGGAAGGAAGAACATCCTTGGTTAACTTTTCATTTGCACCCCTAAGACAATCATAACCCTTTTGCCTTATAGTCTCACATTCTGTCCAAGGTACCTGAAATGTGGGGTTTTTTTTCATTTTCATTTAGGCTTTGTAATAAAAAATCAACGGCTTTTTTTTAATACTTCAAGAATCCTCAACCTTATTAGGAAAGTATTCAAGAATGAAGAGCAAGCAGAATTAAATGTAAAAACCCAATGAACTCTCAGTTTGTGGAGGCAATATGACCAACAAATCCACAAATTAGTAAAACCTCAGTAATACTGAATAATACATTCTGGATTGTAACATCAGATGTACCGTGTTTCCCCAAAAATAAGACACTGTCTTATATTTTTTTGCTCCCAAAAACACACTAGGTCTTATTTTCGGGGTAGGTCTTATATATTTATGGTGCCAAATAGTGGGTGTGAGTGTGTAGGGGGGGGTGTTTCGCGGGTGCACGGTTGCTCCCTGAAAAGTCTTCCTGGAACTGGAGATTTACACTAGGTCTTATTTTCGGGGTAGGTCTTATATTAGGGCAGGTTTAGAAAATAGTGCTAGGTCTTACTTTCGGGGTAGGTCTTATTTTCGGGGAAACACGGTAGTAGAACATTACTATGCAGCAAGTTAGGTTTGGTAAGAAATCTGCATGCCAGCTTTCTCGGTTACCAAAATGTTCCCATTAAGCCGTCTAATTTCTAGAGCTGCTATATCCAGTCTGGTCCTTCTCGGATATTGGATCAGAAACAATAACTCTCAAGCTAACACATGAATGACAACTTCTGCCAGGGGATCTAAAGCAATACTTTTAATCAGCATTTCTCACCCACTTCCCTTTAATACACATTCTGTATTCACCTTGTAGAATGGACACCCAAGAATTGCACAGAACTTTGTGCATACTTGTAAAGCCACATAAAAAAATCCAGAAACATCCAGGTAACAGGCACCATTGCACTCATGCCAGCAATCCTACCTCGTTTCTCTATCTTATTAGACTTAGCAAGAGCTTCCATCTGGTCGTGGAAGCTATCATGACTTGGAAAAAAAAATTCCACAATGTAAGAACCAATCAAGCACTAAGCCACAACTGCAATATGACTTTTCAGCATATTTCAGCTACTGAGCGAAATGAGAAATTAATATGGGGTATATGATAGGTTTTTCACTGAGCCAAGGAGACATTGCAATTTCTTTGAATATTTGAGAGAGCATAGATGAACAAAGTGGTAGGTTTGTTTGATTTGTAAGAATGGCCACTAAGACACTCCCATTTCAGTCAGTGTTTGTGATAACATCAACAGTTTGGAAGCAAAAACACAAGAAGAATACAACTACTTAAATATGAGCCATCCGTGTGCTGCGGCCTCCAAAAAAGTCCTGCATTAACAGAGGTGATAGAATCAAGATCATGTAAAGTGTTAGTGCCATTTTATAATAGCTTGGTAAGACCACACTTGGAATATTGCCTCCAGTTTTGGTCACCATATTATAAAAAAAAACATGCTGAGACTCTGGAAAGAATACAGAAAAGTGCAACAGGTGGCTGGAGGCTGAACATATGAAGAATGGTTGCAGGATTTGGGTATATCAAGTGAAAAGAAAGATTAGGGCAGGAGTGTCAAACTCACGGCCCGTGGGCTGGATGTATCACTTGCTGGCCCTGCCCTGCCCAAAGGGGTTCTAAGGCGAGTTTCTTGAGACTAGAAGGTGACATAACAGCAGATGTTCAATATTCAAGCTGCTAGAAGGGATATGTTTATCTTTCACCTAGCAGGATGCTGGTATTATCTTCATCAAATGGAATAGACTGAGTAACAAAAAAAAGGCCAGTAGAAAAAGAAAAGATAAAGGGGACAACCCAACTGCAGCTTATTCCCTGCTCTTGGTCCTGGATTAGGATTTTAGGATTTATTTTTGATGCTGACCAAAGTGCACTTGTAGCAAATAAAAAAAAAACCCTAATAAGCATATTATTAGGGATGGAGGAAGTAGTTTATTGGAACTCGCATAAGGAACTAATATTTCTGGCATAGGTGCTAAATATGGAATACTGTCCTCTACTGGACATAAACATTCACAGTAGTTTTTAAATAAAGAAATCAAAGCCCATCCCAAGAGCAGAGGCTGCAGAGGCTATACAGAGACTGTATATACCCATTATATTCTTCATATACACAAAATGTCATTTTCCAATTAGTGCTACACAGGAGGTCCATCTGAAATGAAGAAAGCAGAACACATACACTAAACTAATTATCAGAAACATCTGAAGCAAAACATCCTGCTTAAAGTTCATCATTCGGAAAAGTTTGTTTTTACACAGGTTGCTGAGGGGAAATGATAATTGTGAACTATTAAAGATTTTTTTAAATCACTGTATTGCAATTTGGAATTATTCTTGATATTTGCAATATTATGCATAACTATCAATGATGGACATTCTTGCTGTAGTAATATTTCCTTTTTGCATAGCATTTGTGCCGAGCTATGAAAGCAGAACTATTTATTTTCTTTTCGTTGGCTTAGGTTGTCTGTGGATTCGGGAATCATACCAGCAGCACCTAAAACACCTTAAGGGCAGGAACTAATCAAGTAAACATCCATAATCAATGTGCTCATAGACGCTTCCGTTGGAACCTGTTGTGCTCCCTGTACCAAATGACTCTTTTACACTTTTCAAACATTATTTTGATCTTAAAAGAACAGTAGTGGCACATTGCAAAGTAAATGTCAGCCTCCAGTGACATCTATTTCCAAGTACATCTCTGAATTCCAAATATAGCTCACCTGGAAAATCACAGAAAGCTGCTAAGATTCTCCACATATTATGAGAAAGGGGACATTCTCTCAGTAGATCCCTCTCAGGTGGGATAGCTTGCCCTAAAGGTAAAAGGGGCTGCTTCCTTTGTGATATTAGGTTGGTTAAAACTTATTTATTGCAGAAGGCCAATGTAGATCATGTAGGGTAGAAACTGAAAAGCTAGAAAGGAGCAATGCTTTGGATGTATAGGATAACTTTACTACAGCCTTTATTACATTGTTTTAACTGTTAATTATATATAATACCGTGTTTCCCCGAAAATAAGACACTGTCTTATATATTTTTTGGCTCCCAAAAACACACTAGGTCTTAGTAGGTCTTATATATTTTTTTAATGAAAAACACTTACCATATTCATGTAGAACAATGTACATTTATTCATGTATGAAACCACAACAAATCATACGTGTTTCCCTAACATAAGACACTGTCTTATATTTTTTGCTCCCAAAACACACTAGGTCTTATTTTCAGGGTAGGTCTTATTTTCGGGGTAGGTCTTATTTTCAGGGTAGGTCTTATTTTCAGGGTAGGTCTTATTTTCGGGGAAACACGGTAGTATATAATATGAGCCTTGGTGGCTCAGGCTGTTAAATGCCTGCTCTTAAGATCCAGCTGTCTACAATTACTGTAGGCTCCAATCCCACCAGGCTCAAGGTTGACTCAGCCTTCCATCCTCTCGGGGTAGGTAAATTGAGGACCCAAGATTGTTGGGGGCAATTAGCTGACTTTGTAAAAATGCCACTTAGTAATAAGCAGGCATATACAATGGAAGGAAGGCTATTGCTGAGCACACTGGGTTGTATCCCAGAAATTGTAAGCCGCCCTGAGTCTTCGGAGAAGGGCGGCATATAAATGTAATTAAAATAAAAAAATAAAAAAAATAAATAATATACAGATCACTTAAGAGTCATCTCTAACTCAGGAAGGATAAAGTTTCATAAACAAGCAATCAAAAGTTCTTGAAAACTAGAGATGCTGAAGAACTACAGTCTACTGCTCTGTTTGCAAACATAACTTATACATTCAAAATCTATCCAAAAGAAAGGTACTTAGTAAAGAATAATCTACAGCAGGAGGAACTAGAACATAGAATAATAGGGTTGGAAGGGACTTTGGAGGTCTTCTAGTCCAACCCTTGCATAAGCAGGAGATCCTATTCCATTCTGGACAAATGGCTGTCTCTTCGTGAAAAATTC
The DNA here is from genome assembly GCA_009733165.1 of Naja naja. Classification (NCBI taxonomy): domain Eukaryota; kingdom Metazoa; phylum Chordata; class Lepidosauria; order Squamata; family Elapidae; genus Naja; species Naja naja. The sequence goes on from CM019149.1 coordinate 45,400,567, forward strand.
CAGTGTTGGATCACCCACAACTTCTGGAAGGAAGATGTTCCACTGATTAATTGTTTTCACTGTCAAGGAATTTCTCCTTAGTTCTAGATTGGATCTGTCTTTAATGATCTTCTTTACTTCTTATCTTGCCCTTAGGTGCTTTGGATAATAGGTTAATTCCCTCTTCTCTGTAACAGCCCCTCAGTATTGGAAGATTGCTATCATATTGTTCCTAGCCCTCTTCTTCATTAGACTAGACATGCCTAGTTTCCACAATTGTTCATCGTATGGTTTAGCCTCCAGACCCCTTATCATTATTGTTGATCTTCTCTGCACCCTTTTTAGAGTCTCAGCATCTTTTTTGGTGTCTTGGGTGACCAGAATTGGATGTAATATTCCAAGTGTGGTCTTACCAGTGCAATATAAAGCAGTGCTATCACTTCACACAGTCTTGAAACCATCCCTCTGTTGATATAACCTAGGACTGCATTAGCTATTTTGGCAGCTGCAGCACTGCTGGCACAATTCTGGTAAAGTGGTGCTTTGTAAATGGGGATGTCCTTAATGGCTGCCATTTCATGAAATGGGAAAGCCTCTGGAGCAATGACTTGCAAAACATGTCCAACCCTTGTTTTAAGCATTTCAAAAAGTCCTCAGTCAGCCATTGGGTTTGATGACTTTCTGTTTGCTTATAGACCCACAATTGTTGAATCAATATAGACATTTGGCAATTTCAAGTTGATTCTGTGCCTTGGAAGCCTAAGCTTAAGCTTAATGGGGGCTTCCTGGAGACCCAAACATATTAGAATCCCCAAATGCTCTGCTCAGCCTTTCTGGGACTTTGGAATAAGGAACGTTTTTATTTATTTATATTTTTTGAAAGATAAGCTTCATTCTTACTGTAAACAAATGGATACCTGAAACCTCCAGCAATCAAACTTTTTAGTACAAAGGTGAACAGGCACACTACTGGATAAATACATATCTATTTGTAGGACTTTTAAAAGGAAAAGAAGAAGCTCTTAATTATTTACACTAATGAGCAATAATATTTTTTTGTGGAGAAAGCAGGAGGATACCAAAGTAACTGCAGAAAATTTTGCCAGCAAAGTCATATTAAAGATTCATTTAAAAGTCAAACATTTGTTGGCTTGATCTGAAAACCAAAGAGAGAGAGAAAAAAGTCTTGATGTGTTGCTACTTCAACAAAATTACTTGTTTATAAACTTAAATATATATCATTTATGAAAAGAAGCATTGGCATGAGTGTATGCATTAAAAAAAATCTTTGAATTTCATTTTCCTGCAAGAAAATCAACACTAACTCTTGTTAAAATACCAAGACAAAAATACTGAAGTGTTAGCCTTGCATGTAGACCTACAGATGACATCCTCTGATAGCCAACCTTCACAATCTGGTTTCATAAAACTTCAGTTTATCCCATCTCGCATCTTGCACTCCGAATGTCCTTGCCTCAAAACATTTGATTTTAATTTAATTCAATTTAGCTATTATGGATGAAGCCTTTGATATATTTATTATACATTAATTTGATCATTTTTTTAAATACAAAAGGCTATGAAATTTCACAAAACATTACAGTATGGAAGATTTTATATTACATGCTATATTCAGAAAATTTATCTATACTTGCTCTCAACTTATTCACTGGGGATTCCTGAGTTCTCATATGCTAGAGAGAGAGAAAATAAAAGTTGCCAAGTTACTCTAACTGAGCTTTGATACCAGTTATAAATATTGGGAACAATATTAATACAATCCTGAAGTTGAAGCTCCAATACTTTGGCCACCAAATAAGAAAACAGGACTCACTGGGAAAAAAAACCCATGATGTTGGAAAAGATTGAAGGCAAAAGGGGCAGGGAGGATGAGACGGTTAGATAGTGTAATTGATGCAACGAACATGAATTTGGGCAAACTCTGGGAGACAGTGAAGGACAGGCAGGCTTGGTGTGCTGTGATCCATGGAGTCACGAAGAGTTGGAGATGACTTAGCAACTGAACAACAACAAATTAATCCAGCCAAGTAGAGCACTTTTATACATTGTACTAGACCTTAATTTGCTTAACTGCACTCTGTTGATTAAGTCACACGTTGCCTTAATTCACAAATAAGAATTTAGTTAGATTCATAGATCACCCTGAGTCAAACTCAAACAAACCACATTACTATTCATGTAATATGTATGGAAACCTAGATTAAATCTATTAATATTGATCACTCTTCTTTCTATCAAAAGTCGGAAAAGAACTGTGTGGTAGATATAGAGTGATGATGATGAACAATTAATTAACAGTTTCTGGAATTCAAAGACAGAGCGTTTGAGAACAACTAATAACATTTGTTCAGATTTATATATTTTCAAAAACAAGGACAGACTTATAGGGCATGAAAAAAATGGGGGGAAAAATATCCAATGGGCTTAGGCACGCCTATTCCATTAATGACTCAAGGCAATCAATTAATGAAGTCAATTCCTTTTAGAGTATTCTAGGCACACCGTTCATCCTATTTGTGTTGAATTTTGTAGCTTTCAATGAGGCTGCTTAATCAATCGCCCAGCTACAATCTTTATTTGAACCAAACACTGATGTTTTCAACCTTCCAAAATTATATATAGAAGCCACTTGTGACGAACATGACATTGCAATCTGCTTTCAGCAAGGCAGAGTAAAATACTGTTTATCTCTCTTAGCTGAGACAACTTAATGCTTGCTTGATTTACTGGTGTGTAAGTCATAACTGGGAAAATGGAGAATCTCACCTCTTGTTAAAACATGCCTTTTTTAATGCACAATATAAGGTTCTGCTGTGCCACCTTGTGTTATATTATATCACGTCTGCTAAAAAACACCAGGACAAAACTAGAGTCCGTAGGATTATTCAAAATCATGCAGTTTTTATATTTAAAACTCCTGCTAGGTCAACATCTTTGCTCACAGAGTTTCATACCCATAGTGATGACTGAATTAAAATCTCATTATTCAGAGACCAAAGGAGAGAGAAACTAAAAATTCTTTCAGCAGCTTAAAGGCCACTGGGTGGATTTATTGTACCATAAGTCTTAGTAGACTGAGTTTTATCAGGTGTAGCTGCAGAAGTCGACTCTACTTTATGAAAGCTTAAGCCACAATAAATTTGTGACAGCCTTTAAGCCGTTCCAAGAATCCATGTGTGTTTTTTACTGCAAAAGCTAGACCTGACCACGCCTTTGAAATTTGCCAGAGATTTAAAGTTTTCAAGTCTTGAGAATCATTGTTAGTTTCAGATCATTTTTCCTTCTTCCTGCAACTCAAAAGGAACCAGCTGATCAATTTCTGAGAAGATAAGACTTTTCTATTTTCAAGTATTTTTAACCACCATCAGTCACTTAGCCACTGCATCCCTGATTAACAGATTAACAAAGTTGGAAGGGATCTTGTAGGTCATCTAGTCCAACCTCCTGCCCAAGCAGGAAGGGTTGGACACCATTTCTGACAAATGGCAGTCCGATCTCTTCTTGAAAGTCTCAAGTAAAGAAGCTTCCACAACTTCTGAAGGCAAAGTATTGATTGTTCTCACTGTCAGAAAATTTCTCCTTATTTCCAGGTTAAATATCTCCTTGTTCAGTTTCCATCCATTATTCCTTGTCTGGCCTACATGAGCTTTAGAAAATAGCTGGACCCCTTCCTCTCTGTGGCAGCCCCTCAAATATTGGAAGACTGCTATCATGTCTCCCCTGGTCCTTCTCTTCACCAGACTAGCCAAGCCCAGTTCCTGTAACTGTTCTTCATATGTTTTAGTCTCCAGTCCCCTAATCATCCTGGTTGCTCTTCTCTGCACTTTTTCTAGAATCTCAACATCTTTTTTATAATGTGGTGATCAAAACTGGATGCAGTACTCTAGGTGTGGTCTTACTAAGGCTTTATACAGTGGTATTAGTATCACACTTGATCTTGATTGTATCCCTCTGTTAATGCAACTTAGGCTTTGGCTTTTTTGGCTGCTGCTGCACACTGTTGGCTCATATTTAGCTGGTTGTCCACTAAGACTCCAAAATCCCTCTCACAGTTACTGCTATTAAGCCTGGTTTCACCCAGTCTATATGCATACTTTTGGTTTTTCTTGCCCAAGTGTAGGAGTTTCCTTTTTCTACACTGAATTGCTTATCTGCTTAATTTTCTACAACTGCCCCCAGGTATTCTATGAAAACTTTAAATGGTTTGTACAAGTTTTGGAGGACATGTGTTATTTGGTATTTTAAAACTTGTACACAAATAAAAAGTTCCCAAAGTTATCCAGACTGCTTTTATCTGAATATTAAATGACTGAAATATTTAAGTGGCTTTGTTAAATATTGATAATATTTACATCTACCTCATTTGAGGAAGGATGCATTAATAAAATCAGATAATTTGTGTACTTGTCCATCCTTCCTCTGCTCTAAGTACTTAAGGTTTGCACTGACCTTAACCTATCACCTGGTATATTACAAATAATGAATAATCAGTGTTGTCAATTCTGATAATGCCAATCATCTATCACATGGGAGAACACTCTGTCCAGTTGGTAATACTGTGTCTTATCCTGTGGAATTGATTAACGGATGAGAAGTACTGTTACCACTGAGGGAGGGGTCCTTAGGGATTGATGAGATGCAGGCCCTGTGACTTTTTGATAGCAAGGATCAGGAACACTTTCAAAGAAATACAAGTGGGGAAATGAAGTGACTGGGATTTTTAAATATTATAAAACTTAATAAATATTTTCATTTAAGAACTGGCATACATACTACCAGTGAAATTCTTGTCGTGCACATGTAGAAAATTTAAAGGTGAGCTTCAATATTCCATTTTGCATTCTGAAAAGACTGGGATTGTGTGGGATGGGGAAGGAAAGATAATTTTGAGAAGATGGACATATAGTCATGTTGTCAGTGGATAGAGTTTGCTTCCCAGAAGACTCCAGCCTAGGAACAGAAAGGATTGTTCTCTTTCTGAAAGTGATCAGAGGGCAAGCCTTGACATCAGTACTTATATATCTCCACACATTATTTTTTTAAAATGTTATCTTCTACAAATTTACCCATCAAATGTATCTATACGTTAACTATGATTGTATACTGAAACTTCAGTATATGTTCAGCTGAGATATAGGTACAGAAAAAAGAAAGAAATAACTGACCACACACATTCACTATCTAAAAGGCATCTGACTAAACAAACAATACAAGTTTGGTGGTGGATTCTTTGAGGCGTGAACTCAACCCGTGATGTGCCAAAATGAAATTAAAAAATACTTGACTCTTCAGGGTCAATATCTGGTTGTATACCTTTTAGCTACATTGACTGTAAGCAAAACTTACAATAGGTGGTGTCTGGTTCTTAGATTACTTCTAAGAACTACTACCTACTAATTCCTACAGCTCAGTAACATTTGAAGATTTTCAAGCATCCATTGCTTATTTCAGGTCCTCCCGTAATATTTATATGGTGTTTCCATCCAGACATTGTCTTGGAAATTCTAAAAGAGTTTCTTCTTCATCATCCACTCTCGTGTAGATATGCCTTCATTCTTGGGTTCATTGTCTTGCTATCTGACCCACTTGCCCTTTGACAAGACAGATGGCTTAATATTTTCCTGCAGAATTCTCTCACACAAAGCAAAAATTAATCTTTCCTTCAATGATGGCAAATCGCCCAGATTTTCAGACAGCAAAGCATACTTGAAACATTATGCTCTACCTCTATGTTTAACACGAGAGATGTTATGAGAGTCCAATTGTGGATGGCAATAGTTGGTGATTATCAGACGTAATTGTAGCCATACAGGCTGAAAATGTGATGTATCTGTCCACAGAATATACCTTCAGAAGGCTAGAGGGTAATCGAGAAATGTTTGGGGAACTTTGAGAAAAGCATTCATTTTCTTCTTAGTAAGTAATTGCTTCCACATTATTTAATGAACATATTTTCATCCAGATATTTTGTTTATGGTAGAATCGTGAACATTGAGTTTAACCACAGAATAGTGTCTTAAAGACCTTTGGATGTTTTTTATGGGTCCCCTGCGACTTCCTGGATTTTATGCTGTAGTTCTAGAGTTATTTTGGCAGGACAATCACTTGTAAGAAGATTCACAGGAGCCCAAATCTCCATTTCAAATCTATGCATCTGACCGTGAATCAATGGAGACTCAAATCTTCACATTTGCAATGAATCCTCCTTTCTCTCACCTCACTTCTTCAATTAGTGAGGGCATTTCAGTAAACTGTAACCTCCTGCTACTCTAACCTAGTTTGTGGATAATGAAGCAATAGCTAAGGTTTGCTTCCAAATCTTGCCTCATTTGGAAGTAACAAATTACAGCTTCCAATTTTGACAGGAGCACTCCTGCCTTCTTCACTTGATTGTAATAATGGAAAACAAACTGGAAGCTAAGGGGCTAGGGTGGTTGCAATAGTTGTAAGTGTGAATAAGTGGTCTTAAGTTACTGTTTTCAGTGATGTTGTAACTTTGAGCAGTCACTAAATGAACTGTTGTACGTCAAGGACTATCTGTAATTTGTGTACACTATTGTGCTTATTGTACTTTGTGTATTGACACCCTTTGAAAGTGATGAATGACATAGATCTTACACTGGTCCAGGCACCTATCCCAAATACATAATAAAATTTCTTACAGAAACTTAGAAATTGACCCTATCAGAACTGACAAGCTTATTTTATCAGTTAGTTGAAAAGAATAGTATACCTGATAGTGCACTAAAGGAGTTTTCAAAATGCTAATTTACAAAAAGAACTCTTCTTCATACTGCTTTCTCCTTCATTCACTTTCTCTTTGTTCCAGATCACTGTGGTAGCAGAGGTAAGAATCTGTCAGCCCAAGTGATCTAATTATGGGGAATCAAGATTCCAATGGTGGATGCATTATCGTAAATATTTTACAGGGTATCCTCTCTCTGGATGTGTGTCTTGAATTTTAAAAGAGAGGCATAATTGTGAAGAGATACTAGTGGCTTGGAGGCTGGCTGAGCTTGTCACATCTACTTATACGTACATTTCTGATATTTTTCAGCCTGATTTGTAATCATGACCAAAGAATCTTTGGCGCATCTCTGCTACGTTCAAGAGACTTACCTGAACTTGACTGGGCAGAAATGGCATGTCAATAAAATCAAGACCTGAGAACTGGGATGGGAAACTATAGCATCTTTACAACTTGTGGACTTCAACTCCTAGAATTCTGAGCCATCAGCCATGCTGGCTCAGGAATTCTGGGAGTTGAAGTCCACAGGTTGTAAAGGTGTCATAGTTTCCCACCCCTGCCTAAGATGAAGGCATTTTCCCAGGTGCTGTTTCCACAGGGACATCAGAGGGAGAGGTAGCCCAAACAGTGTGTACTTCAAGAATGATGAAAAGAGTCTGATTCTAAACCAAGAGCCAGAAATTCCTCCCAGAAGGAGCCCAACAAAAGGAGAAACTGTGTATCATATGAACTTTTGATTCTGGCAGCACAACCGAGGAAAGAACAGGGTGGAAGTGAAATGAAAAAGAACAGAGTCATGTAGAAGGAGGAGTTTTCACAAGTGACGCTCTCCTCACTGACAGAATGGGGGTGATGTCTGTCAAAATTTCCTCTCCAAAACAACTAGTAAATATATATATATATATATACTGGAGGATTACTGTTGTATTTTTGGTTATCTTATTTACATAAAACAAACAGCTCTGGAAAATTCAAGGATGCCCTTAAAACTTTGTGTGTGCTGTTAATGTACTTGTTAAAAAAAACCCCGCTCATTCTTTTCTATACAGGTAGTTTTGGACCTGCAACCACGATTGGGACTGGAATTTCTGTCGTTAAAGGAGGCAGTTGTGAAGTGAGTTATGCCCAATTTTATGACCTTCCTCGCTGCAGTCATTAAGCAAATCCCATGCTTGTTAAGTGGATCACACAATTTTTAAGTGAATCTGATTTTGATCATTGATTTTGTTTGCCAGAAGCTGGCTGGGAAAGTCACGAATGAGGATTGCATGATCTAGGGATACTGTAACTGTCATAAATACATGTCAGTTGCCCAGCACCTGAAGTTTGATCATGTGACCGTGGAAACGCTGAAATGGACAGATGTGTGAAGCCTGGTTGTAACTTCGAACAGGCACTAACCAAATGGTCCTAAGTCGAGGACTACCTGAATAGCACTGGTTCAGATAGCATACAAATAAATATCATGGTACTCTAAATCAGGGCCTCCCCAACCCTTGGTCCGTGGACCGGCACTGGTCCACAGCATGCCAGAAATTGGGTCATGCAAACAAGCGAAGCCCCATCCGCGGGATGCATGCAGCACGTGAAACCATGCCTCTTCTGGTCTGGGGAAAACCTCTCTCCACGGAACCGGTCCCTGGTGCCCAAAATGTTGGGGGCTGCTGCTCTAAATCATACCCTGGATACTCTTTTCCTCTAGCCAAGGCTAAGCTGTCTTGTCCGTCTGTCCTTATACTAACAAGAAGAAGAAAACAGGCAACTTTAGCCAGTCTGCCATAATGTAAGTTTTCCATTTTGGAGTTGGAACTATCAAATTAGGGATTTTCATCCCTTGTTCTTCATGCATCTTTTTTTAAAAATTACTCTCAAAAATAATATAGAAAACTAAAATGGGACAGCTCAGTACTACTGGGTTTTAAAGGTGGCAGCTGCAACATCTTTTCCAAAATCTAGGGTAAGATTCTTACTATGCAAGTGAATACTAAACTACTCAAGCTATTCAAGAACAACAATAAGAGATTTGGTGGTGTTTAAGTAGAATGTGATAACCTTTAGTGTCTCTATGACACTGAAATGAGAAATCCCACTATGCAGATGGAAACATTGAAATGCATAGTTACACATACACAAATAGTGAAAATCAGAGATAAAGAAACGATCAGCATTTCCAATGATCTGCTTGTTATTGTGGCGCTGCAGATAAGAGAAGGTGATAATTGAGAGATGTCCTAAAGAGAGATGAAGTCAATTTTTTGAGTGATTATACCTACCAAGGGCTTGATGAATTATCAATACAACGAATAGAAACTGAGAAGCTTTTATTATAAAGTCACTTGAACAGAAGGTGACTAACACCCTGGGTTTTTTTTTCAGTCTAAAGGCTACACTTTCTGTTCCACCTGGAGACTCAGGAGGAATGGGCAGAAATATTATGTGATAATTGGCAGTTATTTTCAGATCCATGTTTTACTTGTAGAGTTTAGATTAAGGGGATGAAATGCATGCATTATATTTTGCACTGGCTATATTTTATCTGATTTTATCTCTTGGCCTCTCCAAATGGAAAAATTGATCCAACATCTGTAGCGATTTGTAGATTTCAAAGGATGAAATAAGTGCAATTAGATTCTGCAATGTTTGAGGCATCATTTGATCCATTAGACTCTCTCAGCCAAGAAATGTTTCTGAAATATCAGCCCTACCTATCATGAGGTTGGGGACTACAGCCACAAATACATTACTAGATGTAGAAGATGAGCAGGCTGAGGCCGAAGGAGGGGTTAAATGCGTCATCAGTCATGAGTCCTTGCATACCCACAAGAGATCTAAGTCCAGCACACCTTGCATTCCTTTCTATTCTTCACTCCCACTAATTTTCCTTGAACGTTAGTGGTTCAGATTTTTCTAGGGAGCTTAAGTTTACAATAAATCTTTGTACACATTTGAACTGCTAGGTCTCCTGACTTCCCTAGCACTTGACACTTAATGAGTACATGCACATCCCACAGTGAAAATACCTACCTTTGCTAAAGAAACTACAACCAATGTGAGGATATGCACATTCTTTCCAAGGCCACCATTGTACAGACTAGGCACTGTGGTAACCATAGGTACTCTCATGCTTGTGAATCATCCTCTGACAACACATCAGAGTCAATATGCACATTATAAGTTATCTAAAATTGCCTTTAGGTTGCAAATTGGTCCCTTTGCTTTCTTGGAAAATTAAAATAATAAACCAAGATAACTTGGAATACCATAGTACAAATATTCTAGTAGTTTCAAACTAGAGAAGAGGCAAACCCACTCCTTTTTGCTTTCTGATGAACAAATAATTTATAGTGGTCACATCCATGGTAGCAGCCATTTTGTAAATCAACACCTCCCTGAATGTTATCTTATGCGAAGATCTCTCAATCACACAAATATCCAATTGAATACACAGGCCTAAAATATTGCCTGTTTTTAATTCTAGACAACTTGGGAAGTACTCTGTGAAAAAAGATAGAAAGAAAGAACGGCTCTTCCTCTTTACATTAAAGCAATGGAGAACATGGAGAAACAAACATGTATTTAAGTACCAAGAATTAAGTGAATTTTCTGTAGTAATAGGAAGGTGAGCATAACAACTGAAGCAAGATGATAGCAAACCCCTTGTCTGTAATAAAATGGTCAACTGAAATGTACTAAAAAATTAAGACAGAAATGAGACACATTATGAATCACCTGACATCAACAAGTTCAAAGTTTCCATGAAAAAATAAATATTTTAACTTTTTAATAAGCAAACAAGCAAACTCCCATCTAATTATATTTAGGTAAAGAAAGTTCGAATGCCATCTATGCCTGTAATTTCCAAATACAGGTAGTCCTCGGCTTATGACCACAATTGAGCCCAAAATGTATATTGTTAAGTGAGACGTTTGTTGAATTTCGCCCCATTTTACAAACTTTCTAGCCACAGTTGATAAGTGAATCATTGCAGTTGTTAATTAGTAACCTGGTTGTTACGTGAGTCTGGCTTCCCCATTGATTTTGCTTGTCAGAGGGTCACATGATCCCAGGGATACTGCAACCATCATAAATATGAGCCAGTTGCCAAGCATCCGAATTTTGATCACATGACTTTGGTGATGCTGCAATGGTCAAAAAAGTGTGAAAAAAGGACATAAGTTACTTGTTTCAGTGCTACTGTAACTTTGAATGGTCACTAAATGAAATGTTGCAAGTCGAGGACTACCTGTAGTGTTTATATCTAAAAAAAAAATCAACACACTAAGCAAACTTTCTAAAGCATTTATGTTCGTTGCCTTGAGTTACTTGTAAAAATAATGAAGTGTGTGTATGGAGAGGGAAGAAAGATACAAATAAATAGAGGCAAATACAAGGACCAGGGCTAACTCAAAATAATACCATGCAATATTTTGTTATGCTTTCACAATGCTGTTTAAAAAATATTTAAATTAAAAGCCAGCAGCTATCTTTTTTTTAAGCCAATTTAAACTAGTTATGTATATTTAGACACCAATGTTTTAAGTAGAGTACTTTGGTATTCAATTTAAAAAAAACCTACCTCCTCGCTGTACCAGCAGTGTCACTTCACTCCCTTTAGGACATTCAATCAGCATATCCACAACTTGGTTGTGAGTTAGATTCTGCACATTCTTCTTGTTGACTTCAACTATAAGGTCCCCTTCTTTTAGGCCTCGGCACCTTGGGCTGTCGACAATTTGCTTCACTCTCTGTCCTCCACCCCCAGGACTGTCTGCTATAGTGAAGCCAAAGCCCATTGGCCCTTTAATTATATGTACAGTTATGAGTTCAGGTTGCGTTGCTATAGAAGAAGCCAAGGAGACTGTGTCATTGGGGTAGCCATGGGATCCATTGGAAGACACCTCAGCCGGACTGCTAGGTCTCTGCTCTTTCATCCCGTTGACTTTGCCTGTTTTGCTACCATGGCTTGCCGGAGAGTCGTAGCTTTCTTGCCCGTTTACAATGATTGGTTCTTTATCCAAAATGGCCACAGATGTCACCAGGCTTGTGTTGGGATCATCTGGGTCAAAAGGCAGAGGATAGCCACGGCACAGTTCCAGGTCCACACTGGCACCGATAGGAATTGACTGGAAGATTTTGACCACTTGAGCGTGGGTGTGACCCAGGACACATGTGTCATTCACGCTGACAATAACATCTCCTACAGAACAGATGGTTGAAACTCTGTTAGTTTATACATACAAACTTCTTGCTTCATTCAGCGCATAGCAAAAGGAAGGAGGCGGAAGAGGAACAAGAACTACTTGTTGTAGTTTTATCAAATATAATATTTCTCTCTCTCTCTCTGTATGTATATGTACACACACACACACACACACACACACACATTGTTCAAGGAAATGTATCCAGGGAGTTCATTTATCTTGGCATCAAATAACTCAAAATGCTACGTAACAGAGACAAAGAGTAATTTATCAATTATTAAGAATTATTATAATAATTTTTCTTTTTGGGAAACTAAAACTTGCATAGCAATCTTTCACCACAAACCAATTCAGAGATTATGAAAAAGGAGGCATTGAATCCAAAGCAGAATATTACATATATTAAAACTATTATGCTTATATTATATTAATATTTAATATAGTATTTTAAAATTCAGAAATTACCTTGCATAACTAAGCACATGAGCTTCTGGGGACAAAATAATGGATTTGGATCTGTGTTTAATGCTGTGGGTGATAGAATGCAATGTTTTGTGTGTGTAATTGTATTCATGGCATTTTTGGAATATTTGTTGTAACTTCAAATGTTCACTAAGTGAGTAGTTGTAAATTAAGCACTACCTGTAGCTTTCTTACATTCTAAAATTCCCCAGGAAAGATGTGGGAACAGTAATAGCATGTCATATAAAGCGGAAGAAACACTGTTATAATAGTAAATATATTCCAACATAGAAATCATCAAATATTCCTGTAGTAATATAAATTTCATTCTTGAATGAGAATAAACTAACTTACTGATAAATACTTTTTTTTTAAAATTGTTTTGTTGACTGGAAAGACTGCACTGGTTTCAGCAGTCAGCTTCACTTTTAACCAATAATAAAGATGAAGGAATTCTTGCTTTTAGTTGTTTTAAAACATCGCAAACATAATTTTTGATGGATTGGGTTACAGTTCAGTTCATTTGGGAAGAAATATTTTGATGTTTTTATTTTTGAAAAAGAAATTGCTTACATAAAACTCTTTCGCCTATATAAAATGAGATTTTAAGCAAATATCGGATTATCCTTCAGTGTCCTGGAAATTTACTCTTTGCATTTTTAAGCTGTAATATGTTCTGTCCCTTCAAAAGGTTTGTTAAGTGCAGCAGTGCTACATTGTGTGGCGCTCAATTATGACTCACACAGTGAAGGACTTTGTTTGAATTATATCCAAAAAATGGCAGAACATTTCGGCTTTCACATAGCACATGTTTTTAAAATACACTCAAGTCCTTTAGATTTAATTTTCTACTATTAAGAAATTCTGAAGATTGTAATATTTTGCTTCTATGCTGTAATGGCTTTATGCCTGTGTGATTTGACAGTATAACCTGTTTATAGTGCTATATATAGACACATTATAGAGACACTATAACCTGCTTGACATTCTTTTCTTTGTTTTGGGGAAAACCCTTTGGCCAGAATAGAATAATTGAGGTTTAGATTCTGGTTGACTAGTAAGTTTTCTCTAGCATTGTGTTAGTTAAAGGGGATCTTGATGGAATATTTCATTATTTTCATTTTATTTAAAAGACAATTGGATGTACAGAGGCTAAGTTGTTCACTGTAGGACTGCTGCTTTTTTTTAAATCAGAGATTAAAAAAAGCTTTTTTAAAAAAATTACATTTATATGCCACCCTTCTCCGAAGACTCAGGGCGGCTTACAATTTTTTGGGATACAACCCAGTGTGCTCAGCAATAGCCTTCATTCCATTGTATATGCCTGCTTATTACTAAGCGGCATTTTTACAAAGTCAGCTAATTGCTCGCAACAATCTTGGGTCCTCAATTTACCTACCCTGAGAGGATGGAAGGCTGAGTCAACCTTGGCCCTGGTGGGATTTGAGCCTAATAATTGTAGTCAGCTGGAACTTAAGTGCTAGGCATTTAACAGCCTGAGCCACAACTTTGAATCAACTTTGGTTCCTGGTGATTGCCTGAAGAAGTTTCTGCAGTTTCCTTGGCCAGATTTCAGAAGTTTACTGTTGCTTCCTTCCTAGGGCTGAAAAGGTGACTGGCCCAAGCTGGCTTTGTGCCTATGGTGGGAGTACAATTCCCAGCCTCCTGGTTTCTCACCCACTACCTTAACCGCTACACCAAACTGGCTCTGCCTCTCCTCTTTATTTCATCTAGTTTCCACCAATGGTAACTATCAGTGGGTTGACATGAAATTTTATAGGAGGCAAGGCAATCATGACTTTTAAAACAAGGCACCCACATCACCCGGAACAGCTGGCAAACTGTACTGTAAACAGTGTGGAACAAAACTGTGGAATGGAACTTCTAGTTTTATTCAGAGGAATGTGTTATTTCCCTTCCTTTGCTTTGAGACAGAAATTAAGGCAAACTAACATGACTGAACTGCAGCTAACTACACTACTTTTCCGTAGCTAATCTCCCATTAGAGCAGAGAATCCAGGAGTTTCCTGTCAAGCTACCTGTTTCCATTTTGCCATCCAGTGCTGCAGGCCCATCAAGCACCAAACTCTTTATCTGGAGAAATTCATCTGGTTCGTCTCCGCCGACCACAGTGAAACCAAAGCCTCTGCTGCTTTTCCTCAGTTTGGTGTGAATGAACTTCCCTTTCAGTTCAGATGGGTTCCGGGTGAAAAATGGTTTCCCTGCTGTGAAAATTCCAGAAGTTTATAAATCAGGAAAAATAAATGGACTGATTTCTCTACAGTATCCTTCTCTTCTCTAACTTCTGCCAGCAGTGCACTAAACTAACCCCCCATCAGCACTGATGATGTTAGTTTGGTAATGACATGTCTACAAGAAAACAACCAAATTGAGAGAACACCAAAGACCCCTTATTTCAACTCTGAGCTACAAATATTCTCCTCTATCAATGAATTAACCCTCAGAAGGATTGAACGTTAGAACTTGATTGAGCTTTCCTCTTCTGAGAAGTTTGCCACACACCCAAACGTTGAATAACACAAGGAGTATCAAATGGGAAAATCTATAGTGTGAAACTTAGGACAAACCCATGGGGTTCTGCTAAATAATTCTGAGGTGGCCATACCTCAACAGAACTGAGACCCAGAAAATATTGTTTATTCCAGGTTTCAAATGAAACAAATTCCAGTCAGGAAGATAAAGTCAAATCTGATGTGCACTTTTCATTTTCTGAATTCACAGCATCATTTACTATTTACTATACCATTTACTTCTCAATTTGCTCGTTATCTTTCTTTTCTTATGTTGGCTACTACCATTGATGCCCCAGTACAGCACCTACCACAGGTCTACTCACCATTTAATTTTTCCGGGCCTCTTTCCCTCCCTTCTCTCAGATACCAAGATTGCTACTATTCTAACATGACTTATTCCAATGGCCTGTCAGCTGATCTTCCCTGCATCTTATCTTCACCCTATAATGGTATGTGGGAATGACCTTGGGAGACATTAGATAGAGACAGCAAGGAAGAATAGAGACAATAGATTTGAGAAAGGACTATCCCTGGTTTTCAGAGGAGTAGAAGTGAGGGACAGGAGAGATATTTTCTGACTTGCAAGATTCTGTTAATGTAATCTTGCAATAAAGATCGAATTAGTGTTCGTTGTCATGCTTCTTGTCTGGACCAAAATCAATGTGTAACAGCCACTATGAAGGGCAGATAGGCAGAAGACCAGTAGGCAGCATCCATGAACACCAATTAGCAGCCAGAAGACATCATGAAAACTCCTTAATCTCACAACAAATAGACAGACACAACCATAGTTTCAAGTGAAAAATTGTGAGCATCCTAGAGCAGGGGTGTCAAACTTGCGGCCCGCAGGCCGGATGTGTCACGTGTTGGCCCCACCCCCGTCCAGTTTAGCAAAGGGAAAAAAAGTCCCGATACGTTACATGATGTCGCCGTGACAACGCAAGTTTGATACCCCGTCCTAGAGCAAGCAAAATTCATACGGTGTCTTCATACGGTGACGTGCTCCGACCCCACTGCCTCCTCCCAACTTCCTGGGGGCCCAGGATCTAGGACCCCTGGGCTCCGACTGGTGTACTTTAATGCCAGGTCCGTGGCTAATAAGGCAACCTTCCTCCATGAGGTAATTGAGGAGGAGGCCGCGGACCTGGCTTGCATCACCGAGAACTGGGTGGGCCCAGAGGGTGGAGTCCCTCTGGTTGAGTTATGCCCCCAGGTTTTGGTGTTGCACCGGTCACGAGCCCAGGGGAGGGGTGGGGGTGGCTGTTGTTATTCGGGAAGCCCTGATTCCAAGGGAGGTCCCTGTTCCGGAGATAGGCGGGTGTGAGGCCCTCCTTCTGAGGCGGGCGGGGAGTCGGGTGGGCTTGTTGCTTACATACATTTCCCCCAGCTATGTAGCAACTGCCCTGCCTGGGCTTCTCGATGCCGTCTCGGGGGTGGTGTTGGAGTTCCCTGAGCTTATTGTTCTGGGTGACTTCAACTTGCCTTCCCTTGGGGCATCGTCGGGTTTGGCCCAGGAATTCATGGCCTCCATGGCGGGCCATGGGCCTGACTCAGGTGATTGATGGCCCGACTCATGAGGGGGGCAACATGCTCGACCTGGTTTTCATCTCGGAGCAGTGGCGGAATGGTCTGGGGGATGGCGATTTTTCTGTCCATCCCGTTCCATGGACAGACCATTATCTCCTACGGCTGGCTTTCCGCCAAGCTACCCCACACCGCTGGGATGAGGAGCCACTTAGATGGTTCCGCCCCAGATGCCTGATGGACCCAGAAAGGTTCCAGGCAGAACTGGGGTTTTTCCCTACATCCTTGGCCCACAGCTCTGCCGAGTCCCTGACGGCAGCCTGGCAACGGGGGCCCTTGACAGAGTTGACCGCATGCGTCCCCTTACCCGGCGCAGATCCTGGATGGCTCCCTGATATACAGGGGAGCTCCGGGAGATGAAGCGTCGGAGAAGGGCTTTAGAGAGCAGATGGAGGTCGACCCGCTCCGGTTCCAACCGAGCCCAGCTAAGAGCCCATATTAGGACTTACCTGGTAGCTGTGAGAGCGGCGAGGAGGGTTTACTTCTCCACTCTCACAGCATCCACAGGTAACTGCCCAGTCGCCCTGTTCAGGGTCACCCACTCCCTACTACATCCGGGGGCTGTGGTGGATTCCTTGCAGGGCAGAGCTGAGGAATTTGGATTATACCTGCAGGATAAGATCGCTCAGATCCGGGAAGGGCTGGACTCTAATGTGCAGGGGCCTGACCCTGGGGGTGCAGATGGTCTGGCCAATGTAATCTGGACTGAGTTCGATCCTGTTTCTGAGGATGAAGTGGACAGGATTATGCGACGACTGAGTTCCACCACATGTTTGTTGGACCCCTGCCCTTCCTGGTTGGTTTACGCCTCCAGGGAGGGCATGAGCGGCTGCTCCAGGCAGTGGTCAACGCTTCATTAAGGGAGGGTGCCTTCCCTGCCGCCCTTAAAGAGGCGGTGCTGCGGCCCCTCCTGAAGAAGCCTGTCCTGGACCCAGCCGAATTGAACAACTTTCGTCCAGTCTCCAACCTTCGCTTTTTAGCGAAGGTTGTTGAAAGTGTGGTGGCTCAGCAGTTTCTGCTTTTCCTGGAGGAAACAGACTACCTAGATCCATACCAATTGGGCTTCCGGCCCGGGTATAGCAGAGCGGCATTGGCACTGATGGATGATCTCCTGAGGGCTCGGGACAGGGGTTTCTCCTCTGTCCTGGTCCTGTTAGATCTCTCAGCGGCTTTCGATACCATCGACCATGGTATCCTGTTCGGCGTCTGGGGGTTGGGAGTGAGAGGCACTGTATTGCAGTGGTTCTCCTCCTTCCTCTCGGGGCGCTCAATCGGTGTTGGCAGGGGGCAGAGGTGCGGCGAGGGCTCTCACTTGTGGGGTCCCTCAGGGGTGGTTCTCTCACCCCTCCTGTTCAACATCTATATGAAGCCGCTGGGTGAGATCATCCATGGCTTTGGGGTGAAGTATCATCAATGCGCTGATGATACGCTTGTACATCTCCACCCCAGGCCACATCAGTGATGCCCTCTCCGTGATGTCCCATTGTCTGGATGCAGTACGGATCTGGATGGACAAGAACATGCTTCGGCTCAATCCGGCCAAGACAGAGTGGCTGTGCATACTGACATCTCGGTCCAGTCAGGAGATTTCATCTTTGGTCATGGGGAAGAGGTGTTGCCCCGTGGACAGGGACGGAGCAGGGCCATGGCCAGGGGCATTGCCCAGGTTCAGCTGGTTCGCCAGCTGTGCCTTTATCTGGACCGAGATGCCCTGCGCACTGTCACTCAGGCACTTGTTACCTCCCGGCTCGACTACTGCAATGCTCTCTATTTAGGACTGCCCTTGCATACCATCCGGAGGCTTCAACTGGTGCAGAATGCGGCTGCGGGTTGTGATGGGGCGTCCCGGTACTCCCATGTTACACCCCTCCTCGCGAGCTGCATTGGCTACTGGTTGCCCTCCGGATGAGATTCAAGGTCTTAGTATTAACATTCAAAGTCCTACGAGACATGGGTCCGGGTTATTTACGGGTGCGTCTACTGCCGGCATCGAATATCAACTGCCCTGTACGAACGCACAGGCAGGGACTTCTTGGGGTGCTGTCTGCGACTCAGTGTCGGCTGGCGGCGTCCCGGGGAAGGGCCTACTCTGTAGCTGCTCCCGCTCTCTGGAACCAACTGCCTCTGGGGCTTTGCCTGGCCTCTGATCTCCGCACCTTCTGTCGCGACCTAAAAACTTGGCTGTTTGAACAGGCTGGGCTGTGCTGACTCCTCCGGGGAAGGGTTTTATATGCATTATGGGATTTTTAGTTAATTCGGCTTGCTGTAATTTAATTCTATTTTAGTTAACTTATTTATTGTATCATTTTTTTATCTGTGAGCCGCCCCAAGTTCTTCTGGAGAGGGGGCGGCATATAAGTCGAATAAATAAATAAATAAATAAATAAATAAATAAAAACACTAGGGAATTCCTGGAAGATTGACATTCATAAAAATCTGCCAGAGACATATAGAAAAAAAAACCACAGATTGCCTTTTGTTTTTAATTCCTCACCTGTTCCACCATTTAAAAAAAGGATATACCATTCAAAAGACCCAATAATAAAGTAAGAAGGAATCACATCCTCTCCAGCAACCAATACCCAGATAAGGAGGGATTAATAATAGGCAAACTATCAAGCAGAAAACAATACTTTAATCAAGGAACTACCAAGGAAAGAACCACACTGGCAGATCAAGCTACCAAATATAAACATGAACCCTGCACTCACTCACACAGATGATATTACCTAGTCAGATCACGAAAGATCTTGAACAACCAAACAACCAAAGCTCAGAGTACCAGGGACAGCACAATTCAACCTTCCTTCCTTCCTTCCTTCCTTCCTTCCTTCCTTCCTTCCTTCCTTCCTCTTTCCTTTCTTTCCTCTCTTTTCTCTCTCTGTCTCATGTACCTACCTACCTACCTCTACCTATCCACCCATCTATCTACATTCTCTTCTATTGTAACATTAGCGGAGTCTTAGTTGACAATATGACATGTACTTCTTTATGGAATTAATCTCAAGTTGTTCAAAAATCAAGCAATTTGCAGCATGTTTGATAGACTACAGTATAGGATACAGTGAGAAACATGGATGTTATGTAATACATAAATGGTGAAAAATTAGAGCAAGTAGATGAATTTGTGTATCTTGTTAGAAAGGTTAATAAAACATGGGGAAATGGATAATAAGTGTTCAAATTTTCAAATGCTGGTAGAAAGGCAGCGAGCAGAACAAGGTCTGTGCAAATAATGTTTGTGGAAAAAATGGCTGTGCATAAGAGTGTACTACCATCTAATGTATTTTATGGAAGTGATGGTTAGACATGTCTGGAGAAATGGAAAAGTAAGTTGAATGCAATACGAATTAAAACTAGTGATTGATTTGACTTGACTTGATTTATTTGTATGGGTATCCATCTCGCCTAAGTGACTCTAAAGAGCTAAAGTATGGTCCAGTACAATAAAGCCAAGGAGGGACATGAAGCAAATGAAGCTATATCAGTGTGGACTGAACACAGAAATGTTCATTAGCACGAAAGAGGCAAGATTAGGTTGCCTTGTCCCATGGAGTTGAAGTAAAAGGGATTGAAACTGAAAACTTATGAAGGAGGAATAAACAAAAGGAGACCGAGAGTAAGATTGAGAATGTTACAGTTGGACGGAGTTGATGAGATCCTCAGAAAGCAGAAAGTGAGGAGTTAAAGAACAGAAAGCATCTACAAAGTGATGTACAAATGGGCCAAAAAAAAAGGTTTGTTTGCAAGGCTGCAATTGTATGAATGGAATTGCTATTAACTAGATTTAATTATGTTTCTATTTCCTTTTCTTTTTATCGTATACCTTTAATTTATTATTTCTTACTTCTTAGTTATGCTCTACAGCAGGGGTCGCCAACCTTTTGGACCACAAGGATCATCAAACTCATAATTTTAAATCCCACAGGCCAGAGACCCTGGAAAAATCCCCAAAAAAGTCTGCAGGAAAATTCCCCACCCTGTTTTCCTACCAATCGATCATTCTTTATTTGGGATTGCAAGATACCACCTCCAGCTCCGTTCTCAGGGGGAGGGAGGGAGGGAGGGAGGGAGGGAGAGAGAGAGAGAGAGAAAGAGAGGGAGACTTTTGGCTTCATGCAAGGAAAGCAGAAGCAGCAGAAGTCTTTCTTTCTCTCCCCCAAACTCCGCCAGAAATGAGTCTTTTTGAGACTTGTTGTACTGGTGCAGCCTCTTAAAGCAGGATGCCTTGCAGGGTCCCAAAGATTCATTTCTGGCAGAGTTTGGGGGAGAAAGACTTTTGCTGCTTTCCTTGTGTGCAGCCAAAAGCAGAAGAAGAAAGAAGCGGAAAGAAACAGCCCGGTGGCCAGAAGAGGTGCATGGGGTGAGTGGGACAAATTCCCCCCCTTCCTCACTTTCCCCCCTCTCGTCACTAGCTTGTGTTGTTCGCAATGCAAGCAACGCAAGCGTTGTGTTCCCATGGGCCATATGGGTGGTGCAGCCTTGTGTTCCCGCACAGCCTGGATTAATTACTTTGGGGGGGTGCTTTGGGAGTGACATTTCTCTGCAGACCACCGACGGTCTCTGGCCCACTGGTTGGCAACCACTGCTGTATAGAGTGCTGTTGACACTAAAAGGTATGTATGTATATACATATATGACCATTTGCTAATCTATGTAATATCAATTAAAATAAAATAAAAATTGAATTCTGAATAAAAGGGGTGTATTGCATGCCAGCTTTGCATCATTTTTGCATGTATTAATTCCTTGTTGTATTTCTGGTGCACCGTCACTGGGAATTAAAGCCCCAGTTTTTATCAGCTGAAATAGAAAGGCCAGGTATGTGTTTAATGTGGCTTATGAATGGTTCACACATGCTGAGACTATGATTCAGCCTCTTTGACAAAACAGTAGACGCATTTGAGAGCAGTAAGCTTTCCCCAGGTTTCTGCTGGAGTAAAGCCCTTCAAAATAGCTGCAAAGCTTTTGAAATTATATATCACAGCTTTTCTAATTAATGGGCAATTATATATTGTGCATTAAATAAGTTTTAGAGGAACAACAATTAAAAGGCAGAATTTTCCCCGTGAATAGACTACCTTTTTGGGATCTCTCTGAATATTTTCATAGTTCCAAAGGAACTCAGGAGGAGTTCTATGGCCTGTTTTAAATTATTCAGTCCCAAGTGTGATTGAAATGAAACAAATAGTAAAGTATAGCAGGTCTTGATTTGTATGTGCATATTAATTCAACGGTGACAGAAAGAAAATCTTAAATCGTTTATTCCCAAATATTCTAAGCCAGAACATCTTCAATGCTTTCTTCTTATATTAATGCTAAATAATTCAAAACAGAGTAATAATGTACTTCTTCAAAAGATAAATCTGTCCACAAAAATTAAACCAGTTCAATGATGTATTTAGCCTCTGATTGCGTCTAGGAAGACTTTAAGTAGGGGATGTGGTAATGCCCATAGCTACTTCCCAGAGGTAGTCTCTTGACCCCCCGACATCTGAATTCCCTTCCTTTAGTCATCATTTCTTGTTGCATGTTGTTAATAACATACTGTATATACAATAACACAGTGAGCTTCTATACTGCTAATACAGTACTGTACTGCTAATACATATGGTTGGTATCAAGCTGCAGATGCCCAATAATCTCTAATTCTCCCTTTCCCATTGCAGTTTGGCATCCCCAAACGTGTTGAAAAGGGTAGACTCAAGTGCAGCTTTTCACAAGTACAGAATATTTCAGTGGGAAAGAGAGAGTACAAAGCTTCCTGCTTTAATGACTTCCAAAACTTGAATCTGAGCATTTCCTTGCTACTCTGAACACCTTAAAGAATGAGCAGGTAAGAATGTAATGTTATGGAAAATAATATTCTCAGAATAGAGGGCAATATCAGTTTACATTAAAAAAAACAAAACAAAACCGTATTATTACATTGTTCTGAATGTCTGCCTGAAGTTTGGTAAGACCTTAGACACCCTGTCTGGTTTAGTTTAGACACCCTGGAAAGGAGAGATTAGATATGAAAATTGTATATAATCTTGTATAATTATGTTACACAACTGTGGCATTTTCTATTCCTGTTATTCTAGACTTTCAACTATCAGAAAGTTACTTCCTAGGATGAATAGTAGGAATTAATAATATTGAATTAATAAGCACTACAAGGTAGTCCTTGACTTACAACCACGATTGAGTCAAAAATTTCTGTTGCTAAGCGAGACAATTATTAAGTAAGTTTTCCCCTGTTTTATGACCTTTCTTGCCACGGTTATTAAGTGAACCACTGTAGTTGTTAAGTTAGTTACACAGTTAAGTGAATCTGGCTTCCCCATTGACTTTGCTGTTCACAAAAGCTGTTCACATGACTCCTGGGCACTGCAACTGTCATAAATAGGAACCGATTGCCAAGTATTCAAATTTTGATCATATGACCATGGCGATGCTGCAAAGGTGGTAACTGTGAAAAACCATCATAGGTCACTTCTTTCAGTGCTGTTGTAACTTTCAATGGTCAACAAATTAACTGTTGTAAGTCAAGGACTACCTAGACATTCTTCTTTGGAGATGGTGATCTGGTTGTGATAACCCCAGAAGCATCTAAACCGACGAAAGCCAGTGAGGACAGCAAACAATTTTGGAGGGAGGTGTAAAGTTGGGATGAATGTTCCTGAAGGTCCTAAGGTCTAGTTTTCGGATAAATAATGTTCTTCTTTTGACACTTTAAAAACAAAAAAATCTTTCATTACAGTTATAGCAATTTACCTTGTACTGGAACATCTCTAACTGCCTCCTGGTTACTGGGAATATGGTTTGGAACAGGAGGAGGAGCAAGGGGGGGATTCTCTTCAGTCCATTCTGAAAAAAAGAGAAGAAAAGAAAACAAGAGTTTTTATTTATTTATTTATTGAGTTTATATTGCCACCTATTCACCCATGGCGACTCAATGTGGCTTACAGAATGTAAAACCATATTTTAAAAAACAAAAAACCCCAATAAAAACTAACAAAAAGAATCAAATAAATTAATAAAGTAAAATAGAACAAAATCTGCAAAAAAAACACACCCCCAAATCCCCTCCCCCACCATGAAGACAGCAGATCACACGAGCCATTTGATGGACCCCATCCTGCTCTGGGTTCCCCAGGCCCGCTGGCAGAACCAGGTCTTCAGTGCCTTCCAGAAGAGTATTAGAGTATTTTAACTGTTTCCACCAGTAAACAGTCCATTGCTTCTACAATCCAAAGGGCATTTACATGCCAACTAGAATATTCAAAGCACATTTGTTTTTGAACTGTATCATCTGGAACAGGAAGTGCTATTGGAATATTATATATAGTAGTGGTCCCCCCAACCTTTTTAGGCATCAGGGATCAGTGTCGTGAAGAAAGGTTTTTCCCGCAGATCGGAGGGGGTGTGGTTTCGTGTGCTGCGTGCATCCTGTGGATGGGGTTTTACTTGTTCGCATAGCCTGGTTTCTTGCATGCTGTGGACCAGTGCCAGTCCATGGACCAGGGGTTGAGGGGAGCCCTGATATATAGGATCCAGCCCCACAATGAACCACTCTGGTTTTGTACATTGTTAATGCAAGCCCATTATGTCTCTAGACACAGTCCTCTTCCTTTGACTTTCCTCAGAAGGCTTGTCACAGTAGATTTTAAGGGCATTTCTCAAAGTCTTCTCAGGAACAAGTGTAGCAAACAGTAATCCATCATCTAAACTAACTGCCTATGCTGACCAAGCATAGGCAACACCATTAGCCAAACAAAAGCTGGAAACCTGAGTGGGAGACCAACCAGTGGATGGAACATATTAGCCACTATGAGCTGCATCATTACCTATCACTGCAGGGGTAAACAAGATTTTAGAATACTTATATTATTTAGACTGCCACCCTTATGTTCATTTATTTTGCATATCAGAAGAGAAAAATGATTACAACATAAAAAATGATTAATGGAAGAAAGTACTGAGATATAACTGATATGATTTATCCATTAAACAAATTTGTCCCCCAGAAATTATTGGAATAATTGTTTTCTGGTGCCTCTTTCCTATATCAGAAATTAAATAAAAATACTATATTTCTGTATCTCACAACAGAGACAACCTGAGATTTCCCTTTCAAATTGTGAGAAGCAATAGCAGAGGCAGCATCTAAGCTGGACTGACAGAGAAAAAAGAGAAAACCTGTGGATATCCGAACTATTTTAGTACCTTTCTTAAGAAATCTTTGGTTCTTTCATGATGCACCACCTACAGATTGTTGTCTTGGTTTTGACAATACAACATATTTTGATTCTCTACCTTTCCCCATTAATATCTGTCCACCTTACCTGAACCACTAGGTATCACCTGCTGAGAGTTTCTTCTATCCTTCTTTCTACCCCCTGATAGAAGGAGAGCCCCAACAGTAAGCATTCAGGAGCAGCTAATTCTAAAGAACAAATTTGCTGCTCATTCTCATGGTTTCTAGAAGCAAGTGAAATATGGCTACTTTTTGTACATGCATTATTCATATGGGGAAATTACCAGGTGTCTGGAGCAGAGGTGGGCTTCACATAATTTAACAACCAGTTCACTTAGTGCAGAACTGAAAATGTGAGCTTGCGCGTGGCTTCCGCATTTGTGTGGGGCTTCAAACACGTGTTGATTTCATGTACATGGTTTCCAGCACACCTTCTCAGGCAGTCGCTGTGAGTAGAGCGGGCGAGGTGCGGAAACCAGCTGGGCTGTGTGGGTGGGGCGAGCAAGCCAGAGAGTGAGATAATAGGATAGACGGGGTGGGGTGGGGGGCAGCCAGTGGTCGGAACTACCAATACGGACGAACTGGTCTGAACCAGCAGCAGACCACCTCTGATGTGGAGGGATGGAGTCAAGCAAGGGCTGAGCTTAGACTCATTATGCTGCTGTAAACGGCATAAGCATGAATCCATGAAGTCCTATCTGGTCATTCCCAGGGAAAGCTAGCAATTTAATGATAAACAATAAAGTTTACACAAGTGGTTTTAGTTGCTTGTGCCTGACACTTCCAGACAGTACTTTTACATTTTGATCATTTTTAGCTTTGTATTTTTAGTTTTTTTTTCCTTATTTAATTCCTCCACTCTGTAAGCCACCTAGAGTTCAGTTGGTTTGAGGTAGTCAGATAAGAATATTAAATATATATACACACACAAACAAATAATGCTACCTTGTTATAATGAATCATTCTAGTTTGGGATGATATCTGTTTGCTTTGGAACAATTTTAATATAATTTTATGACAAATTGTGCATACAGAATGCAATTGTATTAGCTTCAAGCTGCACTCAAAAGTTTTTGGAGCCTTATCTTTTTGTCTTTCATAAATGTGTATGTGTGCTTGTGCATGTGCATGAGATTTAAGGTGCTGGTGTTAACCTACAAAGCCCTTCATGGCTTAGGACCGGGATATTTAAAATAAATAAAATAAATAAAATAAATAAAATAAATAAAATAAATAAAATAAAATAAATAAATAAATATTTACGGGAGACCCTGCTGCCAGCAACTGTTTCCCATCGTCCTGTGCGCTCTCACAGAGTGGGCCTCCTTGGGGTTCCGTCAGCCAATGTCAGCTGGTGACCCCTACGGGCAGGGCCTTCTCTGTGGGAGCACCCACCCTGTGGAACCAGCTCCCCCTGGAGCTTTGGGTGGCCCCTGACCTCCGCTTCTTCCGCCGGGGCCTTAAAACCTGGTTGTTCCAACTTGCTGACCTGGGCTGAGGGTGGGGATGGGTGTTTTAAACAATTGTTACTGTTTTTAGTTTCTAATTGGGTTTCTCATTTAATTTCTTTTTAATTGTATATTTTGTATTGTTTTATGATTGTACGCCACCCTAAGTCCTTCAGGAGATGGGGCGGGTTAGAAATCCAATTAATATAAATAAATACATAAATACATAAATACATAAATAAATGTGTGATTACAAGAACTGTACATGGCATTTTGTGAACTAAACATGTAGAATACCTATCAGGCTCCATTTCTTCCACCAAGAGTGCTTTAGACATGTCTCAAGCATGCATATTTCAAATTCAAGTTTCAATAGTTAAATCACAACTGCATAGGATTCTCCATAGAGTCCCAAAGAGACTTTTCATAGTGGCCACACAACCGTTTGGGTGAGCAGATAATTTGCCTTAAATATTCCAGTTAAATAACCTCACGTTCCCTGTGTCTTCATGCAGGAAGGAAGCCAGGACATTTATCAAAAGTATGAAACTTTAGAGCAGTGTGTATGTGTGGCATTTGGCCATTTTTTCCAACCCTGGTCATTCTATTCAGGAGGTGCCAACCTTCAGATGGTTGCGGTGGAGGCTGTGCTGGTGGGGGCTGCTGTTCAAGCTGCTTTTTCCTTTTTGCTTCCAGAACTGGATTCTCATATTGTGTTTTCCTGTTGATGTGGCTAAAACAGAGAAGAAAACACAGCCATTCGTAAGGAAACTCTTGGTGCAAAGTGCAAAAACGATAGGGAGACTTAAGATTTTTAAAAAAACAAAACAGGGCAAACATTAGATGTAAAATCTGCAGGAGCAATGCTCCTTTGCTCTGTGCCAAATGTTGATCTATGAATTGCAACAACTTATCTGACATAGCAACTTTCAAATATTCTAAGAAAAGTACAAACCCAGGTAGGTTTGAGCATGGTTTGGCTTGGTGAAGTTTCAAATAATTAGCTTCTCTAAAATATCTGATCAAAATACTGAATGGTCTTAAATTACCTAATTTGTGCTTCATCTGCTAAGGAAACAAAAACTGGAAGACTGTTAAAAAAACCTATGGATACAGTCCTGATTTAAAAAAATAGTAATTGGAACTTCTCAGATATTTCATGTGATGACCCAGGGTGGGATACAAAACAAACACAGTCACAAAAACCCAGTGAAGCCCCTTTTTATTTCTTTTTTAAAAAAAATAATGCTTTATTGAATTTTTTTCCATTTATACATAATACCAATAGTTATTAAACAGCGCTGTGACATTATATATACATTTATGTGTCCTATCAAAACTTGCAATGCATAATCTTTCATACCCTCTTATTTATTATATACATCATTTACATTTTCTATTTTTATATCTATTATCTATCCAAATAAACCATGTTTCCCATACTGCGTTGAATTCTGTGTCTGTTTTCCCTTTTAATTCCATAGTTAATTTATCCATTTCCACACACTCTAATTTTTTTGATTATTAAGCCTTCAGGTGGTATAGTTTTCCTTCCAGTACTGAGCATATGAAATTCTTGCTGCTGTTAATATACGTAATATAAGATATTTTATCTTTCTATTATAGTTTTTTTATTATTCCTAAAAGGAATAATTCCAGGACAAAATCAGTTTTGTTTTTAGTTAACTCTTCTAACCACGTTTGAATCATTTTCCAGTATTTTTTCGCTTTGGGGCATGTCCACCAAGAATGAAAGAAGGTACCTTGTTGTTATCCACACTTCCAACAATTTGGTTTTAAGTTTGGGTAAATCTTAGCCAGTCTTGAAGGTGCCAAATGCAACGATAGAACATTTTATGTTGGTTTTCCTTATATGGTGCCGATTTTGTTATTTTATAATTCACATTCCAAATCTTTTCCCATTCTTCCAGATCAATAGTATGTCCAGCATTCCTACCCCATGCAATCATTGTTCCTTTCACAATTTCTGCTGCTCTTTCAAATTCTAATAATGTTTATATAACTTTGATAATAATTTCTTGTCTGGGCCAATCAAGATTTTATCTAGTTTTTGTATTTCATTATCTATTCCAAATTCCTCATTGTCTTTTTTATATCTTGTTTGAATTTGCATATAGGCTCACCAATCTAGTTTTATTTCCTGCTCTTCCAATTTCTGTCTGCTCTTTAAGTTCCCTTGGTCATTTAGAATTTCCCTACACCTAGCCGTTTTCTTAACCTCTGTTATATTGGGGTAGCCCTTTTATTCCTTCACTTGGCTTTCAAGCTCCAAATATCCTTGATGGAAGACAAAAAACTCCCACACAAACAGTTACAAGAAGGAGGAAAAAAGCAACACAAACCAGGCAAGATAAGGGCTGGAGGACGTTCGCAGATAACAGAACATGACAACTGCAGCCCATGAAGAGGATCAAGGCCCTCTCCTCCTGAGTAGACCATGTCTCTCCTTTATCCTCTTCTCCCTGCGTGTCCTAGGATGGAGAGGGGATGGGCCTGGGTCCTCCTCTGACTGCTCAGCCGACCTCTGCCCTTCCCTAGCCTCCTGCCAGCCCCAGAGCCACACTTTCACTCCCTGTCAGCTGTTCCTCCTCTCCCTCAGAATCAGTCCCCACCAGGGGCATGACATTTCGCCATAAATTCAGGTTAGAAGACTATGTAAAAAAATGGAAACATATTATTACTGGTAGTCCTCAACTTACAACCACAACCGAGCCCAAAATTTCTGTTGCTAAAATAAGTTTTGCCCCATTTTATGAACTTTCTTGCCGTGGCTGTTAAGTGAATCACTGCAATTGTTAAGTTAGTAGCAGGGTTGTGAAGAGAATCTGGCTTCCCCATTGACTTTGTTGCCCGAACGGCACAAATGGTGGTCACATGATCCCAGGACATTGCAACCGTCATAAATACATGCCAGTTGCCAAGCATGCAAATTTTGATCACACGACTATAGGGATTCTACAAAGGTTGTCACTGTGAAAAATGGTCATAAGTCACCTTTTTCAGTGCCATTGTAACTTGGATGGTCTTAACTTTAGTGAATGGTCATTAAATGAACTATTGTAAGTCAAGGACTACTTGTATTTTAAATTAAACTGCTACAAATATCTTCATAGAGAGGTTCCAGGTCCAGAAATTGATACAGTAGGAGTAATCTGTCTCACTTATAACCTGCACCAGTATTAACAACTCATATTCTCCTTCCTCCTTCCCCCAACCTCATCCCAATTTAAGTCAAGCTATTTTCCAAGGCACCTGAAGGCCAGACAAGGAATAATGGATGGAAACTGATCAAGGAGAGATTCAACCTAGAAATAAGGAGAAATGTTCTGACAGGGAGAACTATCAACCAGTTTATGGAACAGAAGTTGCCTTCAGAAGTTGTGTGAGTTTCATTACTGGAGGCTTTCAAGAAGAGATCAGACTGCCATTTGTCAAAAATGGTGTAGGGTCTCCTGCTTGGGTGAGGTGGGGTGGTGGTGGACTAGATGACCTATAAGGTACCTTCCAACTCTGCTAAATCTGTAAATCCTACATCCCTCAATCTACTCTATGCATCTCTTTTCTTTCTTTTTATTAAAAAAACTACATCCTTCTCTTCAAATGCAAGTATAGTACTTGGGGCCCTTAACACAATATTAATCATAGCATTAATCACTATTAACATGACATAATTAAAAAAATCAACAGAGCAACAACTGCAACTACAGTCTAATTAAAATTAAATATAATTTCCCAGTTGCTTGGACAAACATGATCCTCACATCTGTAATGTGAAATAGGTTGTCCCTAAAATCAAAATCACAAAGTTTATTTATTTATTTATCAAATGTATTGGTGTTATGTTATATAAATATTGAGGCAGATTATTTGCAAAGAAATTTCATTTTATTGTGTGCTTATTAGTGTATGTTCAAAGTGGCAATAAAGTTATTCTATTCTGTTCTGATCTATTTTTCTTTAGATCTATATTTATCAGGAAAAAACAGAGTGATTTTTGTTGCATTTTAAAATGCCAAATTTGCTCTATAAAGTTTGTTCTAGCTCTACAGCAGACCATGCATGAAATTCAACAGCTGTATGAAACAAAGGCATATTTGTTTCTAAACAAGTATAAATGAAATAAATTGGCTTACATGTACATGAAACTCTGTCTACATGGAGTATGTGTAGATATGTATAACTACTTTTGCAGCATAAATATTGAAGGATTGCACCTTTAAAAGATGTAAATAATTTCCAATGGACAATTTCTTAATAAGGTTACTACTTAACTATAGTAACTACTTGACAATTTTATTCATCTCCTATTCCCGGAGAAGCTTCTCAGATCACATTAAAAATATTGAAGAAACTCTTCCAATTTTTAAAACAGGTTTTGGGAGGCACATGAAATGAAAAAAAAATAGAGGTTCTGATAGGCAGGTGTCCATCACTGATCTCAACTCAGTAGTCCCTCCAGATTTCTTGAATTCCTAGCCATGTGATCAATGGATTCTAACAAGCTGTGGTGCCCCATATATTTGAAGAACATCCTAGTTAATCTCTCACATAATATATAAATGTAAAAGAAACAGCCATTTGGATATGCTCGATTCCTTATCCAAACTGTGCTCCAGAAAATAGTGGTGGGGTTTCATATCTATTATAATTAATTATTTTCTTGGTATTTTCTACAAAATAAATTTCATATTTTAATAATTATCCAATTGTGTCTATAGTACCAAGAAAGTATAATCTTAAAACAAATGCAACCAATTATTAAATGTTATTATTATGAAGGTGAAGGGCTTTGAAAATTATCCTTTTACTTTTCTTCAAAATTGCTATAAGTCACCATTATAAATAGGAACATACTTATATTTAAATGTGCATTTTTATCAAGTGAGCAATACGGCTAATGCTGAATACAGATTATTAAAAAGAATGAGGTTATTGCCATCTGGATTAAGCTCATTTAAAAATGACAATAACATGGAAGCTTTGGTTTGCTCTTTCATTCTGTATTGAACAGCTAAACACTGCAGAATACCATGTGACTAATATTGATTTTATACATTTAAAATTAGTTTTTTTATTCTCCATTATTAAAAGTAATGATTGATACAATAGGAATTTGTTTGGCTAGAACGCATTTTCTGCAAAGCATCTTTTTTTAAAAAAAGAATCCAAATATGAAGCTCCAGGCAATATTCCTTGGCTTTGCCATTTTTTATTTCTAGAGTACAGCTTAGTTAGAATGTTTTATTTCAACTTTGTATTTAGGAACCCTCATTTGTTTTTGCTTCTGCAGGCTGAAATACTGATTTTTCAACAAAAGATCACTAGGGGGAGCTCAAGAGCAATAAATCACGAATCTTTCTGCCTCATTCTTGGAATCCTTCCTATGGGATACAAGTGTATGCTGTTAACAAAATACAGCACTAGAATAAACAAAGGGAAACACAATCAAGACTGCTAATTTGTTTGAATGGCAAATGTGAATTTAAGGTGAAACTCCATGGCAGTTGAACATTATTCTGTGGCATGTGATGATTGTGGCATGTGGCATGATTACAAAGTAATCTGTACAAAAGACTTACTCTACATAGTAGACACCATATACAGGATCTTCAATCTTTTCCCAACCAGCAGGTAGTTCTAGAAACAAACAAATAAACTTTTCTTTAAGCATATTAATTTTGCACATAAAAAAATTCTGCACAACCCCACTATTTTCCCTATAACTGCAATGTTCCTTATTTAAGACATACAAATGCACGAATGCAATGACAAAACATTTTTTTCCAGGAAGAAAATGATTCCATTACTTTTTGATTTAACCAAGCATTCAGACAATGGAATTAACATTTATGGATCCCTGGGTCTTATTTTGCTACTTAAGAGTAAAGAGCATGCAAATCTTATTCAAAAGATAGCAAAGTTGTAGTAGTGCAAAGAATGCAGATTAAGAGAAACTTTCACGATCCAGGAGCTTTTGTGTAACTCTTGCAAAATATAAGAACCATGTTACCAATTACTGTGAGGTTTCTGATACTGCTACAGAAGTTATATTTGAACACTTAAAACATTACAGTGTTATCCAAAAAGACAAACAAAGAACACAGTGGTGGGATTCAATTTTTTTTTACTACAGGTTCTGAGGGTGTGGCTTGGTGGCCATGGCTGGGGAAGGATACTGTAAAATCTCCAGTCAGAGGGGGTATTTGCTGGTTCTCCAAAGTACTCACAATTTCTGCTACCGGTTCTCCAGAACTGGTCAGAACCTGCTGAATACCACCTCTCAAAGGACACATTAAAAGTAAATTCAAAATTAACCAATAATGATTTGGTGATTCATTGAAGAGGACAAATGGCTTCCAAAAGTCTTTCTCTCCAAATCTTTTCTAAAAGTTGAGCTCAAGTTGTAATTTTTAATGTAGAAAAAGTAGAATTTTCAGCAGTGAATTCCATTACATTTAATGTAATAAAGTTTAAATGAAATCACATCAAATTCTGCCTGGAGTGCTGGGACTACAAATCCCAGGGTTCTCAGCCACGATGACCCAAAATATTTGGAAGGCACCTGATTGAAGAAGGCTCCAGGATCTAGCTGATGAGGTCTGACTTGTAGCAAGTGCCTGTTAGCTATCAAGGCATTTCATATTTCTATCACAACTGAAATGACTTAGAATCCCAGAACTGACAGCGCAAATCTCTGTGCACACACTGTCATTTTATCATGTTACAAAACTTGTCACTGAATCATTATCCTTTAATCACACCATAAAGTAATCTTCACTCTTATAACAACTGCAGGGGGAAAGAGTGCAGGAATAAGAGGAGGAGGATTGCAGAGGGGAGGTAAAGAGCTGTGCCTGAAGATTTGCTAACTGAAGGTGTAAATACTTCTCTAAACACAGGTTAGTCTCCAGAGAGAAAGTGTGTATCCGAATTCACCTTTTTAATTCCGCTCTTTTGTTTTCTTGATTAATGAAAAATTCACTGTAAATCCTGCTGAAGAATACTATTTGAATGCTGCATTGTCACAGGTGTTGCAATTGCTCTCACCTGTGCTCTGTCTACAGATTTCAAATTAGGGATAAATGCATTGACAGTGCTTGGGTTGCAGAAGGGGGTGTGTATATGTGAATATATGAGAGAGAGAGAGAGAGAGAGAAAGAAAGAAAAGAAAAGAAAAGAATGGAGGAAGGGAGGCAAAATGAAAAAAATAATAATGGCTTCATATGCTTATCTTACTTAAGATTACCAAAGAGTAGAATTTTACAGAAATATATATTATTTTCAATAGAGTATCTCTACTGTACTGCAAGGATTTGCATTTCTCTATAGGCACACTAATAAGAAAGAATCCCAGAAACATTCTAGGCTCATATTACATGAGATTGCATAAAGAGGATTATATGAGGAATTCTTGCCTTTCAAACAAATCTATCTCTATCTCTTCTCTATCTCTGTATCTCTGTATCTCTATCTCTTCTGTATGTTTTCCTATCCCTATCTCTATTTCTCTCTTTCTCTCTCTCTCTCTCCCTCTCAGCCAGCCATCCATCCATCCATCCATCCATCCATCCATCCATCCATCCATCCATCCATCCATCCTCCAAAGCACCTGAGGTCTGGACAAGAAGCAATGGGTGGAAACTAATCAAGGAAAGAAGCAACCTACAACTAAGAAATTTCCTGACAGAACAATTAATCAGTGGAACAACTTGCCTCCAGAAGTTGTGAATGCTCCAACACTGGAAGTTTTTAAGAAGAGATTGGACAACCATTTGTCCAATCTGAAATGGTATAGGATTTCCTGCCTAAGCAGGGGGTTGGACTAAAAGACCTCTAAGGTCCCTTCCAATTCTGTTATTCTATAGTGTTGGAATTCTGTCTGTCTGTCTGTCTATCATCTACACACACACACGCATACACATACATTTGTACACAAGGAATAGCTGGACATGACATACAAGGTAAATTGAACTAAAGTATGCTGGTTTACAATCAGATGGGCAACTGAGCAGCGATCAATTGCCCTGTTGCAATTTTGATATGGTATAGCACAAGAAGAAACTGCTTTTCTTTCCCTCTGAACTGAAACTATAAGCATAAAGCTTAGGAAAATATCCCCAAAAAGAGAGAGTTTATTAGCTGTATAGTGGGGTATGTGGGGGTGGATGGGACTGGAAGGCAAATGACAAAAGAGAAACTTTTGCCACTGCATTTCAAACTATGCTCTTTTTCTACGTAGTTCAAGATGCCAGATGCGGGTGGAGCCCATCATGTTGCTTGTTTCTTCATTTTGGCAAATCGTTGTATTTTGCGGGTGTGCTGCTTTTGACATTTAAAGGCATCAATGTGTGAAATGGAGGGTGCCGTATCCTAACTTACTCAACCTCAGGAAAAATATGCAAAGATGATCAGAGATCATATTTTTTTTATTCATCAGGAAATACACAGTAGTTAACAGCGCAATCCTTTGCGCAACCAAGGAGGGGGGGAAAAGTAGCTGAGCTCAGGTAAGTACTATTGTAAACAAGATAAAATCTTGCTGTTTATAGAATCAGACACTTGCACATAAATCTCTGTGTTTTTCAATGTGCTAGCTGCAGGCTCCAACTAGTGTGCCATACGGACACAAACAGTTCCAGACTGAAAAGGAATTAATCCCTTATAAACACACATGGGCTAATTACTCAAAGTTTATATTGCAAACCCAGAACTGGCTAAAAATCAAGGAAAAATATTGAACAAGTTTTGCTCCACATGTTCCTTGTTTGCAAATAAAAAACAGGTTTCCTCCAATTTCTCCCACCCACACATTTTTCATGGCATCTATCTGAAGAGTTTTTGGATTTCCTGAGATAATGAAGAAAGGAAATGTAGGGCTAATTGGCAATAGGTGTGATGAGAAAATATTTGGCAACAGAGTTTAAAAAAAATTGGCCTTTTCTCAAGTCCTACACAAATGAGGATTCTCTGAGGATAAGAGTAAGCTAATGAAACAAACTAACTCAGGATAAAACTTGTATAATGTACTTTGGTCATTCTCCAGCCCCAAATCCCTATCAATAGGATATTTTTATTTATTTAGGAAAGAAATTCCAAGCATCCCCTTAAAAATAAAATATAGAGTGCCTTGGTTAGAATAGCCTACTTCGAAAGCCAATTTTTTTTTCTGTCATGCTTTGCTTCCCATAAGAATCTTTGGTCCACTTCTATTTAGCTTTTTGAAAAGTTATAACAGATACAGGAAACCCATTCCACCCCCCTCAATCTATAGAATTTATTTCCAATATTCCACTTGGCTGTAAAGAATAAAAAGATCTTGTGTGGGCCTGCAAACTGGGCAATAGGTTCCATTAATTAATTAGGAGGTCAGGATGGAGGGTGGAAGAAGATATTTTCTCATCTGCTATGACCACACGCAAAAGCCAGTTTGGGGTAATAATCTAAGGCAGATTATAAACTCAGGGACAGTGAATTTTCATCCTGCCTCAAGCTGTCAAAGCCAGTGGGGTGACTTTTGGACCACTCTCTCTTAGTCCCAGGAAGAAAGCAGTGGCAAACCACTTGCAAGAACTTGCCAAGAAAACTGTAGGGACTTGTCTAAGGCAGTTCACTAGGAGTCAAGACAGACTTGGAAGCACAACAAAAGAGACCACACACATTTTTTAAAAAATAATAATAATAGTAAAATACAATCAACATTAAGTAACTTCTCATTCCCCTTCATCCTACATTCGTTGTAGAATATTTCTGTATTCCACACTTAAGGCAGAAATCTATCTGAAGAGTTTAAAAATGTGTGCCTATGGAAGGAAGTGTGCACCTGGCTGAATACACCAGGCTGTTGGTGTTTAGCTTATAAAGGTAAATTACTTGATAAAGTGCTTTAAGAACAGGAAAACTAATGGTAAGAACTGTGGCCAAATTCTCTAAAACAGTTATCAAGTAGATCAACCTAAGTGATCAGATGCTCCTGACCCTAACCCACTTCTGCCAAGTAGATCCCAGCTCTTATTTCATTACTTTTATTTCTGGTTTTGTATGTGGTGCTATTTTTTATAATACCTCTGGGTTCAATGTCCTCCAGAGGAACGGTTAAGAGTTACTTCAATAAACGATAATGCCCAACCATTAAAACCAAGTGCAACCAATCAAAGCTCTATGCAAGGCACACTCTCTGGTTTTGCACAATGCAGCTGCTATTGATAATTTCCTTAAAATGTGTTTTTTTAAAAATATACATCTATTTAAATTTTAACTAAACAAAATATATGAATAAAGAAGAAGGGTGGGGCAGAATCTCCACATAGTTACAGTCGTACAGTGGTTAAAATGCAGTACTGCAGGCTACTTCTGCTGACTGTCTGCTGCCAGCAGTTCGAGTCTCACGGGCTCAAGGTTGACTCAGCCTTCCATCCTTCCTAGGTGGGTAAAATGAGGACCCAGATTATTGGGGGCCTTATGCTGACTCTGTAAAACCACTTAGAGAGAGCTGTAAAGCACTGTGAAGTGGTATATAAGTCTGCTATTGTTATTGCTATCTGCAAATCATTGAAAGTCTCAGATTTTCAAGTCATATGCCATCCAGTCAAGATCAGGTCTTGCAAGTTTCCTGACCATAGCAAGGCCATGAAATCATGCTACTGGATTTCAATTAAAAATATTGGGGTTATTGTTGTTTGTTGTGAGCTTCTGCATAAAACCTAGCACTAGGTACTCTGGAAACTGGCCACCGTGATTTACCCCCGTTGTGATTATTAAAGAGTTCCTGAGAGATGCAAGAGATTGGGACATCATCTTGCTTGACATGTATGTTTTTATATTATGCTTTTATACCATTTGCTTGAGCCAATAACAAAGCCTAAAGCCCTTTATTTATTGATGTGCTCATTGTGTCTGGATCCAAAAGAGCCAGTTGCCTTGGCAGCTGATCACTGCCATGACATGTGGGAAAATATATAGAGTGGTACTTCAGTGCTTGGGACTTGACACATTTTGACTTGAAAATGTTGTTGTGGTACTCCTATGTTTGGTACTTGACGTGCTGTGATAGGAAAAGGGGGACGGCCATGAAGAATGGGCAGGAAGTCAGCCATTGCTGCAAAAGGAAGAGGGGGATCGCCGCAGAGAGCAGACAGGAAGTCCCCCATGCTAGGAAGATCACGGAAATATTGGAAGTCCTTCCCGGCTGAAACAAAAGGTCACCTGGCAAGTCAATGGTTTATTTGGAACTCATCATTTTTATTACTCACTGTGCCTCCTGGAATCAATTAATGACAAGTACCAAGGTAACACTGTAGCAAAAAACCTTCAATAATGAGTAAGTGTAAGAAAGAGAGAACTAGGAACAGAATGGAAAGAGGTGCATTAACAGGCATGTCACCATTTTTATATGTTGAAAGGCAAGCTAGGAAACATAATTTTCTTTTGCAGCTAATCTGCTAAACCTTTTCCTTATTTTTCCCAGAAGGATTGTAAACACATAGTTAATCAGCTCATCTTGCATCAAGTAAATTACACCTTCCATTCAAAATGTAACTGATGCTTCTTAAATCCCACAGAAGGAATAAAATTCAATAATTGAGCTGCATCGTTTTAGGGTTTCATGGTTATGTAGCATGATGCCAGTTACATGTTTATTCTAAGTATGCCTAAAAATACTCAGCAGCAACCAGAATTAGGATGGCAATTTAGATGATCTCAAAATGTCAGTTTCAAATTCTGGGTCTTTGCAAGCACATTTTATACTTTAAGCACTGTTTAAGCCATATGGCATCATATATATCCCACAAGAAAAAAGTAAGAACTTTTTGTACCAAAATAGCATAGTCTTTGTATATAACCCGGAATCCTAATGCTGCAGTATTTCGCAAAGTTTGACTCAAAACTCAAGTTCCTAATTTAACATCAAAACTAAACAGGAAGGAGACAATAGTTAGAGTTATCGCTCAGCCCATGGAAAAAGTCCTTTAATGTCCTATAGCTATATCCAAGTCAAGCAGAAAAAGATACAATAATGCCATGGGGAAAGAAGGGAAGATAACGGGGCATTCATTGATCCCAAAATGTTATTCCTATGCAAATGCTGTTTGGTGCAGAAGCCAAGCTACATGTTGTTATTGCTTGAAATTAAAAAAAAAAAGGAAAACGTGATACAAAGAAAAAAGATGTTAAGTGGTTAATACAGCAGTCCAACCAATGGAGCAAAAAAAAAAAGAGATGGATGATTTACCTAGTTCACTGTCCAGTTCTTCCGTGTGTACCCCTTCTTCTCCAAAGGAAGAGCAGTGAGATAGAAAAAAAATTAAAAGAAACATTCAGACACCAGCAGCAAGCAAGAAATTCCGTCCAGTATACAGCAGAACCAACACCAAGTTTCATACCAACTTAGCCCAAACCCCATGCCACAACACTCTGGTTACTAGAAAGCATGTAGCTTTTGGCAACCGTGCTAAAGACACATTTGGCACTGCAAAAGTAAACGCATGGATCTCCTCTTCAATCCCACAAAGGGTAGAGAAGATTGCAGGATAATCAAAAATGTTCAAGGATTACAAATGAACTGTACTGATCGACGGCGTTGGGCATGGCGATTTCTTGCATGTTTGGAATTTCCATTCATTTCAGGGAATGGCAGAAAGGCTTAAGGGGTTTCCTGCATGTTATTTTTATGATAATTTGTGAAGATATCCAGATCAGAACTATTCTGTGTACAAGGAACCAAAGTGCAATTCAGCTGTTTCCAAATCTGGTTTGATAAACTATTACAGGTAGTCCTGAACTTACAACAGTTCTTTTAGTGACCGTTCAAAGTTACAACGGCACTGAAAAAAATGACTTATGGCCATTTTTCACACTTATGACCTTTGTAGCATCCCCATGATCATTTGATTAAAATTCAGATGCTTGGCAACTGGTTCAGATTTATGACGGTTGCAGTAAGGGGGGGTCATGTGATCCCCTTTTGTGACCTTCTCACAAGCAAAGTCAGATTCACTTAACAACTGAGTTACTAACTTATCAACTGCGGTGATTCACTTAACAACTGTGGAAAGAAAGGTCTTTAGAAAAGGCAAAACTCACTCAACAAATTTTCACATAACAATAGAAATTTTGGGCTCAATTGTGGTAAGTCAAAGGACTACCTGTACTTCCATTCCACAATAATTAAAATAAAAAACCCCATGACCAATTATAACTTCCTATTAAATAAAACCATTAATGGAAATGATTAATTATTACTCCTGGGTCAACTTCATTGGAATAAGTTGACACATCATATAATGCATGCTTGCTAGTTGGTGTCATCTTAGGACTGCATTTTTAAGCCACCGTACATAGCTTCAAAATGGGCTAATTGCATGAATTTCAAAGCAAATGTCTTTTACTCTATTCTAAGACACACTTTCATGTGAAAGTACTTGCAAAGAACATACTCCATTTAAAAATACCACTAAAGCATAGAATTTTTATCTGTAAATGATGGCATGAATGAGAGTGTGTGTTGTTGTTGTTTTATTAAGAAACAAAACTGTAATCAGCAAATGAGAAATGATAAAACTTGCAAGCAAATTATAGGACAGGCATGGATTCCTTTGAGCACATCAGTCAAGTCTTCTAAAAAGAGGTGCCAAACACGAGACTTCTCTGCATCAAAACACCAAAACAAAGTAATGCTCCCAACTAGATTAATTTATAATTGTAAATAATCTATCAGTCACAATGCAAACAGTATTGACTTGAAGTATGTTTTTTTTCTAATAAGTATAATAACGTTTTTCTCAATTTCAGATGGAGCATCCTATGATTCAGGTAGCAGTTACCACTTTTAATATAAAAGAAATCGGAATCAATACAAGGGATTTTATTGGTAGCAAGAAAAGGAAACACTTACCAAAGCCATTAGAACCAAAGGTGCTTTTGAAAAGGCAACTGGACTGAAGAAGCTTCTTAGATGAGAAACAAAATCTTTTCAAGGAAAAAAAAAACAACCAAGAAAACCTAGTTGCCTTTTGAAAAGTATCTTTGGGACAAAAATGACCTGGATGATTTGAGAATCTCCACAGGCATTTAAAGCCATTTGCAGTTGAAGCAACATAAAATTTAAATGCCTATGGAGATAATGGATCTGTTCAGGGTTGTGCAGTACTCAAGTCCAAATATGCCAACCAATCCCTGCTCGCATGGTCAACAGTGAGGAATGCTGGAATTATCATTCAGGCACATCTGGATGGCTGGATACTGATTAGACAGGACTCAATGAACCAACAGGTCTAAACTAAGACGGGTAAATTTTTCCCGGATTAAAGACCACCCAATTCCTTGGACATTATGCCTCAGAACTTCAAGCACTTGTGGTTTTGATATATTTATGCATTACGTTTATTATTGAAGTTGTTATAACTGCTGATTGGGAGCCTCCAGAATTCAGCATAAGACGGGTGGCTATATAAATGGTTTCAATAAATAAGCAAATGCCATACAGACAGGGAGTTTTCCACAAATTTGGGTCTGGTTTATAGGCAGTCCTCGACTTACAACACTTTGCTTAGTGACTGTTCAAAGTTACAGAGGCACTGAAAAAAGGGACTTATGACCGTTTTTCACACCTACGACTGCTGCAGCATCCCCATGGTCATATGATCAGAATTTGGATGCTTGGCAACTGATTCATATTTGTGACAGTTGTAGTGCTCTGGGGTCATGGGAACAGCATTTGTGACCTTCTGACAAGCAAGATCAATGGGGAAGCCAGATTCACTTTATCAACCCAGTTACTAGAATAGAATAGAATAACAGAGTTGAAAGGGACCTTGGAGGTCTTCTAGTCCAACCCCTTGCTTAGGCAGGAAACCCTACACCACTTCACAATTTAACAACTGCAATGATCCACTTTCTTGCCAGCAACTGTGGCAACCTGAATTTTGGGCTCAATTGTGGTCGTAAGTCGAGGACTATCTGTACAGGTAGTCCTCATCTTACGACAACAATTAAGCCCAAAATTTCCATTGCTAAGCAGTGGTTAAGCAAATTATGCCCATTTTACAACCTTTCTTGCCACAGTTGTTAAGTGAGTCACTTCAGTGGTTAAGTTAGTAACGTGATTGTTAAGTGAAACTGGCTTCCCATTGACTTTTTTTTGTTGGAAGCTGGCTGGCAACCATCATAAATGCATGTCAATTGCCAAGCATCTGACAGGGATGCTGAAACGATAAGTGTGAAAAAAGGTCACAAGTCGCTTTTTTTTTCAGTGCTACCGTTAACGTCAAATGGTCACTAAATGAATGATTGTAACTTGAGGACTTACATGTATTTGAAGAATATCAAGTCAGGGATGGCCATCATAAACCATCACTCTATGTGTTCATACGCAGGAGCCATGTCACGTAACCAGTATAGTTTCTTGAATTTGAAAATAAGCGTGATAAACTCATTGAATACCAACCGCCCTGTACGAACGCACAGACAGGGACTTCTCGGGGTGCCCTCTGCGACTCAGTGTCGGCTGGCGGCGTCCCGGGGAAGGGCCTACTCTGTAGCGGCTCCCGCTGTCTGGAACCAACTGCCTCTGGGGCCTGGCCCCTGATCTCTGCACCTTTCGTCACGACCTAAAAACTTGGCTGTTTGAACAGGATGGGCTGTGCTGACTCCTCCAGGGAAGGGTTTTATATGTATTATGGGATTTTTAGTTTAATTCGGCTTGCTGTAATTTAATTCTATTTTAGTTAACTTAATTTATTGTATCGTTTTTATCTGTGAGCCGCCCCGAGTCCTTCTGGAGAGGGGCGGCATACAAGTCAAACAAACAAACAAACAAATAAACAAACAAACAAACAAATAAATAAATAAATAAATAAATAAATTTTAAAAGACAGCAAGAACATTCTCTCCAAAGAGTTAAATGGAAATGGAAGCTGGCAAGGGATTTTCTGAATCCACTCACTTTTCAAGTGGTTGACGTGCTTTTAGCGATTGTCTACCAAAAATATTTTGTCCATCCCTGCAGCCTTATTCTCAAATCAAGATATATTTGAAAAACATGCTATGGAAGTACCTTCAAAGCAGAAGTTTATTATTTCTAGTATGTATGTATGTATGTATGTATGTATGTATGTATGTATGTAGT
The DNA here is from genome assembly GCA_009733165.1 of Naja naja. Lineage (NCBI taxonomy): Eukaryota > Metazoa > Chordata > Lepidosauria > Squamata > Elapidae > Naja > Naja naja. Next base: position 45,442,930 of record CM019149.1, read on the forward strand.
ATCTCTCTCTCTCTCTCTCTCTCTCTGTCTTTGTCTCTGTGTTTGTATGTATGTATGTATGTAAAAAATCTTTGGTTTTTCATGTCAATTTAATTTACGTTTAAAGAGGGATGTGGCATTTAGCTTTTTAACACCATCAATGATGTTAACATCCTTCTAATTTGTTGCTTGAATATCTGTTTGCCCACATCTATCATTCCTAATTCTATAGTTTAAGAAAATCTTCTGGACCACAGAGAATCCATCACAGTGTTACATTAAGAAAATATTTCTTTATATATGTAGAACTAGCCTGTATTTGTATGCTCAAAAGAGTATTTTGAAAATGCTTTAGAACTCTGAAAATGATTTAGGCTTAGCCTGTTTTGAAATGCTTTCAAATGACATATATTCTGCCTGCAAAAAATTTGTTATGCTTTTATACATTTTCTTTTTTTTTCTCCCATTCTCAATGCATGCCTAACAAATTAAGGTAGTTTGGTTTCTTAAAGTGGATGCTAGTTTCCTTCCTTCAGTGTTTCAGAAACAGTCAAAATTAAATCTTTGCCAATATAGCATTGCAAAAAATATATAGAATATATATTGCAAAATATATTTCTGAAAAAGAAGTACCAGATACACATTTGCCTTCAATAAAGTTAATAAAGTGACTTTGGCACCAAATGCATATGATAATAAAAATACATGATTTCATAACCCTGATGTCTACTGTTCTTTTTTACCCAGAGTGATTTTGAAACTATACCTACTATAATTGTGATTCCAGTAGTTTAAAAAAAAATCTAAGAGGACCAATGACGATAATAACTAAAACACTACCTAGCTTGGAAATCTAGTTTTATCCTTTAATCCTAAAATAATTTTGACCATCTTCCTTATTTTCTTGCCAAGACCCTGTAACCATAATTAGATGTTTCAACTAATGAGATGAGGTGAGGTTGATGGCCATTAAATGCATGATTATTTTGGTACAAGGCCTTATTCATCAAACACTCTCTCTAGAGCAGGGCTGTCAAACTCATGTACTGGCCATGCCTACGCCTGGTTTAGCAAAGGGGGAAAAAGTCCCGATACGTCACATGATGCCGCCATGACAACGAGGGTTTGACACCTCTGCTCTAGAGGGCCCTTGAGTATGTGCATTGTGCTCTTTTAAAGGTGATAATCTTGTTTTCCTTAACATTTTTACTAATCTTAAAATGTGCACTACTTATTTTGCTAATTGTTTTCCTTTCATTTATGAACAGCTAGTCCTTGACTTATGACTGTAATTTATTTATTTATTTATTTATTAATTCGACTTATATGCCTCCCCCCTCTCCCAAAGGACTCGGGGCGGCTCACAGATTAAAAGAAAATACAACAATAAATTACCTAAAAAGCGTATTAAACAAACTAAGCCGAATTAACATTAAAACCCCCAAAAATTAAAATCAAGAAAACCCAAGGAGTCAGCATAGCCCAGATTGTAAAAACAGCCAGGTTTTTAACTCGGAAGGTGGAGATCAGGAGCAAGCCAGAGCTCCAGTGGAAGGAGATTCCATAAAGTGGGGGCCGCCACAGAATAGGCTCTCCCCCGAGTCCCTGCCAAGCGACATTGAGTCGCGGACGGCACCCTGAGGAGGTCCTGTCTATGCCTGCATCGGGCGGTTGGTACTTGAAACTGGGAGGAGTCGTTCTCGTAAGTATCCTGGACCCATGCCATGTAGGACTTTGAATGTTAACACTAATTGAGCCCAGAAGGTTATTAAGAGGGTCATCATGTAACTGGATCAGATTTTTCTGCATTTTTCTGGTGATTATTAAGCAAATACTGTGGTCATACACCAAATCCATTTTTCCCAATGGCTTTTTTTTTTGCCAGAAACTAGAAGTGGGCTCTGTGGGAGCGCCCACCCTCTGGAACCAACTGCCCCTTGAATTGTGCCTGGCCCCTGATCTCCGCTCCTTCCGCCACGACCTTAAAACATGGTTATTTTTACAATCCATCCTGGACTGACAGGGGATCAGGGTTTTAATTTGAATGTTTATTTGCCGCTAATTTAATATTTTTTAAATTATTCTAACTTTTGTATTGCCTGTTTTTTATGTACGCCGCCCTGAGTCCTTTGGGAGAGAGGGCGGCCTCTAAGTCCAAATAAACTGAAACTGAAACTAAATGCCTGAAATGGCAAAAAATTATTGAAGATTGCAGTCATATGACTGTGGGAAGCTGCAAACTGCTGTAAGGTAAGTTGGTTGCCCCCCCCCACCCCCAATGATGATGTGTTTGTGGGGGAGAAAGTGGCAACATAAGTTTGAAATTGAATCATAAGTAGCTTTTGGGGGAGAGGTCTGTCGTAACTTTGAATGTTCACAAAACAACTGGTCATAAATCAAGGATGATCTGTACCAATTTTTATTACTACTATTACTGCTGGTGGTTTTATCTTTATTCCTTACAAAATTGTTTCCAGGGTGGGTGTTTGCTGGGTGTATGGCTTCATAATTCCTACAAAATGTGAATATTCTTCCCCCACTTCCACGCCATCAAGAAAGAATTGTTTCCTATACAGACACACCCAGCCAAAGACCTTTGTGTGCAGCTGCTACGGATGTACTGTATGTTTGTCTCACTCACTGCCTTTAACTCAACCCACATCTGAGCTTCACTGAACTGGCGGAATATTTCTTTGGATAAAGATCAAGGAGAGGTAAACAATAAGATATATAGAGCTCCCCAGACTCTTCTAAGTCTTGGAGTACCATATGATTGTACTGCTGAAACTATGTAGTAAACAAAACAAAATTAAAATGGCAGTGAGGAGAACACTAAAAATCTCCCCTGTGCTCCTTCTCTTACATCATGTCACCAATGGTCTTCTGAAACTCTTAAAGGCCTACTAGCCATTTTTAAAGGGGTTTTTCACTCGCTACAAAAGCATTGCCCACTCAGATTTGTACACTGCAATTGTGTTAAGACTACAGGCCATGCTGGGATATTCTGTGGACTCTCATGTCCCAAGACTTCTTGAGAGCTACCAATTGCTGAAGATGATTACAGACCAACCTGTGATTCTTAGATCACTTGTCATTAATGCACCATGACTTGTTAAACAACTGAAGTTTGATTGCAGCCAGAGAATCAAGCCTGAATCGTAAACTACTGACTTTCAAAACAAGAAAAGGTAGACTTCCCAAATGTTATTTAAGCACTGATTGTCTTACCATCATCTTCACATTCTTCTAGAGGCTTTTGCTGTTTGTTCAGGCACCTTGGGTCTAGCCAAGACGTTGTTTTAGTATTATGACTACAAATAAAAAAAAAAATTAAAAAATGAGTTTATAAAAAAACATAGTAAAAAAAAAACACGTTGGCATAATTTTTATTTTCAGAAAATGGAGAGAACCAATCTAGAACTAAGGAGTAATTTCTTGACAGTTAAAACAATTTATCAGTGGAGTGGCTTGGCTCAAGAAGTTACGGGTGCTCCATTACTGGAGGTTTTTTATGAAGAGATTGGACAACCATTTGCCTGAAATGATAGAGAGTTTCCTGCATGAGCAAGGTTGGACTAGAAGAACTTTAAGGTCCCTTCTGACTTGTTATTCTGTTATTTTGGGCTGCATGATTGGATTGTGAACCATATAAAATTATGTTCTTTATTCCCCATTCTACTGTTGCAGTTTCCTATGACTTTTAAAGAAGATGTCATTTTAATTCTTGGTGTGTCTATAACCCAGCTGAGCCCTATGATTTATTCACGATTCTTCATTCAAAGAGCCACAATGCATTTGCCTGTATCCACAAATAAATAGGAAAACACAGAAATTCTATATTGTTGAAACAGAATACCATGGTTCCTTCCACAAATCTCAAAAGAATGATCTAATCATCAAAGTGATCTAATCCTCCTGCGACATTATGTGAAGGAGAATATACATGTTCCTTTGAAGACTTACTATTAAATAACAGTTCTGCTTTCAAAGGAGAGTATTCACATCCCAGCTATCCATTACTAGCGATGTGAAAGCTGGAGTGGAAGGTCACCATTTCACACACTACATTACCCACCCTTGCAATGCGAGAAGAATCCATCTATTCAATTCTTTTGTGCATTTCTAGGCAATTAATCACCGGTTGATAAACTAAGCCATAGAATTCCAACAAGCAAAGCAAATTAACAACAATGGAAAACACTGGGTTTGCCAAGGTACAAAACAATTTATACCTCAAAATCATAAAAGGAAGTTGTAAAATATTTGAATATCCTTCCAAACTGAAGGTGAGGGATTTATTTATGGAGGCAGAACAATGCAAATTCTGGGCTAAGTATTGCATAAATGAAAATTAGGGTTTTTTTTAGTTTATCATCCTATAATTTGCTTACTGTAGAAAATAAAGATGACTAATTGTGAAGACCGTAAGGCAGTTACCGCTAAATGTTTTTAATAACTTACCATACAGTAAGAATTTAGCTTCTAATTTATTCTATCAGCAGCCAGAGTGCTATGCAATGAAATGTTTACCATCAGCATTACATGAAGAAATGTCACTACATGAACAACTCTATGTGCATTTGCTTGAAACAAAACCTACTGGATTCAGTACAATGTATTTATGAATTGATACACTATGATTAATTGCTGAATAAAAGATCCAAAGGCTGCCACCATGATGCCTATTCCCTGAAACTGCTAAAGTGAGCACACATAGTCTGGATGAATCATTCAGTCATGAGACCTAGGCTACTTGGAGGTTGTGCTTCCAAATAGCCAAGGAGCATCATTATCATACAAGGAAGAAATAATCTTGCCCAGTCATTATCACAAGCTTAGTTTATCTTGCCTGTAACAGAAAGTACTTTATTCCATTTGGGAGTGACCTCCAAAGTTGAAAAGTAGCACACTATGGTACTTACTCAGTGGAGCAAGGGCTACTAGACTAATTACAATGCATATATCAAAGAAGATCTGTCAGCATGGAAGATCAGCCTGGCCCCATCTAAATGCCTGTGTAAATCTCTTCACTTCATCCAGGACACTGTCAAATTGTTCCTTTTAATTCTCTTTCCTTATATAATCTTCTCCAAAAACAAAATAAAAAAAACACAGCAACTAAGATGATTAAAGGCCTGGAAACTAAAACATGAAGATCAGTTGCAAGAATTGGGTATAGCTAGTCTAGAGAAAAAAGTACTAGGGGGTGACATGATAGCAGTATTCCAGTATTTGAGGGGCTGTCACAAAGAAGAGGGGGGTCAACTTATTTTCCAAAGCACCAGAGGGCAGCATAAGTAACAATGGATGGAAACTAATCAAACAGAGAAGCAACCTGGAATTAAGGAGAAACTTTCTAACAGTGAGGACAATTAACCAGTGGAAAAGCTTGCATTCAGAGGTTGTAGGTGCTTCATCACTGGGGTCTTTTAAGAAAAGTCTGGACAGCTACCTGCCTGAAATGGTATAGGGTCTCCTAACTGAGCAGAGGGTTGGGCTAGAAAATCTCCAAGGTCTCTTCCAGCTCTATTCTGATTATTATAACTTCAAAGCTCGAGATGGGGATCTCTTACAAGACTAAGATTTTTACAAAGTTAAGGCAGATAAAAGTACATAGTTTATACCTTCAGAAATTCAATGAACTTTCAGCTCTTCTCCAGAATTCTTCTCCCTGTTCAGAAAATCCAGAAAGTCCCAAAGGTGCTTTTTCAAGAGGTGACTGGACTTATCTGCTTTTTTCTTCAAAGACATTTTGCTTCTCATCCAAGAAGTCTCTTCAGCAAGAACCCAGAAAGTCCAGTTGCCCCTTGAAAAAGCACCAACTGTCTGGTTTGGCTCTGCAACCCAACAAGACAGATGCAGACTTCAGAGAGTAATTAGGACTGCAGAAAAAACAATTGCTACCAACCTCTCTTCCATTGAGGACCTGTATGCTGCACGAGTCAGAAAGAGGGCTGTGAAAATATTTACAGACCTCTCACATCCTGGACATAAACTGTTTCAACTCCTTCCCTCAAAACAACGCTGTAGAGCACTGCATACCAGAACAACTAGACACAAGGACAGTTTTTTCCCTGAATGACATCACTCTGCTAAACAAATAATTCCCTCAACACTGTTAAACTATTTACTAAGTCTGCATTACTATTACTATTAATCCTCCCATCCTTCTTTCCTTTCACCCATCTCCTCCCACTTATGACTATATGACTGTAACTTTGTTGCTTGTATCCTAATGATTTTTATTGACTGTTTCCTAATATGATTTGATTGCTTATTGTACCCTATGACTATTATTAAGTGTTGTACCTTATGATTCTTGACTCTTGATGAATGTATCTTTTCTTTTATGTACACTGAGAGCATTTGCACCAAGACAAATTCCTTGTGTGTCCAATCACGCTTGGTCAATAAAGAATTCTATTGTATTCTATTGTATTGTATTCTATTCTATTCTATTCCTATTTCTATTCTATTCTTTGGGACAAAGATGACTGGATGACTGAGAATCTCCATAGACAAAACCCAGAGAGGTTTACGGAACCTAAAGGTTAAAAAAGAAATGAAAATACACTTTACTCTATAAAATAGACTTCTCCATTCTCTGTATAAGCCATCTCCCAGTTTTCAGGCAGAGGACCCAAGTTTTCCTCTGCACAAGGAGGTAGGTATTGAGGGAGCTTCTCAGATGGTTCCGTGATGGGAGCAGTGGTGATGCTACTATTCAGAGATGGGAGAGCTGCATCTCTTATACTGTGTATATTGTGCTCGTCTTGTTCACCGAGTCTGCTGTAGAAGAACATAATAAATAAAAAGAGATTATTACTTGAATATTTATAAAGCCACTTTTTTTTGTTTCCATCCCTACTTGGTTTAGATCAGGGCTGTCAAACATCATGTTCTGGCCAAGCCCACACCCAAATTAGTGAAGGGGGAAAAAGTCCTGATACATCATGAGACGCTGCCATGACACTGTGAGTTTGACACCCCTAGTTTAGACTCTCCACTCACTAACTCAGAGTGATACAGAGTTTTAGACCCTTTCAAGAGGCTCAAAATCACAATGGATTGAATGAGGGACAGATCAGTTTTCTTTTCTTTTTTTAGAAACTAATTATCACCAATGACATGACATGGCATTAACGAGCAAATAGCTAAGAGGGATGTACATTATTTATGGACCATAACACACACATACATTTTAAAAAGAGCTTTCAAAATTGGAAAATGAGTCTTAAAATAACAAAGACAATTTCAATATAAAAATCCGTACTGAGATACAAGCCCCTCCACCCAAAAATCCTAAACTTTCAATACATGTTCATGGACTCTGACTTAGTAGTGAATAAATAAGAACCTGATACATACTTCTAAATGGCTGAAAAAATAAATAAAAGAACAATTACTAGAAAGCAGAAAACATAACATTGTAGCCTGGAAAAGCTATAGAAAATAGAATGGAACTAAAATGATCAAGAGTTGATATAACTGTCCTATTTCTGGTTGGATTTCTGAAACGTAGGAAAAAAAACCTGGAGGAGAACTACAATGCTGATCCAGACCTCAAAAAAATCCAGTTTGACACACCTGATCTAGAGAAACTTTTCAAAGCTATCAGAAAAATCAGAATATCGGACTTTATTCTCTGTCTTGCTGGTTTCCACAAAGCAGCTGCTCCTTAAAAGCATGACTCGTTTTACTTGTTATGAAAAGTAGGGATATGCAGCAGTCTGGAATTCTGTTGTCTCCAGCTATTGCAATGCACACTATCCAGATTTTTTTTTACTTTCTTATCAACAGTAGTTAGGTCTGAGGTGTTATGCAGCAGATGCTTGTCAGTGGTTAAGTAAATGCCATAGTTGTTAAGTTAAACAAAAGTTTGCTATGGGCCTGTTGAAATAAATGCCAGTTTTCAGCAAAATTGTGGTGAAAATGCAAGCCATGTGATCATGGGTGAGCACAAATGGTTGTACATACAGGCCAGCTGCTGAACTCCTGACATGTGGAGGACATGTGACTGTGAGGGAGGAGAGCTAGCACTGGGAACTTTAGAACTGAGTTGTAAAGTACTTCAAGGAGGTCCGTGGTAACTTGGAATGGTTGCTAAGTGACCAGTTGCAAGCCGAGGACTTTGTGTACTTTGTCTATTTTGTGGTCCCAACAGTTCTTGCTTGCAAGCAAGTGGCATCTCCTGCTGATATTCCAATGCATCATTGTTGCTACTTTGACATTCTGTTGGCATTTTTATCTATCTATTGAGTTTTTCCCCAAGAAGCTGTCCTCTTCGAAATAGGATGTAGACATTCCAATTATGCTCCATCAGGTGATTTTTTTTAAAAAAAGGATTGTTGTTAGCAGCAACTATCTTTTTCAATCTGTCAATGTTGTTGTCTTATGTGTCTTACCACACATTACAGTTAATATATTACTCTGATGCTTGTCTAATTGCAGTAATGCAATTACTCTGATTCCCCCGCAATGCCGGCTGGGGAATTCTGAGGGTTGAAATATACATGTCTTAAAGCCACCGAAGATGACAAACACTAATCTGATATATTAAATAATATACTATTAAGTAAGAAATACACAGGGTTTTTGCTTAGGAGTCAAATTCCAACCAGTGTAATAGCCTTTGGTGACCCCCATCTGATAGCTTAAATTCAAAAAGTAATAGATTGTTTCCTCAGAACTGTTCTGATTACTCTCTTAAAAGCTGCAATGCATATCTTAAATTTGAAATTAGAAAAAATCATAGTTAACAGAATGCAGCCAATCCCAGGAAATTATCTCATGAAAAATACTGATTTACACAGATCATGATTCTCCTGATCTTCCAATTATTCAGGGAGAGAGAGAGAGAGGGGAGGGGAGACAGAGAGATTAAGAGATTTACCTGTAAAGCTACTGTTCATTTCAGGAGTGTCATCCTCTTCATTCTCTGCATGTACTAAACCAGCATTTTGCATGTCATTGTAGGACTTGGTTCGTTTGGGAGTTGTCTGCTTGGAACTTGAGGGGAGATTTTGCAAAGTATCAGCATTATTCACTTTCCCACTGAGGGATTGGCTGGGAGGTTTGGGTGTTCCATAATAGTTACCTAGGAAATAGAAACACTTTTTATTTATTTATTTGATTCAATTTAGGCACCACCCAACTGCAGCTGGCGGAAGAGGCTCACAATATAAGTTTAAAAAGGAAAGGAAAAGAATCCTGCCACTCTACATAGCATAACAACAACAACAACAACAACAACAACAACAACAATAATAATAATAATAATTTGTACATCCTTTTTGGGTAGCCTCGTTTTTCTGGTTCTGCTTTGTAGTAGCATTTCATTACAGTGCAATTCTCTGACATGGTGTATTTCTGCCGTTTCTGAGGTTGTTCAGCTTCCAGTAGCCCTGCAGGCCCATGCCCTGGTTGCTCAGCTATGGGACCCGTGGCCTGTAGCCCACTTGTTGACAGATGCCCAGGCTCCCTAACACCCGACGCAGTCCTTGTTAACCCGGACGACAACCGAGCTGGTATAGGCTTTGTTCGGTTGTGTTTCACCATGATTCATTGCATGGGTTGTTGGGTGCACTCCGCTCTGCTCCTCGGCCGAGACCTCTCTGACATGGTTGGACCTGCTGGTAGTTTGCACTACCGCCAGCACAGCTCTGAGCTTCATTGGAGCAGTTAAGCCCCCTGCCACGTCAAGGCGGCACCCCCGAATACAGACTGACAAAGTTTTGGAACACAATATCCCGGATATCACGATTGTGGAGAAGAAAAAAGTATGGATCGTCGACATCGCCATACCTGGTGACAGCAGAATCGATGAGAAACAACTTGAAAAAGTCACCAGATATCAGGACTTGAGAATCTAACTGCAGAGACTCTGGCATAAACCAGTGCAGGTGGTTCCAGTGGTACTCGGCACACTGGGTGCTGTGCCTAAAGACCTAGGCGAGCACTTAAAAACAATTGACTCTGACAAAATCACCATTGGTCAGCTGCAGAAGGCCACCTTACTGGGATCTGCTCACATAATCTGCTGATACATCACGCAGTCCTAAACACTTGGGAAGTGTTCGACTAGTGATTTGTGATACGAAACCCAGCATAGTTATCTCATTTGCTGTGTATACTGTCATTTTTGTGTAGAATAATAATAATAATAATAATAATAATAATAATAATAATAATAATAATACACAACTACCAAGGGCTCCCGATCCATGTCCAATCAAGGCCTTGAAGAACAACCAGGTTATTAGGGAAAGCCAGTATGAATCTCAGAGGGGCTCATTTTAAATTTGCAAATTTTGTATGTCATCCCATTCAAAGTTTTCCTTTTCTCCCCTTCACTAGCTGCAACAATAGGCATTTCCCCGTTATTATTTATTTAGCGTATGGTACACAATGTCAGGGAAATCTGCAAAAGAGCTTTGGTGGCTCAGGCTGTTAATGCCTGCTCTTAAGATCCAGCTGTCTATAATTACTGTAGGCTCGAATCCCACCAGGCTCAAGGTTGACTCAGCCTTCCATCCTCTCGGGGTAGGTAAATTGAGGACCCAAGATTGTTGGGGGCAATTAGCTGACCTTGTAAAAATGCCGCTTAGTAACAAGCAGGCATATACAATGGAATGAAGGCTATTGCTGAGCGCATTGGGTTGTGCTCCAAAAATTGTAAGCCGCCCTGAGTCTTCGGAGAAGGGCGGCATATAAATGTAATTAAAAAAAAAAAATGCTAGAAACAATGCAGTCCTGGCAGCCTAAATTCTTTTATACAGGTATGAATAAGTTGCGGACCCTGACTTCCCATCAACTGGAAAACTTTAAACAGATGTCTGCTGTTTTATTTTGCAGCAACTCAACCATTTTTATTTTAAAAGGAGAAACAAAGTCTGCATTTTTAGGGGCACCAAGCATATAAAATCTAAACAAAATAAAAGGCAACTGAGACTAATGAAAGAAAAAAGGGAAGAAAAAAAAATTACGTTTGAATTTTGATTAGTTATCTCCAAAGAAATGCACACTAAATTAACACTGAAACATACTGACAGTGAACTTCTCACAAAATTCTACCATCACCTGGAAAAATAAGGGAAGGCTGAGATCATGTTCTTTAATAAATATCCTCAGCAGATGGTAACTTCATTTTTCTAAAAGCAACATTAAAAAAAATTGCAACCTACAGCCTAGAATATAAAACCATGTCACCTGCTTTAGAAGGATATGCTTTTAATGGTTGGAAGTCAAAAAAGAGAATCAAAAGACAGATCGGATACATCTAATTTCAACAGCAGAAAATTACTCCTAGACAACTGCATGTCAAATGTGGAAGCTGTTCTGCTCAAAAACGGATGTCCAGGAAAAGCTCTTCCAACTACGTTAGAGTCATTTTATCTCCCGTCTTGGTAGCATATGCTTGGAGATTTTCAGGATGGCACCAGGAAAATGTTACACATTTATCCCACTGCAATTGTCGAGCTTTGTACCTGCCAGGAACTGTTAAAATCCATGGGCTTGGCATAGCTCAGATTCCGGGGGAGAGCCCTCGGGGTGTAGATTTTTAAGAAAAAGTATTTTTTAGATGTGTTAAATCTATCTGACAGTTTTGTTTCCTGCTCAAAATATTCAGAAAATGACTGCCAAAAAAACAAGAAGTGTAGGGAGCAGATTTGAAATCTCATGAAGCTCATGGGCTGCCCACTCTTGTTTGAAATAACTGCAGACTCTCAATTAAATGCTTCCCTGGATTCAGTAAACTCAGTCATGTAAGTTGATTAATTCTTCCTAAACAGGAAAACTGAATTTCCTAGGCATTGTTAACAAAGGAATGACAAATGCCATATCTGCAAACACCAGGGTATCAGTTACTCTGCACATGTCACTTATGACAACCCACTTAAATTAAACCTTTTTTTTTAATGGGCAATTTCTTGTGGGTCCAAATCTGGAGAGATTTTTGGTATCACTGTGTGAGGCCTTGCGGATGTTGCAGTGAGAATACTGAAAACTTGGGAAATGAAGATTGATGACGGTGGTTGAGAAATGCCAAGCCATTCTTCCAGTTTCTGTAATAATGTTCAGTGCACAGAAATATGCCAGGTGCTTTATAACAGGGGTTGCCAACTTTTTGGACCTCAGGGACCACCAAACTCATAATTTTAAATCCCAGGGACCACTAACTGGTTCTGTGGGCATGGCCTAATCTGTGGGTGTGGCTTGGTGGTCATGTGACTGGTTGGGCATTGCTTGTATGTAAATATTATAAATATTTACCTAAATATTGAATTTTTATAAAAAAGAGCAACTTTTACCCAGAATCAGGCAAAACAGGCAGGCACATTGAGTTGCTCACAGAATCACAGATTGATTCAGAGATCTATCTATCTGCCATTGGCTAGCTCAGTCTGTCACATAAAATTTGCTTGCAAGCAAACTCATAAAATTTGCTAGCAAGCAAACTCACAAAATTAACTCACAACACACCATGTATGTAAATGTTAAATTTTTTATTTAAAAAAAGCAACTTTTACCCAAAATCAGGCAAAGCAGGTAGGCAGATTGAGTTGCTCACAGAATCATTCAGTGATCTATCTATCTGCCATCAGCTAGCTCAGTCTCTCAAATTTGCTTGCTAGTCTGCACTGCATAATAGAACCTTCAGTCCTAAGGGAGGTTTGGCTGTGCTTAAAAGCAGAGCCAAAGATCTAAAGACTAGCTAGAAAGCAAGAAATCCAACCATTTCCTGCTTCCTAGCTAATCTAAATCTCCCGGCACAACAGAACAGCTGATGGTCAGAAAAAGGAAAAATAGCAATTTAGCAGGCAAGTTTGCCCGGTAAGGAGTGAGTGGGCAGGGAGGGTTCCCATGGGCCATGTGGGCAGCGCAGCCTTGTGTTTCTGCACAGCCTGGATTAATTGCTTTCGGGGAGAGGGTGCTCTGGGGGTGAAATTTCTCTGCAGCCCACCAAAATTTTCTCACGGCCCACCAGTGGGCCACGGCCCACCAGTTGGTGACCACTGCTTTATAGAACAAAATCTATCCAGGAATGATCTAGTTTCAGCTAAGAGCCAAGCCTCAACACTGCAATCTAGCCCAACATCAATTTATTAGGTTTAAAAAAAAAGTCATAAAGAGAAGTACAACCTTAAGATGAACCATAGTAGAATTATATGACTAGTTTATGGAAAAGGACCAGGAGTGACATGATAGCAGTCTTCCAATATCTCAGGGACTGCCACAGTCAATCTATTCTCCAAAGGACCTGAGGGTAGGACAAGAAGCAAGGATGGAAACTAATCAAGGAGAGAAACAAGAACCAAGGAGAAATTTCCTAACAGAACAATTAATCAGTGGAATGACTTGCCTCCAGAAGTTGTAATGCTCCAACACTGGAAGTTTTTAAAGAAGAGACTGGACAACTATGTCTGAAATAGTACAGGGTTTCCTGCCTGAGCATCAGGTTGGACTAGAAGACCTTTAAGGTCCCTTCCAACTCTGTTATTCTGTTATACAAATACTACTAGAAACTAGACTAGACCATTAACAGGATGCTACTTTCTAAACCTCTCTGGATCAGAGGGATGGGAAAGCCCATTTAAATTTTCAATGGGGTGAACTTTCTCTCACCCGTACCCTGATCTACACCTAATATAATCTGCTTCTGGAGGAGACTGAAGCTGAGGAAAATTACTCAATAGAGTGATTCCTTTTCAAAGGCCTTGCATAAATCAGTTCTAATGAACATAAAGGCTTTAGCTTCAATGCAGATGCAGGACCTTTAAACTCCTTCTTCATTTTGGATTTGAAACGCACATGTATACATTATTGATACAGAGGAAATGGCTTCTTCTAGTAAAAGCATTAATGGGAATAATGAGTGCTCTTACAGCACATCCTGTCTCTCTTATTTGTATGCTCTATATAATGCCAGGGTAGCAGGATGATGAATGGGGAAGAAGATTGAAAAAGATTGGGGGAGCAATAGGAAAAGAAAGCACTTCTTTAGACCATCTTACTGTAGTAGTTGTGTTGAAATAGTCGACAAAAGTTCCATAAGCAACACAGTTTCTTCTGATAACTTCTATAATGCTGTAATATCCTTAAATATTTTTTTTTAAAAAAACAATTCCTTTAATTGGAAAGAAAGAAAGAAAGAAAGAAAGAAAGAAAGAAAGAAAGAAAGAAAGAAAGAAAGAAGGATGGATGGAAGGAAGGAAGGAAGGAAGGAAGGAAGGAAGGAAAGAAAGAAAGAAAGAAAGAAAGAAAGAAAGAAAGAAAGAAAGAAAGAAAGAAAGAAAGAAAAAGAAACTGGGCATTTCTTTCTTTGTTTGCTAAATTTATTGGCTGCACACTTTTTTGGAAGAATAATCCTCTGTTCCATAAAAGTCTCATGTCAACTGAGGTGGACAAAGAAAAGCCAGAATGAGGTAGAAGGTACAGAGATTGGGAAAGTTTCCTCTTCAGCTTCCTTTCTGAAAAAAAAAATCGTATTTCTCTGATTACGTATGCCCAGATGGAAACCATTTGGTACATTCGCTCATGACATGTTTTCATATTTTTGAACGATTGCTGATTCTTAACAGTGGCATACCCGGCACATTTGACACCAGAGTGGTCACCTCCACTCACTGAACAGCACCATAAGAGCTTGGAACCATGGTCTACTTCATCTCCATCCCTGTGCTGCCTAGCAAACAACTGATTAGATAAAATAAGATAACTTTTATTGTCATTTTTTACTGTGAGCCCACTGGCCCAGATTAAAAATGAAATTCTGTTGCCTGCTCTGAAAAGAAAGTATGTATCTACCCATACATAACACACATATACACATGCTATACACATACACATGCTACACGGAACGGAACAGACAGAGTTGGAAGGGTCTTCTAGTCCAACCCCCTGATCAGGCAGGACACCTATACCATTGCAGACAAATGATTGTCCAATCTATCTCTCTGTCTCTCTACATACACACACACACAATTTCATATATGTATATTGATTGATGTACATATATACAAACATACATATAAATATTAGTCACTGTCCATTTTGAATACATAGTGGAAAAAGGAAATTTGAGCATTCACAAGGTTGATGCTAGGTGGAACAAAACTGTGGCTGAATCTGGATGTTCTGCTTCCGATACAATGAAGCCTTCTCCCAGAGGATAACAAGGATGTGGAGCGTCCCAGACAATCCTGCGGACTCTGCTCAAGCATCGCTTATATGCTATGTCCTGGATAGAAGGGAGTGAATTGCCAATAATCTTTTCTTCTATCTGTTAGACTCTACTCCAAACATGCCATCCACCTTCCAGTCAGCCTCCTTGTCTTCAGTAGCACCTTCCTATTACCTGCTCCCAACACTCTGCCCTTGGAATGCTACTTCCCTTAAAATGGTTTTATAAAAGTCTCCAGTTTTGTAGACGAAACAACTGGTGACAATCTTGTTATGGTGTCACTCCATGAACTGGTGCAATCATTCATGTTCTGCTTCAGTTCATCTCCCACTCAGTTTAACAAGGCTGTAGAACAACTTCTGCCAGTTTAGTATTCAAAACAGAGTATTGTCACTCTTATGTGGAAACTAGTCATTGTTCTTAGGTCTTTAAATTCTTGAGCCTAGGTTGGTTGGAGAAGATTGTGATCTGTGACCTGTAGCTAGGGGTGGGATTCAAATTTTTAACAACCGGTTCTGTGGGCATGGCTTAGGTTGGTGGGCATGGCTTGGTGGTCATGTGACTGGGTGGACATGGCTTGGTGGTCATGTAATTGGCTGGGCGTGGCCAACTCAGCATCACTCACATCGAGGCACGCATCTCCTTGCCTGGCCTCTCAAGACTGTGGGGATGCTGCAACTGTCATAAGTGTGAAAAATGGTCATAAGTCACTTTTTTCAGTGCCATTGTAACTTTGAATGGTCACTCCACACAAGCAAAGTACCAGCAAAGGAGGGGGAAAAAACTCCAGAGAAGTTCCTGAGACAGGAAGTCTAGTCCTGCCAAGAATGTAATAAGGGTTAATGGAGAGGCAGTTTCTGTAAGCAACACCAGAATGTTTCTTTCCTGCCTTCCTTACAGTATTTATTTATTTATTTATTTATTTATTTATTTATTTATTTATTTATTTATTTATTTGACTTGTATGCCGCCCTACTCCCTAAGGACTCAGGGCAGAGAACATTAAAACAGAACAAATTTACAATAAAAAACAAATAAAACAAGCCGAATACATTAAAACATTAAGAAAATTAAAACCCTCACCCCCCGGTCATTCCAGGCCGCCTGTTGAAACAACCAGGTCTTCAGGTCTCGCAGAAGGAGCAGAGGTCAGGGGCCAAACGGAGATCCACGGGGAGCTGATTCCAGAGGGCAGGCGCTCCCATGGAGAAGGCCCTAGCCCTGGGAACTGCCAGCTGACAATGCCTGACTGACGGTATCCCAAGGAGGCCCCTCCTATGAGAGCGAACAGGGCGAGTGGTAAGTGATGCTGGCAGGAGGTGTTCCTTGAAGGCGACCCGGGAGACAACCGGCAACCAATGCAAGCCGCGCAGGAGGGGTGTAACATGGGAGTATCGGGATACTCCCATCACAGCCCGTCGGCGCATTCTGCACCAGCTGTAACCTCCGGGTCATCCCAAGGGCAGCCCCATGTAAAAGCGTTGCAGTAGTCGATTCTGGAGGTGACGGCATGAGTCTTGGGATTCACCGGCGGAGTCCAGCTGGAACCAGCCAAAACTGGACAAAAGCCCCCCTGGCCGCAGCTCCCACATGCTCCTCCAAACTGAGCTGTGAATCCAGGAGGATGCCCAGATTCCTCGCCCTATCCACGGGGGGCAACACGGGGGGATTAGGCCAGTAATTTCTTATAACAACCGGTACTCCGAACTGCTTAGAATGTTAACAAGCGGTTCTACCGAATAGATGAGAACTGGTAGAATCCCACCCCTGCCTGTAGCAGTTTTGCAGGCCAGAAGTTCATCCCTGATGGATAGCTTTAAGGCTTCAGGTTTCCTTTCTTTGCCTTGGACTGGAGACAACTAGGACATAAAATGACCCCAAGCACAATTATTTTTCATGGTAAAATTCAACAGCAAATGGAGCTTGGGCTGTCACTTACAATCCATAATTCCCAATCTAGGAGCACCTCCTTTACCATGACATTTATATTCCTGCTTGTCTTAGGGAAAACAAGGCAATATAACTGAATTCTGTATGATAAGGTAACCTGAGAAGTTGTAAATGGCTTAAAATCACAATGTGAATGGGAATTCAAACCTGAGTCTTCCTAACCTCAGTCCAACAATTTAATTGCTACCTTAAACTACCCCAACACACACAGACATACACACTACATTTTTCTATCTCATTCAAAATAGGAATTAAAAGGATATTAGACCAGATATTAAGAAACTATGCACAGCATCTTCAACTTTTAAGTTTACAGATAATTTCCCAGGAATTACCTTTTCTTATACAGAAAGGATTCTACTTCTACCTGTACTTTCTACCTGTATCCCTTTTCTAGGAATCACAGTAAGATCACACTGTCCTTTGGAAAATGTCATTTACACCTGGTTTTAGTCGCCGATTGTAATTAAAGGTTACATTTGGTTCTCCCACAATGTGGAGAAACAAATGTCAAGACAGTTGTGAGACATTTCACATGGGTACATATGTTTTACACCACAAGTAGAAACAAATAATTCACTGATAACCTTTATAAAGGCTTCCTGTTAATTCAGTTTCCCCTGAATATTAACTAATAGAATAAAATATCCTTGTTTCTTTCTAAAAAGGTAAAGCCTGAAAACTTTCATCTGCATATCCATAATAGAGGTTATAAAACTGGGTAGGTCAGTTTAAAGCTAACTATTGAAATGTGGGCATTCTCTTAACTGCAACAGCTTGCTCCATTAATATTTGGAAATATTTATACCCATCTGATCCAGTGGGCTTGGGTGTGTGTTGATTTTTAATTTTTCTAAAAAAACTATCCCGATTTCCGGAGCTCTTCAATTGCACCCCATTTGTTCTTTTACCTCCTAATGATGTAAATTACTTCAGTCATCAACTCAAGAAAGCCCTACCCTATGATTTAGCACAACACACCCACTGCAAGTAATGAGAGCAGTCAAAGCAAAGCTTATGTAGAACAAATCAACCTCTAGTCTGCAGGCTATTCATTGCAAGCAAAGGGAAGGAATGAGGGGGTGGTGGGAAAGAGAAGGAACCCTGAAGGAAATGCATCACACTTTTACAAACTATTTGGGGAGCCATGAGAAAGGGGGCGGAGAAGGTCTACATGTAATTCCAATCAATGGTTGTCTAATCATCATAATCTTCGCCTAAGCCAGGATCGTGTTTGCATAACCTTTTACATTTTGCAGTGAATTTATGCAGCCACCGTAATTTAGTGATAAAAAAATACACATTTAATTAATAATGTGGTGGTTCCCACAATGTGCAAAGAGGAAAACTTCCTTGCCTCATCAATAGTAATGAATGAATGAAACAAACAATTAGGCAAGTTTGTACTGTGGTTTCTATTTCTGGGACCAGCAAAGCGTGGTTAGAGGTTTTGTTTTTTGTTTTTAAAAAGATGAGAAGCAGAAGATAACCAAAAGAAATACAAGATTTTTAGTAGGATTGCTCCCTATTGTAAGGTCCCTGTAAAAGTCCATAAAACCAAAGTCACTAAAACAAAGCCCTAAGGATATCTCAATACTGCTAATTTATATTTTTAAATTATTGTACTAAACCTCAAAGCGGGGGTGGGCTTCAAACTTTTCAGCAATGGGTTCCCTGCCCGATTGCTGGGTGGGCGTGGCCATGGTGGGTGTGGCCTAGTTGGCCTCCTGCACCACGGTGGGGAGGGGGCGTTTTTGCCTTCCCCAGGCTCCAGAGGCTTTCCTTGAGCCTCTGGGAGGGTGAAAACTGCCTCCCCCGGCTCCTGGAGGCTGTCCCGAGGCTGGAAACGGGCCTGTTTTCAGACTTCTGGAACTTTCAGGAGGCCTGTTTTTTCCCCCTCCCTGAGTCTCTGTGGGGGCCCTGCACTTACCTCACATCCAAAATGGGTTGTGTGGAGACTCCTGGGAGAGGCAGGGCGGTATGGGAGGGGCGGGGTGGGCAGGGCCAGCCAGGGGTGGGATTTGGCGGTTTGCCCAACCAGCCATAACATTAGCTACGTTAGCCTGAACCCAGGAGAACCCATAGCAGCCCACCGCTGCCTCAAAGTAATGTTTGCTTCTGGATCCAAATCAAGGTGTTGGTCATTACCTTTTAAAGCTCTTTATGGCATGGGTATCAGAGGAGCTATTTCACTTCAATGGGATTAATCTGTCCCATTCGCTCCACGAAAGAGGCCTATTTGGATCCCATTCTGCCAAAGAAGTTCAGCTGGTAGGGGGTCCAAGAAAAGAGCCTTTTCTGCTGTGGCTCCTGCCGTCTGCAATATGGTGAAGTCTGTACCCAAACTCCTGGTTTCTGAGTAACAGAATAAGAGAGTTGGAAGGGACCTTGAAGGTCTTCTAGTCCCAACCCCCTGTGAGGCAGGAAACTTCCAAAAGAGCCTTAAAACCTCGCTCTGATGGCTGGCCTTGATAAAGGCGTATTATGATGGGGCCGGCTGGCAGGGTTCGTTATTTAATGCTGTTTACATGTCTACTTTAACGATAAGAACAACTAGGAAGAGCAGTTGAGGGCCTGCCACAAGGAACAGGGAGTCCAAAACCCCTGAAGGAGGGACAAGAAGCAATCGACGGAAAATAATCAAGGAGAGATGTAACCTGGAATTAAGGAGAAATTTCTTGACAGCGAGAGGAATTTACCAGTGGAACGACTGCCTCCAGAAGTCGTGGGTACACAAACACTGGAAATTTTTAAGAAGAGATTGGACAACCACCTGTCTGAAATGCTATAGGGTCTCCTGCTTGTGCAGGGTTGGACTAAAAGACCTCCATGCTCCCTTCCAACTATATTATTCTGTAAAAAGACTCTAACTGTTTTTAGTAGCAAGATGAAATTTCTACATGTGTCTTAGTTCTTTTCCCTACGGGCCTTCACTTTAGTGAAGATTTGCATTTAACTTATTTTTAAAAGTTTTGAGTCAGACTGAAAAGAATTTCCATATGCAGTAAAAGAGGGAGAAATGATAAAGATCTATAATTAAACTTGCAAGAAAACAGACTTGATGAATAGTTCTTAAATTTGTAAGAATGGCCACTCCCCTTCTTTTTAATGGAACGTTTCAGTCATTCTTTTTAATATGCAGCCATTCTTCCTCCCGATAATCCAAGAAAAGGCGTTACAATGATTGCTATAAGACACCCAGAAATATATCAATTATCACCTCTTGTGGCTGGATTGGCATAGCAACCTCTTATTTAGAAAGCCTTTGCAGAATGCCTTTATATTTGTTATTATAAGAATTATTTCCTATTGTTTCAAAAATCTCCAACTAGCAAAATCTTTGTTAGCTTAAAAAGAAAGTTAAGTAAACTTGAGAGAGTTTAAACATTAGCAAACTGTGCAGTAGAGGAGCGGGAAAAGATAATACAAAATAGCTCTGAACATATTTGACTCAATTCTGTGAAGCTTTCTTCTAATTAAGAATGCATAGAAATGCAGCTAAAAGGGGCTTAAATGGCCTGCAAGATCATTAACAAATCAATGAAGTCCAATGTTATTTAGGCTCATGTGTCCAGCTATCCAGACACCCAGGCATTTTCAAATAAACAAATTACAGGAAGCAATAAGTAATTGTTCACCACAGCACACATTAGGGTGTAGGCTGAAATAAACCTCAATATCACAGCTAGTCCTTGACTTATGATCACAACTGAGCCCAAAATTTCCACCGCAAAGCAAGGAGGTTGTTAAATGAATAGTGCCCATTTTACAAATCATGGATGGGGGGTGAGGTTGGGAACCCCTGCTCTATGGCTATTGTATTCAGATAGTCCTTGACTTATGACCATAATTAAGTTGTAATTACAATTGAGTCCCAATTTTTTGTTGCTAAGTGAATTATTTGTTAAGTGACTTTTGCCCCTTTCTTCGTGCCACAGTGAATCACTGCAACTGTTAAGTTAGTAACACAGATGTTCAGTGAATCTGGTTTCACCATTGGTTTTGCTTGTAAGAAGGTCACAAAAGGTGATCAGGTGACTCCAGGGCACCGCCACCATCATAAATATGAGTCAGTTGCCAAGCATCCCAATTTTGATCACATGACTATGGGGATACTGCAATGGTCAAAAAACATGTGAAAAAACCAGACATAATTATTTACTTTATTGTCATTACACCTTGTGCAATGAAATTAAATACCATCTTCAGTGTACAATTTATGACTATGAAAATAAACACAAACACACATCCTTCACATTCTATACATTGAACTGAAAACCCCTGAGACCTCACCAACACTGCATTATACAGCAGAATTCAAAAGAGCTACTGCCCTGGGATAGAAGCTGTTTTTCAGCCTATTTGTGCTTGTTTTTATTATTCTGTACCATATGCCAGATGGTAATAGTTCAAAAAAAGGGTGCCCAGGATGAGATGGATAAATGACTTTTTCAGTGTTATTGTAACCTTGAATGGACACTAAATGAATTGTTGTAAGTCGAAGATTACCTGTATACCTTGGACATAAGGTTCACCAATGTAGGAAAATATATAGCCATATATTTTTGTAGGCAACTAATGTTAATACATAACGTTAAACTTTAATGGATTCTTTCTATTGCTGATTTTTTGTGTTGTGGTAGAGATAAGATAAGATTTCCTCCCCCACTACAAAATATTTCAGTGGATTCCTTATAAACACTCAGGAGTGCCACAATGTAATCTTAAAACTTTCCAAGATGTTCTCCTTTCAACATTCAAGGTGTCTCAGAACATACCTTCATAGGTTCCTACTTCAAGAAGAGTTCCGCTTTTTTCAAGTTCAAGAAACTCTTGTACGCTTAGAAAGTTATAGTCCACACCAGGCACTTCTCCTTCTCTTGGAGGACGTGTGGTGCCTAATTAAAGAAAAAAACAGATAGAACAAGATGAATATTGATGTTACAAGAGTACTATTGGAAAGAAACAAATATTACATTTTGATAATGCTGAGAGAAACAGTGGTGGCCAGGTGGAATCTTCTGTGTGAAAAGTCAATGTAGAGAAGCCAATAGAGAGTTTAAAGCAGCACCTCTTGGCCTAAGTATGGATAACTATCACTATTTCATTTGCTTTTGTCCCTGTTTGTCAGAGGGGAGAGGAAAAGAGGGGAGGGGAGGGGAGAAGGACAGAAGGGAAGGGAAGGGAAGGGAAGGGAAGGGAAGAGAAGAGAAGAGAAGAGAAGAGAAGAGAAGAGAAGAGAAGAGAAGAGAAGAGAAGAGAAGAGAAGAATTTTCTCTCTAGAAATTATTTCTTAAGTGCTTTCTATTTTTTTTTAAACTTCATATTTATATGCCGCCCTTCTCCAGAGACTCAGGGCGGCTTACAATTTTTGGAGCACAACCCAATGCACTCAGCAATAGCCTTCATTCCATTGTATATGCCTTCCATTGTATTTGAGTGGTTATTTGGGGAATAGGACTGGTTCTCTTACTGGAATCTTTCTATAACGTGAGCTTATTTCCATAATATATTCACATTTTTAACTATGACATCCTTCAAGGGATATTGTTTTATGCATCTTCTGTTTCTGTGATAGTCTGTTTTTCTTAATCTACGTGCCAAGTACATGCTGAATAGAAATTCCTCTCAAATACCTAGCCTACTTATACAAGGAAATATGAATTAATTTCACAAAGCTTTCCCAAATAGGATAATACTTGCATAAAATAGAGTGGGAAGGGGTAGAGAGAGCTGTTGCTCATAATCTTGATACAATCAAATAAAAATTGAACACTAAGCACTCCGAGTGATGTATATTTAACTTTCTCCGGGTAGAGGTAATTCACTGTACTTTATTCTGAGTATCTCTTCAAAACACAGTTCCTGTATCCTTGGAGATTCACCGAGGAGAAAATAAATCTATATCTTATTCATATTAAGGAAAAGATACACCCTACAACTGAGACACAGCTGTAATGCTTTGAATCCTATACAAATGTGATTTTAGTAGTATTTAGTAGTATTTTTTTGTTCCAAGTGCTCAGAACAAACACATCTGACCATGTCAAATGGGCTGGTTTGAATCAGCTCACTGCTCTTCCCCAGCTCTCAGCACTGACTGAGCTATAGGTCCATTGATTTACCTTCTTTCAATTTTATCTGGGCTCCAGGCCCAAATACAGGATCAGTGACACTGTGTCACTTCTCCTTCCATGGAACTAACCAAGCTACTGACATCCATATTTTGCATTCTGAAGAGCAATGGTCGCTTCTGGCTTTGTGGCTTCAAAGCAAACGTTCCCCAACTGCAATTCAGAAACAAACTAAGGGAAACAAGGGGTAAAGAAATCCCCGCCTTCTCTTTTCTTGTAGCAAAATGACAGGCTGCTGGCTGGACACACGCCTGACAGATGGCATTTGAAAAGGATTTTATGAACCATCTGGGGTGTTTACAATGAGTCTAAACCACAGTTACCACCAACCTAGGGACATTTTCCTCCTCAATGTGGTTTAAGCAGAGAGATACAAACACAGGAAAATCGAAAGCAGTACGTTTTTCTAGCATTGTTGCATTAACGG
Organism: Naja naja; assembly: GCA_009733165.1. Classification (NCBI taxonomy): domain Eukaryota; kingdom Metazoa; phylum Chordata; class Lepidosauria; order Squamata; family Elapidae; genus Naja; species Naja naja. The sequence goes on from CM019149.1 coordinate 45,466,604, forward strand.
TAAGTGCCAAATTCTTAGTTGAATTCATGAGCTGAACATGCAGCAAATGTTGCTATCATGTCGTAACAAATTCTGAAAAGCAACTGATTTTATGGAACCACCTTCAGAAAATGTTCCTGGAGTGGAGATCTAAACATAAGTTTTCTTTTCAACATGCACAAAATAACAACCAATGCCAAAAGGGTTAGTTTTGTAAGAGGGGAGCTGTGTTCGTCTATGTTTTGCCAAAAAAAAAACCCAGGAAAAATCTGGTAGCATCTTTGCAGACAGACCAATTTTATTAAAAAGCATATGCTTTTATGAAGTGCAGCTCATTTAATCAGATGTTAGCATTAGAAATCACAACAATACATGAAGAATTTCGATATTTGGGGCAAAAGACCCGAAACAACCAAGAAACAGTCACAAGAAATTACTGAATTCTGAATAAATTTCATGTAAGCAAATTTTGATGTGAAAATGCTCTTATGCAAATGTAAGTTTATTGAAAATCTTATCAAATGTCTGCCAATATTTGTAAACAAAAAACTTTTAAAATTTATGTGCATTGTAGAATCTTCAAAAAAAAAAGTCTTACTGTTCTATAAAATCTATTGCAAGTATGTTAGATGTCAAGAATGCCATTTATTTGGCAGAGAAATCGAACTTGCTTTCCTTGGTTTTATTTATATTGCAAAAGCCTTTAAATATGACAAGTTTCAAATCTGTCACAAAAACAGAATGATACACTGACTGGTTTGAATCTCCTAGCTTTAAACTCCTTTAAAGAATCTTAAATTATATCTTAAATCAGGAAGTTAGTACGAAAAATCATGGTTCTTGTTATCTTTTTCTCCCCTTTCCCAGGGATTTTGGATGTGCAAGGTTTCCTCTTATACTGCTTAATAAATGTTGACACTCAGCAGCTAAATTAATTCCAAACTTGCTTACCATAATCTTAGAATGACACTTCAAGAACTTGCCTTTGGTAACCTCAATTGATTTTCCATTAGATTCAAATATTTATCTAATACTACAGAGCAATTAAAATATATACTAGTCTTAAAATGATTCACATGGCTTGGGAAAACCATTACAGATTCAAAACAGCCTACTTTACATTACTGTTATTCTATATCAATCCAATATTCTCTGATTTGAATCTAGCAAGGAATCCTAGCTTAATACAAATCAGAATAATGATATAATGCTTGATTGGTGGAATATTTGGTCTAGATACTTAAGGCTGTTTTCTATGACGTGCAAAAGACCAGGTCCACACATGAAGGTCCAGTTAAACTGATTTATTGCTAAAGTCTATGTACAGGCATTTTTTTTTCAACTAACCATCAACACCTGATCAGGTTAGGCACCTGAGGGAATTTGGATTTAGTTTGCTTGTGCCTACATAATGATTCTAGGCTGATTCCCCTTTTCATTCTGCTCCCAGATTCTGCCATTCCTTCTCCTCCAGCAGGGGTGTCAAACTCATGTCATCATGGCTGCATCACATGATATATTGGGACTTTTTCCCCATTTGCTAAACTGGGCATGGGTCTGGCCAGCACATGACGCATCTGTCCTGTGGGCCGGGAGTTTGACAGCCCTGTCCTACAATTTCTTGGCCTCCCAAAACTACTGTCCATGCTTTCTTAAATATGGTAATCCCAAATTTACATTATACCATCTAGATGATCTTGCCAATTTATACTTGCATGCAATATCATGAAAGCAGTTTTTCTTTTGTACCCTCTGGCACAACCCCATATGCACATGCACTTAGCTCAGAACAAGAAAACACAGCCCGGTCTCTTGATCAAACCACAATTTAGCATTCTCCCCACTCTTCCTTCAGTCCTTATCACATTTATTTATTTATTTATTTATTTATTTATTTATTTATTTATTTATTTACTTATTTATTTATTTAGTCAAGCGATTATAGGATAACAGGTATAAGTATAACATAGTTATGAATACATGAAATGGATACATATAAGGAAAATAAAAAGAAACATTGTTAAGTCATGTTTCTCAGCGCTGTGGTGTGAAGATGGGTGAATCTGAAGAATTTTGCCAAAAGATGCAAGTTAAAAAACCCAATGCCACTCTCTTTTGCAGATGTTCAATGGCATTTGTCCTCAACCTGTGCTTTCCACAACATTAAACTTTCACTCCATTAACCCCAGGAGCTTGGGCATTGACCTTGCAGGTTTGGAGAAGTACTCAAAGAAAGATAGAAAGTATCACTTTGCTGATGGCTTCTGTATATTTATTCTATTTAAAAGAAAATAAAAATAGGAAGGCATATTCTATTCAGATGAAATATAAATGTGATTAGTTGATTGATTACATGTAATTAAGTCAGTGTTTACTATAAGCCACCATGTAGATAGATTTTCTCCAGAATGATCTGTCCTCAACCTGGTCTTTCAGGTCTTCCGACAAAGCACCAATCCATCCACCTCACCTTGTTGCTGGTCATCCTAATTTTTAATTCATCTACCCTTCCCAACATTATGGATTTCTCACGAAAACTACAACAGGTCTCCACATAATGCACTCAAAATATGAAAGTTTGAGCCTGGCCATTTGTACTTGAAGTGAAAACTCTAAACTGATTTGCTCTAGTATCTATTTTTTTATTCATATTTATATGCCGCCCTTCTCCGGAGACTCAGGGCAGCTTACAATTTTTGGGATACAACCCAGTGTGCTCAGCAATAGCCTTCATTCCATTGTATATGCCTGCTTATTACTAAGCGGCATTTTTACAAAGTCAGCTTATTGCCCCCAACAATCTTGGGTCCTCAATTTACCTACCCCGAGAGGATGGAAGGCTGAGTCAACCTTGAGCCTGGTGGGATTCGAGCCTGCACTAATTGCAGGCAGCTGGAACTAAGTGCTAGGCATTTAACAGCCTGTACCACCAAGGCTCTTTATTTATTTTCTTTGCTACCTAATAGTATTCTCAGGAGTTGGTTCTCCAACACCAACATTCAAAGCATCTATACTCTTTCTATTCTGCTTCTTCAAATCTCGTGTGTGTGTGTGTGTGTGTGTGAGAGAGAGAGAGAGAGAGAGAGAGAGAGAGAGAGAGAGAGAGACAGAGACAGAGAGACAGAGAGACAGAGACAGACAGAGACAGGGAGACAGAGAGAGAGAGAGACAGAATTTCTAGGGCAGCTGGTTCACTACAAAGAATAGTCTCTTTGTATGTCTCGTACCCTTTCGAAATTGGAATGGGTCTCTTCCATTTGCTCCCTGCAAATGTTAAGCCATGTACAAAGTGTGAGCTTAAAGCTAAGCAGTAACTGTGACCCTGTCCTATTCTTCTCAAACGAGGCCATCTTAAATGGACCCCTCTTTCCATTCTGAACTTTTGAACTAAATACTGAAGTCATATACTTGCCAACTTTAATATCTTCAAGCAACTAAGGGAGCCCAGGTTACTTAAAGGTCATCTTCTGCTGATGACATCAGCTGACAAACAGCAGAGGCCTACTTCCTTCTGCCTCTGTCACCTAAATCACAGTGGACAGCCAGAGTTCTGCAGACCTGCTGAAGGCAAGAAGGCAACCTATTCCATCTTCAGAAGGGGCAACCTGATCATTGACTAGGCAAAAAAAGTATAACCATATATGACACATAATTAGCAATTTCCCAGTTAATTGCGATTAAAAAAAAACTGAGAAAAATTGCACCCAGTCTTTGAACACACTCAGGGCATCTAACTTTTCTACTTCTGACGGCACTGCCAAGGTACTTTACCTGGCTGAATGATTTGAGAATAAAGTGCCAAACTGAATCAGAACAGCAACTAAAATATAAGATGCTTCAAGAAAGATGTGGCTTGACTAGAAAGCAGATGGAAAATAATACGTATTATTTTATCCTCGACCTCTAGATGGCAATTCCTATACAGGCCATCTGCAAAGCTTCATTTGAGGCGATTTCTTAGCAAGAAGATACATTTAATAAAACCTGCCATACTGAGCAAGACAATACTAAAAATTACCCCTTGACATCCACTGGAGGCGTGAGTAGAGCGGAGAGGAAGAAAGTATGCATTGTGACTTCGCGATGTAAACTTAGTCTCTTACATACTTGTGCTGAATATCATAATGTAAGTACAAAAGGCTGGAACTTGTGACATCATAATATCTGTTTTGTCAATTTGTCATCCCTATAGCTAGCTGCAGACTCCAGTGCTTGAGATACTAACAGATTGAAATAGAATAATGGGTATGTTTGTGCGCATGTGTGTGTGTGTGTGTGTGTTTTTTTTGCAAGTTCTTTCCTTTCCCAGGACGGCCATATACATATGAATGCCTGCCTTTGTATTGTAAACATTTATTTCATTTAACTGCTTGCTAATGCAGCAGGCAGGAAACATTACTGGAGCAGGTTTACAACCACAGAAGCTATAGGAAGGGCCAACATCACCAAATTCTCAGTCACTTCCTCCCTTTTCCTTACACACGTCCTTGATGCAGGTGGGAAGGGGTCTCTGTGTCTGCCCCCTTCTCTTTGCAGTGTGGTGTGCAAATGAAGGGAGGGACAGCTGCTATCTGGGACAAAAGACTTTTGTTCCTTCTTGACTCCTGGCTGGGCTGCAAGTGGGGGGGGGAGGTGGAGCAAAAAAGAAGAAGGGGCAACAGCTGTTGCTCTAAGCAATGTGTATTTTGCCATCTGAAGGAGGTATGCACCATATCACTAGTTACTGGCAGTGTAGTTCCTTGCAAAGCCCCATGACTGAGCTTCAGTTCCCTGAAAGTGGAGAGCGTTGATGGCAAAGATGGATTTTTAAAGACCAATTACTATAGCAGAATACAGCACTTGCACATCTCTGGAGAGATAGACATGTATAGGTCAGGAGTATATACTAAAGCCTCACTTTAGCAATAAAAGCAATTAAGCTCTGGTTGCTTTTTTTTTTCTCTTGGATCTGAACCAGAACTTCCTTTTGGGGAAAAAAAAGCCAGATCTCCTGCTGTCAATCCTTTGAGATGAGCCAAGTGAGGAAACAAGTACCACAAGGTCTGTAGAGATTCTTAGTCATTCAGGTTGTCCCAAAGGTGCTTTTTTCAGGAGGCAACTGGACTTCCTTTTTCTTTCGAAGACGTTTCGCTTCTCATCTAAGAGGCTTCTTCAGCTCTGACAGGATTGTGGGGACTGGAATGGAATATAAATCCTTCCATTCCCCACTATCCTATCAGAGCTGAAGAAGCTTCTTGGATGCGAAGAGAAAATGTCTTCAAAACAAAAAAAACAAGGAAATCCAGTTGCCTCCTGAAAAAGCACCACAAGGGTTACAACTAATCCTCAACTTACAACCATTCATTTAGTGATCACTCAGAATTACAACGGAACTGAAAAGAGGGAGTTATATGATTGGTTCTTGTACTTACAACTGTCACATAATGAAAATTTGGGCTGGATTTATGGATTTATGAGGGTTGCAGTGCCCCAGGATGTGATTGCTATTTGTGCTCGTTCCAACCAGCTTCCGAAAACAAAGACAATGGAGGAAGCCAAATTTGCTTAATGAATGTGTGCTGCACTTAAAGACCAGTGATTCGCTTAAGTACCATGTCAAAAAAAATCATAAAAAAATATCAGGTGTGACTCACTTAATAATGGCCTTGCTTAACAATGGAAATGGAAATCTATACTTTATTGTTCCTGGATATAAAAGCAGAAGCTTGAAAAGTAGTTTTTCTCTGTTCCTCTTGTACCAAAATGAATCGAAGCAGATTATTTTGAATCTCTTTCTCATGTTCCCTCCTTTTCTGAGGCTGTGTAATGGAAGTTGGTGAGTTGCCACTTATTTTCTCATTTAGTTTCTCTTAACAATTCCCTTAAGGATTTTTGCACTGCTTTCTTAAGGTTATCTCTGTGTTCCTCTGCACCTACTGATTGATACTGGGGAAAATAGCAAGCAGCTATTAATGCTTTCTTTCTTCTTTCAGCAGGACCAGATGGATTTTGCAATCATCTCCAAGTCGATGAAGTCTATTTGAACAGGACCAATCTGGTGCAGTTTTACCATTCTTTTCTTTTGACTGTGCTAATTCAAAGAAATATGGAAAGGAGCCCCGATCTAGCTTTTAACATCTTTAGATGAGCTGATCCAAGAGGTTTTACAAAAAAAAAAAAAAAAAAGACTAAAGACTGCAGATGACTGAGAAGAGAAAGAAAAACAGAACAGAAGTTGGAATCGGTGGACCAGAAAATGAAAGAACGGAATAAGGAAGTGGAAAACTCTTTGATCTAGCTGGAAATGGAGAGAGCCTCATTCTACCTGCGATTTCAGAATATGGAAGAGACGAAGGAAGAAGACTTAACAGCAATAATGGCTGAAATAATTGCAGAAGCTCTCCAAAGAGATAAAGAGCGAAATAATTAACGAATTGGACAAAGTTTATCGAGTTTACACGAACTATGCCAGAAGATTTAGATTGCCAAAGGAGGTCCACATCCGTTTTGTGTGGAAAAAAAGTGAGGGATATAATCTACAAAATCACCAGAGATGAGCCTAATGTCCTATAGAGGAAGAGAAATTATTACGCTGAAACAAATCCTGAAAAGAGTGCGTGAACAACGGAAAGAATATCGCTTCCTGGCTGCTCGACTTAATAAAAATAACATATTGTTTAGATAGATAACACCTGAGGGAATGTTGGTGTCATGGCAAGGGAGAAGATTAAGATAGATACCTTGGAAAAGGCGCAAGACTTCCACACTCAACTGGTAGGAACAGAAAAAGTGGGCAGCAGCAGAGAAGAATTGGAATCGAGCAGCCAAGAAGACCAACAATTAGAAACGAAAGAAAAAGAGCAGGAAAGAGAGGTAGAGAAAAGAGAAGAAAGACCAGAGAGAGAACAGAGTAAGAACAAGGGCACAAACAGAGGCAAAGAACAACAGGAACTAGGTAGTAACAACAAAGAAGGAAAATGGAAAATAATTTGAAAATATTGTCAGTAAACATAAATGGACTCAATTCTCCATCTAAACGAAATCAGACCTTAAAGAAATTGGTAAAACAAAAAATGGATATAGTGTGCCTCCAGGAGGTAGCTTTTAACATCTTTAGATGAGCCTCCAGACATATTTAACTGTGGTGGCAAAAGTTAATAGTTAATGTGACAAAAGAGCAAAGTCAAATGAAACAGCATCAGTTTTGGTTCTATCCTGCCTTCATGTATTCCTGGGAACGTGATGCTTCTCTGTGGAGGAAAAGTTCTAATTTTAATTCAAGTAGATGTCTCCTGTCCATGTTTATCATGGTTAAACGCTTCCCATTTTCTGAGTTTGCCCACTTCCCTAAAATGATAAGCCAACCACATGGCCTGATTAATCAAGATAGGCTAAACAGCAATCATTAGACACTATGGGCACCCAAGGTCTCTGGTACTGAACAATTAATCAGTGGAACAACTTGCCTCCAGAAGTTGTGGGTGTTCCAACAACTGGAAGTTTTTAGAAAGAGACTCAACTATGATTTATCTGACATGGTATAGGATCCAGCCTGAGCAGAGGGTTGGACTAGAAGACCTCCAAGGTCTCTTCCAACTCTGTTATTCTAACAAATCGGGGTGGCATAGTGGTTAGAGTGCAGTACTGCAGGCTACTTCTACTGACTGCCAGCTAACTGCAATTTGGCAGTTCAAATCTCACCAGGCTCAAGGTTGACTCAGCCTTCCATCCTTCCGAGGTGCGTAAAATGAGGACCCAGATTGTTTGGGGGCAAAATGCTGACTCTGTAAACTGCTTAGAGAGGGCTGTAAAGCACTGTGAAGTGGTACATAAGTCTAAATGCTATTGCTATAAGTGTGTCCTATAAAACCAGCCATGATTTGGAAACTATGCTTTATGGCTTAGCATGTTGTATGTACCTGGCTTGCACTTTATTGGTTAAAGTTATCATGCTTTAGCACAAAATCATAATGTAATGGCTTTAAAAAAAAGTTCCATTCTATAGAGATTTGAAAGTAGAAAGTTTGCTAATATCTGAGAAACTAAATGAAAAATGACTGTTCATAGGACTTAACTCTAGTGGATAGTGAAATAAGATGTTGGCTTTTTGTCACAACAACAGGCATGTCAGATTCATTATCCATTTTCCCCAGTCTAGCTGCAATAGGGTTGCTGCAAAGTGTTCCCTTGAGAGCCCTAAACAAATTTATTTCCCATGAGATGTGGGCTTCTATTTTCTAATCTCTGTATAATCGATGTGTTCAAAGGAAAACAGTAATGATTTAATCTCTTCCTATGGTCCTATTGCTACCTGCTGCAAACTCTCAAGCATCTCTGATACTCTCCTGGTAAGGAAGAAAGGTTAAGCAATCTCTGTTTGTTTCAGTAGAAAATTAGGGGCAAATATAGCATTCATATTTTAGCATGCTGTATTTTAGTCTTAGTTTATTTTTAGTTGTGTTTGAATCCAAGAGTGTTGATATATTTGCTATATACTATTAACTATAGTTACACTGGTTAGATATCTAACCAATGGCACATATCTATTTTTGTAAGTTTGCAGTCTGCATGTCCTTTGTAACCATAGATTGAACAATTGGATTTTATAAATGTGATACCTTTTTGTTGTCCTTCAGTGGTAGTTATTAGTTGAAATAAAAGTGATTAAATATTACAATATCTGGCTACCCTTACTTGGTAAGGCATACTTCTAAATAAGTATCTCTAGAATTGCATTCTTCTAGCTATAGAAGTTATATACACTATTATGCTTTAATTCATTTTTTTATCAGCCCTTTCCCCCTCCCCAGTCATGAAATACACACACACACACACACACACACACACACATGTATTGAACACAGATGCAGAGTATATTTTTTCTGAACTGGTATTAGTAGTGATATGACATGTGTTTTCAGTATGAAAATATGTTGAAACACCCTTGGCGGTCCCTGGATAATATTTATTAATATTCTGTCTTTAAGGTTATTAAAAGTTGGTTTTAATAAAATTTAGCAGCCAGAGGTATGGAAAATAAGTGCAAATGACAGACCCAAGAGGGCACTGAAAATCTGGTTCTCAAACTAACCATGATATTTTGATATTAAGATGGTTGCTTAGCAACTGTTCGAAGTTATGACGTATCTCCCTGGAGGTACTTATGACCCAGATTCAAAGTTATGACCCCCTCCCACGTGGTCACATGGCAACTGGGCCACATTTATGGCTATTTGCAATATCTTTCCAGTTCTTGGGTATAAGAATTAGAGATAAAACTGTAGGGAAGAAAACAGATTTCTAGAAAGGTCATGCAAGGAAGAAAAGAAGGGGAAGAAGTTCTGGATTGCAAGACATCCAGTGGAAGAAGTAACAATAGCAATAGCACTTAGACTTATATACCGCTTTGTACTGCTTTACATCCCTCTCTAAGCTGTTTATAGAATCAGCATATTGCCCTCAACAATCTAAGTCCTCATTTTACTGACCTTGGAAGGCTGAGTCACCCTTGAAGCTGGTCAGGAATCGAACTTCTGGCTGTAGTCAGTGTTAGCTAGCAGTACTGCATTCTAACCACTGCGCCACCATGGCTCAACAAGGTGCCATCTGCTCTCAAATTGGAGAATGGAGCCTTCAATCCTACCCTTTGTTTCCTAGGAGTAAATCTCTGGTATATGATGAAGAGACATCATGATTTCACTGGAACTGGCTGTTGCCCAATTAGAAAACACACTTGTATATGTGTGTTTCAAACAGTACTGGAATGGCAGCTATCATAAAAAGAACATTGCCCATCAGCCTTTTGCATTAGTCACATTATGGAGATTTCCATTCTTTACTTACAGGTAGTTCTCAACTTATGACCAGTTGCTGAGCGACCATTCAAAGTTATAACAGACCACCCAAAAGATAAGTATCTTTTGATAAAGTGATTCAAAATTTTGATGGCCATTTTCCCATTCCTTCCCACGGTCACTTGATTGCATTTTGAGCATACAGCTACCGGCCTACATTTTACGCCATTTGCAGCCTCTCGTGAGTTACATTTTTTGCCAGAAACTGATGTTTATTTCTGGTTCCTGGCAAAATAGCCTGTTGCAGACAATGGGTTCACTTGATGACCATGGTGTTTGCTTAATGATCATGAATTTGCTTAACGGCTGCCATAAAAATATCATAAAACCTGAGTCAGTCACATGAAGACCTGCTTAATGACTGGCACATCTTACAAGTGTAATTCCAGGCTCAATTATGAGCCAATTATGGTTATAAGTCGAGGAATACCTGCATTTAATTGTACTGATCAGATCTCAAATCTTGGGTCTAGCACTGTGCCTTCTAAACCTTCTGACTCTTAACAAGGAAAAGCAATCACTTGGAAAAGATCTCTCAAACCTGATTTTGGGTCTAAAGGTGAGAACTCAGCTACACCCACCCTAATAAAATGAAAATATTACATTAATAGTGAACCAATACTCTTGCTATTGTTTATCTTCACAGAAAGATCTGCTGAACGCCTTCAACTCAATGCAGTTTTTCTGGTTCACTCATGAACATGCAAGGTTTCTAGCAAGTTAATTGATACAGCACATATATTACCACACAACAAATTGTAAATTACATTAGACTAGCAATCCCATATTAGCATCAGAGAAGGAACAGAGCAGAATATTCCCCTTCCTAAATGGTAGGAAAATGCCGTGATAAAAGAGAGCTTCTTCTTGATATCCATTTACTGAAATTATAGGAATGTAAGGGGATAACTACCCATATAAATCCAAAAGAAGCACACACACACACACACACACACACACACACAAACACCCTGTAAGAAAGTTACTTGATCTCATTAGGTTGGGGAAAACAAAAAGAAAAATATTTCCCCTTTTATTTCTTCCTGGAATATGGTACCATCATCTTCTCAAGAACCTTGTGCTTCTTGAAGTTGAGCTGTCTAACTATGATTTAAATATCCCTGTTGTATACCAATTCCCATGTTGCACATTTACACAGGAAGTAACAATATCCATCAACTTTTCTTTAGCATTTTGTGGAATGGAGTCACTTAACTGTTGGGGAAAAAAAATGTAAGCTCTCCCTTGGGGCAGTAAGCAATTCAGCAGATTTTTCCATCAGCAATATAGAATTGCTTTTAAAGTTGGAGAGGTCATATCAGTTTATTCACTTTTAAGGAAGCATTTCAAATGTAGGCTTTGATTTTCCATTCCTTACTATTATTTCGATCACACTTTTGTAATCTGCACAGGATAATCAGACCAGATTCTAAGCGGTCACTTAGACGCAATGTATCAGTAATTGAAGAGCAATGACCGCCTAGTGTGTCAATTAAGAAGTATATACCACCCAGATTAGGAAATACCTTTAAGAGTATACAATCCAGAGATGTCTACAAAAAGAGAAATGATGAAAGCAGCATTGCGTCATCATGATGCAAGCTCCGCCCCTCGGAATATACATGATAACTTTGGTCACACATAAAAAAAGGGTGGAGCTTGCAATGGGATGGCTCATTTTGATGAAAGCCCTGGATTTTGTTGTGTCTCTGAATTCTGACCATTGCTTTCGACTTCTACAAAGATGTGAAGATATAAGTTTTGTGGGCTAAAGCCCTGTTACTGAAGTACATGGTCTGAAAGACAAACTGCTAGTAGATATGCAATAGATATTTTTGTAAACAGCTAAAATTTTAATCAAGAAAGAATAAGCAACTTGCTGGATTGAACCAAAGTCCACAACCCACTTAACGTGATCCATAAAAAAACAAAGAGGAACATAGACCTCTCCTCTACTATTGCTCCCCACAAAGGGTAATAAAGTTCAAAAATAATAAACTAAACTAAAGTAAACTAAAGTAAGAACTAATAAAAAGGAAAGGAAGGGAAGGGAAGGGAAGGGAAGGAAGCTGCCCATGATTTTGGAGGCGATAAATGGCCACCAAGTCTCATAGCTGTTGAAAATTTGATATTCAGCAAATTTGTCCATCAATGAAAATATCTTATGGCAGCAAATTTACTTCCTAATTTATTTAATGGGCAGAGACAAATTGTAAAAAAAATTAAAACAATTAAAAACAAGTACAAAAATAAATATATACAGCAGTTAAAATAACATAATAATTTTCACTATAGCCAAGAAATGGACTTAACACATTCAGGGCCTCAGGCCTGGGCATACAGCCATGTTTTTAAAGCTGTAGATCAGGACCATACTGAAGGAAGGATGTTTCAAAGAGCAGAGGCTACAATAGAGAAGACACTTCACTTAGTCCCTACCAGCTTGTTTGGTGAGACCCAAGCATACCCAAACTGCTGGACAGAATTGGGTTGGTAGAAACTATTGGGAAAAGACTTAAGTAACCCGTAATCAAATTCCAGTTGATTTCATTTTCAATCCTTATTTATAAAGCTATCCACATTTAATGTTCCTTGTTCAGCAATGAAAACCACAAACATTTCTATGCATTTTTTTAATCTCCCAAAGTACAGAAGCCGTGAGGTGCTTTAAAATTAATGGACCTCCAACTGGGATAACCTCATAGCATTCTTACAAATATATGGCTTCTGTGACATGCCAATTTTTAGCAAGAAAGACACACTGCTCACTTATCTTTAGCTTAGATAATTCTTGTTCACAGGGAAATCGTGATATGTCTTGGTTCAGAATGTTTATTCTCAGATATCCATAACTCTGAAAGTTATTTCACTTATTCAATAAACATTTCCCTCTTAACAGGCATCAGAAATAACTGAGTTCTCAGTAGTATTCTGAGGCTAAAATGTACCTCTACTTTCCTACAGAAATGTTATTTCTGCATTTGGACCCTTGTCATATTAAGACATAAGCTGGGTTGTATACCACATTATGCCACAAATGTGTTTATCTATGATTTACTGAGTAACCAAAACTGGGTTTAATCACACCACACACTAAGCAAAAATAAACATCAATACAGCACTCTTTGAGAACTGCTGTTTGTTAGTATATCCAGATGAATTAATGGTTGTTGGAAATATGGGATGTGGGAAATGGTTTCCTTTTCTCTCCTTCTGTTAGAAAAATCCAGTGATAGGCAGTCTCTCTGTTATTTTTATTATGCAAACGAACAGGAAATGAAAGAAATCAACCCAGAATGGATGAAGACCACAGCATCCTCAGCATTCTACCAAATACTGAGACTGCACCATCAAAAACTGTGTTCAGAATGGCACCATTTTGGGTAGTGGTGATGGAGACAGATGTGGTTTGTCTCAGACAGGTTGCCTGCTTCCATCCCTACCTATAACTATTTCCCCAAAGAGGTGTGGTAGCTCAATGGCTTAAAGATACTGGAGAAGGTCTATGCTCCAGCGGTTCAAGTCCTAGCACAGGGTGACAGGGTGAGTCCGCCTCACTTGCCTTCGCTTCTGCCAACCTAGAAGTTCAAAGCATGCTACATGCAAGTAGATAAATAGGTACCATTTAGGTGAACCACATTGACAGCCAATCTATTGTGTATTAACACTGTAGTTTCCTGGCTAATGTACCATTGCTAAATAAATAAGTAACAACTATTTCCTCAGAATTGAAAAGGACCAATAAAATAAAAAAGCCTATCCCAGATTTGCATTTGGATCAGCTCAGAAGACTGAAAGGCTGAGTTGAAGCCACATACCGCTCAAATTTTGTCTACCTCATTCAGTCCATGAGGTGAGCTGGAGCACTAAAAAGAGAGATACTACAGCTGCCTAATAGTGACTGGACATACAAAGATTGTATTAATCCATTGGATGGTAAATCCATATGCAAAAAAAGTTGAAAGGACTAAATATGTAGAATAAAATCAGAATTGTGATATTTTGTCTCATCTGAAAGATTCCTCGAAGAAAAGAAGTTTACTTTTCTATACTCAGTGAAAAAGAGCCATTTATTTCTATGTGAGCACTGCTTTATCATTAAGTAGGTTAGAACACAACTGAAAGTGAAAAGAATAATTGGTCAGTGGGTTCTCTTGGCATTACATGGAAAATAAAATGAATCAGAAACCAGATCATCAGCCCAAGCCTTTATATTCTTCCTGGAAGAACATTAAATGTTTGAACAATTAAGTACTAAATTCCCTATACACAAATAGGAGTTTGGAGTTGTGATATTTGTTTCTAAGTCACACTTGGTATTTAGGTTGTTCTGTTAGTAAGAATTGGAGAAAACAAACGTTTGTAGTAGGGCTGCATCAACATTCCAGCATTTAGCTCAAAGCCCAGATTTTTTCAAGTATTTCCTTAAGTAAAATGTCATTGAATCCCACTGCATTTAATCCCAGTGGACTCATCATATGTAACACCCATGTTCATTTTGGAAAAGGCAACTTGGACAAAGATTTGGGGCTGGAATGCAAGAAGCCTTCAGAAAGATGGGCAGTGTCCACTTTGGTTTTCACCATCTCCAATCACTCAAACAAAGGTGGGTCCAAAGTACCTTCCAGTCATTCAGAACATACATTTCTTAGAATGCATTTATCTAGAAAAAGCAGTTCTGAGGGAATATCTAAGCATTTTGAATTTATCCATTGTATTTTTTGGGGGGCGGGGGGAGGATTTGGGAATTTCATTAAAATATAGCCTTAATTTATTTCAGCCGTAGAACTATCATTTTCACTTTCTAAACCATCAGGGCCAACATTTATACCTGGCTTCTGGAAGTCAAGCTTAAAATGGAAGATCCCACTTCCCGCTTGCTTTGGGTCTATTTGTAACAGATGCCTCAAGACGTGTCCTGCATGAATACGCACATGGACAACTCTACAGTTTGTTCAGTACACTTTCCTGTTAAGATTCTACTCACCAAGTCTAGATTAAAAGATTAAAAATAAAGAGAAGCTGTCGTCACTTGTTAAGAAATGCATAACCCCCCTCCAACTTTGTCAAAGTGACATCAGTCTCCTGTGGATATTCACATGCTGAGCATCAGTGTCGGATGGAGAGAAGCTTCATGTATATATGTGCATAGGCACGACAGATTCCATGTGAGCCAGCATGAATATTTCCAAGAGAGAAAAAATCCTTTCAGCAATGTTCATCAGGAGGAGGATTATAAAGAAATTTGCATAATGAGCATTCTGGAAGTTAGATGGAATGCTAAAATTAAGAATTGACTTCTCCTTAGGAAATCTTTCCTGATGAACAACATATATTTATATCTATCTATCTGTCTGTCTGTCTGTCTGTCTGTCTGTCTGTCTCTCTGCCTATCTATCTATCTATCTATCTATCTATCTATCTATCTATCCATCCATCCATCCATCCATCCATCCATCCATCCATCCATCCATCCATCCATCCATGCATATGGACAAATTCATTGTGGAAAGCTTGAAAAATGGATGCATGAAGTTACATCTGGGATAGAATTCTCCTTACTTATAGTAACTTCAGTTTCTCTGTAAATAAGAATGTTCCTTACTTACGAGTATAAGGTTAAGATAACTCTGCAAGTGCCAGAATGTGGGTAACAACAGGACTGAGCACTAGCTGGTGCTATTGCAGATGAAATTTCTTCAAAGCTAAGCCCTAACTTCCTGATTATAGCATAGGAATGATTGAAACTGTCTAGATGCTTGTAGTAGTCAATGTAGCATCTTTCTCTTTATATCCTTGTATCTGAACTGTCTGCATATGCTTGACCATATGCTCAAGTTTTTGTCCAAGGAAAAGTTGCCAGACTTATTCTTTGTGTGTTTTGACCAGACTCTTTTGTTGTGTGTGCTTCTGAGTCAGTGTTGATTGCTGGCAATGGCCTGAATAAATACCTGTGGTTTTCTTGGCAAGATTTTCAGAAGTGGTTTACCCTTGCCTGCATCTTATAGCTAAGAGGACTGCCCTAAGGTAATCCAGCTGGCTTTGTGCCTATGGCAGGACTAGAATTTACAGTGTCCCAGATTTTAGAAGAGAATAGAATTCTTTATTGGCCAAGTGTGATTGGACACACAAGGAATTTGTATTTGGTGCATATGCTCTCAGTGTACATAAAGGAAAAAAAGACATTCATCAAGAATCATAAGATACAACACTTAGTGATAGTCATAGGTTACTAATACGCAATCAAATCATACCAGGAAACAAATAAAACAATATAAATTGTAAAGATACAAGCAACACGGTTATAGTTGTAAGTGGAAAGAGATAGCCAACCTGAGTTTTAATAAAAGTAGTGGAGACTTCACAAATTGTGAAAGATTGAATAACAACAGCACTTAAGAGTTATATACCACTTCACAGTGCTTTACAGCCCTCTCTAATAGATTTACAGAGTCAGCCTATTGCCCCCAACAATCTGGGTCCCCATTTTACCGACCTTGGAAGGATAGAAGGCTGAGTCAACCTTGAGCCACTCAGAATTGAACTCCTGGAGTGAGCAGTGAGTTAGCCTGCAGTACTGCATTCTAACCATATAGAGGGAAAGACCTAAATGTCACCACTTAGGTGACTAAGTAGGGAGAAGGGTTATAAGTTTTTCTTCATCAAAAGAAAATTGCAACACAAAGAAATCTGAAAAAGGACAAAACACAAGTTAACATCACGTCCCACCATTATTTACCATTTACCATTCTGAATCTCCTACAGATCTCAAGTATAGCAGAGTCATAATGCAGTTTAACTGGCTGTCATTATGCTTTTAGTATAGGGTGCCCAATTCATACTGATTAGTGTGCAGGCCTGTGAAGTTCATTCTGAACAGCACAGAAGGTCAGAAATAATGGCCAAGCTAATTTCCGGGGAGACTTGTCTATTATTATTCACCTTCACCTTAATAAACCTGTGCCAAGGAATTCCAGGCTTCCCAAGGAACCCATTTGAAAGCCTCTGCCAAAGGCAGAAGGACTATTTAAGAAGGACATATCCCTTCACTCTAGCCTTTCTAACCACAAGTGGCAGTCAGAATTCATTCATTTGAAGAGTCTTATAAAAAGGATCAGATGCTCAAGATGATTCTCTTTTCCTTTTCCAGCTCAGTAAAAATCCACAAAGCTTAGGTGCACATTCTTCATTTCAATAACAGCGGAATTGAATAGATCAGGCCATCAAGACTTTGGTTCATTTTGTTTCTAATTATAGCCATCACAACTGTAAACATTAGAACAACAACAACAATAATAACAGACCAATGTGCCAAACTTCAGAAGTACTCAAGATCCCCTATTTCAAACTCCCATCGTCACGGCAGCATCATGTGATGTATCGGGACTTTTTCCCCCTTTGCTAAACCTACCGTGGGCATGGCCAATGTGTGACACATCTGGCCCATGGGCCGGGAGTTTGACAGCCCTGCCTTATATCTTTCTAGGCTTTGCTGGCAATATGAACAAAAGCCTTCCACACGGCAGTAAAAGTAAAATAAAGGGTAAATTGGTGCCCTTAAGGAAAGTGGTTGATATTATGCATTTGATTTACATTAGCTGGGTTCCCCAGAATTACATTAGTGATGAATTACTTAATGAACTTCAATAGAATAGGAAAAGGATAGAGGAAAAGCTGTTATCTTACCCTTATTTTCCAGGAGATGGGCAAGTCTTTCTGCCTGTGTCTTCCTTCTTCATAACTCATGCTGGTACGACTTCTTTAAGGCTCTAAGATAGGGGTGTCCAAGCTTGGCAATTTTAAGACTTATGGACTTCAACTTCTAGATTTTCCCCAGTCAGCATGGCTGGCTAGAGAATTCTGGGAGCTGAAGTCCATAAGTCTTAAAGTTGCCAGGGTTTAAGGTGGATGGACACTAGATGAACTGGTATTATTAATAGAGCAGAAAATTAATACTCTATACTGGTATAATAATAGAAAATATGTGCATCCTGGATTGATAAGTATACAGGTAATCCTCAACTTATGACTGGTTGCTTAGTGACTGTTCAAAGTTACAACAGCCCCCCCCCTCCAAAAAAAATGCTACTTACGAGCCGGTTCCAAATTTCTAACAAGCAGGATTCTCCCCATGTTCATGTGATTGCATTGGGCACTCAGCAACTGACCTGCATTTATAGCCATTTGCTTACTTTTGTAATCATATATGAAAATATCTGATAAATAATTTGCAGTTCAGTTATTAAAAGCAAATTATGATTGAAATGAGTTAAAGAATAGATAGATGCAAGAGAGGTATTAAAAGCTTTATAAACTCTAGCAAAAAACCCAAAAATGAAAGAAACTAGAAAATACCTGGGAATACATTTCTCAGCAGTACTTG
Source organism: Naja naja (assembly GCA_009733165.1). Classification (NCBI taxonomy): domain Eukaryota; kingdom Metazoa; phylum Chordata; class Lepidosauria; order Squamata; family Elapidae; genus Naja; species Naja naja. The sequence goes on from CM019149.1 coordinate 45,484,799, forward strand.
ATGTGGCATAATGTTCCCATCTAAGATTTATTATGGTCTTAATTAAAATACTAGAGACCACTTCAAATGTCATACGGGCTGAGCCCTGAAAACTTAAATTTAACATCTCATTTATGTAAGTGAAAAATAGTTTGGATGAGGAATCACTAATACTTCTTTATAGCACATTCCTTGCTGAATTGTTATATTAAAGGTCAGTGACACCAAAGACATGAACATAGAATGAAATGCTGATGCAGTTCAACCACTGAAGTGAAGAACCTCCATTATTCAATGAAAGGTCAGAAAAAACTGCAAAGCAGCAATGAAAACCACAAAGTTTGGGTTCAACATGAGAGGATATAGAAGGCAACATAATCCTTTATGATAGCCAGCTCACGATATAGGACTCCTCCAACTGCTGTTTGATTAAAAAAAACCCTACCAATAACAGCCCAGAGTCTTCACACAAACTTCCTTGAAAATATAGTATCTATAAACTATGCAATTAAATAGGGCATTTAAGCTATTGGCCGTCCAAAAAAACTTGAATATAAAATGATAACCCTGAGATATGCCACCAATAGCTATTTTAAATTGATAAGAGAAATTCTAATCGATAAAATCAAAGATTCCTTTAGTCCAGGGTCTCCAAATCTGCCAACTTTAAGACTTGTGGGTTCAACTCCCAGAATTCCCCAGCTCTAGTCTTGGAATGAGACAATTTGCCATGGCTGACTCATCATAGTCAACTCACCTCGGTGTTCCCATCACAGCTGACTCGCCACAATGGGACAATTCAACTTGGTATAGCTCAAGAGGGGTACAACTGTCCACGGTCCTATTTATCAGAGGAGCCAACCAGATATCCCCAGGAAGTTCACAATCAGACATGACTCCAACACAGTAGTACTCTTATGTTCTTTCTCATTAACTATTGATATTAAAACATATAAGGAAAAACATGGTAGGGAAAAGGAAAAACAAGAACACTTTCACTAGATATTAAATGTATCTTTTTATAAGACCTACATAAGTACTACATATGAGGCATTTATAAGAGAAGGAACTAACTAGAAGCCTTTTCTTAATGCTACTCTTGGAAATTTATTTACTGACTTCATATTTTTTATTTATTCAATTTCCTTTGCCACTCATTTCAACCAATGACTCTGGGCAGCTTACCACTCCAAAATGATTAAATCAATTAAAAGAATAAAAACTATTTAAAACAATAAAAATACCAAAAATAAATATTCTTCTATATGTTTATAAGTAATCAACATTTAAAATGCAGACTTTTCTAGAACTTGAGCACTGAAAGACTATATTCTAAGTTACACAAACTAATGCATTTTATAGATTTTCCATACTTTATGCTGCTTTTGTTCATCTATGGTAGCTGCAAGGAGCTATATGGCATAGCTGTAACAATACCTTCTTAATTATCCAGCATATTTTTAGTTTCTGAAATTAAAAAGTCTATTTATAAAACGTCTAAAAATAATAACTCTTAAATAATGAAATGGCACGAGTTGTACAAAAATACCTGTCAAATTCACTCAAGTGGCAAGATTGTTAAGAGTAGACTTCCAAAGCTCTAATAAGTTAATTTATTGTAGCAAAGATAATGAAACTATTTCAGCAACTGCTGTATATTACCTGCAAGTTCTATTTATACAGATATGCTTGTGATTCTTTCTCCTGAATGCAAAAAGCGACAGGCTAAAAGTCATTCTTCTGCATGAAAGGGATATTTTGTCCTTGTATCTTGATCTGGTAGTGGTCTGACCTATTATCAGTTGTTTTGTTTATTATTATTACTCTACAAGAAGATACTCTCACAATATCTTTTGTATAACACAGGTGCTTTTTAAATAAGATATTAAAGGTTCTTTTTTCAGAGAGAGAAAATGTGACAGTGGAAACAGCATGTTTATCTGAGATAAAATGCCACTCTCTGAACTTTATAAAAGTAATAATAGCATGGAGAATTGCTTCTACAAAATTGAAAGAAAATTGGACTATATGCTCACTTGCAGGTAAATAATTTAGGATTTTTTACTCCCTTATCAAATAATAATTTAGGAACAAAAACTCCTTATTAATGTAGTAAGCAAGGTAAGATAATGTAAATTCTGAGGGTTTATAACACATGCAAATTCAAAAATATAACAGATTTTCCAGTAAAATATACAAGGATATATAATATGTGTCTTTTACCTCTCTGCCAAATATATATATATATATATATATATATATATATATATATATATATATATATATAATGTAAATATATTAATGTTATTTTCAGAAGATAAATGCTGTTATTATTTGTTATCAAACCTCATGGCAAGGATATTCTTTGGACTTTACTATTTTAATAAAAAGAGCTGTTTCATCTTTATCATTTCAGCTCCAAGACAGACCGAAATCTCAAAAAGAAATTAGCTTTTGCAAAATTAATACACAAAAAGCAGATTATGTACAACCACAGGTCAGGACCTATACTCCAGAGAATCTGCTAAACTCCCAATTCGCAATAATAATAGCCTGAGCCACCAAGGCTCCCAATAGGGCCTTGGTGGCTCAGGCTGTTAAATGCCTGCATTTAAGTTCCAGCTGCCTACAATTACTGTAGGCTCGAATCCCACCAGGCTCAAGGTTGACTCAGCCTTCCATCCTCTCGGGGTAGGTAAACTGAGGACCCAAGATTGTTGGGGGCAATAAGCTGACTTTGTAAAAATGCCGCTTAGTTAATAAGCAGACATATACAATGGAAGGAAGGCTATTGCTGAGCACACCGGGTTGTATCCCAAAAATTGTAAGCCGCCCTGAGTCTTCGGAGAAGGGTGGCATATAAATCTAATTAAAAAAATAATAATATGAACCATAGCTAGCTGCTCACTGGTAATTTCAACCTTGTGGTAGATGAATTAAACAGTTAAAAATGGGAGACAAGGAATAACTTGCAAGTATATGTTCTTAAATCCATCTGGCAATATAAATAAATCTAGGCTATACTAGAAATAGGTAGATCCAGTCTTCAATCCCAGCACTTCATATGTTCAGGTCATATTTTTTAGGATATTCAGAAACAAGCCAGCAGCTGTTATTTAAAATATTTTTTAATCCAAAAATTCAGTTTCAATATTATAGCTGAGAGATTTGTCTGTAATCCACAATGTTGCTATTGCAGGAGGAAAAATAGGGCGGAGTGCTATCTATAGCATTTTGAGCCCCTGAACAAAAATAATAGAATATACATCAAATCTATCAATCTATCAATCAATCTAGGTTGGACTCATACTTCAAATAACTTGATATTTTTAATTATGATTTGTTTTCATAAATCAATCAAACCTTTATTAATGTTAGAGGGCCAGCATAAGAAGGGTGGGCTGCAATAAATTAAAGAAAATAAAGACAACAAAATAAAAGTACAGGGATATAAAAAGGTAAAAAAATATTTAAAAAAGCCTAAAGAGAATCTCTAAAAAGTTTAAAAGGAGAGTAGGAGCAGTAGCTAGACATAGGGGTACACAGCGAAGTAAATAATCATAAATCAGAGCATTCAAGGTGCTCATTAAAACTGGCTTGTGGCATAGGTCATTTTCTGACAAATGTTAAGCGCAGCTGCCTAGAACCTGGCAATGTTGCATATTGTGGCAGGGTCAGTATATGAGACCAGCGGGGAAGTGAAGCAGTGCCCTGTGCATTCTGCATATTTATGCCATAATGGTGACATGAAGTGAGCATGAATGTCTCTGTAATACAGGCATTGGAGAAGTACAAGTTCTGCAGTTGCTATGTGTTCAGAGTCATAGGGACATTGTCTTTCTGGATAGGGGAATCTTCTTGTAGCAGCCTTCAAGGACAGCTGTGCTAGAGTAAAGGCCGTCCAGTGATTAGGTACTTCAAGATTAGGAGTCAAAGAGGATCTGATAGGTTCACTGGCAATGAAGTTTGGGGACTTGGCTAGGAAAAAGGATAGACTGAAACAATGATTAAGTATGGTCATCCACCCTCTGGCCTCTACTTTCTTGAGGCCTGTCTATACAGTAGTCTCAAGGTGGCACTAGAGATATGTTTAGGGGCTTGAAGGGCCCATCTTAGGAATTTGGACTGAATATGTTCTAATAGTGCAAAATTGGAGAAGGGTCCCAGCTGGGCACCATAAAGAAGTTGTATCAATGGTTTGGCTTCAAATAATGGAGTGCTGCAGGAATGCAGTGGCCACCTATTGTCTTGAGGAACTTAAGGATGGCAGAACATTCAGCTGATGTCAAGGGAGATGGGAGGCTCTGTAGATATAATCTTTATAGAGGACAACCAGTACCATGAATTGAATCTGGAAGCCCACTGGGAGCCAGTGAAGCTTGTGGAAAAAGGCATCACATGGGCATAATAAGATAGACCCGTAACTGCTCATTCTCCTGCATTCTAGACTGTCACAAGTTCTTTTAAACTATACCCAGGTTAGTGGGCTCCAAAACCCGAAAGAGCCAAAACAACCACACAGGTCTCTAGGCCAGGAGTCTCCAACCTTGGAAGATTTGTGGACTTCAACTCCTAGAATTCTGGGAGTTAAAGTCCACAAGTCTTAAAGTTGCCAAGTTGACCCCTGCTCTAGGAAACAGCCATACAAGCACTTACTGCTCAATGTTCCACTCCTACAAAATTGTACTCCAGCTCTTACTACTGCTTCTTCACTATTACTCCTCATGAGTCCTACTGCTAAAGAACAGTATCCCTATTTGCCTTAGTCTGCCTCAGGCTTAATTTTTATGAACAAACACAAATCACTTTCTCAACTTACACCAACACCGCCCCCCACCCCCCCACAGCCACCTCTCTGCTCAGTTTTTATAGCCACCAGTTGCTGTGCTGGCTAGGGAGGGGTCTTACAGGTCCAGGACACTAGTAGCTCAGTGCTGGCCATTTTGCAGGCAGCCTGCCTTCTCACATAGCTGAACTGTAGCTACACCAGTGTGGTATTCTACTGGTTTGGCCTGGTTCTGCCAAGCCGGTAGCGGTGATGAGCAGCAGAGACTGAACCGGTTCTTTCTACCACTCTGCTGTTGGGCCCACCTGCCCGCCCGGGCTCCCATACTCACCTTTATCCTCTGAATTTGAAGTGCAGTTGTTTGCGCGGCAGCTGCTGAAGCAACCAGGAGAGTGCAGGCTTGCAGGAGGTGAGTTGGAACACCTCTGCACCTGCACGAACACCTCTGTGCCTGCGCAAAGTTCACATTTGGCACACGTACGCACGCAAAGTGTGTGCACACATGCAAAGCCTGCCCACCAAGCCATGCCACTGAACCAGTGGTCAAAACACCATGATGCAGTGCAGGTAGTCCTTGACTTACAAACATTCATTTGAAAGGTACAATGGCGCTGAAAAAAGTGACTTACAACCAGTCCTCACACTTATGTACTATCACCATGGTCACATGATCAAAATTGGGTACTTGGCAACCGAACATGTATTTATAGAATTGCAGCCTGCTAGGGCATTGTGACTTTCCCTGTGTGCTGCTTACAAGCAAAGTCAACGGGGGAAAGCTAGATTCACTTTACAAAAACATGATTCACTTAACAACTGAAGTGATTTGGTTAACAGCCATGGCAGAAAAAGGTCATAAAATTGGGCACAACTCATTTAACAGCTGCCTTGCTTAACAATGGAAATTCTCCTCCCATTTGTGATTGTAAGTCAAGTACTACAGTGGCACCTTGATACTCGTCGTTAATTGGTTCCGGGAGGTGTGACAAATATAAAAAATGAGTACCAAAGAAATGTTTTCTCCATAAGGAATAGTGTAAATAAATCTAATGCAATCCCAAACCAAATAAAATGCATGTTTTAAGGCAATATATAAAGATGGAGTTGTATATCATTGCTTTGCATGAGAAATAAATCTAAAAAATTAATATTTAGATTAAATAAAATAAAAACTTCACTTTAACTGCACTGATGAGGAAAAAAAATACACAAAACGACCACAGAAGCTAAGATAAGACTGCAAGGGGATATGCACAGGGCAAGAGCTACCACATGTCTACCGTGTGACCCTTCGTTTTGGCTGGAAAGGGTAGCGAGTCATGAGGCAACCAACACTGACAAGTTCTAACTTGCACGTTGAGTACGAAACAAAAAACCAATTGTGGGATAAAATTTTCTAATCAAAATGTGCCAGGTACCAAATTCAATGAGTAGCTGAGTACTAGGATATGACTGTTCTTCTAATCCAACTGGGAGGTGGTGATTAAGGCACAAGTAAGGATTCAGGGTCTAGGAACAGGTGACATTGGGCACATAAGATGGACCTGTGTAAAAGTCCAGCTAATGTAGCAAGAATGACTCCAAAAGGACACCCATGTTGTGCATCAGCTTTGTCTGAGGAGATAGAAACTGCATTTAGGCTTATATACCGCCCCTTTTACAACACTCTTTGTGTGGTTTACAATGTAAGCACTATTTGCATATTGTCCCCAAACGACCTGGGTCTTCATTTTACCGACCTCGGAAGGATGAAAGGCTAAGTCAACCTTGAGACTCGTCAAGATCAAACTCCAGGCTCTGGGCAGAGTCTGTCTGCAATACTGCACTCTACCCACTGCACAACCAGGGCTCTTCATTCAGGACTCTGAATGGGATGTTTTCCTTGTTCAGAGATAAAGATTGGAAAATCAATGAATCTGGGGCAGCCTCAAAACTCACAGCTACCCAATCTTGAGATGAGCTTATTCTTCCTCATCCAGAGCCCGACTGTTGAGACAGAACCTCAACAGTATCACTTGGTCAGCCCAGGTTTGAACCATGGTTCAAAAGAAATGTACTAGAACAGCAATTATTCTATGCAATTTCTTACATAAATATTCATCAGGCTCTTCCCTTTTAGGGTAAACAATGTTATGCAAAGCACAGAAAAGGAGTAGGCCTGAAGCACAACCACAGCCTAGTTTTATCCCAAGCTTACACATAATATTCCATGCAAGGTTGGATTTTTAAACTATACACTAGCTTGAAAGCCAAAATATTGCTGCTCAAAGCCCACAACCAAAATGCACATACAGTGTAGCAAGACAGTCTCAAGATCCATTTCTTAAAAGCAATGTTGCCATATAGGCATACTGGAAACACTTATATTAGGTGGAAGTTGGTTATCCAGCAATACATTTAATGTAGAAAAATGTTTCTGACAGTATTGTGAATATAAGAAATGGAAACAAAAATAGAAGTAGAAGCAAGGTATATAAAAATAATGTCAAAAGGAAGGACTTTTAATAATTATTTTTTTTAAAAAGAATAAACTACCTGCAAATCTGACTATGGTAGATGCAGAAGATTCAGTGAATATCACTGATAACATCAAAGCTGCCATCTTTTCTAATTTGGGGAACAAAAAATTGTGGAATATCTACAGCTTTCAAAATTGGTACTTCTAGTTCTTAATTTTTCTTTTAGTCTTTAGCAAAAAGAAATGGAAAAGATAAAATACAGGCTGCTAATAAAGCATGATGACAACACTTATATGACCATGAAATTATTGCATCTTTGCAAAGAATAACTGGGAGTATGTGGAAATATCTGCCTGAAAATATCTCACAATCTAATTACAGCATATAATTTGGGATATAGTATCCATAGCAACATTCCATTGCTCTACATTTTGAGGGGGAAAATCCTACAAAAATATATTTTTTAGAATATTGATTAGTGTTCTCAATGCGGTAGGTAGTATTAAGCATATTTCAGAATTCTAAATCTGATTTAATGCAATTTAGTTGAAATATAGCTTGTGTGTATATTTCTTCGTGGCTTCCTAATTATTGTCTTCTGTTGTGTTGTCATGTGGGTGTCAACCTGTGCAGGAGTTCTGGGGTTCACACCCATCTTTAGACAATGACACTTGATGAAGAAAGAAATGGGGAATTCAAACAAAAGTCACATGACATTTGCTAAACAGTCATTTGGCAATCCCTGAGTTTATCTTTCAAAAGTAGTGTGAAAAGGCTGCGGCAGTAGTAAACACTCTCCCTATAACTTTTGACCTCCCCTTATGAGGAGACCAAAACAAATATATCAAAGACATCTAACATTATAAACCTCACAATATTAAATGTAGCAATAGAAATAGCACTTAGACTTATATTCTGCTTCACAGTGCTTTACAGCCCTCTCTAAGCGGTTTACAGACTCAACATATGTCCCCAACAATCTGGGTCCTCATTTTACCATCCTCAGAAGGATGGACAGGTGAGTCAACTTTGAGCCTGTCAGGATCAAATTCCAGGCTGTGGGCAGAGTTTGCCTACAATACTGCATTCTAACCACTGCACCACCACAGCTCTTAATGTAAGGGCATCAATTATTATATACAGCAATATATTAAGATACTCTACTACAGCTATTCTCCGACTTTCAAAATTTCCATTGCTAAGCAAGGCAGTTATTAAGTGAGTCACACAACCTTTCTTGCAACCGTCAATAAGTGAATCACTACATTTGTTAAGTGGATCATGTAATCATTAAGCAAAACGGGCTTTACTTTTGGGAAGCCAGTTAGGAAGGTTGCAAATGGCAATCACATGACCTGGAACACTGCAACCCTCATAAATACATGTCAGCATCAAGGTCTTGAATTTTGATCATGTGACCATGGGGATGCAGCAAAAGTCATAAGTGCAAGGACTGGTCATAAGACATTTTTTTCAGTGCTGTTGTAACACCAAACAGTGGTTAAACAAATGGGTGTCAGTTCGAGGGCTACCTGTATTTTGGTAAAATCTTTAAGTCAAGCTTGACTCTTGGGACTACATGAAAGCAACTATGGAAGAAATGATTTGTTATGCTGTATTTTCCTAGGATTTCCTGATAGCCTCTCTTCCAAGTACCAGCTAGGTCTGACCTTTGTTTAGCTTTCAAGCCGAAGCATGTTTTTTCATGGGAAAAAAAACCAACATTCCTGATAATTTGCCAAAAATGCCCTCAACTACTGCCTCACTTCTAAACTGAACTGAGGGATACCCTCGTCATTGCTGCTCAAGAACTAGTTGAAAATTTCCCCAAACTCTATGAGAAATTCCATTTTTAAAACAAAACCAATACTAAATCCCAGAAATTTTAAATACCTTTAAGTACGCCTAGTTACAAACATTTGAGCACTTGTAATACAATTAGTCCTTGTTTAGTGACCACTCAAAGATACAATGATCACTTTCACACTTAAGACCTTTGCAACATTCCCACAGTCACACGATCGAAATTAAGGTGCTTGGCAGCTAAATCCTATTTATGGCGGTTGCAGTGTCTCGGGGGTCATATGATCGTCTTTTGTGACCTTCTGGCAAGCAAAGCCAGTGGGGAAGCCAGATTCACTTAACAACCCTGTCACCTACTTAACAACTGCAGGGATTTTACTATGGTGAGGCGGTTCATAAAATGGGGCAAACCTCGGATAACAACTGTCTCAGCAACATAATTTTGGGCTCAACTGGGGCTGTAAGTCACAGAATACCTGAATACATAGCTCTTGATTTATGGCCCAGAATTATGGTCATAAGTCATGCCAGTTGAAACGTGGGTCATCATGTGACTGATGCAATGTGACATTTTTATTAAACAAATTACCATGGTCGTTAAATGAATCCGCAGTAATTAAGTGAATGCCATAGCTGTTATGTAAATGGATTGTCTGCAATGGGCATATTTTGCTGTAAGCAAATGCTGGTTTTCAGCAAAAAAATGGTTGTAGATCAGGATCATGTGGTCACAATTGCCAAGCCCACAAAATGCAATGACTTGACCATGCAGTATAAGGGTGGGGTGGCCATTGTAACTTCATATCCAGGTTATATATTGTTGTAAGTCGAGGACTATATATGCAGAGATATTTTGGTTCTTTTGCACCAACTTACTTTTTTTAACAAAAAATGCTCATGACTTAATCAGAATTCAATACTTGACCAATAATTCATCACTTGTGTGGACTGGATAGCTTTATTACTTGTAACTTTCTTTCACATTTTTAAAAATTAATATGACTTAAGACATAACCTAGAATCTTTTCTATGTCCATCATAATGGAAAAAAGAAATGCTTCCTATTTCTCTGCCTAATTAGTCTCAAAAGTACATTTCCAGCACCAGCTTCAATTCATAGCGGTAGCATTCTCTGTGCAATGTTGTAATTAAACTACTAAGCTGTCAGGAATTCCTTATCGGTATGCAAATTATTTTCACATGTTATATATTAGCACTCATGGATGCATTAAAAAAGAAATGAATCAAAACCTTGTAATGCAATAATTGTACATATGCCACCTAACCATCCCACCTCTTCTGCTACTAAGAGACTGAAACAGAAGACATTAGATGGGGGTGGCAATTAAATAACAAAGACATGCATGATCAGGAAAACCTTATTAATTTTAGGAGAAATTGCAGAGGTAAAACTTTTTCTGTAATATTGCACTTTCTATGAACAGATTACAATAATAGTTTGTTAACGGAGAGTTTTGAAACTTTAAATGTGTTTTGTTTTTAGTATTATTCATTGAGTATGATTTATTGCTGTATCTTATGATTTATGATCTATGACTCATCACTTTATTGTTTGTATGTACCAGAGCTCTAGAGACAAATTCCCTGTGTGTCCAGTGACACTTGTCCAATAAAAATATTCTGTTCTGTTCTGTTCTATCCTATTCTATTCCATCCCATCTTATTCTTCCCGTTAACTACTTTGTCACTGATATAATTGATAGAAGATGGTTCAATAATTTGCAAATAGATTTAGTAGTTTAAAAATTTTGGGAGCGCCTGTTTCGCAAGGGCTGGGAACTAATGTGGTACTAATGTATTAATCAGTATTCAACTAGGAGTAGTAATACATGTTTATGTGTTGGCCTTTTTTATGAATCTTTGTCTTTTTTTAATGTTTTGATTGTATTGTGTTTTGGGTTTTTTTTGTCTTTTTTTGGAGTTTTGTATTTTAACATTGTTTTGAATAAAATAAAAATATATGATTAAAAAAACAGTAATATTGCACAAAATTCCATTAAAGATTGCAAGATGAGCAAATATATCCATATATATGCAGGGAAAGTTAGGATTAACAATAAGATCAGCAGCTGTTTGCTCCAAGCTCTGACATCAGATATCAGCTGTTGTTGAACCCAACATGGACAAATGGAAGGAAATACGTAAATATGGCAAAAAAAGGAGAGGGTTCATTAGATCTGCAGCCCACTGCAAAAAAGGGGGGGAGTTATGGGGCAAGAAAAATACATGGGCATGTTCCATTCACCTAAGATAGTATAGGCAATTAAAAACTGATTATCTCCTAAGCTTAAATGCTGATTGCTTTTACAAAATTGTTAGCCAGAAAAGGCACTCAACTGTATCTCTACAGCTTTCTTAGATATTGTATCTCATCCAGTCATCTGGAGACAGGGTTGAAAAAGCAATTTAATAAATCTTTGTGTGTGTATCCTCTCTTTCTCTTTTCTTCTGGTGGCACTTTAATATCAAAGAATAAACACATTTTCCCCTTCCAAAACACACAGTAGTATTCCCCAACTTATCGGTACAATTTTTTAAAAAAATCTTTGCAACTCAGAATATGTGAAACATAACTGACTTCAGAATAAATTATCTGGGTCTACATGCAGAGCTTATTCCCTGCATAGACTTATTCTCTTCCTTGCTCTTTCTGTGCATAATTCTGTTTTCTGTATCATTTTTGTTACATTTCTTTTTTTTTCCTTTGAAAAACACCTCAGAAAAGTATGCTGCACATTGAAATGTAAAAAAATAAAAGCTAAGTTCAACTGTGAAGTCCCCTTGAACATGGGTGAATGGAGAGTAACCAGGTGAGGTGGAAGGTTGAAAGTAGATTGTTCAGAAATGTATTTAGATCTTTTAAGTTAGAGAATGTAGATTCCATCTTGGAATCTAAAATATCAATGCATTACAGAATAAACTTGGGATAAAATTCAACCGATGGAGTTCTTATCTATAATTTCCATTTTCATTTGGGCATTTTACAAGGATGAAGGGTTTTGAATTGACCAATTCACAATTAAAAACAAAAATAAACTCTTTTTATGCCTGTTTGGGACAAACGGCTTTATATAGAACAACACATTTCCAAGACCCCATAACAGGGAAGGCTCATCAAGATTATTCATCCTGCTATTGAGCCACCTTAGCTGTTAGCTGAAAAATGGTTTTACCTATGCAGGCTGGAATTTCCATTCTTTATGTCCTACACTGTCATGTAATACACACTGCTCTAAAATTATAAAGTATTTTAGCCTTGGTTTACACAGTTCTTTGTTATTCTCTCCAGTCGAGGCATATATACCTGCACACTTAGGGTAAAATTATAGATTATAATAATTGTGTGGGTTGTTTCTTTTTCTTGGCTGTTCCTTTGCCTCTCACATACAGTATGATAGCCCTACACAGTCTGAAACCGTGAACAATTGCTATGAAGTAATTACAAAGATTGCCGCTTCTAACCTGTGCACATGTATTTGTTAGGCTTCAAGCTTGATGCAGTGGAACGTGGACCAGGAAACCCGAGTTTAAAACCATGTTTTAGTGGAGAAATATATCAAAGGCAACTAGCAAACGTTATAACAAATGAAATATTCTCTGCAAGCAAATATGTGGTGGTGCAAGGCAAGGATATCCCCTCTCACCTTTACTATTTGGAAGTAAAATATAAACAGCCTTGGAAGCCCTAGCAAACCAGATGAGAACGGATAAACAAATAAGATTTAAATTTGAGGAGAGGAATGCAAGATGAAACACTATGCAGACAATAAAAGTACTAGCAATAATACAACCACAAAGTTAGACATGACATTTGATGCAAGTAATCAAAGGCTTTGGCTGCCTTTCTAGATGTAAAATTAATGAAAAGAAAACTAAGATCATAATGAGACATTTAACTTCTAAAGTAGATGACTTTGTGGAAAGAACAAACAGGCTGAGAGATAGCAAAAGATTCGGTGAAATACATAGAATTCTATTTGAAAAGAATACAAACACACACAAAATTAAATTATGGAAATAAAAAAACAAGATCTTGAAAGGTGTAGTATTCCAAGAGAAACTTTATATTCCAAATGACATCAATTTTAATGTCAGAAAAATATCTTGTGGACTGGCAAGAACAAAAAAAAAATATATTAAGAAAGAAGACAAAAATTGAAACTTTTACACAAAACTAATATGAATTATTAGGACGTATTTACAAATTGCTACTGAGTCTATACTGCTATTACAACGATTCAACAAATCAAATTCAACACAGGTTGCATGATAAATTAAATGGAAAACTTCAAACAAGCAATCACAGTAAATCAATGCGAAGGATTGTGGGGGGGAGTCCATTACATTCACTCCCAAGTATAATTTAAGGGAAAATTGGTATACGATGTTACAGAAACATTTTTTCCAGAAACATGAATGAAAATTATCACAATTTACTAAGATACATGTTGACAGCTGCAAGAACAAACTTGGCAAAATGCTGAAAATGAGAAACCTTGCTGACAATATCAGATTGTGAGATTAAAATTGAAGAATATGCTGCAGTGGCAAAATTGAATACACAGAGACACACATATACTGTTGTTACCATTTTCTTTCAACTCTCAAGAGTGGTTTCTGTCAACAGGCCACAGCAGAGTGGTGATGTGTATGAGAGAGAACAGATGCCATGTGTAAATTCCCCCCTCTCTTTTTTTCCACCCTTCCTCAACTAGTGAGGCCTTGAGTGTTTTCACTTGGCATTTGAGCTCTCTCATCAGTGAGGCCCACTTCAGAGGTATGACTTGCTGTGCCCAGACAGCTTAACAGATAACAGTTCTAGCACCTTAACAGATAATCAGAGTTGGAAGGGACCTTACAGGTCATCTAGTCCAACCCGCTACCCAAGTAGGAGACCCTAAACCATTTCTGACAAATGACAGTCCAATCTCTTCTTGAAGGTCTCAAGTGATGGCGCTCCCACAACTTCTGAGGGCAAGCTGTTTCATTGGTTGATGGTTCTCACTGTCAGAAAGTTTCTCCTTATTTCCAGGTTAAATCTCTCCTTGTTCAGTTTCCATCCATGATTCCTTGTCTGGCCTTCAGATGCCTTGGGAAATAGCGTGACCCCCTCCTCTCTGTGGCAGCCCCTCAAATATTGGAAGATTGCTATCATGTCTCCCCTGGTCCTTCTCTTCACTAGACTAGCCATGCCCAGTTCCTGTAACTGTTCTTCATATGCCTTAGTCTCCAGTCCCCCAATCATCCTGGTTGCTCTTCTCTGTACTTTTTCTAGAGTCTTAGCATCTTTTTTATAATATGGTGACCAAAACTGGATGCAATATTCTAGGTGTGATCTTACTAAGGCTTTATAGAGTGGTATTAGTACCTCACTTGACTTACACCTCCGCTTCACAACACAGCTGTCAGGGAAAAGTGGAACAAAGTGCTTGGGACCAAAGCATTCTAAAAATGTATACAATGTACATAAATAATATATATATATAATCCAAATTGCCTGAGATCATCTGGGGAAATTCATCTAAAGCTCTTGTGATCTCTTTCCATAGGGTCAATCTTTGTTGTTCAAGGACTCTACGATCAAAATTGGGACCAGAATTTTGATGGCTAAGGAATGTGGTCCTTAAATGAGTCACCATATAACCAGACCCAATTTTATGACCATGCTTACTGCAGTCGTTAAGCAAATCATATCAATTGTGAAATGAACTGTGCATTCATTAAGCAAATTCATCGTTCCCCATCAACTTAGCTGGGAAGGTCACAAAACATGATCATGCGACTGTAAGATGTTGCAATCATGGTAAATATTAATTGGTTGCCAAGTGCCCAAATTACAAGTTATGGTGATGGTCATAACTTCAAGGGTGGGCTGTAAGACACTTTTTCTGGGATCATTGCAACTTTGAACCATCATTAAATGAATGTCTTAAATTGAGGATTACTGTAGCGTATAATCCCTGGTGTGTTAAGGAGTTAAGTCTCTTTGCTGGTTTCAAGGCCTTTACATTATTATTTTAGGCTATTCTATTTTGTCTTTTTATAACTTTGGACTTTTAATAACCCTGGTTTTAGGTTATGCCAAACCACTGAGAAACTTTGGTAATTTGCAATTTAATAAATGAAGTATTAAAATATGTAGCAGATAAAAAGTCAAAAGGAAATGTTGCAGAGACCTGACAAGTCAATTGTCATAGAATTGTACATAACAAACCTGATGAAAAGTAAATCAGTTTTGCTTTGTTCCACAGGAATACACACTTTTCCAAGGTGTGTGTCCTTCATGCCATTGTTTAGACCCATCTTTTATAACTTATTCCCAACCTTCTATCAGTGTCAAATGAAAAGGTGCCTGAAGCAGAATGTTTTACAGAACTTGTTTTAGATTCTTGCATCAAAAGGTGAAAGCTATGGCTGAAATAAAGGGACTATTATAACTATAAATTCCCAACCTTCTATCAGTGTCAAATGAAAAAGGATTTTTAAAAAATCTTGCCTGAAGTACATTTACAGAAGTTGTTTTACAGAACTTGTTTTAAAAAAAGCAGCAGATTCTTGCATCAAAAGGTGAAAGCTATGGCTGCAATAAAGGGACTATGCTGGAGAAATTACAAGTAGCTAGAATATAAATCTTACTCTATTCAGTTTGAAAGGAAGACAGATCTTCTAATCCAGTTAAGATATCTTATTTAGTTATAAAGGTACAACAATTTCATTTACAATGCTCAAAAGGTAGGTGACATATGGGCTTAAGGAAACATTTCTTGTAAACCATGAAGGTGAATCAAAACACAATTTGCTACTTTTAGAAATATACAACAACTTTAAAGCAATATTACTAGAAAAACACTAATTTGGTTATACTGATGTTTCCAAATATCAATCTGATTCAATTCTGACATTTCTATAATTCTGTTTATCTGGTTATACATTTATAATCGACGAGAATAAATAAATCTACCAAGAAAAGAGAGAAGATACCTAAATAATTGATTATTCTGTCGGATTTAATCAGTTGCATCTCCATTTATGGCATTTTAATTAAGAGTAATATCAGTATTTCTCAACTGTGGGTTTCTGCATTCTTTTTTATATGACCATGATCTGTTGCACTGATGTTAATGACATATTTACTAACTGTCACAAGAATTTCAGAACTATTTGTTTTTATTTTATTTATTAAATTTATTTGCTACCCATCTCATTGTAAGTTGCCTACCAATCCAAAAGGAAGAGATATACAAAAAAAGTCTGTTCAATTCAGCTGTTGAGATAACTTGAGATATCTCTATCATGGACATATTAAGCTTTGGGTTTTAAAATGTCTCAGGAACATCTCTTTTGTAGCCTAAGGACAAAGATTTAGATTTTCTTTGCATATTTAGCTAGTTTTGAACAGAGTTGAAAGAGCTAAATCAGGGTCTTCAGCCTTGTAAATGCTTGGGGTATCCAATTCACTTTTTAAAAACTTAAGACTTCTTCTCAGAATGAGCCCTAGTATCATCTGTTAAGTAGGGAGTGTGACCTTTCTGGAGTATATCCTGTTGAAAGGCATACACCTTGATGTAAAAGATGCATAAACCAGAGACATTAACATTCTCTTTCTTATACATCATTTTTGGCACAAGAATTCCCAGTTTCCTAGAAGAAATTGTCAACTCAACTCTTATCCCATTCAAGCTATTGTGAAATTGGCCTCATTTGTGTTGGCTGACTGGCTTAAATATTCAGAGTTGAACATGGAACCAATCAGAACCCAGCTTTTTTTTAAACAAGTTTTATTCAATTTTTAACGGTTCAAATAAGGCTCTTTTCAGTAGACAGCATATTCCCGGGTCATCACTTTTACATGCAAATATGACAATAGTTCTATATTCATTTTTGACATTTAACTTCCTATTTTATCCCATTTTTACTTCCATTCCATTTTTTGGCAAACAAAGGGCCAAACAAATTAATCCTAGTCTCAAATCTTAATCTCAATCTGTATAACCCCATTTCATTTCAAATTAGTTGTAAATATTTTTAAACGTTTATATCTTAAAAATAACAATATGTTTGCCCATCATATAGAAAATAAAGTTTATCCATATCTATCCTTTAACTATCTTCACATTGTTAATACTCTTTTATCATTTACATATTTCTTTTATCCGTCAGATTTGCCTTTTCATCACATATTCTCTCCATAATTCTAAATCAATACAAGCTTTAACACAAAAAGAATAAAAGAAAACCTAGACTTGCCCCCTTTACTACTTTGAAAGTGACACCTCAGTGGTTAACATATTAACATAGTGATAATCATTCCCTTTAAAGCAAAAGATAGAATAAAAGAAAAAGAGAAAAGAAAAGCTACATAACATTATATCTCTTTTCAATGGGTTCTGCAACACATATCCCTCTAAAGTTTGTTTATAGTTCCAAAATAATAGTAAAAAATAACTAACCTTGGTTACTGACAAATCTGGTTTTTAAACATCTTCAAAAATCATTTCAGTTAATTCAATTTATCTAATCAACATTTACCTTTCCTTTATAAATAAAAAGTAAAAGTGTAACCTTCATCTAATAAAAATTGTCAGTAACTCCCTCTATTGTTTTACATTTTTATGATTACAATATATTCTTATTACCCCTCTTCTCCATGCAGAACCCCCCTTCTTAATACATTAACCATTATCTCTTCGAACCAGGAAAGGAAGAAGCCGGCGTAAGAACTTAAGTTTGGGGCTCGAAAAATCCTGAATATTAAAATAAAAGGAAAGGGAGAAGATTTCATGTAACAGAAAGTGCCACTTTGTGGATAAAAATTGGAATTTAAAGAAGAAGGAAAATATCTTGTTCCTTTGTGAATTGGAGTTGTTACAATTTTAAAGAGACACTGAAACAAAAAAACAAGATCCATAGAAGGTGAAAGTTTGAATTAAAATAAAAGACAGACTGCTGGATTAGTTGGTGATATTGATATAGACTCTGGACTTGGGCTAAGATCTTAGAAAATTTAAAGAAGAAGAAATAAAGAAAATAAAAACTTTGGTGGCCATCCAAGGAATTAAAATGGAATTTAAAAGTATGAAAGAACTGCTACAGGAAGTGACTGAACTAATTTGGCTCGTTGCAGAAGACATGGGCATGGAAAATGGCAAACAAAGAACAAGAAGAAGGAATCTTGGAAAGGAGGAGCCAGCACAAGGGAAAGCAATTTTAAAGAGACAATTAACACAAAGATTAATACAAATAAAAGGGAAAGGAAGGGTGGTTAAAAAAATGAAACCTAAGAAAGTAATTAAAAGGGGAACATTTATGAAATTAGGTATGCTAGAAAGGTCCAGAAGAAAAGGGAGCAGAAAGGCAAAGAGAGATGGGGGGATTCAAATTGGATGAAGAATGCGTCCACGGCGGCACGTAATGTGCCACTGCTTCCGCATTGAAAGCGCCAGCTCCGGAGCAGTGCAATGGGTGAACCTGCAGGGCCGGCCAGCACCTCGAACGTCCCCCTGTTGCCTCTTAGCACCCCTCTGCCGGCTGCCTTGGGGACGCTAAGAGAGGCGGGGAGCGCCCCTGCAGGCTCACCCCATTGACTGTTGTATCGCACCTGAACCAGTGCCTCGAATGTGGCAGCATGTTGGGAAAAGCCGCCGCCACTGCTTTCCCAAAGTGCTGCCATTCTCACATTCTTTCTGCCTGTCCGTCCATCCATCCAGCCCCTTATAGCTGTCAAAGATATTTTACTTATTATTTTTTCCTTCACTTGACACTGCTCCACTTCTTCTTCTTCTTTTAAAAACTCATCTTTATCTTAATCCTGGGGTGCCTTTATTGATCTTACCATCCGATACTCCCGGTTCCTATGGTGTCAACTTCTTTCTTTTCTCGCACCAGTTGAGACCTTCTCTTAGGTGGCCATATTCCAGTTGATGTGGACTCAGCTTCCTTTCTCCGCCGCCCTCGAGGCAGTTAGCGAGAAGGCTCAACCCGGAACCCAGAACCCAGCTTTCTTGGATTCCCATGACATGGGCCAATCACAGTTCAGCTTGCCAGGTTCAAGTACAAGAGCCCAGTCAGTTCCTGTTCAATTGCCTGAGGGACATCACAAAGTACTCTACCTCTGAAGATGCCAATCACATCTGCTGGCAAGTTGCCAGAAAACTGGACCATTTAGTCAGAAAGATCATCTCTACTTCATTGATGCCATGAAAGCCTACACCAGTATATCAAAACAGGTTTTATCTACCCAAGAACAAGAAAGAACTGGGAGTGAATGACTGAGCCCTTATTAAATGACCAGGATTCGTTTGAGTTTTTGACTCCCTGCAGATTTACTGGAGGAAGTCAAGAGACTAGGAGTGCAATTTTATGGTCACTTTAAGAGAGAATTGATTATGCATAATCTTAAAACCTGGTTTCAATGTGCCAAGTTCCTCCCCAACCCC
Source organism: Naja naja (assembly GCA_009733165.1). Taxonomy (NCBI): domain Eukaryota; kingdom Metazoa; phylum Chordata; class Lepidosauria; order Squamata; family Elapidae; genus Naja; species Naja naja. The sequence continues at coordinate 45,504,283 of CM019149.1, forward strand.
ATATTCATGATACAGAAATTGGCCCAGACACGGCAGGCTGACATTCAAAATTGTTTTCTATCACCTTCAAAATATGTGGGGTACATGTTCCTAATAAAAAACACTTAGCAGCTGACTTTTTCTCAACTTTTTCCTGTCTTCCCTTATTTTAAAAAATGAATGCAATCAAACTACCTTTGATTTAATTCTTTTGCATGTATCAGCCATTTAGCTCATATGTTTAAAGGGGAAAAATCTGGAAATCACTTCATCTTGTAAACTTTCCTATGTAGTTTTGCTGTAAAGCAACTTTTTAAGCACTGTATATAAGAGAAGAGAGCCCAGGTTCTCCAAGTTTCAGTTAACCATAATAATTTGATTGTACCCCATTACATTTCTAACAAAGCACAGAACCTCTTGTTCACTTCTGTACAAAAATGCATTTTTTATCAAATTATATACATTTGTGGTCGTTTCATTTTTTTAAAAAAACAATTAAAAATTCAGTCTAACAATTTCCACATAACTCAATTACAAGTGGTTTTAAATAAGGAAAAAATCACAGTGATCTGCTTTAATAATATGTTCAGGACAAGGCAGGGCCAATTTGAGAAACTATATCATCGCCTGCATATTATGCATCATACATGAATTCTCATGAAAAGTAGACAAGAGGCAACTTTGGTGAGTCATTTAAATCATTTGCCTAAAAGCTGTCTGTCTGAATGCCTTTATATCTTTGGGTATAAATTTGATATGGATATTTTGCTTTTGTAATGCAAAATTCTATTATACTGAGATCAACAATACAAGGACCTTTGTCTTTTAGTGCTGCAATTGTTATTTGAGGAGGTAATTTATGTATTTTATATAACTCTATATTATATTGTTTTAAAAAGCACTGCATTAGTACTCCAAGTAAGTTGGCTTGGATATTGGGTCATCTTCTAATACATTATCTTTTAATGGTCGTAAGGGATGATTTGTTGAAAACATGAAAAACTGCTTAAATCTAATTAACATTTGAAAGACTGCTTGCAAAAACATTATTCATAAAGTTTGAATTCTTTAAAAAAAAAGAAATATTTACTTATTCTTTGGCCACACCTTTCCTAATTATGATAACAGTTCTAGACTGGTACAGTTGAACATAAATTTCACAAAATCTTTTTTATGCAGCACAATCTATTTGCTAAAACCAAATTTTATTTGGTCTTTTTCATATATAGATTATTATTAAGTAAAAAAATATTGTATCTGCAAAAATAAATCGGTAAATTATCTCATATGTCTTTACTCAGAACCAGAATCACTAAGTTTATGAACAAGTAAATGGGTATAGCACCAGGCTACAAACCGGAAGATTGTGAGTTAATAGATAACAGATAATCAAAGTTGGAAGGGACCTTGTAGGTCATCTAGTCCAGTGGTTCTTAACCTTTTTGAAAGAATTGCCCCCTTGAGCCATTGAGGAAGTTGTCATCGCCCCCCTCCCCCAACATAACCGCCCCCCTGCCACCTCTTAGCGTCCCCAAGGGGGCCAGCAGAGGGGTGCTAAGAGGCGGCAGGGGGGCGTTCGAGGTGCTGGCCCTGCAGGTTCACCCACTGACTGTAGTAACGCTCCAGAGCCGGCGCCCCCAATGTGGAAGCAGTGGCGTGTTATGTGCCACCGCAGCCGCATTCAACGCGCCGCCCCCCTGCCACCTCTTACGTCCCCAAGGCCAAGGGGGCCAGCAGAGGGGCGCTAAGAGGCAGCAGGGGGGCATTCGAGGTGCCGGCTGGCCCTGCAGTTTCACCCATTTTGGCAGCAGTGCTCAGTCAATGGGTGAGCCTTCAGGCGCTTGAACCCCTGCCGCCTCTTAGCATCCCCAAGGGGGCCAGCAGAGGGGCGTTAAGAGGCAGCAGGGGGGCGGCATGTCAAACGCGTCCATGGCGGCATGTAATGTGCCACTGCTTCCGCATTGAAAGCGCCAGCTCCGGAGCAGTGCTAGTCAATGGGTGAACCTGCAGGGCTGGCCGGCACCTCGAACGTCCCCCTGTTGCCTCTTAGCACCCCTCTGCCGGCTGCCTTGGGGACGCTAAGAGGCGGCAGGGGGGCATTCGAGGCGCCAGCCCTGCAGGCTCACCCCATTGACTGTTGTATCGCACCTGAACCAGTGCCTCGAATGTGGCAGCATGTTGGGAAAAGCCGCCGCCACTGCTTTCCCAAAGTGCTGCCTTTCTGTCCGCTGCCATCCATTCTTTCTCCATCCATCCATCCATCCATCCATCCATCCATCCATCCATCCATCCAAAAGGTCTGTCTGTTTGCCTGCCTGCCTTCCTGCCTATCTACTACCTGTCTGTCTTTTTGTCTACCTACCTACCTATCTACCAATATAGATCTCTCTCTCTCTCTCTCCCAATATATCGCGCTCCATATTGCCCTCCTTCCATTCCTTCGCCCCATTCCTTTTCGTTTCATCGCCCCCCTGAAAAACAAAATCACCCCTTGGGGGGGTGATATTGCCCAGGTTAAGAACCACTGATCTAGTCCACCACCACCCCACCCAAGTGGGAGACCCTACACCATTTCTGACAGATGGCAGTCCAATCTCTTCTTGAAAGTCTCAAGTGATGGCGCTCCCACAACTTCCGAGGGCAAGCTGTTCCATTGGTTGATTGTTCTCACTGTCAAACAGTTTATCCTTATTTCCAGGTCAAATCTCTCCTTGTTCAGTTTCCATCCATTATTCCTTGTCTGGCCTACAGATGCTTTAAAAAATAGCTTGACCCCTTCCTCTCTGTGGCAGCCCCTCAAATATTGGAAGAGTGCTGTCATGTCTCCCCTGGCCCTACTCTTCACTAGACTAGCCATGTCCAGTTCCTGTAACTGTACTTTGTATGTTTTAGTCTCCAGTCCCCTAATCATCCTGGTTGCTCTTGTTCTAGTAGTCCTGTCTTAGGCACAAAGCCAGCTGGGTGACCTTGGACCAATCCCCTTTCTTTCAGTCCTAGAAAGAAAGGAATGGCAATTTTGCAAAGAAAACTGGAGCACCAATCTAGGCAGTTGCCAGGAGTCAATGGTACCTTGGAAGCACATACACACAAACACCCCTAATAGTATGCAGTTGCTGTCTTCTAATCTTTGTTGCTAAATTTGTTGGAATAGATGTCGGAATGCATTTTGTATTGCAACAACTACAGAAGTATTCAGCCAGTAGATGGCAGTGTTTGTAACTTTGATGGGTATAATCTATGGTTATACTCTATAGTCTTTTTGTTCTGAGGAGTTTCCTGTGACAGTTAAAATGGTTAAGCAGCAAGGGCCATGGTGACTGTAGACTTTATTTGATCTGTAGGGCTATAGGGCTATGCATAAACAGAATTCCTAACAAAAGTATGTTGAAAAACTACATTGCCATCCAATATTGATTTTTAAAATTCCATTTGTGAGAGAGGAAAGCTCTAATAACATGTAGCAATTGCTATCTCCCCAGATTATTGTGTTTATCCTTTCAAGAAACGCAGGTTTAGTAAATTGATCTGTGGTACCTTATTTATCATTATTAATTTTGTCAAACCTAGTCCCTCCCTCCAAAAAAATATCTTGCCGCAATTAGCAAATCATTTAGCTAAAGCACAATGAAATTTCCCATTAACTCCAATTTCATAAATGTTGACCTTTTTAAATTATGCTTAACATTTCTGTTCAAGACCACTCCCATTTATATAGTATATGAACCACTGATCTGTCAAACGAATAAGATGCTCTTTAAATGAATCATGTTTGAGCAAAATTATTCCAAGCATCCTAGGATAGCACATTTCAGAATGAAAAAGCAATTATCAGTACATTTTATTTGTAATGACTGCAGCTCTTCTCTTTCAAAATTCCCTCATGAATTCCATTTACTGCTCTGTTCAGATCTCCCATTGCCAAAAAATATGTGCTGTTAATGGAAACCACCAGTTGCCAGTAAGGTTGGCACTATGGCTCCATTGTGAGTTCAGCTCATCACAATGTTTGTTTGACAAAGTTCTGTGGAGTTATTTATAGGCACTCATTATTTTGGCAGCAGTCAGTCTTGAATCCTATTCATATTCTTGGAAGCAAGATCTTCCCAAGTGTGAGTCACAGAATTACAGGGTAATCTCTCTGGCTGTTCTAGGGCAAGATTATTATTTTGTCTGAGAAAAAAGTAAAATAGGAAGTTCTGATACCTCTGAAAATGCTAAAAGCCAAAACCACAATTGTATATTGCCTTCTTTCAAATGGAAAAAATATTAAAAATTAATAAACATCAGTAATAACGAAGAAGTGCTAAGCCCTCTTAGCAGTTCAAAAGGATGCAAATGCAAGTAGATTAATAGGTACCACTTTGGTGGAAAGTTAACTGCATTCCATGCGCTTTTGGCGTATAGTCATGCTGAGCACATGACCATAGAAATTGTCTTTGGACAACACTTGCTCCCTCGGCCAAGTTATGGAGACGAGCACTGAGCCCTAGAGTCAGACATGACCGGCAGGCTAAGCCCACAGCTCTCAAACCTGTTAAAGAGCACTATGTCATTCATTCCAGCAATGCTGGTTAACTAGTCACTAAAAGTTACCAAACCATGTTTGCTATTCTGTAAGGAAGCATATATCCAATCTGATTTTACAGAATTTACCTCAAACCAAATGGCTGTTCTCTCATTTCTTATATTGCTTTCAAGAAATCAAAAGTGTCGGAAGTAAGATCTATGAAGCTTTACCATGGGAGAAATGTACTTGCGCATGTTGGCAAAATAAATAAATAAAACCAACCCCAATGCTGAAATTAAAGGAATAAAACATTTGGATCTGAAAACTGATCCCCCCCCCAATCAACCTCAGGGATAATGAGAAATAATGGAAGGAATAATTCTATAGTGCCAGAAGTTAATAGTTACTATTGTTGCTATTACTAATCATTATTAGCTCCCAATGACTGATAAAACAGGTAACATGCAGTTTTGATCAAGCACTGTCACCTTGTCTTCCTCTCTTGGTGCTCTTTTAATTTTTTGGCTCAGATTATTTGTTGGTCTGAGTGAAGTGGCTTTTTCTTATCAGGTTGAATATTTGGAGTGTACAGATCGGCCTCCAACACTGGGTTCTCCCAGAGACAAAACCCAGATGGTTAAGTTTTGGGGTTATGTCAATGTCAGGGATTTTAATATGCTTGGAGTGTACTGGTTAGAAACCGCTGTTAATTTAGTTCAGTCATATTGTTGTGTATTTTCCTCTGTTGGTACTATTTTTTTTCATTCAGGTTCAATTCAGCACTTAATTTTATGTCTTAATGTAATTAATTTTATGTCTTTATGTAATTAATTTTATATTAATTATTGAATGGATTGAATAATGTAGTTATGATGCTTATATTACTAATCTTTTATAATGCTAATAGTTTTATTTCAGTTTAATTTTGCTATCATTTAAATTCATCATCATCATCCAATTTCTCTGGAAACTAAAACTGGCTTATGTGGGGCTCCCTCTTCACTTGAACATCACACCAACAATCCAGTGAGATATAGATTTGAGTACATATCCATGGCTCAGGGTGTCAGGATTCCGGCAGTTACGCCAACTAAATCAACGTAGGATTTAACACTGACTTTTCCTGAGCCTAAGTCTAGCTTCTTAAGCATTCTCTCTTTCCTTAACCACAAACCTCCACCTTAATTGCTTCATGAAATCTGCTAACACAGTATTTAATTATCATTTTATTTTTTGTGAATCACTCAAAGTAGTTTGCAATCTACTTATCTCATGCCCAAGCAGAAGTATTGGGTCCCTGCTGAATTTCTCTCCCTCTTTATCACTCACAATGATTTCATGCAATATTAATCTATGTTTTATGAAAGATGCAATGTATAAATAAATCAACTATAATAAAATTACTTGGTGAATATCTTATTTGACATTCCTGAATCTTACTGGCTCTACTGACTATAATTATATTAGAATTGGTAATACTCAGTGTTGTTTATCTCTCATAATTATATGTGCTGCTCCAGTTCTACAACTAGATGCAACGTTATTTTCAAAAATCCCCCAAAAAAACCCACAGATAGAGTGATGCAGTGTTGATGTTGGACTAGCAACAATGAAATCCAGATTCTAGTCTACCTGATGAATAGGATTCACACCTCATCAAACTGTAGATCATATCATAATCAGCTGTAAGCTGAGGGCATATATCGATCCAGCATCTGTTTTTTTATATATATAAACAATGCTGCGCTTCAATTGTTAGATGGCTCCTAGACACTGGTACTTGAACTAGATCATTTAACATTTACATTTTATTGGCTTCTACTAATCTAGATGAATATGAATATATATGTATGTATGTATGTATGTATGTATGTATGTATGTATATATGTATATATTTGTTTACGTAGATTTTCACGGGTAAAGGTATGTAGGTCTTGGTGTATTCGGGTCTTGTCCCGTGTAAGATTGACAATACCTTGGCAACGTTTCGATGAAATCTCATCCGTCATCTTCAGGCTGGTGTCTTCAGCTTCCTTCTCCCAGGAGAACGAAGCTGAAGACACCAGCCTGAAGATGACGGATGCGCTCTATTTCGGACAAGACCAAACCCATATATGTATATATATATATATGTATGTATATGTATATATGTTTTCGTAGATTTTCACGGGTAAAGGTATATAGGTCTTGGTGTATTCGGGTCTTGTCCCATGTAAGATTGAGAGTATCTTGGCGACGTTTCGACGAGGTCCCACTCGCCATCTTCAGGCTGGTGCTTTTGGCTTCATGTTTGTGTGAGCAAAGTGTGATCGGAGCTGCCATCTCTCTATAAATACTGGTGGGGAGGTGTAGTGTGCTGGTTCTGTTGTAAGCGGGTTGGTTGGCTGTGTTGTTACTTCTTGATTGGTTGATGGAGTTGATGTTTGCAGATTGATTGGCTTTTTCATAAGAGCCTGTGTGGCTGAGGTACTGGCTGTGTGTCTATCAGCCTTTTGTGTTGTAATGACCTGGGTAATGGGCTGTGTAATGACCTTCTGAGTTCTATTGTTGTGACATCCTGGGTCTTGTGCTGTAATCTCCTGGGTCATTGGCTGTGTTGTAACATCCTGAGGTTTTGTGGTGTAACCTCCTGAGGTTATCACATCACGGAACTCAGGAGGTTACACCACAAAACCTCAGGATGTCACAACAATAGAACTCAGAAGGTCATCACACAGCTGCACTAAAAAACCCCAAAATAGGAAACACAACATTGCCAGCCAATCAAGACAAAAAAATGCTACAAAACAGACAAAAGACATTAGAAACACCAATCAAGCAGAACACAGCAAACTCCAAGACCAATAAACACAGACCAAGACTCCCAACCAATCAGGATGAAGAAAAAACCATTCTAACACAGCACGAGGCTAGCACCAAATTTAAAACTGAAACGGCTGTGAAAGCCTGACACACAGATGAACCCAATACAAAGCCTGATGATGGCAGATGAGATTCTGCCGAAACATCACTACAACTTTAAAAGCACAACTATAATGACGTGGGAAAATAGCCGAACAAAGCTGAATACCATATATATATATATATACACACGCTATAAACACATAGCCAGACCTCAAACTCGAAGCCAAACCAAGGCCCAGAATGCCACATCACAGCCTTCCACCCAGGATACTACATGGAACTCAGGAGATCACAACACAAAACATCAGGAGGTTGCAGCACAGACAACGACCCAGGAGATTACAGCACCACACCCAGGACATCACAACAATAGAACTCAGAAGGTCATCACACAGCCCATTACCCAGGTCGTTACTACAAAGGCTGAGAGACACACCTCCAGCACCTCAGCCACACAGGGTCTCAGGAAAAAGCCATCCAATCTGCATACATCAACTCCACAAACCAATCAAGAAGTAACAACACAGCCAACTCTAGAGTTTAAAAAGGAAAAACAGCCACGATCACACACTTCTCCCAGGAGAGCGAAGCTGAAGACACCAGCCTGAAGATGACGGATGAGATTTCGTGAAGCGTTGCCAAGGTATTCTCAACCTTACAGGACAAGACCGAATACACCAAGACCTACATATATATATATATATATATATATATATATATATATATATATATGAGTCTTGGTGTGTGTCTTATCTGCAATGTAGCGGATTCGACAAGCCATCTTCAGGATGGCTTTGTGCTTGTGCCAGCAAAAAACAAAGTACTGGCACAAGCACAAAGCCGAAGACATCATCCTGAAGATGGCGAGTGGGATCTCGTCGAAACGTCGCCAAGGTATTCTCAATCTTACACGGGACAAGACCGAATACCAAGACCTACATACCTTTACCCGTGAAAATCTACAAAAACATATATACATATACATATACATATATATATATATACATACACATACATGCACATACTTACATACATATATATACACACATACACCATTATATTCTTTCCAGGTACCAATGACAACCTCTTCAAGCTAAAAAGTGAGAGTATGTGAGAAGATTCCAGAAAAAAAGCATCTTGCTCTGTTGCCCTTCTACATGTGCAAAATAATAAAAAGTAATTAAAAGCCATGAACAAAAAATGAACGTAAATGAAGTACGCGGCTGAATCAGATCGTGCATACCCTAGTCCTATTTATAGCACCAATCCTTTTGAACGCTTTCAATATACCCAAATAATTTGGAGTCATGGGAATTAAATCACACCACATTTGGAAAGCAACAGGCAGAGAAGGCTGTTTTAGAAGTTATTCAAATAGAAAAGGGAGATGATGGCCCTCTTACTTATTCTTAGCATTTTGTAATGAATGTTTCTGTGTATCAAGATTTAATTAATCTTCTAGTGCGTGAGAGGAATGCCCTCAATAAGTTTTTCTAATCTTCTCTGAAAAGCCTTCTAACATAATCCCTGCATTTTATGGCAGCGTATGCAAACTTATGCTCCATGAGAAAACTATAAATAAGAGACAGGTTGACAGTGCAAACCCCAAGGGGTATTGCTTAAATCACAAAATACATTTCCTAGTACTACTGCATCCTAGTATAACTTTCTGCATCCTGACAAGTCATTTGTCATAGCTGCCAAACTTGGAAGGAAAATAGCTATGTTTATAACAAGCTGGCTTGCAAGTATGGATGTCAATGGTCTTGCATTTTGAAGCTGTCAATGCAGGTTGCCTTTCTTCTTAAAATATTGCCATGTGTAGGTGTCCATCTGTGGAAGTATAACTGTAATCACCCAGCTATTCCTTATTAATACTTTGGCTGCACCATACATACATTTACAGCAAAGAGTGAGGAAGTTAGGAAAGTATATCAGGTACCTAATGGCAACACCTCAAGATGTTATTAACTGAGAAAACTGCACACAAAAAAGGCAATATAGAGACATCAGAATGAAAATGCTTAAAAGTCACTTGAAATTATAATACTCCTTCACTTCTACCAATCTGGGTTTCCTTTTCCAGTACAGTAGATAGTCTTTGACTTATGACCACAATATACTGCTAAGCAAGGTGGTTGTTAAGTAAATCACACCCGAGTTTATCACCTTTTTTCCACAGGGTTGTTAAGCAAATCATACAGTTGTTAAGTGAATCATGCAGTCATTGGGCAAATCCAGCCTCCTCCCTTGAGTATGCTTGTTGAAAGCTGACTGGGAAGGTTGCAACTGGAGATCACATGACCCTGGGACTCTGTAACTGTTGTAAATACATGTCGGTTCCTAAGTGCCCACATTCTGATCATGTGACCATGGAGTTGCTACAACAATTGTAAGTGTGAGGTCCAGTGTAAGTTATTTTTTTCAGTGCTGTTGTAACTTTAATCGGTTGCTAAACAAATGGTTGTAAGCTGAGGACTCCTTGCAGCCATATCTAAAATTGTGAGAAGATAGTGGTACTTACAAGAAGGTATAAAAGTCTAAGCAGTTGTGTGTTTAATCAGAAATGTACAGTTATTTTACTTCCAAAATTCAAAAGCTGTCTTAGAATTCTTGATATTTATGTATCTTTGGTATGAGGAATGGTGATACTCTGAACAGAAAGGTGTGAATCGCAGCATTTGGTTGAATATGTTATTTGTGCAATGCAATATTATTTGAATTGTTACATTGCTTTCTCTTGCTGGGATCACCACTATTCTTTGCAGTTCTTCCCTGGGGAACAAACATGAAAAATATTCTTTCCTGACCAAAGCTAGTATCCATTACAAATAGAAGGATGGCAAGCATAATGATTTTTTGCTCGTTGGGGAAGAAGGTCTCCAAATATTAAGAAGTGATTGAGATGGAGAGATAATATTTCAAGTAAGTAGGAGTGATTCTCTTTAATTTAAAGGCTAGTATTGGTTTGAGATTTGGTTTACATATATGCAATGGAATGGGGTCCATGTTAAACCTTTAACTCCAAAGTCTTCATCAGGAGTCCATTCAAAATATTTTTTAAAATGTTAACAGCTCAATTTAATGTCACTAATTCAGCAACACATTGTTTGTCAGAGTGGAAATGTATTATATACCTTTCACAGGCTTAGAAGAGGACACTGGACTTCGATGAACTGAAGATTGTCATGCCACTCAAACTGGATTTGAACACTTCTACACCTAAAAGTGTATACAAACTAGCATCCAGGATTACAAACAAGGATCAGAACATGATTTGTAATGTTGGAACAGCAAACTGTAAATCAAGACATAAAGTGAAGTTGGTCAAGTTGCCTGAAAGAAGGACTGTAGGTGGAGATTGGAGAAATTTCCAATCTGACAATCGATTGTTGGCTGGAGCATGAAGTAGGACAGACTATCCATCATATACTCCATCAAAAATGTACAATTATTGGTTTTCACTTCAATATGCTATTCTGTATGGAAATCTGCAAACACCACAATAAATAGACCAAACTAAGTTGGGAAAAAAAGATGCAGACACTAGGTCCAATATGTATGTGTGCCAACAATGATTGCTCTGAATATAAAGAGAGTAATAAAAAAGAATTTCAGTGCAAATGGTAACATAGTCCTATTATTAAAGTTCAGGAGAAGAATTCACAATTCTACAGTGATGTTTGATTTTTCTTTATCTATCTTCCATCACGCTGTGAAGCTTAGAAAATATGTAATATATATTTTTCTCTTCTGTATACCTTTAGGAAAAAAGAAATGAAAAAGGGAAAACACATAGATTTATGGGAATCCATAAGAGAACATTATTTAGTTTTATAACCCTCAAGAAATTTGATTTGTAAAAGAAAAGCATTATAACACATTGTATCATAAACTACTTTATATTTTGGAACATAACCAGTGCTATGGTGGACCATCACTGCATATAATTCCAACTCCATTGGCAGAGTGTTTTTCAGAAAGAAGTAATGCAGTGCACTCCTAAGCAAGGAGAACAGTTTTGAATGCTCCCTCAGCTAATTTTGAGTCAGAATATCTAATGTGAGAACATCACAGTGGACCCATGGTGTCTTGAAGAAAACTAAATCAAGGAAGGAATAAAGAAGGGTAAAAGCAAGGAAAATGAATCCATAAAATAAATCAAATAATACTTCAGAAATTCTTCTCTGTAGAAATCTGATTTCAGGAAGTTATATTATTAGAAGAAATCTATTTCAGGATTGCTTATAATGATAAGACAGGACAACATATTACAAATAGGACAAGAGTTATTCACCAAACCTTGTCCTAAGAGGAACACTGATCCAAGAAGTGGTCAACACTTCTTGGTATATGGGATTAAATTTTGCCTGTTTTGCCTCAACAGGGAAAAATTTAAACCAGCAAAAAAGTTGGTTTAACTTCTGCAGCAGTCTTGTTTATTTTCTAAGGTTCCAATAACTGAAACTTAAATCATCATTACTCTCCATTGCACCTGGTAAGATTGCATCTAAACTATTATGTCCAGTTCTGATTATAACATTTTAAGAATGGCAAACAAGTATGTTGCAGAGGTCATCAACCATGGATAAAAGGCCTTTGGAGGAAAAAGAAACAGGAACCGTTAGATACGATCGCAAAATTCTAACCAAAAGGGCATTCTTGTAAACCAACATATTCTGCAGTAATGTATTGTTATTATGGGGGCACCTGAATCAAGATTGCATAAATAGAGGTCTTCAAAAAGAGACTGGATAGCCATATGTCCAGAATGATATAAGGCACGGGTGTCAAACTCAAGGCCCGTGGGCCAGATCCGGCCCGTAAGGTGTTTAGATCTGGCCTGCAGGGCCATCCTAGAAACAGTGAAGGACCGGCCCGCAGTGATTCTGCCAGCAAAAATGGAGCTTGGGAGGGCCGCACCCAGCCCTCCTAAGCTCTGTTTTTACTGGCAGAGGGTTGCAGGAGGCCATTGCAGCCAAAAACAGAGCTCGGGAGGCCCATTTTCACTTGCAGAGCACTCAGGGTACCACAGGTGCCCCTGACATGAGTGACATCAAGCTGGCCATGCCCATTCTGGGCATGCCCACCCCAGCCCCCCGAGGTCAAACACAACTCTGATGAGGCCCTCAATGAAACTGAGTTTGACACCCCTGATATAAGGCCTCTTGATTGAGCAGGTAGACCTTATATCATTAGCAGATCTCCAAAGTCATTTCCAATCCTATTATTCTATGTTCTATATTTTATGTTATTTTACATTCAAATGGTTTCAGCTCTAATATATGTGTGTTTAAATGTGGACTCAATCCAATCATGTATGGAGCAAAAGAGGATGGGATTGAGTGTAAGAAGAAATAAGACATGCTGATAAAAAGTAGCCAACTCTTTGCTTACATCTAATCCTTCAACTTTCTGTCTCAATCATTTCTTCCAGATGGGAACATGTCAATTTCAAAATCAGACCAAAGAGAAAATGCACTTTTAAATATAGAAAATGTTCAATAGGAACGGGGGATGGGGATGGGGAAGAGATCCTAAATTAAATCTGATTTGGATACTGTTGGAGCAGATTCCAGTTAAATATAGAAATATTCCACTATGATTCCATATAAAGAATCTTCCACTATGGTTTCATATAAGGAAACAAACAAAATGTACTGTATTTACATGATGAGCCCAGAGGAATTATTTTGCCACTAATAACATAGTTATACCTAAGTGAGACTGAATAGCTCTCTGGAATAATTTCTTTTTCAAGCACATGACAATAGTACACATAATCCATTTAACAATTCACCACAAGTCTTCTGAGACTAACCAAACAGTATCCCTAACTATCCAAAAAAAGCTGTTAATAAGACATCTCAGGAAAATAAAAGAATAATGGCTTTCACAAATATTAACTTTAAAAAATATGAATCCCAAACACAATTTTCAACAGAAGGTAGTAAAGAAGAAGGTAGTAAAAAAAACAGCATGTTGGATTATGATATGTTAAAGAGCCCCAAAGACTTAATAAGAAAATCTGGAAACCTGATTGTCTACAGTAGCCTGATAGGTTTCACAAAACACTTCTGATATCTTGATTTAAGGAACAACCAAGTAGGCTACTGTTATGCCCAAGTAATACAAAAAATACAAACAGCAGAAAAAATAACATGGAGGTGATTGATCCAACCTCTCTCTTCTTCTTCTCAAAAGAAGCCTATATCACAATTTAAAATGATATAAAGTCAGGAAAGAGTTCAAACTTTTCCTAAGTATGAGAAGCACAAAGACAGCTGACTTACAAGAGAACTTTCACATCTGTTCTCAGTACAGACAGAAATCAGAAACAGAACAACAGTCCCAAGCATCTGTATCATGACATAATAATCCTGGGACATTAGCTGCTGAGTTGCAGTAAATTACAACTACCACTCCATCTTTTACAGGAGAGAAGACGGTCTCCTATTAATGTTTAATCAAGTATGTGCGTGTAAGAGACTCAGCTGGGCAGATTCGTAAGATGCTTTTTTGCTACACCATTCAGCAGAATCATGGTCATTTGTCACCCAAAGCTCAACAGTAACTACAGGCATTTTCTAATTTTAATATAGGGCTCCCATCTGTTTGAAGACAACACATATCACCATGTTTAACTCTCTCCCTTTGCAAAGAGCAAAACAAAAGACTTAGCTTCCAATTCTGAGACACAGGCAATCAACATTAAGGTTTTCCAAAGGAAACTTAAAGCCTCATTCCTTTAAAAGGATTGTTACAATTATGTCAAATCTTGTGTTTGTGATACAAAAGGAGGTTTCCTTACACATCAACTAAAATTAATCTAAATCATCATGCCTTTACACTTTTTTTTATCTCACCCAGTTGCTTTTTTTGCTGTATTTATTATAAACAGATTATTTATATGTTGTATTTATTACAAACAGATTATTTAGCATTTCAGGATAACAGCCAAACTCTATGGAAGCCCAACAATTCAATGATGAGCAGAATCATTCAAAACAAGAAGGTGATATGAACAGATTGTTATAGTTTTGGAACAGTTCACCAATTAAATATGGGATTCTTTCAGTCAATGTTGTCTGAGAACATCACACATATCTTAAGCATATGTGAATGTGTGTGTAAGCATGTGTATGTGTTAGGACGTCATCCTCAGCATTTCTGAATAAAGGAGAAAGCATGCCTCTCCCACCATCTACACATTATTTCCACCAGGTTTTATTAAATCCAGTCTATAAAACATGACAGCCTGCAGTTGAGAGCAATTTGAAAGGCATATCAACCACTTAAGGAGTCAAAAGTGATAGTGGGAGAATAGCCTGTCCACAAATGGGTGGAGGAAAACACAGGTTTAGCAAAACGCACAGCCTTCTCTAGCAGGGAGATTCTAAAACACATTTAGGATGCATGCTTTTTTTTTTTTTTTTTGGGCAAACCTATTTCTGCAGGCAAGAGAGTTAACTAAGAAGGGCTGCTGGACTACTGGATTGCAAAAGGGGGTTGTGAAGAGATACAGAGAAAAGCACAATGGCTCTTAATACAAAAGGCCAGCCTTTTCTTCCTCCCAGCCTCTCCATTTTACCTTAGCTGCAATACAGCCTTATTCCAACGTTTTAAAAACACAGCATAATGGAAGAAAATGATTTCACTATCAGAAACAATAAACAGAACGAAAAAAGCTGGAGGAAGGGAGGGGAGAGATTTTCACTGCTGCCTACAAGTATATAATTTAAATATTCCTACCTCTTCACTATTCCATTTGGATGGGGGGGGGGGCAAACCCAGTAATATCAGCCATCCAGCACCAGCTTATTCTGTTTCTTCACCTTTGCATGAAGCTGTAGTAGCATTGCCTCTGAAAGGACTGTGAGCATCTCAGCAATAACCAACATAGTAGAATAATTACATGAAAAACATGGCTGGCTGGTGCATCGACAGATGCAAACAAGAACTTACTGACTGAGGCTTATTTCTAGCCTTGCACAGTTCCCCCCCTTTTCTTTAATGAGAGCCAGGTCTCCCTTTATTAACCTGGCAAAGCAACTCAGTCGGCTGAAAAGGCTTGGCCAATATAATTGGAATCTTTTTTTCGCTCTCTCTCTCAGCACCGCTTCATTCATTCATTCGCTCGCTCGCTCAATTCATTCCATCATTCCTCTCTCCATCAATCAAATAAACCCAACAAAGATATTATCCGAAAGAGAATGGAAGATCCTTTTACCTGATTCAGCGCAACTTCATGTGTGAGAATCAGAGAGAGGGAGGGAGAGAAGCAGAGATTCTGGAGCTAATGTAGAGGAAAAAAGTCTGTTGAGATTCTACCCACCCCCCTTTTATTTTATTGCAGTCCACAGTCTCATCTACATGCATCAGAGCAAGCAGTTACTAGCAGCTGCTTCTTTTTATTAAGCCCACAGGCACAGAAAATTAGTCCCCTGCCCAGTTATCCAATTCAGTTCTGTGCAAGCTATTCAGCCACCAAAATCCTGCACGAGGCCAGTCCCTTCTGTCCCCCTGGTCAGCCCCCACCCCATCTCCACATGGCCTTTGGATAAACAAGAGTTTCGCATCGCCCACTGAGCAAATCACATGACCCTGGCACTCAGCAGCAAGACAGAAAGAGAAAGGCTAGCTGGATGTTGGGTTGAGAGCTGAAGGCCCTGCCTAAAATGATCTCCTGCCCCTTCCCTGCCTTGCAACTTATTTCATCTTCCTAAAATTTCTAACTCTTGGACTGTAAGAATCAGCAAGTTCAACAGAGATCAGCATTTAAAAGAAAGGAAGGCGAAACAAGGGGCATATGTTGTACTCTGAGGAGGTCTCAACAAACACAATGGGTGTTTAATACTTTGCCATTTTAATTGATAGGGTACTTTTACCCAGTCTCACATGTAGCCTGCAACTGCATCATCATTCTGTCTCCCCCACCCCTCCCCTCCTCCCAATTAAAAACCTACATCTGTTCAGTCACGCCATGAATTTGATGAAGTGAGCTGTGGCACACCAAAGCCCATGCCTTTAATGAAATTTGCTAGTCTGATGTATTCTGAATTTATTTTCTAAGAATGCTAGGTAGAGATATTGGAATTGGTTAAACCCAATCTCTGATCAGCCCTTCAAGGGGATGCATGCCCGTTTTAAAGTACTGAGTATAAAACACCAGCCAGTTCTCTTTCTTGTCACCGTCTCTAGATGTAAGCAAATAACCAAAAATTCTATCTGAATTAGAAGAGCTATTAAATTAAGTGGAAACAAGATTCATTGTGAGATTTTAAAACCCATTAACCATTAAGTGTTTTGGGGGGAGGGTTAGTTACAATCAACTTACTATTAAACTTGTCTTAGAAGTCAATCCTGCTCATGCAGAATAAATAATACAAAGTAAACATCTGTTTGGAAACAAAAATATGTAGTAGGGAGATGAAGAGACAAACCAAGATAGGGTTACTTGATGGAGAGTTGAAATATAGGAAGTTGCTTTATGCCAGCTAACTCTATTGATCTATACGGGCCAATGATGTCTACTTTGACAAATAGCTACTGTTCAGAGTCTCAGGAAGTAATCACTCAGGGCTGTTTACCTGATTTATTGACTGAATTTATATCCCATTTGCCACCAAAAATAGCATTCAAGACAATCCTTTTAACCTAATTATTTTCACTGGGATATCACACAAGGAAAACATACTGGAGATGCTCCCTAAATAAAAATACACAAGAGTCCCTAACTAGAAAGGCAAAGCTTAATTTAAAAAATATGGTGAGGTCATCTTGAAGATCATATGCCCAACTTTCCATGAATCAGCAAGGAAAAGTGATAGCCAACAAGATAGCTTCAGGAGTATACTCTATATACTGTTTGCAGAGAAAAAGTATACCAAATTTGTTGTGATAAGATCCACTTACAGTCTTCATATTTTTTTAAATTACATTTATATGCTTCCCTTCTCTGAAGACTCAGGGCGGCTTACAATTTTTTGGGATACAACCCAGCAATAGCCTTCATTCCATTGTATATGCCTGCTTATTACTAAGCGGCATTTTTACAAGGTCAGCTTATTGCCCCCAACAATCTTGGGTCCTCAGTTTACCTACCCCGAGAGGATGGAAGGCTGAGTCAACCTTGAGCCTGGTGGGATTCGAGCCTGCAGTAATTGCAGGCAGCTGGAACTTAAGTGCTAGGCATTTAACAGCCTAAGCCACCAAGGCCCATAATTTCAGTAAAAGTCAGTGAAATCTAGAAAAAAATAGTCTGAGGAACTTGCAACAGAATGCTAAATTTCCAGAAGTGGTAAAAAGTATTTTCAGGGAAAAATGATAAAAGCCAATGAGTCTGGAATAAGCTTCCACAGATATATAGATATATTAAACTGTGATTTCCCACTGGGGAATTTTTCATTGGGAAAACTCCCACATTGCAAATTCACCAAAGCAGAGATGCACTGTGAATAAATGGATAAGACAATGGTGGGATACCACAAGAAATTTCTGAAAGAAGAATATATGGATATGGATATTACAAGATGTCAAAAACATAATAACAAATATTTTCTGCCACCAATAAGGAGTGAAGAAAATGCACCATACTGGAAAGTGATCAGAAGTAACAATACCAAACTCCAAAAACCTACACTATTTTAAAAATAGCTTTAGAAAATGACATCCTCTGAACATGCTCTCAAGAATCATTAATATCCATCATGAACAACTAATATCCATTAACTATGAGATTAGTTCCTCTTAGAAATAAACTGCTTTCCCAAAAGAACTAAAGACAATGGGATCAATAATATGCCTTTGGTAATATGGCCCAACATTCATATTAACAGTTTGGTCCAAGGATCAGCTTGTTCCATGAAAAATAGTTTTAGTTTGACTTCTGAGTACAATATGTAAATGACTAATGCATGTAAGAAACTATAAAACATATTCATTAATTCATCAATTCAGTTATATGTTCATTTAACTAAGGCTTCTGTATTAGTCCAACCAATCAGCAGGTTACCACCTAACATATATTAACAAGATCAATAGCCAAAATATCCAATTGATAAACGACAATACATTATATATTCCAATGATAAGGAATCATAACATCTATAATCATATTCTCCTGTACCAAAGAAATTACTTTCAAATTATTTTCCCTTCAAATGCCGATTGAAATGACCAAGTTTTATTGTCTTCCTAAATTCCATTAATGTTGGAGGAAGTTGAATCTCTATATAGGTGTTCTTCCAGAGAAGTGGGACAATGATAAAAAGGTTCCATCTTTGAGAACTTTGTAGAAGACATTTCTGAAGACAAGGAATTTAAAGGAAGCCCACTCTTCTCAATCTAATTGGGTGGGCAGAAACTATTTAGACATTTCAGCTTTCAGGAAATCTGAGTTTACTTCATTCTGGTGAAATTCTCAAATATTTATCTTCTCAACTATAAGAATGTAGTTTATTTAGATAAAAGACAGGAGAGTCAGTGTGGTTTTACAGTAAAGAAACTTTGGGTGTGATTTTGAGCCATTCTCCCACAGACCAACTTACCTCATTTGTTTTTTGTAGGGATGATAAAAAGAAGGGAAATCCCTACCTTGAAGTGCTTAAATTTTTAAGAATGTACAAAAGCCTCCATAATATTAAACAGTACACAGAGAATAGCTTTTGGTGTCTAATTTAGGGGAAATAGATAATTTTTCATTGGGAAAAATCCAAATAAATGACTAAGCAGTACTGAATGATCACTCTTTAATGAACTATTATTATTATTATTAAAACATGTAATTCTCCATTCTTGTGCTTAGACAACAATCTTGATATTTGATGAAAAGTGTCTGTTCTTCACAGATTGTTTTCTCTAACCAGCTGACACCGAGAAAAAATATGTTGCTATCATTAACTTTAAAACAATATCCCTTGCTTAAAAACTATACTGAAATATAGCAGTGCTATATTAACACTGCTCAGTAGTTAATTAACAAATATATTGACCCCATTCAGATGCATTCATATTTGAAGTATCGTATCACTTTATGAGCATATTTAAATGGCTTCCGTAAAGGCTCTTACTTAGAATCTGGAAACTTAATATGTGACTTTTCTCTCATTTCCCATGTATTTTACAGTCTGGTGTCGATCGAAACAAACATTCCTATGAGAAGCCTATTTCAAGTCTCCAAGGAATTGGTTTCATTATCCATGATCCCAAAGATGCTTTTTAAAAAGGCAACTGGATTTTGTTTTGGAAACACAAAGTTTTGAAAAAGCATCTTTAGGACAACCACGACGTGGATGGCTGAGGATCTCCATAGATATTGATGGGGTCCTGTTAAGATTTTTTTCTGTAATATTCTACTAGAATTTGCTTTCTGTTAATTTCAGGTGCTATATTCTGCAAGGCTAAAGGAATAGGTCATAACCCTCTTCTATCAGTGATATCAATTTTGATTATTTCAAAGGAGTCCATCTTCTCTTTCTTGGGTTAAACATACCCAATTCCTACGTATTTCTTCTTGCTGCACTTCATTTCTGGTCCTGTGATCATCCTGGTTTCTGGTTTCTGAATACATTTCAATTTATCTATAGTCTTCTTTTTTTTTTAATTACATTTATATGCCGCCCTTCTCCGAAGACTCAGGGCGGCTTACAATTTTTGGGATACAACCCAGTGTGCTCAGCAATAGCCTTCATTCCATTGTATATGCCTGCTTATTACTAAGCGTCATTTTTACAAGGTCAGCTAATTGCCCCCAACAATCTTGGGTCCTCAATTTACCTACCCCGAGAGGATGGAAGGCTGAGTCAACCTTGAGCCTGGTGGGATTCGAGCCTACAGTAATTGTAGACAGTTGGATCTTAAGAGCAGGCATTTACAGCCTGAGCCACCAAGGCTCTTATACTGGAGCACCAGTTGAACACCATCGGCATTAACAAAATCACCACCAGTCAGTTGCAAAAGGAACAGCTACATCTGCCTATCCCAGGTCCCTGGGAAAGACTAGATAGGTGGTCAAAAATGCCAAATCCAGTCTAAACATCTGCCTGTGCAATCCAAAACCGAAATGAACTGAAATGAATAAGTAATAAATAAATTTTAAATACCTTAGATGGATTTATGGATCTCCTACATTTAGAAGCTGGATGCCACACAAGTCAATGTATTTTCTAAATGCACCCATTTAGTGACTTGTAGCCTTGTAGCATAGCTAAAATTCCTGCCCAAATATAATGCATTAAGACAAACCAGTCTTCTCATTATAACTAGGTTGTTAAATTGCTTCCATTTTTGTACTTCTGGAACCTTGTTCCTCTTCCCATGTGTAGCAATAGACATACAGTTTGCTATCCTTTTGATAAATTCTGGGCTCTTTTTGAATTTCAGTCTTGGAGACAGGTCCCAGAAACTAGATGAAGTCTATGGTTAAAATTTTATCGGCTATCGCTTGTACAATTCACCTATTGTTCAATACAATTCTAAGATGAATTCTTCACCATCCTGTTGTTCTCATTGTGAATATGAAGACCAGCATTTTGAAACTATCCACTATTGATAGTTGTAAACATGACTGCTTCCCTAATTTGGTTAATCTGACATCAAATTAGTTTGGCTAATCATATGTATCCCTCTTTTCCTCAATATTAATTATCATTTTGACTTAATGAAACATTAATTTCCTGTAGAGCAGGGGTGTCAAACTTGCACTGTCATGTTGTCATCATGTGACATATTGTGACTTTTCCCCTTTGCTAAAATGGGGGTGGGGGTGGCCAGTGCGTGATGCATCTGGCCCACAGGCTGTGAGTCTGACACCCCTGCTGTAGAGGGACACATGTAATAGTTTTGTTTTCAGTGTTTAGAAAGGTCTCTGGTATCATCTTTGAGA
Organism: Naja naja; assembly: GCA_009733165.1. Taxonomy (NCBI): domain Eukaryota; kingdom Metazoa; phylum Chordata; class Lepidosauria; order Squamata; family Elapidae; genus Naja; species Naja naja. The sequence goes on from CM019149.1 coordinate 45,525,559, forward strand.
TCATTATTTTAGAAGAGACCAAATAAGAAAAAAATGGTCCAGACTGCTCTTCATGCCCAAATGTAAACTAATCCAACTCCTTTTGAAATAGGCCAGTGGGTCAATACTCTTTTATGACTCACATGGGCCTGATTATACTCAAGCAATAGCTTCCTATGACATGTCACCACTATTATATGATGTATCTCAGTGTAGATAGTAGTCCTCAAAAGATTCCAGCCGTCCTTTTTTTAAGCAGAGTTCTTGCTGAAAACTTAGTTCTTGCCAATTTGAAATACAATAGTATTTCAATCCAAAAGATCCTTCCTTTCAAACTCCTTTGAACAGAATAAATGCTATGGTTGGCAGCAGGTTAAACCACAAAGTGTTCATTTGGCTGTCAATGAGGAAGGTGGCGCAACATGGACTCTGAAAGTTTGGGAGGGAAGGGGAAGAGGAAGGGGAAGGATAAATTGTGTATCATGTCCCCTGCTTAGAAATATTTGCTCTAGCTTTTCCATCTTCGCTTAGGAAAAAAAATGATAAACTTAAAAGAGTTGAAATATAACTCCATAATACCTAGAATATTTTTAAAATTTATATTGAATCTTACCGTTAAAAATTATCAATGTAAACCAGAATAAAATAAAAGGCTAGGCTCCATTGAGTCAAGTTTAACTCCTGATGGCTAATCAGATGTTCCTATGCAATCTTCTAGGGGAACAATGCAAATATCCCTTCTCTTTGATTCTTTCTGGGATTTTATTTTAAATTACTCAATAGCCTAAAACTGTAATATTTTCTAGTGGTTTCTATCCAAGTAGTAACTGCCTGTTCCTGCTTTGTTTTTGTGGCTAGAAAAGGGCTGACTAGGTACTTCCATCTATCTGGGTCACAGAGTAATCCTGTAGTATTATTTGAGATTATAGGTTAATTTCTTGTTTCTTATCATAGATGTTGTATTGTTTATTATTATTATGAGTAGTTGCACACTCAGCCAGATGTTTAGATGAATTTGACATTTTTGTTCACCTATCCAGTCCTTCCCAAAAACCTGAGATAGTTGTTTAATAAAATTAAAGTTATCGTCACAGAATGTAAGTTGTTCCAAGCAAAGCTACCTTTTGCAATTGACTGATTGTGATTTTGTCAATGCCAATGATATTCAAGTGGTGCTCCAGATGTTTTGGGATTGCACCCAACGTGGCTATTGCTATTGGTACTATCTTTGCTTTCTTTTGCCACAATCTTTCTACTACTATTTGCAGGTCTTGATATTTTGTGGGTTTTATTTATTTATTTATTTATTAATGGGACTTATATGCCGCCCCATCTCCAAAGACTTGGGGCGGCTCACAATAAAACAACAACAATAAATACTTAAAAAAGAATTAAACTAACAGTCCCAAAACACAATTACGAGATACAAAACTTAAAATCAATCCAAAAATCTAAAACCACCCCTCCCAAGGGTCACAGCCCGGATTGGTTAAATAACCAGGTCTTCAGGTCATGGCGGAAGGTGCGGAGGTCAGGGGCCAGGTGGAGCCCCAAGGGAAGTTGATTCCAGAGGTCGGGGACCGCGACAGAGTAGGCATGTTGTTGGGGGACCGCCAGCCGGCATTGCCCGGCCGACGGGATCCCAAGGAGTCCCTGTCTATGACTTCGCACAGGGCGGTTAGTATTCGATGTCGATGTTTTCTTTAGTTTGTTTAATTAAATGTTCTATTCAATTACCCCCAGGTATTAAAATGTCCACTATCTAGACTTTTGGTCTGTCTTACAAACAGTTGTTAAGTCTGGGCTATTAGGTAGCTGCTTGAAGGCAAGTTTTATTTATTGCAGATATTCCAATGTACCATTGTTGCCACTTTATTTATTTATTTAGATTTGACAATACATTGGTGGTTTACAGCGATTAGAACATGTGATTAGGAAGTAGAATTAGATTTAATTAGAATTAACTGACAAAGATATTCCCAACGAGAAGCCCAGAATGGTGGAAATGTAAAAACAGTCAAGGTACCTTTTTTCACATGTGGTAGACATGCCCGGAAGCTATTGGACTAGAATTAAAAAGTGGCTAGAGGAAATAACGACCCAAAAAATTGAGATTAGACCTGAACTTTTCTTCCTAGGGATAATAAGAGATTACTGCAAAAAAGATAAATATATTATTTTGCATATAACTACTGTGGCCAGAATTGTATACACACAAACCTGGAAACACGACACTATACCCACCGAAGGGATAGTGATAAAAAATACCTTAGACTGCATGGAGATGGAAAGGCTTACACTAGAATTAAAAGATAGAGGTGAACTGGAATACAATCTGGTCTGGGACACATGGTACAGTTGATTAGATTATAAAAGTAAAGATTAGTAATGTAATTATGATGTATATATGAGTATCTGCCATGCTGTAGTGTGGTAAAGAGTGCATATATGTTATAAACTGTTGAAAAATGTTCAATAAAAATATTTTTTTAAAAAGAAACTAGAATTAGAACTAGAACACATAATTAGAAACAAGAACAAAAACCCAAAATACAATATAAAAATCATTATGCTGTTGGAGAGCCAGGCTGGTCTAATGGCTAAGGTGCTAAACTTCCAGAAGATGATGGGTTTTAATCTTACCTTAGGTGTGGAAGCCTAGCTCCTGGGTGACTTTGCCCAGGTATTCTCTCTCAGCCTTATAAAGTTGGCCCTGCCAAGCCACTTTTGAGACTTTGCTAGGAACATGTCTGTGTAATCACCAGGAAACACGGTTGAACTGACGGACTGAAAGAACATTATTGCAAACCATCTTGAAAGATTTGGTGGCATATAAAACAAATCAGCTTGCAAGTGTCCTACTAAAGTAATTATATTCTACTTTATTTCAGCTCCATCATATCCAGCAATGCCAATGCATTTGCAGTGACCTATCGCACATCCCATCCCTGTGTCCTGTTCTCTTCACTCAGCCTTGACTGTGAGCAGATTATGTTCTGGTTCATTTGATTTGGGCCCAATTTCCTCCTGTCCGCACTTGCTGAATTGCTTTATGAAATCCATTTTTAACTACATATTCAAGCTGTAGGGTTTAGCGTTCTGGCTCATGCTAAAGGTTTAAACCCAATCTTAGCATTATGAAACAACTAAAAGACATAGAGGTACATGCTTGAGTCCACTCTATCATTGCGAATGTCTCTTCCCAGTTTTCTCTCAAAGATGGTTTCTCCTTGGGCTATGGCTCAGGAGTTGTTTTATTCATGATTTTGGGAAGATAGTGGGGACCAGGTGGGCAATAACAAATTATATGCCCTTTAATTGCGTTATTTTGGTGACTAAACAGTTTTGAGATTTCGTTTAATGAAAATCATATAGCAATTTTGTAAATCTATAATATCCCCCCTTTCATCATATCAATCCCCTCTCTCATCCATCTCCTCTATTATCATAGAGAGCAGGGGGCAAGAAAGGGTCCTCAATAGTGCAGTAGCAAAGTATCTGCTAATAGCACTGCAAATGACCATTTCCTACTCAATTTCCTGGTCTGTATAGCTAGGAGAGATGATTGCTTTACAAGGCCAAGGATTTGCAGAAAAGGGGAGGAGTGGGAGATCAAGTTATGTGTGTGATCCTAATAATGGATGTATGTAAATAAAGTCTCTGAACAAAACAGGAAGGGAAAATGACGAGGACTAATTTTAAAGGTGGGTTGGTGGAATATGTGACAGCCTGCTTAATGTATTTACATTACAACAATTATGTTTCTATTAACAACTTTGCATTACTTTTAATTGATATAATTATATCAACTTAGATCAGTCAATTAACTTAATATTTATTTGTGCAAGGGGTTTCCTTTTTTCTTCTTTCCATTCCACCTTTGCTTTATGGAATATGGATATTTAGCAAGAGCCCTTATTCAGTTTTTTCTCACATGATCGAAACCAGACTGTTACTGCGAGGCTGATTTAATATTATAAGTTATTTCAGTAATAAATATGGGATATTCTGCTTAGCTTTTGATTGCCTAGTTATATAATTGATACTGGATATAGAGGTTTAAAAATAATGTATATAGATATAAGGACTGGGAGAAAAAGGGAAAGAAGAATCTAGAGATCTTAAATTGATTGTTCTACTTTCTGTGTACAATTCAGTGGCTCTGTTCCCAGTTGTGTGAAAACTTTAGGAAAAATATCAATTTGCCCACCTAAGAACTACTATAAAATGTGTGGTATTAGTGCATTTTTGCAAGACTTTCTTCTCTGCTAGTGCCTGTCTATGCAGAAGCAGATAGAGGAAAGCATCATTCAAAGAACTTTGGGGTTCCCAAATATTGCTCGGAACAAGAGCTCAGATTCTCTGCTTCACAATTATGGAATAAATAACAAAAGATGGCCTTGATTAAAAAATAATAATTAGCGTTAAAGCACAAAAACCCCAGAGATTGATTAAAAACTAGACCTGCTTCATCTATATCAAGCCACATGCAGATGTTAACAGTATTCTTTCCTTTTTGGTTTCACTTTGTTTTACTTAGCTGTGGGCCATTTGAAAACTCTTACCAGTATGGAATACTGATCAGCAATCATGGATTTCGCAATTTTATTAGCTGCCTTGCTTTAGGACTGAGATATGAAGACTGGTTTCAATAGGCACCCTGTATATGGGAAAAATTCAGAGTGATGAATGACATAGCTTAGCTAAAACATTTGGTTTGCTTTACAAGTAAATATTCATCTTGTATCATGTGTAATGCTGAAAAAAAAGAAAACCAGGTTCAAATCTAGCCTGAGTACAGAGTACTCCACACTGCTTTAGGCAAGGTATTCAATCTTATTGTTACTAAATGGTCATGAAGTCAAAATGCTATTCTGAGATCTACAAAGGAAGCAACCAACCAATCCATCTCTTATTCATAAGCAGTTTAGATACTGACAGTAATATAATATCCTCTATTCAGGAGTAAAATGCCCCACGTTTTTATTGTGTACATGAGAGATTGATATATTCCAAGTTGTATTTACTGCTAAAGTTATTTATATAGAGTATAGAATGAACATAACTCTTTCAGAAATAATTTCGGCTATAAACATTTCTTTGGCTCAAGAAATTTTTACCCAGTGCATTCATGTCAGGAGGAATCATCATAGATTTGGACTATGAACAAAATTTGAATTCATTCTAATGTGAAGATTACATCAAGACTCCTGACATGTTGGAGCAATTGAGAAGGAAGTAAAAAAAAATTCTACAGACTGATGATATGACTTTTCACGTTGAAATATTTAGGGACAGATCTATATTTCAAGCATCATGACCCAAGAATTAACCTGTTCTGTTAATCAAGACAAATTCAACTATTTATTATAAATACTGTAGAAAAAGGGCTGGGTTCATCTATGATGGCCAAAAGTTAAGAGGAAACTAGTAGCACCTTTTCCAGCTAACAAATTTAAATGTGCTTCTCTTCAATAGGAAGAGCTAATTGATTGTAAAATGATTTGTTGTTGCCGTTGTTCAGTTGCTATGTTGTGTCCGATTCCTCAAGACCCCATGGACCACAGCATGCCAGGCCCTCCTGTCCTCCACTGTGTCGAAAAAAATGTCCCAGTTTTAATTGTTTATATTGCATGTTAGTTATCTATAAACCAAGTCTCGTGGCCTTCAACTCCCAGAATTTCTCATGCTGGCTGGAGAATTCTGGGAGTTGAAGTCCACAAGTGTTAAAGTTGTCAAGGTTGGAAAGCCCTGCTACAAACCATGTAATAGAAGGTTATAGTACAGTTCCTAGAAGATCTGCTCTGTGGGATTTCACAGCATTTGACTCCGTTCTGAAATGATCATCTTTATTCAAAGATAAGCACAGAGTCTTTCTGGGCTCAGTTAACAAGAAGAGCGTAACATCTGACTCTCCTCATGCCAGACTACCATAAATTTTTGTCAGGTCATTCAGAAATATAGGTTTCCCAGATGAGAACGTTCTCTCACATAAGGAGGGTAATTAGAGCAGACTCTTAGTGAAACCACTGTACATTCTATACCCATCCAGGTCTTCCTTGAGGTGAAAGTCAGAGCTGGTTATTCCCAATTATGCATGAGATTCCATTTACCAAGAGATGTTCATTTAGCAAAATGGGCATGGAAGCTTTATTGCTCACAGACCTGGCTACAAATCCTTATGGATATTCAAACTGCAAATGTGTTTTTAACATGTGTTTTGTCATTCATAACTGAGCAATCTGAAGATTAGCTGTTGGTCTATTTATCATAATTCAATATATATTTGCCTATTTATTGTAATTCAATTTTGTATTTTGAGTTTCTGTTTCTTGCAGCTCTTTGGCAGTTTTCCTAACTTTGATTACTATGGTGTTTTCACAAAATTAAATGAATGAGCAGGTTTTGAGGCAGATCACATCCATTTTCTCCCAGGTCTTACACACCAAAACATTTACAATAAGAAAACACCAAGGCTTGTTCTGCCAGAGGCTCCCTAACTTTATAGCATAGTATCATGTATAAATACATAGCAGAGATACAGAAAGAAAACTCTGCTACAATACACTTTACAAATAGACAATATGATCAAAACTATCTAAAAGTAATTATTCTATACTATCAGAATAAAAAGGCATTTTTCAGCTTATTTGAGCACTCTTTTGATGCAAAAATTACCAGAACTTTCTCATAAACTTTAGCAAGACAGGCTGCCCTACTGTGACTCACTGCGAATGAAATCTATGAGAGTGTACCCACATCAATTATCCCTATTTTGTTCCTTCTAAGAAATGATTTACAGAAATGTTAACTTTCTATTAAATTCAAAGCTATGATTCCAATGTGTTATTTTCCCAAAACAAAAGCTAGCATCCCAAGCCAACAACAAGCTATGCTTATACATTTCACTTTGTTTGTGAAAAACAAACCTACACAGTGAATGCAGAGCTAACATAAATCAAATGTTTTTGATTTGCTTACTCAAAGTACAAAAATAAATAGGTGCCATACAATGGTGTATACATGATTCACAGGAAAGAAATAACGATCATTGTTGTTTCCAAACTTGGTTTTGGTTGGCCTTGGCTATTGGTACTGTTATTACTTAGCCTTTTCTTTTGAATGCTCTCTATCATTTAAATCCTTTTTTTCCTTGATGCATTTTTAATAGCATTTTGGTGTGAATAAAGACAAAAATATAGATTTTATGTATATAATGAAAACATACCATCCTGTGCCTTTTAGGATGGTTACATGGAAGTACAGAGGAAGTCCAAATTTGTAGTATTGAAACTTTTACACAAAATAGTTTGTGAAATCATCTATCCATAACTCTCACACTAGTTACTTTCAGAGTAAGCTGAATTTGCAAAATGTAAGGGAAAGATAACAAAAAATAATAATTAAAAGTGTGACAGAAACAAGAAAAGGCCAGTTAAATAAAATTATCTTACATCAAAACACACATCTCACCATGCTTTCTGTACTTACTATCTATTTCTTGTTCTCCAGAATGGTTTCGACAGGATCCATGCATGCGATGTATTCAGCTCTGTTCGGCTATAGACTGAATAGAAAAAACTGAAGACACACCCCCTTTGGGCCACCATCTCCAGTTCAGTCTTGCCTGATATAGACTACTGCTCGATAACTCCTCTGTTTTTTTATAAATAGAGAGATGCTGGTAGCGTAAAATGACTTGATTTTTTTATTTTGGAAATAATCCAAACAGTCCTAAAAGAACTGCAAGCACGACAGGCTTTAAATTGCCTTCGTGCTTCATTCAACTGAACAGAAAAGCTACAGTCTCAGCTAGTGCTTGCCTGTTCTACAACGGAGCCTCCATCTTGTGTCCGATCACAAATTTATTTATTTAATTATTTATTAATGGGACTTATATGCCGCCCCATCTCCGAAGACTCGGGGCGGCTTACAATAAAATGAGCACAATAAATAAATACTTAAAAAAGAATTAAACTAATGGTCCCAATTAAATACAGAACTTAAAATCCATCAAAAATCTAAAACCACCCCATTCTTCCAACTTGCTCCCAGAACCTAGAAAAAGGAACTGGAAGCGTTTAAGACTCATCTGCCTGCTAGGTACCCTGTCCGCGTTAAGGGAGCACTACCTAGTCAGAGCACGGGAGATCGAGGTACAGAACCAAGAACAGTTTAGCGTCTAACAGCTGACTGGCGGAGACCCATTCAGCGCTTTACTCGACAGAGGGAGTCACGATCACAGTGGAAGGTACTGAGGGGCTCCTGAATCAACAAGCCTGCTAGGCAGCCTGCCCAAATAAGGGAGCGCTGCCTAAGCAGAGCGGAGGATCAATTGGCGCGCAGTTCCAGGAACGGTAATTTTGGTGCTATAGTAGTTAAATTTGTTGGTAGTGCCATTTTGAAGTAGACGGCCATTTTCCAAGCCTGGTGGTTCCTCCCACTGATCCTTTCTGCCGTTTCAAAGCCAAACTGCCTGGTGCTCTTTTCTGCTGATCAGTCAAACAGTCTGGTGATTTTTTTATGCTGATTTTTTGATCTCCTGTTACCAAGTCACAGTCTGGTGATTTTTTTTTTCTGCTGACTCTAACAAATGTGGGCTTCAGCCATTGATTGACATCATCTAGGTATTTAGGGAACTAATCAATCTTAGCTGGCTTATTACTGCCAATAGAATAAAGCCAGAAGTTTTCAATCTCCTTTGTAGGTATACTCACCATTAGCAGTTATCCCATTGGAGTTAAACTATTTAAATTAGAGGGACTTCATTATAATCAGATAGAGTCTCACAAATACATCCAGTAAAATAATGGATATTCTTCCAGCACACTGTCTCCACTTCGGGCTGCTGACACCCAGCAGAAAGGAAGGGGTAAACGAACCTGCAAAACCAGAGGTTCTGTTCAGGAGGTGTCAGACAAAATCAGGGCTAAGGCCAGAGCAAATAGGAAAACCAAGGCAGATGAACAGGCTTCATAACGCCTTGGTAAGACAGGTAGAAAAGAATTCCAGAGAGCAAGAAAAACTAATACAACTCAGTCCTCCTAGGGAGGATCAGGCAAGTCAGCCAGTTCAATCCCAAGAAGGTTCAGACAGAAATTCAGGGGCAGACAGTTAGAAATGATCAGGCTGCAGAAATTCCAGGATGCTCTCATTGAAGTGGGTCACGCCCATTGGCGCCTCCCTTTCCACCACAGCCGGTGCCAATGCAACAGGCTGGGGCAGCTGGAGCAGCAACACATACAATCCCTGATTTCAATCAACTGCAAAATTTAGGAGGGCAGTTAATGCCCATAGAGGTACAACAATGCTTCACCCAGTTAATTAGACAGGGACTGACAGGGGGAACTCAGCAAGACAGACCACCTGTTCAGGTAGAGTCTAGCCTAGGCTTCACTCACCGCAGCAAACATCATAAACCCCCGAAACAATCTGCAGTACTACAACCTTACTCTCCAGTTTCCTCAGAGGAGGAACAATCGGATTATTCTGTTGAGGAAGGAGAAATTGAGACACTATCTGAGGAGGAGACTGAACCAGAAAAATCTGGGTTCAGAGGAATTTTTAGGCCTCATTTATTTAAACCATTGTTGGCCATGGCCAAGAGCGCGACTGGGTTAGAGTTCAATACAGAAGCACCAATTCCCTTGCATAAGACAGAGGGTAATGAAACCCTTTTTACGGATCCAAAGGAGGAAACGGAAGTAATTCCTTCCTACGAAATCTTTTTTAATATGGTCCAAAGACAATTAGATCTCCCTGGTTCGTGTCCTGGTGCAACTGCTTTCAACAAACGCTTTTACAATGTAGACACGCCATTAGCAGCAGCTCTGCAGCTTCCAGAAGTCGATGATCCGGTACTAGCACTCGCCTCTTCTTCAGCCACACTTAATGACAAAGATGATGTCCTCAAAGGCAAGGACAAAAAGGTGGACTTAATATGGCGAAAGACGCACCAGGCAGCAGCATGGGTGGTCAAAACCGTCACAGCAGCATCTTTTTTCACCAGAGCGTCCCTGATTTGGCTACGGCAAATGCAACAACAAGTACCAACTAACAACATCAGAACCCACCTAGATTTCAACATCAGAATACACAGCAGATGCAACACTGAACTCCGTGAACTTCGCATCCCGCGCCTTGTTTCGGCAGTGGCTGCTCGCCATTTACTCTGGCTCACATATTGGCAGGCGGATACCAAAAGAAAATGGAAACTTGCGTCAGCACCGTATAAAGGAGGCAAACTGTTTGGTGTGCAATTAGATCCCATTCTCATTGAGTCAAGGGACAAACGTAAGATCTTGCCATCAGTCTTGAACAAGGGGGAACCAGGTTCTCACCCTTTTATAGATGTTCCTTTTGTGCATCTTTCTACAGGACAACTAATCAAAGGAATCAAGGAAGCTTCAGCCAGCAGCAACACACCCAACCTGTGCAAGGCAGCCATTACAAGGCAAGATTACAACCACAGGCCAAATGGCCATTTTGAGGATCCTCCAACAGGCCCTTTCGCAAATACAAATAAGCAATCCGTGGCTCCAGTTGGTGGCAGACTTGAGTTTTTCGCAGACCAAAGGGGGCAAACGACCTCAGATGCTTGGGTTAGACATACGAGGCTGGGTCTTGCCCTTGAATTTCGATCCTGTCCCCTGAGACTTTTCATCCACTGTCTGGTGTCAACAAACACCTCTAGACCTGAAAACCTGGCTATTCGAACAGGCTGGGCTGGGCTGATCTCCTGGGGGGCTGTTAAATTTTAAATGGTATGCTGGGGTTTTAACTTAAATTAGACTTGTTACTATTTAATATTGTTTTAAATTAATTTATTGTTGTGTTTTGGTTTTAATTGTGAGCCGCCCCGAGTCCTCAGAGATGGGGCGGCATACAAGTCTAAATAAATAAATGAATGAATGAATGAATGAATGAATGAATGAATGCTGATGGAGGAGGCGATTCAGCACCTCCTAACAATCTAAGCTGTGGAAATGGTCCCAGAGGAAGAACAGGGCCACGGATTCTATTCAGTGTTATTTATGGTTCCCAAAGCTTCAGCAGGCTGGAGGGCTATTTTGAACCTCAAAAGACTAAACTGTTCTATTATTTATCGCAGGTTCAAGATGCACATGCTTCAATCTATTTTGAAGAGTGTGAGACATGGGGACTATTTAACATCAATTGACCTTACAGAGGTGTACTTGCACATACCTATCCTACCTGGCCATCGTCAGTATCTGAGGTCTTGTTACATGGGCAGACACCTTCAATATAGAGCCCACCCATTTGGTTTAGTGCTGGCTCCCAGGACATTTACCAAGATCCTGGATGCTCTAACAGCTCACCTTAGAACCGTACCAATCAGGATATTGGCCTACTTGGACGATATCTTAATTCAGTCGGTCTCTCAGGATCAAGCTACCCGTGACTTGATGATCACCCTGCAGGCTTTAGAATCCCATGGGTTCTTGGTTAACTGGGAAAAGAGCCATTTTGATCCCTCAACAAGACTATTGCACCTAGGTGCGATGATAGTCTCAAAGGCCAAAGACATTTTTCTCTCCCAACAAACACGAGAGGATCTTCAATTGTTAGCTGGTCTTTTCCATTCCACCGGGATGGCTTCCCCCTGCCCAAATGTCTCAACTACTAGGCAAAATGATATCTTGCCTCGATATAGTACCATGGGCATATATGCACTCTCGTGAATTGCAGTGGTTCTTACTCCCATTTCAGGAAGCAAAGAAGGGAACCTCGCCCATCCGAGTGAGATTGCCACCAAAGTGTTAACATCCTTGCTTTGGTGGACCTCATCAACCTTAGATAAGGGGTGCTCGTTTAATGAGAAGGAACGTATAACCATAACTACTGATGCCAGTCTATCCGGATGGGGGGCCCACTGTCAGGACAAGGTTGCACAGGGCACTTGGACCAATAATGACTTAAAACACAGTATCAATTGGCTAGAGTTAAGAGCAGCCCACCTCGCTCTCAGGGAATTTGAGTCACTAATTGTAGGACAGGATGTGCTTTTTCCATAGGGTGCATAGGTTGCCAAATTTTTGCCCAAAACCATCTCACCTTAGAAAGAGACTTTGGCACATGCTAGATGTAAGAAGACCCCTTCACATATACATGAAAAGAAAAGCTTCCTTCCAAAAGTCAGAGGCTATGTTTATCTCTTTTCATCAGAACTCCTTGGGTCAGAAAGTTTCCTCTTCTTCCAAAGGCAGATGGATTAGAGCAACCATTGTTAGGGCTTAGGCAGCACAAGGCTTACCTACTCCGTCACATATCACAGCTCACTCTACATGTAGTGCGGCCACAATAGTGGCTTGTACTTCTCAGGCTACAGTGAAAGAGATATGTCAGGCGGCCACCTGGTCCACCCCTTCGCCATTCATTAGACACTATAGACTTGACTCATTTGCCTCCGCGGAGGCGGCCTTTGGACGAAGCGTCTTGCAAAGGGTCCTACCAGAAGGGCAGCCTCAATAGTGGCCAGAATGCTGCCCATCAGACATTTTTTTTTTTAATTACATTTATATGCCGCCCTTCTCCGAAGACTCAGGGCGGCTTACAATTTTTGGAGCACAACCCAATGTGCTCAGCAATAGCCTTCATTCCATTGTATATGCCTGCTTATTACTAAGCGGCATTTTTACAAGGTCAGCTAATTGCCCCCAACAATCTTGGGTCCTCAATTTACCTACCCCGAGAGGATGGAAGGCTGAGTCAACCTTGAGCCTGGTGGGATTCGAGCCTACAATAATTGTAGGCAGCTGGATCTTAAGAGCAGGCAATTTAACAGCCTGAGCTACCAAGGCATTTGCTTTGGTTTGTCCCATGCATGGATCCTCTCGAAACCATTCTGGACAAGGGGCGTTGGTAGACTTACCTGAGAATGCACCTTCTCAGATGGTGTAGACAGGCTCCAGTCCCACCCGTTTTTTCTGGCTGGTATGGTCAGGGCTGTACAAGAGACTACTAACTATGGTTGTTATGTAAAGATGGGACTCTTACAGCAACTACAAGAAGGCCTCGACTTCATCAAGAACTGGAGATGGTGGCTCAAAGGGAGTGTGTCTTCAGTTTTTTCTATTCAGCCTATAGCTGAACAGAGCTGAATACATCCCATGCATGGATCCTGTCTACACCATCTGAGAAGGTGGATTCTCAGGTAAGTCTACCAATGCCACTTTCATCTTTTCTATAAATTGCTTCATATATTGCCTTTGTTCTTTTAACTTTTCACTACTTTTTTTAGGATCTCATCAACTCGATATGGCTCTGACTTTCCCATTTTTTCTTTCCTCTGGATCAATATTTTCTTCCTTCATACATTTATTTTGCAATTTGTTACTCATTCATTCTCTCTGCCTGACTTACCATCACAATTTATTTCACTGTAGTCTGTCACTTTTGTATTCTATGCAACAGACTACAATCATGACCTTCTACTTTACCAGCATTTGCACATCTTAAAATCTCCCATTTTCCCAGCTTTAGTTGAGATACACAAATAACTTGCAATCATTTCATTTTCTCAGACACTTATTTTTTTTTATTCATATTTATATCCCGCCCTTCTCCGGAGACTCAGGGCGGCTTACAGTTTTTGGGATACAACCCAGTGTGCTCAGCAATAGCCTTCATTCCATTGTATATATGCCTGCTTATTACTAAGCGGCATTTTTTACAAAGTCAGCTTATTGCCCCCAACAATCTTGGGTCCCCGAGAGGATGGAAGGCTGAGTCAACCTTGAGCCTGGTGGGATTCGAGCCTGCAATAATTACAGGCAGCTGGAGCTAAGTGCTAGGCTATTAACAGCCTGCACCACCAAGGCACTTCCTTAATCTTTGTAGCTATTAGATTCATGACCTTTGTTGCATCATACAATCAGTGCAAAGCATTCATATTGTAAGCTAGTAAAACAGTATTTGTATGCAAAAAAACACATCCATTAATATTCCCAATCAACACACTTTCAATGTCACTTTAAACATACCTTATATACCCACACCTATATTAAATATATCACACAATTTGGTCTTATTTCTTGTTCAGTGTTGAACCATCCCAAAGCACTCTATTTATTCATTTCCATAGTTGCCTACATCAACCAACAAGTATTCAGTGATTTTCTGAAGAGAACATTTGATAGTTCAAGCCTCAATAATCTCTTGCTATTTCAGTTGGAATTGTGCCAATGGTTTCTCAGAAACACATAACAAAGTAAAAATCCCATAATTTTGTCATTTACTCTTATTATATCCTTTTTTTCTATTAGGGAGTGATAATGGGATTCCTCAAATCATTTGAGATAGAAGCAGTCTTCACAGAGACAAGTTATACAGCTGCCTCATTCATAAGTCCTATCTACATTCTAACCCCACTCAACACTGTTCAACTATTTACAAAGTCTGCACTACTATTACTGTTAATCTTCTCATCACTCCTTACCATCCATCCCCTCCCACTTGTGACTGTATGACTGTAACTTTGTCGCTTGTATCCTTATAATTTATATTGACTGTTTCCTAATATGATTTGATTGCTTATTGTACCCAATGACTATCATTAGTGTTGCACCTGATGATTCTTGACTCTTGACGAATGTATCTTTTCTTTTATGTATACTGAGTATTTGCATCAACACAAATTCCTTGTGTGCACAATCGCACTTGGCCAATAAAGAATTCTACTCTACTCTACTCTACTCTACTCTACTCTACTCTACTCTACTCCACTCCACTCCACTCCACTCCACTCCACTCCACTCCATTCTAACTTCTACCACAGGTACACAGACCCTTACCATTTTCTGACATTCTCAAAAAAAATGTTGACTTACTTTTCCTTATTTTACACTAATTTTGTAGCATGGATTTAACTTCAATCTTCAACATCATACAATCATTTCCATACAAATACCTGAAACTCCCTCTTCAGTATATCCCTTTTTTCAGCTTTATCCCAAACCATCCCATCACTTCTATTTTCTAATTCTGTTCCATGTGCTGAGGACTCCTTGCTTAGTTCTCTTCATCAACTTCCAAAACTATTTTTATTTCCAGCAAAACCACTCCATAGGTTTTTGGGGAAGGGGAAGGAGGGCTCTTTTAATCTTAACTGTACTTTTTTCTCTTTGACTAGATTTCTCTTTTCCTCATTCTCATTCTTCTTAGCAAGGATATGCATTATTTCATTTCTTTTGTGGCTGATTGTGATATCCTATTCAATGACTATAATAAAGATATGTATGTATGTATGTGTTTTTCCTCATTCACAGGTTCTTTTACTTCCTCATTTTACCAAGCATCCTTTTTATACATTTGGACAACCCAACACTCTTTAGTGGTGCTATTTCTAAATCTAAGCTGCAATCATACCTTTTCTTTTCATCTATTTTCCATTTATTCTGTTGGGAGATTCATTTAATCGCTTAGCACTTGGACTTTCTGGTCCTGTACTTTCCATTCTTGTAGTAATTTTTTTAGTTTCTTCCACATCTTTTCTTTTATGTCTATTGCCCCCTGCCCCGAATTCATTCTTATCAAACATATGATTTGTCCCATATTTAGAACCTTTCATCACCTTGATGCCCAAAATTCTCCCAGTCTTTCATAACAATTAGATCAAACATGATTGTTAGGAGTTATATTCGTTCATTTTCCTTGTGTATATGATAGATTTATGATTAACTGTATATTCAAAACAGATATTTTTAAAGTATATATTCAATAGTCATTATTTAGTCTCCCATTTCCAAAGAGCCCAATCATATTTTTTCTGTACTGTCTTACTTCATCCCTACCAATCCATTCACATCACCTAGCAAAAAAATTCTAGTCTCTAACTCCAGGTCACATTTATTATGGATATTGCATTACTTTTTCTAGTATTCATAACTGTTTCTTTTATTATTACCATTCATTTTCCTTCCTGACATTAATTTTTTGCTATGTTCATCATGAGATGGACTCACATTTATTGACCTCTGTTACCCTTGTTAACCTCGGCTTTGATCAACCAAGACTTTCAAATAAGACTAAAGCTACAGAACAGGGTTGGGCAACTATGGCCCCTTTACCACCTGTGGACTTCAAGTTGATGTAAAGGCATCCCTGGTACAGAAGGTATATGTTACCAAACCTAGCTGCAGCTAAATTAAGAATAAAGATATTATCCGGCATATTCTGGCACATTCATACACAATTCAAAATTGGATTTATCACAGACATGCTCACACAATTCAGTGCTATCTAGGATTTCTAATGTAGTTAGGATAATATAGCCAACATCCCTCTCAAGAGTACGTGTATGGAGGTCACTGACTTAAAATCAATCAATCAGTTCAAATTATCAAGTAACGCTGGAGGGAAAAAAAATCATATTTACTTCATTTGCAGCAACTACAGTTGAAGGATATAATTTCAAAAAGGGATTCTCATGCACACTCACAGAGAAAGGAATATTCATTTTTCCTATCTTATCTTTTGATTATTACTATTATTATTGCTATGCTTTTACTGATACACTTCTTTTACATATATGTACAATTGTGAGAGGATAGATAACATACAATTACTTAAGTATAATATGGGTGAAGTAAAATTTAAAGAGACTATTGCTTTCTCAAAGTGCTCTTTTAAAGCTTTACAAATTAAACATAATAGCTCTTTCTTCAGAAGTTCCTGCTGTTATCTATTGCATCTGTGAAGTCTGATAGACCCTAACGTATCCAAAAGAATTCTTTCAAACATGAAATAATGTTCACAGACATACATAGAACTATAAAACAATCCATTTTCCTGTCATAATATTGAATCAGAGAAAAAGACAGAATGAATTATCAATTCATTTTTCATGTTGCAAAAATGCATACATGGAAGATAGTAATTCTTTTCAAAATTTGTTTCAGCTCTCATTAGAATCAAAACTAGTGATGTCATTACAGAAATTGGAAGTAATCAAACTATTTTATTACACTAAAGAAAAATCAAATAAAGTTTATCACTCAACTGCCTTTAATGGGGAAGTGAGTTATAAATTAATGTTGAATTTTATTGCAAAATAAATTGCACCAAGACAAATTCCTTGTGTGTCCAATTACACATATGCCCAATAAAGAATTCTATTCTATTCTATTCTATTCTATTCTATTCTATTCTATTCTATTCTATTCATATTGTGTTGAAAACTGTGGATGAATAACCTTGCTGTTAATGCTTGGGAAACAGTGCAGAAAAATGTTTTTTGAAAGCTATTCACATTCCTTCATAAGCACCCCTGCTCTTTTTCTGAAGTAGATAGATTCTCAGTTAGTGAAAATACCACTACAATGCACAGCTAAAATATATTAAGTGTACTGGATGCTTGCTGAAATGTTTTTTGTACAAAGATATAAGAAAAAGGAGCTGATGTATGAAAATTATGTTTTACTGAAGCATCATGAGATATTAATCAGCTATCAGATACTCAGAAACTGGGGAACAGGATATTGTCTACATCTTAAGTGGATGACATTTGGGATAAATAATTCTCCATTTGAATTAAAGACAAAGCCAATAACTGATAGGATCAATTATACCCTCTGGGATAATCCAAGTATTTATGACAAATAAGGAAATAAGATCCTTCATGCTTCATGTTTCTATGGAACAAAGAAAATATACTCATTTTGAGTTTTTATCCTACTTTCTCTTGATTTAGTGATTCTACTTCTTACTTAGCCTCACCATTTCTACAGTGCTCGTGCTACTTATTTAACAGAAGTTAATTCTGTACCTCAGCCTTTCTCTAAGCCACAATGTTTCTCGATCTCAGCAACTTTTAAGATGTGTGAACTTCAACTTCTAGGATTCCCCAAGGTAGGGAATTCTGGAAATTAAAATCCACACTTCTGAAAGTTGCTGATGTTGAGAAACACCTAAACCTACTGTCCTCAAAAATAATGAGCAAATCCAAGCACTAGAAAGTTGGTATAGATCCTTCTCTTCAGTAAATCACTTTGGAGTCAAGTTTGGAATAGTCGATATCAAGGTAATTTTCCCTATTGCAAGATCCCAAATTAATTGGAGCACAGTGTATGGTCTACTGTATGTACCAAACCTTTGGGGAATGTGTTTTTCACAATATGTATTAATTTATTTACTTGTATGAATGAGGATATACCATCCTGGCTCAATTTAAAGCTGCAAATATGCACTAAAATGTTGAAAGGACTTTTTAACACATTTATCTCACCTTCCGATACATTACTCCATTTAGCACAATGGCTAATTACTTCTTTATCATATATCTGTTCTTCACCTTCACACTCATGAAATATTAAATACTTTCTGGACAATTATGCTAGCCTATTGAGCAATGTCTACTACATAAGGGAAGATGCTCTGTTGCTATCTTTAAAAGATAAAAAATCTCCAAATAAGACAGCACAGTAGGGCTAGAGCTGTACAACAAAAAGAACATGAATCTAAATTAAGCAAAGCCTATTCCCACTGTGTCTCCAAGTATTATATATAGGTAACCTAAAATTAGACCAGCTAGTCACCTGATTTCAAGCAGTTAATTCTGTCTCTAAAATACAAGCTATGTCAAAAGAAGAGGCATCACCTCATAGGATAGATCAGATTTTACGCATTTTTCAATGGGACATCAAGTCACTCTTAAATTCCTGATCCAGAGAGACAAATACATACTTAGAGGTGACCCTAATTATGTCTTCATCTGTCCCGGGATTGGATTCTACCCAAGGTTGGTTATTACTGTCCTTCTGGATTCCTCTGTCTGTCTTTGCTTTGTTTTTGGAAACAACCCAATATAAAAATTTGACAGCTATGTTTTGTTATAATTAAGGGAATCAGTGGAACTAAAAATAACTTCTTATACTCGAAGATTCCATAAGCACATAATTTTTCACACAGATCAAACACTCACTCATGAATTAGGTATGTTTAGTCTAATGAAGAGGTTCAGGGGAGACAGCCTTGTTACCGAAGGGCTGTCACAGGAAAGAAGACATCAATTTATTTCCCTAAGCACCTGAGGGCAGGTTAAGAAGCAATGGGTGGAAGCTCGTCAGATGGCGATGCAACTTGGAAAGAAAGAGGAATTTCCTGACAGAAAGAACAATTGATCAATGGAACAGCTTGCCTCCCAGAGTTGTTGCCTCCCAACCATTGCTGGAGGTTTCAAGAAAATATTGGACAATCATTTGTCCAGGATGATAAAATAATCCCTGTCTTGGTTGCACAATGGTTGGACTTGAAGTCTTCCAAGATGCCTTCCAGCCCTATAATTCCATGTATGCCTCAGCCACCCAAACTTTGCTGCAGACACTCAGGTGATCATTAGATGACAATTATTTTTCTCAACTGCACCCAGTTGTAGCTACCTAGTGGCTGTCCAGAATTTTGCAGTCCAAATCTGATAGTCTTATGATGATAGTCCAGATTACTAAAACTGTTCATCCTATTCAAATCATTGTTCTTCTGTGCCTTAGTTTCCACGTACTATGCCTGCTCTCCAATAAAGACACTATGTATTAAAACCTGGTGTCAGGATAATCAACTATATATTTTGCTTCAGGAAATCTATTAAGTAATTAAGTAGTTAATTACTTGTTACTAGGCAAGAGAATACCCATGAGTTTGATCCAGGTATCAAAACCTAAAAATATTCAGAGCACGGACAAGGCCTCCTTCCGAGTTCATTGCTATCAAACTGTGGACAAACTATTCTGCTGTGTAGCTTTTATTACAAGTTTAAGACATTCAGGGCTGAGCATTCAACCCAATAACCTACAAATTAGCTGCTTCAGTCTCTCTCACTGTTTCTACTTGCCGTACATATTTCTCCTCCTCCTACGAGGTTTTTATGTAGATGTCAGCAAAGAGAGCAGTCATGCAGAGAAAAAGGAGAAAGCTCCTTACAACTCTCAACTTGTTTCTAGCCCATTTAATTAGACAGAGTGTATAAATAAATGAATAAATAAACAAACAAATGCCTAGGACTAAAAATATTTTGCTCAGGTGCCTTTCTACAAAAGTTGTGGATAGGAGGCAGTAGGAAAAAAAAGGACAGGACAGTCTCTTCGTTATCTTGTATGGACCACTGATATTTGCTTTACATGGAGTTTCTTTTGAAGATCATTTGGGAATTCAGTTGATGCAAATTGTATGTAGGCCCACTGACCAACCCTACTATTGCCACATTATATCATTGTTATGGAAGCTGTGTTGGCTGATGTGTTTCAAAATATAATTCAAGATGCTGGTTATCACCAATAAAGCCATATGTGGGTCAGCGTCTCAACATCAGTAAGGATGCCTTTCCCAGATGGATTCTGCCATCCAGTTCAGATGGTAGGTTGCTTCCTATCTTGAGGTACAACAGGAGGGGACTCAATAGCAGGCATTCTCAGAGGAGTCTCTCCTTCTCAGTAACAGTAACAACAAGTATCTCCTACTCTCAGTGTGAAGGTATCTCCTGAGGTGGAAGCATCTCCTACTCTCAGAGCCTTACAGAGCTTATAAAGATATGGTTTTTGCAAAAAGTCTTGGAATGGTTCACAGGTAGTCCTTGACTTATGACTGGTTACTTAGTGACTGATCAAAGTTATGAAGACTGCCAGGTGCAAAAGACCACACATAAAGTTGCAATTAATTTGATTTATTAATAATCAAGCCTGTACACAAGAATCTACTCGACTAAAGATCTTTAGCGCTATCTTGGCATTAGATAACAGAATTCAAGAGCGGTTGGACTTAAATCTGTTTTGTGACTGCGTAGACTCTAGACTGCTTCCTCTTTTGACTCAGCCCTCAGGTTTTGCCACTCTGTCTCCTGAAAAATCATTCAGGTATGTTTCATCCAGAGGAGTCCCTGCATTGTAAGGGTTCCATAGGTGACTGGAGGCCATACAGGTGCTAGGAGGAGGGGGAACATGGGAAAGGGGGGAGGGGGTCTGGGAGAGGTGAGCTGAGAGCCACGTTGGTACGCTGGAGTGTTGGAAGAGCCTGCAAATTGCAGAGCCCTGAATCCGCCCCTATTGTGGAGTCTCTGTATTCTATTCCCACTTACACATGCAAGTAACACTATATAAACATTACACTTAACCACAGACACATCCCCCACACACACTTTCCATTCTTCTCTCTCTCCAGAACATGCTGTCAGAACCAAGGCTCTGGAGCCACCCAATTGGTCCAAAAGCACAACCCCTTTAAAAAAAAAACTTGTGGAGCATCCGTGGAGCTTTAAAAAAAAACCTGCATTGCATGCTGCCACTCTCACAGCCCCTGCGTTCATCCTGCCCACCACAAATCAAACGCTGTCCCTGCAGCACCATTGCTTCAGCCTGCCATCTGATTGGATGTGGACTATTTGACCTGTGCAGCAAAACGTCTGGGTCATACAGTGCCTGGGTGGAAGGGCAGGGGATAGAGGGCCAGGGGGCCATTTGCTATGGATAATGGCCGGGGAAGGGTCAGCAGAGGAGGAAAGCTGGCTTTGAATTGGCTGAGGTGAGTGGCTGGGTGTGAAGTGGGCATGGCCGGTGCCTAAACATCCTAGACCCGAATTTGACTATCATGACCCTGGAGAGGAAAAAAAAAATGCTGCCCTGTTTAGAGGAACAAAGTAACATTATTTGAATTTACATTTCATTAAAATTCAGCTCATTAAATATTATTGATACAATGTTTGCATGTATATTTGATGCCAAGTCAAATATTACACTGCCAAAATAAAATTAGGTGTAACGTTTAAAATGCTGGGAAGCAACGAGACAGAGCTCTCTTTTTTTCCCCTCCAAAGCATGTTTTCAACTCATCTATTTTACACTCTGTAAAAATGTTAAAAACTGCAGAAGCAAGCTGAGCTGGCCCAAATGAGAAAAAAAAATCCAAAATCCTGTAATTAGAGGCAACCATTTGGGCCATCAAACCCAACAATTCAGGAATCTCAATTAAAGTATAATTTCTAGCCTTCACCTGAACACATCTTGTGAAAGAGAATCTTCTGCTTCTCTGCCTAATGGGCTCTGCTGTCAAAGTGCTTTATTCTTCAGAAAATCAGGATCTGCCTTTCTGTAACTTAAAGCCATTATTTCATATCTTGCCCTTGGAAGCAACAAAGAAAATGTCTTCGTCATCTTCTCCTTTACAACCCTTCAGCTATCTAAAGAGCACTGGAATGATAGATGAAAACAGTACTTCAGTCTTTGGATTCTAGAACTTTCTTCCTCAAACTTCAAAACCCTTGATGCTGCAGGTCTTCCCAGTATTATTTGCTCATACAGATTAGCAAGAGGATACAACTGCCAGTCCACATTTGAGACTTAGAAACTATTCTCTTTCAATCTATATTTCAAATAATCAGCCCATTTTCTCAGGCAATGGATCCAGATAACATACTTCTGTACTGGTTCCTCATAGTAGTAAGTCATCAAAGACCATGACTCTTTTCTTTGTCTTCACATAAGGAATTGCTGCATCTCTTTTCCTCATTCAGATTCTGCTCTCATATTTTTTTTATCCCTATAGTCCCTTTTCTTTTAATGTAATTCAGAGCCTGTATCTTCTACAGAGATATCAAAGCTGTCCCTGGGTTCAGCAATGGACATCTATTTTACATCTCTTGTTTGTGGCATTATTCTCATTCAAAGGAACATTCTATTGTTTAGCTTCTTCAGCAGATTGTGATACCCAAACAGTTGTGTAATGTGTGTAAATCTATCAGTGAATCTTATCTTAAGCTATTAAGTGTTTTTTAAAAGTTAATACTAGTATATTAAACTGTGCCCAGTAAACAGGTAGCAAACAATTTCACACAGCTATCATGTGATTTTTGTATCTAAATTGTGTATATTAATCACAATGAACCTACATTTGAAGAGTACAACTTCTCAATCTTTACTAATAGTTCCACACAGATAATATCAAATAAGTTACAACTAGTTGCTTTTACACACACACACACACACACACACATATATATATAATATATTCATATATTAGATTCACATTATAATCAAACTGTTTCAGTTTTTAATGTGAAACAATATGTATATTTGACTTCACTGTAATACGGATGGAACTTAATATATTCTAATTTAGTTGTGTTTACCATTTCCTGAATTTCTTCTTCATATTTGGCTTCAAAACATGATTACAATCTTAAAATGTTTCAGGACATTTATATAATGTGTATAACCTTATTTATACATTTTTAATCTCTTGTGGTTAAAAGCATTGTTAAAAAACAAAACAAATTCCAAAACAGGGGACAACAAATTAAAAGTAACAGTTCAAAAAAGACATTTATAACATATTGGATACCAAGTTCAGGTGAAAAATTATGAAACAAGTTAACTCTTAATAACATAGGGTAACAGAACACAATAAGCAGGTACATCTTAAATTGACACCAAATGTTACTACATCCAGCACAAATTCAATCTGAATGATATAAATGTTTAGCAGTAGTAATTTTAACCATGAAAATTAGTTCATCTCAGACAATCTGTTGTGAACTGTGGACCACGATTAGCCTCCAAAATCTTTTGCATTTCCTCAGTCCAAGCAACTTGCCATTGGTGAAATGGTTGGCCTCCACACTGGCACAATCTTTGTTTTCCTCTTTTATTTACAATATATAGTACTTTCTCAAAATTGGCAGGCAGGATTTCAATGTGGGCAAATGCAAATACAATAATGGTAAAAGCTAATTATTTTAAACGGGGCAATTGATTATATCTCTGCCAGACTGTGCAAACCATTCTTTTTTCTTGGCAAGAGTATAAATGTGTTTTTATTACCTTTACTCACTTATTTAGTTTACTATATACCTTCCAAATCTAATCCATATCCCTGGAATTTCTCATTGCCTCCCACACAAATGTTAACTAGATCCCATCCTACATTGGTTTTCCAAGATCAGCCAAGTCATCTAAATGGCACTACCTGAAGATACCCTTGATTCAAGTTCAACTGTGGGCTAGATCCATGCTAGAAAGTAGAAGTTGCTTGTTAGATGGTTTGTATGATTTAGTTTGTCATTGTCGTCTTTGATAAATTCTTTGATAATTCAGCTTAGCTTCTGAAATCAGCCAAAGTTGATTAAGTGCATTCATTTGCAGCACAAATAAGATTATGCAATACATTATCAATACAACTATCTATATACATTATGCAATACAACTATCTATAAAAACTGTGCTCTCAGTCCCATTATCTATATTTTTTTTGAAAAAAAGTAGTTATCCAAACTTTACAGATCTTTTACTACTGTTACAGTTTTTATGCTGTCGGAATGAATAGCTTATTCCCTCTCCAAGTGCTTGACAAAGTAACTAGGACTTTGAATTCTTTCGTAAAACTTACAAGAGAAATAAAAGCCTTGGAATCCGCCATGTTTAGGCTACCAATGTTATAAGCAGGGTTCTATTGTTAATGCTGTGGAAAGGAGTTGTAATCCAAAAAAATCTGAAGAATAAAAAGGTTGTTTACCCCAACTTATATTGTGTTAAGAGGATGCATTAAAAGAAAGAAGACACTCCTCTGCTATTAAATCTAGAACAGATAAAGTGGTAAAAAAATCTGTTGAATAGCTACTTTGGTTATTTATTTACTGATGCATAACTCCTTTAAGTAGCTGCTCTTCTGTCAAAAAGAAGAAAAGAATAGCAGCATGATTTTTGTATTAAGAAAATAAACTCAAGAGGGCTGTACATTGTCATTACCTTTCCCAAATGACAGAAAAGTTTATTTCATGCCAGATTTACAAACACATATAATTTAGCAGTAAGACAAAAATATATGAATGAATCCATGTACATAATTATCCACACATGCCGGGAACGAGAAATTCTGAAAAGCATCTAAAGCAATTGCCAATTCGCTCTCATAACTATGTGTCTGAAGAAGCAAATTGCATGTACTGGACTTCTTTTGCAAACTGTGGGTCTCTCTCACTCTCAGTCCCACACCATCCAAAAAAATCACCAGGAAAAATGTGCCTCACCTTTGCAGAGGTAGGGAAGGAGAAAAGCATTCAAACTTAATGGCCATGACAATGATGATGCCAGAAATGGAGCTGCCAAGGGCTTGCCATTACATTACCTAAACAGCTGCAAAATCCCAAGGTAGACAAGTGAATCTGACAAACATCATTAGTTTTACTGCTTTTTTTCCTCTTTGAAGTTCCTTTATTATTACTATTACCACAATAATCTAAATGAGTTAATTCTTCCCAATCAAAATATCTTGACGAAATGAAAGAATTAACTTTGCAGCCTTTTTCAAATATAAGAAGGGTTGACATATCTCAACAAAACAGAAGGCTTAGTGTGTTATATAATGTAGTTCAGAATTAATAAACTATTTTACAGATAAACCTAAACTCCAGCCAACTGTTGCTTAGCATGATGTGTGAAACCCCAAGTCTTATAGTTCGTTGTTGTTGTTGTTTTCACCAAAATTAAGATTCTTGCAATTCATATCAGAGATATTCCTAAAATTTCTATAGGTAGTTCTCAACTTACAACCACCTGTTCAGTGATTGTTCAAAGTTATAATGGCAGTGAAAAAAGTGATTTTGACTGTTTTTCACACATATGAAAGATTTCACAGATTTTCATGCAGCTTCACCATGGTTACCTGATCAAAATTTGGATGTTTGGCTACTGGCTCATATTTACTATGGTTATAGTGTCCCAGGGTCATATGACCTATCTTCTGTGACCTTCTGACAAACAAACTCAATGGGTAAGCCAGATTCTCTTACAACCGTATTACTAACTTAACAACTGCAGTGATTCACCTAACAACTGTGGAAAGATCATTAAATGGGGCAAAACTCATTTACTAAGAGAAATTTTGGGTTCAGTTCTAGTTGTAAGTCAAGGACTGCCTGTATTTGCTCTTCCTTGCTTTAAGCATATATGATTTCTGTATGCTTAGAGTTGAATTTCTGAGAGAAATCCAACTCCACATTCAGAAATAGCAGAAACTTCAAAGATTCAACACAACTCTTGTCTTGTTAGGGAAGAAGTAAAATTAGAAACAGATACAGACACAGTAGGTTTCTCCACCTGCCCTTTCAAATGATTTTGATCTCCCCTTCTCCCTTTGGTCTTCCAAGTTTACATATTAGTTTAGTCAGGATTCAGAATGGTTGTTTCCTGCTGTGCCAATTTTAATTCTTGCCTAACTTTGTTGCTACATTTGCTTTCTACTATAAGTTCCACAAGCTCTACTTCAACTTGAAAGACAGAGTATAAAATTATTAAATAAACAAAATGTTCCATCTTTATAAACTGTTTCCATCAGAGACCACAGTATATGATCTTTGCTATCTAAAGAACTATTATAGTGTATCGGGATTTTTTGGCAATTTAAAATTTAGAGTATAACAAGATAATAAAACAAGATTATACAGAAAAGCAGTTCAGAAAAAAGAAATAAAAAAACAAATTAAAAGTGACAAAAATTATGCATCAAATGAAATAACAATGACTGCAGACTTCCTTTTAGTACAGAAATATAATATTTCTCAGTTTATATCTTTAATTCTCAAAAAATTCACAAGAATTTTCAAAGTGTTCCGAGAAAAAGGTCATAACTGCATTAAGCTAGTCAGACATTTTAAAATGTCAAAAAAGTCAACAACGGACCGCTATTTAATAACAGGGAATCATATGCCACCTAAAACAGGTAATTCAACAGCAATGCATTATTTCTAGTTTATATTAAAAGAATCCCATTAAGATAAAACATTTCTCATTTTCAAACATGTCTTTCAAGATCATATAACCAATAATATATATTGTTTTAATTTCAAAGGAATTTTATTTAAATAACCCCTTAAAATGATGAGAATTATATCTGTAGCCAGCAAAAAAGCAAGAGTATCTATAAAAGATCTTCATATTCTATAGAAGAAAATCTGTTTCAAGTTGGATGTTTAATTAAATTAAAATACAAAATATAATAGAAGAATCCTTTTATGGTAACTAAAATCCCTATTAGCATATTCATTTGCAAATTTATTTTTTGAATGTGCGTAAGATTCTGAACTCTTATATTCATTAAAAGATTCTGAAGCTATTCCAACTCTGTTCAGGTATGCTTCTTAGTATGGTAGGAAAGATATCAGGTCCTGTCAATCTGATCACAGTCAGTGTGACCGCGATTCCCAACATTTCTTGCCAGCCTCCAACAAAGAAAGTCAATGGGGAACCTGGCAGGAGTTAGTAATCACAATAGCTCCCACTACTTTTTTGCCCAGCCATGGTCTCTGTTTAGCCGGGGAAAACTTCTCTGAGAAGATGACCCAGTGGGCAATCTAGCAATCCATAATTCCTGGATGAGTCCAATTGCTTTGTAGCCTATTCCTGCATTTAAAACAAGCATGTATAAACCAATTAAATAAAATTTAACAAATTAACCTAAGAATCTGATAATTTTGGGCAAAAAAAGAGATATAATTTTAGAAAATAGCACACATTCATTGTTTTGGATGTTGTTCCCCAGAAACAGTAGGGAAGGGAATATTTACGTTAGAGTGATGGTTGACACCTGTATTTCCCCTCAGTCCTGGAAAAACATCTACCTATCAACCTACTTTGAACCAGCATGGAAGATTACAGTCCATAACCGTCAGTGAAGAAGACTGTATCTGGCAGTGGATTGATTGAGCTAGTAATAAGACACTGCTGCACATATACGGGGAGGGGACCCTGTAATGGCACAATAGAAGACAGAATTATATCTCTGAGAAGAACATGGGGCTTTTAAAAGGAGAAGAAGGGAAGAAGCTATTTCCTCCCTCTACTCAAAAATCCAGAAGCAAAGCTGTATGTGCCTGGGATGGTAGGAAAAAAGGAAGGTGCTAGGCAGCTCACTCAAGTAATCTAGGCAGAGCATAAGCTGGATTCATACTGTACAAGTAATCCTTGATTTATGACCATAATTGAGCCCAACATTTATGTTGCTAAGTGAGACATTTGTTAAGTGAGTTGCGTCCCATTTTACAACTTTTCTTGCCACAGTGGTTAAACGAATTGCTGCAATCGTTAAGTTGGTCACACGGTTGTTAAGTGAATTTGGTTTCCCCATTGATTTTTCTGATCAGAAGGTCACAAAAGCTGATCACGTGACCCCCGGACTGTCAGCTCATAACACATTCCTATGCCTGTTTTAGTAGTTGCCATTAAAAAAAGGGGGGGGGGAATCTGGAAGAGCTGTTCAACAGTTTGGAAGCAAAAATACATTCCAAGTCTTATCTTTAAAAGATTGTAACTAAAATTTAGTTTAAAGAATAAACAATAACTAGACTTCACACTTCTGGAGTGAAGCTCCTTAAGAATCAACCATTCCAATACTTTCTGTGCAGCTGACTTTGAAAAGCAAAAATTTACACACAACCATGAATGTCAGATGCTCACAGGAAGAATTTGTCTGACTTGTTTTTCTCTTTATCATCAAAATATCTTGGAAACACCAGAAGGACGCATCTGAAAAGTGTGCAAACAAGAAATCAACGTAAGACCATCCCAAATGGCAGTATGTCAAAAGAACCGTGTGAATTTGATGTTGAGTATTCACAAGCTGTTCTCTAAGTATTCCCGGTTTTTACTAGATATATTATCTGTCTTTGGCAACTGATGTTTAAATATTTGACTGATATTTGATAATCTGACAATATTTGAAGCGTACATAACAATATCTACTGTTTTATAATTGACAGCTTATAACATTTCTTATTCAACATTACCAAAATCAAAACGACCTACAGATGCCAACAAGAGTAAAACAACTTTAATTTAAGACAAAATGTCATTTGAAATTTAAATTTCAAATTCTACATTAGGGCTCTGAATGGCAGAGTTGGAAATCTAGGTGAATGTTCTGTTCTAATTAGACATTAAAAGCTTAAATTGAAGACTTGAATCTTGGGCGTGAACAGCAATTATTCCATTATGATATGTTGATGAAAGAATATTGGTCAGTTTAATAGCTCATCCATCTGTTAGCACCCACCTTTCATGTTGAAATTAACAGTTTAGTCAAAGATACATCTAGCAGAGGTGGATTAAGGTTTTCTATATAATGAATATTAGGAAGATTTCCAGTCCCACTTACTCTTTGTGGAGCTGCTGCTATCCTCTGGAACAGATCTTACTTGCAAGATCTAATCTGGGTTGCTCACCAGAACCAGAGGTTTACTCTCCCGAGCTTTCAGACTCGTGCTGGAGCCCTCTTCAGGGAACTGGAGCATGTGCTTTGTGCTATTCTGTGAGTCATATTCATGTGGTGCCACGTAAGGCTGACCCAGATTCGATCTTGCAACATTATCCTGGGACATGGTATATTTGCCTTTATTCATGTGATCCTACTTGTCACCATTTGGCCTGCCACATCTTGTTCTTATACATTCTGGAGTTCAGCAGCACCAATATTGAATTAAAATAATAATTATAATAAATTAAATTCTTGGCACCTATAAAGCCTTACATGGCATATATTAGGACTGCCTTACCACCATTTTTTTTAAAATTACATTTATATGCCGCCCTTCTCTGGAGACTCAGGGCGGCTTACAATTTTTGGGATACAACCCAATGCACTCAGCAATAGCCTTCATTCCATTGTATATGCCTGCTTATTACTAAGCGGCATTTTTACAAAGTCAGCTTATTGCCCCCAACAATCTTGGGTCCTCAATTTACCTACCCCGAGAGGATGGAAGGCTGAGTCACCCTTGAGCCTGGTGGGATTCGAGCCTACAGCAGTTGTAGCAGCTGGAACTTAAGTGCAGGCAATTAACAGCCTGAGCCACCAAGGCTCTTTGTCTGCTTGTCGCACCAGAATTGGCAGGATTGGTGTGCACCACATCCCTTCTATTACACAATGTCATATTGTGGGAACTAGAAGCCATGCCCTTTTTATCCCAGCACCTGCCCTATGGAGCAGTGTCCACCTGAGATTTAGATGCCCCAATCCCTTGGTCATTTCTAAGGTAATGAAGATGTGGGTATTACCTCAGGCATTTGTGCCATCAGAATAAACCAGCTCTGTTGGTGGGTTTGCTTAATCTAGGTTTTTTTCAACTGAAATGCAATGAGTTTTAGACTCTAGTGTATGTTACATTATTATTACATTACTATTACTACTACTACTGTTTTGAATTAGTGGTGTAGATGCATACATTTATACAAAATGTGGTTGTTTCTCTATTGTCTTAATCCTCTATATATCACCCAGAGTCACCATAGCTGTATATTTTTTTTAATAAACAAACAAACAAATTCAGAGATGCTTCTGAGAATGACATACGGGCATAAACAAATAGCCGGCTACCATCTGGTCTGTCAGCTTCTTAGAGCAATCTGGGGGAGACTTGTCTGCAACAGGGATACAACACAGAAATATTTGACAAATGCGAAGAAACAAATGACTTTCTCCTATCAAAAATCAATGCTTCTTTGAATAAGCAATAGTACAATGTAATGGTATATAATGCTCTAAATTGTTAAGTCCTATCTAGCCCTGTTTTATTACCTTCCCATTTTGCAGAATAGGAACAGAAGCTCAGTTCAGAGATCACCAGGCTTAGTGCCATGAAGTGTGGTGAGAAACAGCTACCATACATGTAGCCCTTGGTTAATAAGCATTTGCTCAATTCATGTAGTCCCTGACTTATGTCCATAATTGAGCCCCAAAGTTTTGTTGCTAAGCAATGCAGTTGTTCAGTGATTTGTGCCTCACCTTACGACATTTTTTGTCCCAGTTTTTAAGTGAATCACTGCAGCTGTTAAGTCAACCATGTGGTCCTTAAGTGAATCTGGCTTTCCCCATCAAAAATGGCTATTTTGCAATCCGGCCTGGACTGACAGGGGATCGGGGGTTTTAATTTGATTGTTTATTTGGCATAATTTAATATCTTTTTAATTTCTTTTAACTTTTATACTTTCTGTCTTTTATGTACGCCGCCCTGAGTCCTTCGGGGGAGAGGGCAGCTTATAAGTCCAAATAAAACAAAACAAAACAAACAAAACATTGGCTTTGCTTGTCAGAAGCTAGCTGGGAAGGTATTGGAAATATACTCCTTTGGTAAGTTTAGTGAGGAATTTATAGAAATTCAGTGTTTCTTTTCGCCATACCCAGTAATGACATTTTCCAATGCCTTAAAAAAAGAATAGCTGTGATGGAGGAGGTGCTAATCTGCAGCACTTTTGATATGTCACCAATTTTGGAAATACTTAATTGGAGCCTTTGACATTTGCTGTGTGGATTTGCTGGCAGAAAAAAAAAATAACAAAACCAACAGGGAGTGGAAAATGTGGGATGCAAAATCTATTTTTCACCCCTGGCTCTTCCAACAGCGAACTCAATGCAATGGTCCACAATTCTTTAAAAAACATCTGCAGCTGATAAGACAATGGCTTGCAAATGTGCCTCCCTTGCTTCAAATAAAGAGCCTTGGTGGTGCAGGCTGTTAAATGCCTAGCACTTAAGTTCCAGCTGCCTGCAATTACTGCAGGCTTGAATCCCACCAGGCTCAAGGTTGACTCAGCCTTCCATCCTCTTGGGGTAGGTAAATTGAGGACCCAAGATTGTTGGGGGCAATAAGCTGACTTTGTAAAAATGCCGCTTAGTAATAAGCAGGCATATACAATGGAAGGAAGGTATTGCTGAGCGCATATTGTAAAGTCTTGTGGGATATAAATGTAATTTAAAAAAATACTAAAGCCACGAACTGAGTCACAACAGTATGGGGGGAAAATAATTCTGAAAAGCTGCACTTGACTGGTAATACAGAAGGTTAACAGACACCAGTGTACAACTCAAGTGAATGAACCTAAAAAGAGTTTTGGAAATTATTATATGAAAAAATGATGTCCCAATTGATTTAAAAGTATGAATCAGGAGTGGTAGAGAAACAGTGAAAGAAAAGTCACATCAAGGATTTCTCTCACTAACATTTTCTCAAAAACCTTAATATAATTAGGCTTTGAGAAATCAAAGTTGCGGAAAGGATAAAACTGGAATAGCACCAGATATTATTAGAGAGAGGTATGTTGAAAATTCTGATAAAGAAAAGCTACTATGGTGCTTAAAGATAATGGAATTAAAAGTTCTTTCCCAATAAAAATAATACTTAAATATTAAAAGGATCAGACTAATTAGAATGTCAATACACACTTTTTATGCTCACTTACCCTGTGAGGTTTCACCAATAACTCTTTTTTTTCTAATTGGGTAACCAAATAACATGAGAATCTCACCAGGCTCATGAAATCCTTGCATAGGCACTGCTGGGGTTCAGTGCTTTATTCCAATTTTTCATTCAATTCATTGGTCTGCTTCAATACTTCCATCCCCTTCTACAAAATATTTGAAACAGAACTCCTATACTTGACTTACAACTTAAAATCTTTTGTGCTGTTTAATAGTATTTCAGCAGTTGCCTTAAGTCTGTAGGGATTCTCAGTCATCCAGGTCATGGTTAACCCAAATGTGCTTTTTCAGAAGGCAACTGGACTTTCTTGTTTTTTCTTTAAAGATGTTTTGCTTCTCATCTAAGAAGCCTCTCTGTCTGCCGGGAATATAAATCCTTCCATTCCCCACCATCCAGTCAGAGCAGAAGAAGCTTCATGGGTGAGAAGCAAAACATCTTCAAAGAAAAACAAGAAAGTCCAATTGCCTCCTGAAAAAGCACCTTTGGGACAGCAGTTGCCTTATTGATTGATTGATTGATTGATTGATTGAACTTGTATGCCGCCCCCTCTCAGGCAAGGACTCGGGGCGGCTGACAACTAAAACACAATAATACAAACAATAAATATTTTAAAAAGAATTAAATCAACAAGCCCAAACTTTAAAAACCCAATTAAAATAATTTAAAAAACCCCCCAGAGGTCAGTCCAGCCCAGCCTGTTCAAACAACCAGGTCTTCAGATCACGGCGGAAGGAGCGAAGGTCAGGAGACAAACGGAGCTCCAAAGGGAGCTGGTTCCACAAGGCGGGGGCTGCAACAGAATAGGTCCTTCCCCGGGGCACTGCCAGCTGACATTGTCTAGCCGATGGCACCCCGAGGAGTCCCGCTCTGCGCACGCACAGGGCGATCGGTATTTGATATTGGCAGGAGACGCTCCCGCAAGTGCCCTGGACCCATATCGTAAAGGACTTTGAATGTTAACACCAACACCTTGAATCTCACCCGGAGGGCAACCGGTAACCAATGCAGCTAGCACAGGAGGGGTGTAACATGGGAGTATCGGGAAACTCCCATCACAGCCCGCCCAGCCACATTCTGCACCAGCTGAAGCCTCCGGATGGTATGCAAGGGCAGTCCTAAATAGAGAGTGTTGCAGTAGTCTAGTTGGGAAGTCACAAGTGCATGAGTGATTGTGCGAAGGGCATCCCAGTCCAGATATGGGTGCAACTGGCGAACCAGTTGGACCTGGGCAAAAGCCCCCCGGTCACGGCCCCTACGTGCTCCTCCAAACTAAGCTGTGAATTCAGGAGGACTCCCAGGTTCCGAGCCCTGTCCACAGGGGGCAACACCTCTCCTCTATGACCAAAGATGGAATCAACTGACTGGGCCAAGATGCCTGCACGCAAAACCACTCAGTCTTAGCTGGATTGAGCTGTAGTCCGTTCCTGCCCATATTTTATTTATTTATTACATTTTCCAACCATTTCCCTGTGAAGAGAATTCTGTTGAACTTATGATTTATGGTTTTGATTATCAAGTCAGAGAGATTTTAGAAAGAAGAGGGTTGTGATATATCTTTAGAGAGAAAGGTATAATTATAATTGTATTTATAATTTGTAAAACAGATCAGAAGCCAGTCATTTGTTTATGTCTTTTTTCTTTTGTTTCTATTTTTCTGCAGTTGTTTCATTCATTTTTTTCCTTTTTCTTTTTGCTCTATTTTGGTTTGTATTAGTTTTATTCTTCTGTTCAAAATTTTCAATATTTATATTAAAAATATATTTCTGAATCAAGGGCCAGGACCAATCTGTTTCTAAAAGGGTTTTCAATTCACAAAGTAAAGACACAGTTGATTTGAGTTTGCTTCCTTGTAACCACATCCATGCACGTTTTTTGGAAACAGGATTTATTTATTTATTTTATCCCAACTCTAGAATTTCCAGGTGGCCCTCAGACAAGTTACCAACCAGAAACAACTCTTCTTAGCTTCCAGGATTAGCTATGGCTGACTAGTTATTCCCACCCACTGAGGCAAGTACACTTAATTTATTGTGGCCAGAAAACAGAATAAGCCTTC
Organism: Naja naja; assembly: GCA_009733165.1. Classification (NCBI taxonomy): domain Eukaryota; kingdom Metazoa; phylum Chordata; class Lepidosauria; order Squamata; family Elapidae; genus Naja; species Naja naja. Next base: position 45,559,842 of record CM019149.1, read on the forward strand.
TGTGTGGCTTATTTTCCATCAATTACAATAATCTGACTTTTCAACTGCTTTCAATCAACTCAGCTAACGATTGGATGGAAAGAGGACAATATTCTGCTCTTGAGTAAATACTGAATTATTTTATTAAAATGTGAAGAAGAAACTAAACTGATCCTACAGGAACAACAATGTTTATCTCCTTTTGAAGGGGAAAAGCATGACATAGTTAACAAAAGAAAGCTAATTATGACATCAATCCAATTACTTATCTCTTTAGGATGTCATGGAAAAAGAATATGGTCTTATTTCAATTATGAAGTCATTCTACACGCAAAGAACAAATGAAAGACTGTATGATAAAATGGAATAAAAACTTTGGTGATAATATACAATTGGGACAGTGGAAGAACATGTGATTCAAAGGACTGAAATTTACACTGTGTCTTAACAAAGATTTTTATAAAATGATATATTGTTGATACATGTAACCAAAAAGACACCTGTCTAGAATGTACAAAGAGTCTTCAGACTTATGATAGAAACATTACCAAACAGAAGGAACATTTTATTATGTTAAGTCGATATGTAAAAAAAAGGTAAAATTTTGGGATCCGTTACATATAAATAATACAGAAGATTTTAAAAATTCATATACAATTGAAACCAGAGACCTGTTTTTTGAAATTGGTGGATAGGCATCTGGAAAAAAAATCATGGAATTTTGTTTCTTCGCTTCAGATATAGGACATTGTCTAAATTTAACAATGACTGGAAATCCGTCATTGACTCTTTGTGTGAAACAATGAAAAATGAAGCTGATAATTAGAATAATAGCAATAACACTTATGTATGGCTCCATAGCACTTTGCAGCACTGTCTGAGGTTTACAGACAGTCTGTTTACAGTCTTTTCCCAACAATCTGAATCTTCATTTTACCAACCTCGGAAGGCTGGAAGGCTGAGTCAACTTTGAGTTGGTCAGAATCAAACTTCTGGCTTTGAACAGTGAATTAGTCTGCTATACTGTATTTTAACTATTATGCCATCATGTGGAAAATGTTAACAATTCTGTAACCATAGATGAAGAGGTTAATTTACTTATACTTATAATTCATACTTATAACTGTTATAAAAGAAAATCTGGTCATTTCTTTCTTTTTTCCAGAGCCAGAACCCTGGTGGCGCAGTGATTACAATGCAATATCACAGGTAAACTCTGCCCACTACCAGGAGTTTGATCCTAACCAGCTCAAGGTTGACTCAGCCTTCCATCCTTCCAATGTGAGTAAAGTAAGAATCCAGATTGTTGGGGGCAATATGCTGACTCTGTAAACTGCCCAGAGGGTGCTGTAAACTAAAGCTCTATGGAGCGGTATACAAGTGCTATTGCTATTCTTTGATCTTTTGCTCTTTTCTTTTTTTTAATCTCTTTTTCAGTCTCAATATTAATTCTTGTTAGTTTTTATTCTGGTTTCAAAATTCTAATAGGGTTTAGTAAAAAAAATAAAGTCACTCTATGTGCTTTTCACTAAAACTGCTGTAATCTGATTTAATCAATTTCTCTTTCCCTATTGCATAAATTGTCAGTTATGTAATATTCCAGAACCTAATTTTCCCTTTACAATTAAGAGTGTTTCAGATCTACACATAGGTACAACTTTAAAATCTCTACAATGAACAGTAGAGCAGAATACCCTAATGGCACTGAAGATAGGTGTAAATTAATTTGGCCCCTGTTTTTCCTGCCTTGAAAATATTCCTGAATGCAAACTTTTGGCTAAATATCAAATTATTAAAATGTTACATTTCATAATATTTTTTCAAAAGGTTAATAACTACTTAAATGGATAAAGCTATTACACATTTAATCATATTTAACTCTCTTCAAATGTTCAACAAAGAAAAAGTATGATTGAAATGAGATTGTTGGTGCTGCTGAAGATCAAGGAGAAAGGTGGTTGTTTTATTTCCAATTTAAAGTTACAAATCATACTAAATAATGGAAATCCACATTTGCAACCAGCTATGATTTACAAGCCTTTAATATAATTGTCCATTGATTATATAGCATTATAATGTTATAATAGTGTTGCTCTTCACTTTCAGAGCTAAGTGTGGAAAAAAATCATCACCTATTTCATTTCTATGGCTCACAGGGTAAATACAACTTTAGAGATCTCAAAGGATTAGCAGAGCATATGGTACAATCCATTACCTAAAAGCAGAATTCAGATGCAGACTATATATAGAACTGGGAGGATAAAAAAAACAATTTAGTCTGGGTTGAAATGTTGCCTGCTTTTAAATACTTGAAAGAAAGGTAAAACAAAGAAAACAGTATTTTCATTGAAGATGGTAAGGGAAAACCATTTTAAGTTAAATGAGATATTTAAAAAAATCCATTGAAAAACTATTATTTAGAACTGCAGCTGCTGCTTTTCTCTCATTTCCAAAGGTCATTCCAAATACCGTTACATTAACTGAGTTCTTGGCTCATACCTATGAACAATTTTCAAGTTGTGATCATTAGAAACTTCAAAGCTTTTGGAAAAAATTTTACAATTTGAGATGCGTGTACAGTTTCCAATTAGTGGTCCCAATTAGTTGTTACAGATAATAGTCCATAGACATTATTTAGGCATTAAATTATGGATGCATCAGGAACCAACCATTTTGGCAGAATACAACATTCCTACTCTGACTCAATTACAGCTAATAGGAAGCTTCATATTTTGATCATCTAGAACAAGAACCTATATCTGATCATAAATCATCCAGTTCATAGCTAGGTAATGCCGAACTCTGCTTTGTGGCAGTTCACCAACCCTGAGAACTTTCATTTCCATAAAAGCTCAACTGTCCTCACAAAGACAAAGAAATCACCATTATTTTCCAAGTAGAAAAACTGTTCCACATCCAATGTTATATTATTGGGCATATAAAGTAGGCTAATGATTGCTAGGCCTTGTATCAAATATTATCAAGAATATTTGCTTCTCACAAAGCTTCACGATTGCTCTATCTTTATTTCTGGATTATTCTTTTGAAATCATTCATGTTCTCTTCCAACTTTTACTTTTCAATACAATATTATATTGGGTGATCAATATATAGTGCAAAATTTTATTGATTTTAATATATTGTGTTTTATATTATATAAAACTCCCTTTTCATGATCCTGTAGTTCCTTAATTTGGAGTAGAGTCAGGACCTGAGCATTTATTGGCCGGATGCCCTTCCTGATCCCTACACAGAGTTCACAGTAAATATGTTTTCTTTGCACCCAAGAGCCTAGGATTGAACTCTCAATCTTTCAGGAGGGAAGCAAGCATCTTCACCACTAGGCCACCACATTGCTCAAATTTTATATTATAGAATATATATATATATATATATATATATATGTGTGTGTGTGTGTGTGTGTGTGTGTGTGTGTGTGTATGTATGGTATTCAGCTTTGTCAGGTATTTTCCCACGGCATTATAGTTGTGCTTTTAAAGTTGTAGCGACGTTTCAGCAGAATCTCATCTGCCATCATCAGGCTTGTGTATTGGGTTCGTCTGTGTGTCAGGCTTTCGCAGCTGTTTCTGTTTTAAATTTGCTGCTAGCCGTATGTGTGTGTGTGTGTGTGTGTGTGTGTGTGTATGTATGTGTCTGTGTGTGTGTATATATATATATATATAAATTATATATGTAAGAATTCAACAGGAAATTGAGAAAAACTTACAGTTTATAAAATGCAAATTGTTATAATAATAAAAATATTGAAGGAGATTTTAAAAAATGGAGTCAGAAATTAGCAGCCACAGTTTCAACAATGTCTTCTGCCTCTAAGGATAGACTACTATATGGCTGTAAGATATCATTAATGAAATGACAGATATAGAACAAATTTTATCTGACAAGATAGGTCTTGAAAGTAGATTTACAACTAATAGGCCAAGAGAATGGCTTACAAAAAGCCATTTCACTGGATCAACAGAAGAAATTGGCTCATGTTTTGAAGTTCAAAATAGATTACAAATGACAAACCAAAAGAGTGAACTGATTTTTTTTCCCTAAAGACACTTGTTTTAGCCTTGAAGAATTCTGTGTAATAGGAGAGAAAAGAGACAGAAAGAAATCAAATACTACAATATTAGTTGCATGAACAAAGATAAAGGCTGTTAGAAATAAAAGGATGGAATATAAAGTGGGCTTGTTTAATCAAAGTTAAAACTAGGTATGTTGTTATTTTTGACAACCCTTTAAGAACTTTCTGCTGATACAGGGGCTGACAGGATGATGCTTTATGACTAAGGGGCTATATGGGATTAAGAGATAATTGTTTGCAACCTTAGAGAAGGTGAAGAGTCACCAAATATATTTCTCCTTGTTGTGATGAAAGATATATTTCTTTTGTCTTTATTATATCCTTACTTTTTTTCCCTTTCACTTTTTTCCTCTTCTCTTTAAGTTTAGTTTGTATTAGATGTTATATTATAATCAAAATTCTTAATACAATTACATATAAAAACAACAATTTTCTCTGTCATTATTTTTTAACCTGCAAAATATCAACTTTTCTTCGTTCCACCAAACTTGTACAGGTATTAAAGGTCTTCTAAACCTATTCAAATACAAATATTTGAACAAGAATTAGTAACAAAATGTTGCCAGAAATGAAACTGCAACCAAGGACAGTGGCACAACAATTTTAATTAGCATACCTCCAAGGAATAAAAAAATGCCTTCAAAAATTCTGGATAATGGCAGAGATCCACAGCAATTTTCCCCTTCTGGGAATCATTCCCACTTCTTAAGTTAGCATTATAACCTAGATCAGGTTCCTGAACTTCATTGAAGCTTTTAAAAAGTGTTCTTTGGAGAGATAATGATGATGTAAACCACTCAGATTTACTTAGGTGAGATGGATAATGTAGAAATGATAGACAGATGATAGATGGATGGATGGATGGATGGATGGGTGGGTGGGTGGGTGGGTGGATGGATGGATGGATGGATGGATGGGGACAGACAGACAGACAGACACAGACAGAAGACATGGAGGGAGGAACAGACAAACACATAAAAAGAGAGGAAGGAAGAATTCCCTTTGACATAAATGACTCATAGGGACTATATTCTAGCAAATATGCGGGGCTGGGAAAAAGTATCTGCTTTAATGTATTCTTAAATTTAACAAACACCATACAAATATGTTGCCAGTCAGACCAGACAACTATTCTCTAGATCGGGGTTATCAAACTTGCAGCCGTGGGCAGGGTTCGTTGTGCGCTGGCCACATCCATACTCAGTTTAGCAAAGGGGGGAAGTTGTGATACACCACATGATGCCACCATGACGATGTGAGTTTGACATCTCTGCTCTAGATAGATCAAGGATCTGAATTCTTTAAAAAAACATGTTTATAAGACTGTAAGTCTTCTTCCTGAATCTATTATGTTAGCCTTCTTTAAGTCAGTTGCACTTGCTGTATAGCTTGACTGTCTATAGATTATGCCACTAATTTTATAGCTGCTGCATGATGTATGCCTAACCCACTGTTAGCATGTCTAATCCACAGTTAATCCTTTATTCTTATTTTGAAAGAAAATAAGAATAACTTTTGAGGAAAACTAGGACATTTGAAAAAGTGCCAAGAGGCAAGATCAGAATATCTATTTCCAACAATAATTTCTATATATTCCTGAATTTGGTAGTCCAATCTTCAACTTGAATGAAAATCTGAATCATTGTCATCACGGAACTGGCTAGATAAAAAATCTTCATGTAGTCATTAAGAAGCATAATATATTAAGATTATTTTCTGTGGCAGACCTGCTCTGTGGAATGATCTTCCTGTTCCCACAAGGTTTAGATAACCATGGCCTTGTTAGTTTTCTGGAAAGGTTAAAAAACCTGATTTGTCATCCAGGTGTTGTGTCAGGACAACAAAAGGGCCTGCCTTTTTGGAGGCTGAATTTGCATTGGGTTGACCCCAGTCATATGACATGTTGTTTGATATGTTGACTATGTATTTTATTTTTTATGATCTGCTTAATCTGCAACCATTGTTTTTCATTTAGTTTTATTTCATCTACACCACCTAGAGTTATGATTATGTGAGCTGGGTGGCAATGCAAATCTTCTAAATAAATATAAATGCTGATGAAATTCTAATGGATATTAAAAATGGACAGCAGCTCAGGATTAACAACTAAGGAGTCTGTGCAGGATTATCACAATGCCTAACCAGAATATTTAAGAGCAGCATACAAGTGAGGGTTTTTAAAAATAAAATAAAGAGATCTGAATGACAAAGAAGTTAATGCACCATTTTTCTCCAACACAATTACATCCAATTCTCTTACTCCAACAGCTCAGTTTTTTCATACATTAATTTTGCAAGCATTCATATCATAAATTATGTTGAAGTTTCCCTGGTAATGTGAATGGAAGGATAAAAAAGAATATCAACATGAGATCTCTGAAGTATCAGCACAAACCTTAGTTAAAGTACTTGGTTTCTTTGTGGGAGTATTTTAGGGAACAAATATATGACTGAAATTCAAAAACAATTTTCTCATTGTAAATAAAATAAAAACCCTGAGCAATCTAATGTGCTTCTAAATTAATGCTTTGAACAGTTGCATTTTTTTTCTTCCCACTATATGATCCCACTTGTACTCAACAATGTAAGATTGAGTATGTGAATGTATATTTATTTAAGGTTAGGCTTTTAAATCCATGTTTTTGATAGTTGGTTAATATAACCGAGCCTATTGTTATGATACAGAGTGGGACTGAGAACAGCACAGTTCTCACACTATATGTTCCACATTTAGTCTTTTCAGAATTTTAGAAACATCAACATTCTGCAGTGGTGTTAGAAGTTCTGAATGAAATTGTCTATAAAACAGTTGTACTGGAAGTTGTAAGGATTATTAAAGGTTAATTCAGCTCCAGCATAATTATAATTTATGTTGTTTTTCTTCCAGCTGGACTCAGCTAATAGAACTAGACTCCCTTGTAATAGTTTGCTTTTAATAGTTAGCTCCCTTCCACTGAAGTCAACAAAAACTCTTTAGAAATCATTGAAATTTGTAATAAACCAATCTGTAGGAAGCCAATTGTTATGCATTTCATCCAAGAAGTTTTTTTTTACTCCAATAGTTCCTCAAAAGGACAATTACTTGGAGTAAATGAACGATCAAGGCACTGATAGCACCTTTTCTAACACATTTTATTAAAAAGGAAAACGGTCTTTCTAAAAAAAATATCACCATAGAATAATTCAGCTCTTCTTGTACAATATCTAAAACAAGAAGCGTAAAGTAACTAATGTTACCCCAAACTGAAATATTCTCATATATTTGATACACAACTTCATAATATGTAAGCTCTGTCACATCTTTTCTAACACTGCTGATCCATAAAGGAGTTTTACATTTTCTAAATCATCATTACTTTTTGGAATGTTATTTTGCAAAGCCCCTTTCATGATGAAGTCTAATCTAAAAATGTAAAGATGAATTACTTTAGCAAAGAAAGCTATTGTAGATATGGAAAGAAATACAAAATGGTTCAATCAAAATAAAGAAGGTACTGGAGCAATTCCCATCTATGAAAAGAATTACACTTTTAATGTTTTTTAAGAAGTTAAAAATGAGCATGAAGATTTACATATCAAACATTCTGAAAAATAACCCCAATGGTTTGAAAATTCCAAATTTACTTACTGGTTCATAGGGTTGAGGATGCCTGCCATTCATATCTAATTGATGGTCACTATCAAAATCAGTGCTACGTTGCACAGGGATTGGTTTGATTATTTATGTTATGAATCTTGCAGGAAATATTTCTCTAGCAGGTTCAAACAAAGAGAAATACCACCTGATGGAAGGGGAAAACAAGCGTATCTGTTTCAAATGCAAGAAAATAGTTAAAATTTGATCGATCTGATACTGTATGGAATTGAAAAGCTGTCCTCAAGGAAAGCCCTGGAAGAATTACCAATTAGCTAGAAGACTTCCAAGAAGCCATCATATCCTTCTCTATCTTGCCCAAGAAAAGTTGTAGAATTATTTCCTCCGAGATGCAAAATAGAGGGAATCAATATCTGAATGGAAGTCTTGTCCTTACTGAAAGGAGCTGGATCAGCTCAGAAGGTATCTTGCTTGAAGTACAAGATGCAACAAAAGTGAAGTATTCCTCTTATCTCTGGACATTAACAATGATGGGAACTTGACTGTGATACCTTTATTACAATTGACTTGGGAAAACAAAATTCCCCTACCTTATAAAGATTCTCAAAATGACAAAAAGTTGATGCCACAAAATCTGGCTTGACATGACTAGAAACACTGGATTGAGGGCCACTGAAGCAATAATATCTTAGACTAACTGTATGCCTGATCTTCTACCGTTCTCTGCACTACTACCTCTCCACCCCACAGAATGGAGGCTGTCCAATTGAAAGTTAGCATTTAGTCCCCAACTTAAGTAACATATTAAGTTCAAAAACTCAAACAAACCAAGGAAACATTAAAGGCATAATTATCAGATTCACAGAAATCAGTATTAGTTGTACTAGAGAATGACAGGAGATCTAATGGCTTAATAGCAATGAAAAAAATCTATGGTCAAATGAATTTCCTGATGTGGTTGTAACTAGCTAATACTAAAATACTCTACCCCAGTGGTTCTTAACCTTTTTGAAAGAATCGCCCCCTTGAGTCATTGAGGAAGTTGTCATCGCCCCCCTCCCTCAACATAACTGCCCCCCTGCCGCCTCTTAGCGTCCCCAAGGGGGCCAGCAGAGGGGTGCTAAGAGGCAGGGGGGCGTTCGAGGCGCCAGCCCTGCAGGCTCACCCCATTGACTGTTGTACCGCACCTGAACCAGCACCTCGAATATGGCAGCATGTTCGGAAAAGCTGCCACCACCGCTTTCCCAAAGTGCTGCCGCTCTCGCATTCTTTCTGTCTGTCCACCCGTCCATCCATCCATCCATCCAAAGGTCTGTCTGTTTGCCTGCCTGCCTTCCTGCCTATCTACCTACCTACCTATCTACCAATATAGATCTCTCTCTCTCTCTCTCTCTCTCTCTCCCAATATATCTCGCTCCATCGCCCCCATATCGCCCCCCTTCCATTCCTTCGCCCCCATGTCGCCCCTTTTCGTTCCATCGCCCCCCTGAAAAACAAAATCACCCCTTGGGGGGCGATATCGCCCAGGTTAAGAACCACTGCTCTACCCTACTGTATCTCGGGCTCTTCCACTGAGTACTGGTCCAACTGAATGAGATGGCAAAAAGGTTGGTGCCAAGAAGATCAATGAATCTCTGAGGAAAAAAAACACCAGTAAACTTATGGGGAAGAAAAGCAACAAAATCAGGAAGAGAAAACTTTTAGAAACAGAGTGGGCATTAGGCATAATCTTGATGATCTTATGACGACTGGAAGGAGGGAGTTAATTTTAAGTACCCCAGAAAATTAGAAAATAGTCTGAAGGAATATCAGTTTCATGTCACTCCATGCTTGCACAGAGAAGTTTGTGAGGATTAGGCAGTTCAAACTGGATAGTCCATTAACATTGTGAAGGGAAACTCAAGGCAGCTGGACCTGGAATTGGAGAGCTAACATCAGCTTTGTCCCTTTTTTTTCCATTTATTTCTGTTTGGAATTGAGTGTGGTAGATTCTTTAGAAGACTTTGACCTTTAATGAGTATTTTCCTCAGTGCTGATAATCACACAGCAGAGACATGAGAATCTGGAGAGCAGTGAAAAATAGGATCAATAAGATCTCTTCTTTGAAGAGACAAAGAAGCTATCTGTCGATTTTGGGAACATTGTAAGAGGCTTGAAGGAAAATGGAGGGAGGGGACTACAATATCTTTGTAGTCTGCCACCCTTCAAGATTGCTCCCACAGAGAAAGAATGATGATGATAAGCTGTTTAGTGCTTACAAGTGTCTATACTGTGACCTAGGCAAAATATACACAATTTGTGCCCATTGAAGAGACAGAGTTTGGCCATGTAGCATTGTTGGTTAAACACCAAGTGGTCATAAGGCTGAAGGCTAGATTCCTGCAAAGGAAGAACAACATGATCCAACAAATAATTGTAAAGAGTTTTCAAGGAAAGGTGAAGAAAGAGTGAGTAAAATAAGGAAAAAAAAATAAGAAGGGAAAAACACAAATTATAAAGAAATATGATCAGAGTTAGGGATAAGCTATACTAATGCTGTGGCAACAAAGAATGAACAGAAGGAGTTTGGTGGGAGCTAATGCATAGGAACAGAGTTCCCACCAACAGTTTTATAAGCTTTGGAAAATTATGAACAAGGTTTGCAGAGGCATATAACCTGGGTTATATAAACCACAGAGACCATGATGTAGAGGCTAAAGTACATAATAATAGAACAGAATATTTGTAGTTCAGAGTTGAACTGTGAGGTTTTGGGTACTCTCTGAGCTTTGTTGTTTTCATCAGTGCATTGATGATGTTACCTAATTTAATAATGAACTGTCTGAAGAAAACAATCAAATCATGACCTCATGGAGCTTAAAGTTTTAAATTAAATGCCTACACATTTTATCATAAAATGTTTTCAAAACATTTATTTAGCGTAAGAAAGTTTTTCTTAATTCAAGTTAACATGTCAATGCAAATACTATGAAATATGGTGTATATATCCACCCATAACTGGGGGTGGGGGGATGGGGAGTATATCATATATGATATGCCACTGTAGGCTTTTCCTTCATGCTTCCATTTTATGACCCATTTCCTGCCATTGCTATTTTAAAAGCAAATCATTTAAATAGTAGATAGTTAATCTTGAGATGCTCCTGCCATCAATGTCAATATTAAAGACACATTACACTTGTAAATATTGCCTGCTGGCGCAGAATAGTATTTAAGTAGCTTAGCAGACTGATAAATAAGTAGCGTGAAAAGAGATAAAATGAAGGGAAATTGAATTAATAGGACTGGATTGAGCAGTATCTCAAATGGCTTGCCTGTCAACATAATCAATGTCCTTCTTCACAGATAAATCCCACATGGGCAGGTGGACTTGATATGGAATTCAATCACTGTTACAAAAGGTATTGCTATTCATCAAATTGATCTATTGTAAACATCAATGAAGTTAAGATTAGCCATGGTCTCCTAGTTAAAACACCTACAAAGAATGGGTTGCATCATGCAACTTCACACTGGTTATGAGTGGGAGATGATATCCTACATGGATCCTACTGGTGAACCTGTAATTGTATGTGGCTGGACAGTATCTGAACTGAACATTGGACATGAAGGATCTTAAATCTGGTCCAGCAAGACTCTTTTTGCATTCTTTGAAATACTGTATATACATATTCCCAGGGGGGGAAACAGAATGCAAAGGGATATTCTAACTTTTTAATTCGTAATAACATATTCACTAATTTCATATCACACTTACAAAACATACCATATTGGAAACTAAGTCAAACGTTAATTCCTCAAAGAAACAAAAGTATCTTGTTACCTATACCAGCTCTCCCCAGTACACACTTGGTGTTACAGATATTCTGGTTTACAGCTGCTACCATCCCACCCTCTTCTATAGGTTGAAGGAGACTGCAGCCCAATGTGCCTACCGAGCATCCGCCTGGAGGGACTAAATTACAGACATCCTTAGCCCAGGGATCAAATGAAAAGTAGGTCCCTGCAACAAGTACATCACATTTAATTGGGAAACAAATAACTACAGGACTTTACAAAGGAGGCACAAGGTTTATGGTCATTCCTTCCCTCCATGCCAATAGTGGAATGCAATTTGACACACAAGACATCTCACCGTGGCAAAGAAGATCTTTGTGAAATGGATATAGGGTATGTCAACAAAAGCAAGGTTAGAGAGATAGCATTTTTTTTACGAGTGTCCATTACTGGTTAACGTCGCTCTAATGACTGGGGGAAATGTAGCAAAATCACAACCGGCTATCGAAAGAATGAACCCCACCCCCCCAAAAAAGAGGAAATCAAATTTAACCTTTTATTTAACACCACTGTAAACCTTCCATATTTCAGACCCCCACACACAAATACCTCACCAGCGATCCCAACAACGGGTTAACGGAAAAACGCACGCCAAAGAGCCAGGCTAACGCTTCAGCCAATGCAAGCGCCTGACCTCCCTCCGCGAAGCATCTGCCGTCCAAGGCTCAGGAGCCAACCCGCTTTCCCTCCGTGAGGCGAATCCCCCTCGTTCTGCCGTGTACCTAGGGGCGGTTTGGAGGAGGAAGGTTCTCTTCCGCCGTCTCCTTTCTGAGGGGAAATTCTCCGGCTCCGACCTCGGCGGGCCAGCCTCGGGCTCCCCCCAAAAGCGGGCTGTTCCGGGGCGCAGCGCGCAGCTGTCGGCTTCAGGGAGCCCCGCGCTCCTTTCCGTGCGGGCGCCACTTACTCATATGCTTCGCCTCCCCCTCCCCACCCCCATTCCCAGGCTCCGGGGATGAACTGGAAATGGGGTTGACGGTTCCGCCCTCTTTTTTTTCCCCCAGTTCAAACACGCAGGGATGCTTGAGGAGCCGCTAAGCTTTTTCCCCCTTCCTCTTTCTGTTTTTAAAATTCAGACTGAATTGCTTCGGGCACAAAGATTCTCTTTTGCAAAGCCACTACGTCGCCTCATCCTTTGGCCAACCAGCCTTTTGGCGGTCAGAGCGGGGGTGGGGGGAGAGAATACTTTGAGCAACACCTGCCGTCCCCCCATGAATATGCAAGGGGAGACCTTTGAGAGATTCCCCCACCGCCTTTTCTTCCTCTTCCGCCCCCCCACCCGCAGCCCAAGCACTGAGACCGCCTTTTTTTCTCCCCTCAGCCAGCCATCAGCTGCTTGGCTGCCCTTCCTTCCACTCTTAGACAAGTTGCTTCCCTCTCCTCCCTCGGAAAGGGAGGGGGAGCGCCACCCACCCCCCGCGGACGACCCCCTTTCGTCCTCGCTTCATTAAAGCGGAGCGGCCCCTTTCCAACCTGCAATGCGGAGGCAAGACAAAAAACCCGCGCCACACGCTTCCCCCTCGCCGCGCTCTCAAAAGCACCCATTGTACGCCCGGCATCTGGTCCCGGCTCCCGGCTCATTCGCCTCCACTGACCCCGCTCTTTCACGGCGCACCCGGGGCCAGGCATGGGCCTCCCGCAAAGTTCGCTCCTAGGGACCCCCCCGAAAAGCCTCTCCTACGGCCATCTGGCCTCCCGGGCTGGCCAGGGGCGAAGGCAGCCGGCGTGGACCCTCCGCCCCGCCCGCCCGCCCGAAGCTGCGCGGGTCGGGAGGGAAAGGCGGCACCGAGTCTTCTCCGGATGACCCCCACACATACACATACACTTCGCCCACTTGCCTGCTCCCTCCAAACGCTGCCCGGTCCGGATTAATCCTCGTTATATGTCGCCTTCGCCTCTAGAAAGTCGGGGCACTGAACGATCCCCGCCGCTGCGGTTAAAAAAAGAGAGAGAGGGAGAGGGTGTGGGGGGTGTTCCCCCCTCCAGAAAAGAGAGCGCCAGAGGAAAGGCTGGCAAGGCTCATGAGTGGAAGGTGGGGGGGGGGGTGGTCGGGGCTTACCGCATCAGAGAAGTTGCCACATGACACACACACACAAAAAAAGGGGGAGACGCATTGGGGGAAAGTGATGGTGAGGCTGCAGCCGGCAGCACCGAAAGGGAAGAAGAGGCAGGAGTCTGGCTTTTTTATGTTATTGGTGACATTTCTAACACATGACAACAACTTCCATCTGGGTGGAAAGCTAGGAGTGTGAACTAAGGCAGCCTTGCAACACAATTCCTCCAGGGACTGGAGATGTAGGCCAACAGGACCCCAACAGCCCAGGGACTTGTTGCCAGGTGAAATCCCAACAGATGCATTTGGGAATCCCTTTCCTTCCATGAAAACCTTTTCTCTGCAGCTTTCCACAAAGCAGATTCCCAAAGAAGAACCAAAATGGTACTGCCCTCGTTTGCAAGGCAACAGAAGCAAAGGCTGAATTATCTATGGATGTACAATGTGTGCCTGTGCAAATGGAGTAATTTGTTTGTTTTTAATAGTCCCTACCTTTCCCTCAGAAGCCCCAGATTAATTTCAGAACAAAACCTGGAAATCACACTGTTTGAATCTTTCCTTCATCCAGGTCAGCTTTTCTCTCCAACCTAAATACTGCATCTAAATCTCTCTTCGAAAATGCCACTTGACTGTCTCTACTATTAATTCAATCAGAGAATATCTAATTCCTATTGGTAGTAAAATTAGTTGTTCTTTCCTACTGAACATTGTCATAATGTCCCTCAAAGGAGGCAGGGACCCTATTTTTAAAAAGATGTGACAAAATGTCATATTAAAAATGCATTAATCTTTAGGCTGACCAACACTTTAAATACAGCTGGAATGTCTAGAGAGATTCTTGGTCATCTGGGTCATGGCTGTCCCAAAAGTGTTTTTTAAGAGCCAACTGGACTTTCTTGTTTTCCTTTGAAGACTTTTCGCTTCTCATCTAAGAAGCTGGATGAGCGGAAGAACTGAAGAACCTTCTTAGATGAAAAGTGAAACGTCTTCAAAGAAAAACAAGAAAGTCCAGTTGCCTCTTGAAAAAGCACCTTTGGGACTACAGCTGTCCTCTTTCTCCAAAGCATATCACATTGCCTGTTATAATCTAGGCCCAATGTCTTGCAGTTAGGGACCTCACAAATCAGATGCTACTTGCTACATTGCTCTCCGTGTTCTCTTCTGCCGCAAAATCACACCACTTTGATTAATGCTAATATGTAAGTGTCCTAATTACAACCAAGACCTGTGGCCAATTATGGGAGTGGGAGTCTGGATGTGGATTCTCTGAATAAAGCGGGTTAAATCCTTGCTGATCAATTCACTCTTATGAGGATGTTTCATCAACTATCAGACTCCATCTAAAGTACTTTCAGGTGCTTCTACAATTAGACTCCTGGGATGCACTTTCTGGCTCAGCCTTCAACCTTACTTTTCTGACACTAACTGTTGTCTTATCAGTGCAGCCAATTCCCTGGGAACCCTGGAAAAACAAGGCACGTTTTGCATAAGGCATCCAAGTTGCCCGCACAGTGAAATTCTTGGTATCAGTCTACAGATTTCATCTGCGTGTCTGGCTCTCCTGCCTTTTGCCTGGAAGTGAGCCATTTCCCTTGCCCTGCTTGAACTGCTTTCACTATCAGCTTGCCAATCCTGGACAGACTGTCTGCCCAGAAGGCTAGATTTCTGCTGTTTGCAAGAGCCAAACTATACATTCCACACCTCCATCTGCTGTGGATTATGGATTTCACTGGAGGAATGGATAAGGCAGCTCACGTTTGGGACAGGAACAACATTCCTATCTTGGACCTTCAAGGATTTTTTTTTATTCTATTTGGAGCCAATGGATATTTTTTTCTAAAATTATTAGTTGTACAGGAAGAGCAACTGAGGATATTTTCATAGAACAAACCTCTCATCATACCATGGGAATCTTTGACAGACTCAGAATTAATTAACCAAAAAAGCAGACAAAGACCTAATTCATATGCTACATTCATAGTTTATTCAGTGATTTCTTAGGTTATTAAACTAGGGTATAGCAAAAAGTCAAATGATTCTAAAGTTGAGGTGCACCACAAATACATACAAACACAAAAATGAACATGGGGGAGAAGAGGAAACCCTACCCCTCCTGTTGTATTCTGAGTGAATCTAAATTGACTTTTTACTGTGCGGTGCTCTCTGACCTTGACTGTTTTCTTACAGTACCCAAATAGGTAGCATCATCAATGCTAGAAGGGAGTGAGGACTTTCTACTAGTCAAGGTAAGTCATTGGAGGAAAAGACTAGCTTTCCTTTTAAGTAAATATGGTATTTATTGCACCACCAATAATTTGGAGAAGAATGTCTAGTGCTCCAGAAATTCATTCAAGGTCTCCTAGGCTGCAGGGAGATCTTACATGCTCTTCTTAAGTGATGAAGAATAATTCTGGCCCATCACTTAGCATTCAAATCCAAAAAACAAATCCAGTTGATTTGTTTTCTTGTTTAAGAAAGTTTATTTGGCCATTCATCTTAAATACATAAATCTAGATGTCTAGCAACCAGTTTATAAAGCAAAACAAAACTAAATTCATAACGAAGTTAAAAGTAATCCAGCCCCCAGAAAGAAAAGGACAAGGTGCCACATAAGCAATTCATCAACAGATAAACTTACATTAAATATGTTGTGAGTTTTCCTATGTTTTAATCCTTGTAAGTCACCCAGAGTCACCTATATGACTTGGGTGGCTATTTATTTATTTTTATCCTGTCTTTACTGCTTTTTTTATAAATAACTCAAGATGGCAAACATATGATGTTCCTTCCGACTCCTCCTCTTTTCCCCATTACAACAATCATATGAAATAGGTTGGGCTGAGACAGAGTGACTGGCTTTCATGCCCTAGGGTGGAACCAGAACTCACACTCTCCCACTTCTAGGCCAGCACCTTAATTTTTACATCCAGCTGATTATATAAATCATATCCCTCCTTGGTCCTACATTATGACCCTGTTTAATGGAGGTGATGTGGAGCATGATCAACCTGACAGATCAGGTAGCAGAAACCCTTGGAGATAGGTGGTCCCACAATTAATCTGGCTCATGTCATGAAGGGCTTTAAAGGTGATAACCAGGACCTTGAACTGTACCCAGAAGCATATCGTAAAGTACAACATAGTCGGAGAAACTCTGAATGCTCAAACTTGCACACATTGTTGCATTCTTTGACCAGTTTAAGCTTCCAAGTGTTCTTTAAGGGCAGCCCCATGTAAACTCCATTGCAGTAATCAAATCAGGAAATGACTAGAGCCTCTCAGTCCAGAAAGTGAGCACAGCTTCTCAGACCAGAAAAGGCACAACTGACACACGACACAAATCTGTTGCCAGGAGGAGACATGAACTCAGGAAGAACCCCAGATTGTGCATTAACTCTGAAGGAATGCAACTCTACAGAGTGAAAGATGAAAAATCACTCAGGGGACCCAATAATCCAAACCACCCAATCTTGGTATGATTTAGCTCTGCAGCCTCTGTTCTCCACCCCCATCCAGCCTTAACAACGTCACATGAATGGCCAGGTGTGGAAATAGACAGATAGTCCTTGACTTCAACCATTTGTTTAGCAACTGTTCAAAGTTACAATGATCCTGAAAAAAGTAGCAACAGGTCCACTTAAAACTGCTGAAGCATCCTCATGATAACGTGATCAAAATTTGAGTGCTGGGCAACCAGCATCTGTTTACGACAACTGCAGCATTCCAGGGTCATGTGATCGCCATTTGCAACCTTCCCAGCAAGCTTCTGACAAGTAAAGTTGATGGAGAAAGCCAGATTTGTTTAAGGACGGCATGATTCCCTTACAAACTACAGGGATTTGCTTACCAACCATTGCAAAAAAAGTTTGTAAAAATTGGGCATGACTCATTTAACAACTGCTTTGGTGAGCAATGGAAAGTCTGGTCTCAAACTGTGGCAGAGGTGGTATTCAGCAGGTTCTGACCAGTTCTGGAGAACCCGTAGTGGAAATTTTGAGGAGTTCGGAAAACCAGCAAATACCACCTCTGACTGGAGATTTTACAGTATCCTTCCCCTGCCACACCCACCAAGCCACGCCCACAGAACCCGTAGTAAAAAAATGTGAATCCCACCACTGAACTGTGGTCTTAAGTCGAGGGCTACCTGTATAGCTGAGCACCATCAGCATATTGATGGCATTTCATCACATGCCAATAGATCAGGGGTGTCAAACTCATGTCACCACGGCGGCGTCACTTGACGTATTGGGACTTTTCCCGCCTTTGCTAAACTGGGTTTGGGTGTGGCCAGCAAATGACGCACCTGACCCGCGGGCCAGGAGTTTGACAGCCCTGCCATAGATGATGTCACCTAGGAGTTTCATGTAGAAAGGAAATATTCCCAAGTGAGATAATTGCTTCCATCCTTTACATTTTAAAAATAGTAATACTCTTCAGTTCAAAAAGGAAAGCCTTAGAATAGCATCTCAAAGACAACAAAGGCTTTGGAATGTATCAGAAGGAATCTGGGATTAAGGATATGTTTCTTGCAATTTTTCTGTAGCTCCTTTGTATTTGGAGAAATTAATCTTAAATGATGCTGAGCTGTGTATTTGGCATACTGTATAAACATCATAGCCATGAGTAGACAGATTTCTACTCATTCAGCAGTAGGAATCAGCAATTTAATAAAAACCAGGATTTGGTACTAAATATAACTCTCTAATAAAATAAATAAACAGTATGTGTGTCCAAGTGTACTGTGCAAGACTTAGACCGGAAACTGATAGTAATCTTTGTTCAATAAGGGAAAATCGGGTATGTATATAAATAAGGATCATTTGGAGCAGTGGTAGGATTCAAAAAAAATTACTACTGGTTCTGTGGGCGTGGCTTGGTGGCGTGGCTTGGCTTGGCTTGGTCAGCGTGGCTTGGTGGGCATGGCAGGAGAAAGATACTGTAAAATCTCCATTCCCAACCCACTCCTGGGTGAAGGTTACTGCAAAATCCGCATTCACTCCCCACTCCCGTGGGAAAGTTACTGCAAAATCCCACTCCCTCCCCACCCCACTAACCTGCTTTCCAGCTCCGTTCTCCTCTGCAGGATAACAAAAGAAGACCCAGTCAACCAGCTGGGACTCAGGTTGCAGAGAAGAGATGGGGGCGGGGCCAGTCAGAGGTGGTATTCCAAACTACTCAAAATTTCCACTAACGGTTCTCCAAACTACTCAAAATTTCCACTACCGGTTCTCCAAACTGCTCAAAGTTTCCACTACCTGCTTCTCCAGAACTAGTCAGAACCTGCTGAATACCACCTCTGCTTGGGAGATACCCAAGCAAAGCTGAGCAAACTGAAAAAGCTTCCAGCCGTTTAGTTTCAAACTGTGCATTAAATCGAGATGTAAAATTGTGTATGGTATAAGGTCCACTGTTAGAGAGGTAAATATCATACTGATGGAAACAATGTGCTACAGTTATATACAGTTCAGAAGAACATTCATTCCATGCTGGAAATTGTATATGTAATCTCACCTACTGTCATTTAACTGAAAGTTCTTAAACTGAACCACTTGTGTTTCAATGCTCATGGCACAATGAAAATGTGATGGCTTTCAAGACGAAGCCAACGTCTGCATTAGTACATATTGGAACCGATTCACTTAGCATGTGGGAGCACCAAATGGAGAATCCAACTGTGAAGTCACATTAACTGAAAACTCAGCAAGATGTGAAAATCAAACACAGATGGTTCAACTTCAGATGAAAGGGTCAGTGTTTTGCATTCTCTTTTCACTTTGCAACCTCTCTGATAATATTTAGCAGTTACTTTACTTTTTTGTTCTGACAGGACTAAAATTTAGCACACAGCCACTAGAGAAGTCCCTCAACACATTTCCATTAATATGGAAATTAATTCCATTAATATATTAGACTATGATATGGAAGATACTTCTGGATGCCTCCAGTGAATTCAACCTCATTCAACATTAAACTATAGTTTATCGTTCATCCAACATTAAATCACGGAGATAAAACTTGGCTAGTGCATACTTCCTTCCTTCTATAATCTCTATGCAGCTGTAAGGAGAACTTTAGAATGTTTCATCTCCAACTAACTGTGGCTAGTCAAGGTAACAATAGCCATAGTCCATCTAAGGTTGAATATAACAGTAATTATTAATTTAATTTTTAAAAAACCCAAGATCATCCAATCTCCTGCTCACAGTTGTAGTTTTTAAAAGGAAGGTTTAATCATAGTTTGCTTTAGTGTTGTTTGCAAAGTTGTCTAATATCTAGACAATATCTAGATCCGTGATGATGAACCTATGGCATGCGTGCCACAGGTGGCATGCAGAGCCATTTGTGTGGGCACGTGAGCTCCAGGCAAATTTACCTCACTCTGTATGTGTGCACCTCCCAGCTGATTTTCAGCTCGTTTGAGGCCTTTTTCGGCCTGCCAGAGGCTTGAGGGAAGCCTCTGCAGCCATTGCAGGCTGAAAAATAGGCCCGTTTTGTCACTTCCTGTATTTCCAGAAATACCAGAAGTGAGGAAATGGGCCCATTTTTCGGCCTGCAAAGGCTGCAGAGGCTTCCCTCAAAGGCTTCAAACTGGCCAAAAATCAGCTGGGAGGCACAGTGCAGGTAAGAGGGCGGCGGGGTGTGGGGAAATCATGTTCACATGCTCAGGGACGGGGAGGGTCCGCGTGCATTATGTTCTGGGTGCTGGCACTCGAGCGCACATATGCAAGCGCACACACAATTTCTGGCACAGGAGCCCAAAAAGGTTAGCCACTACTGTACTAGATCATTTTACAATACCAATTCTCGCTTTCAAGATGCAGTTCCCCTTCAAGGGTCATTAGTTATACAGTCTCAGTTAAATAATAATAATTTTCACCATTTTGCTCTTAAAATAACAAATTAAACCTCAGCCTCTGACACTAAAATGCCTTTTAAAAGCTGCAAAAATGGGAAGCACCTCCTGTCCACTCCTAAACAATCTGCTTTGGCAACTTGCCAGCAACCTTGACTTCATAGCTCAAAGCTGTAATTCTTCCTGGAAGACAAGCCTTTGATTATTAATACATCTAAAGCACCACTTTTGAAGCAGAGAGGGTTCCCCCTCCTTTTTACAGGAGTAGACACCAAGATATTTCATCTATGTTATTTCACAGTACAGGCAGTCCTTGACTTATGATTCAGCGTCTATTCAAAATTGCAATGGTGCTGAATGAAGAGACCTATGACTTGTGCCTGAGGTTATGGTCATTGTAGCATCCCTACAATCAGGGGATTACAATCTGGGAACTTGGCAACCTGTTTGCACTTACAACCAATTGCCAAATGCCCACAATCATGTGATCACCATTTGCTATCTTCCCTGCTTGCTTTCCCAGAAAATCAATGGGGAAGCCAGAGGCAAAAGTCTCAGCTGGCCTCTGCAGCCAGCTGAGAGGGTTTTTTAAAAGGTCCATGCTGAAATCCAAGCAGAATTTTCAGCCATGGAGAATTTTCAGGTCTCTCAAGACATATCCCTCCACTCAGGAGTTCAAAATCTTGCTTGGATTTTAGCAGAAATACCGAAACCAATGAGAATGGAGAGGCAACATGGTAAGGTAAAGGTATTGTGCAATCTGGATCCTTCACCCCACACCAAGTTTCTGAAAGATACAGCAGTATCATGTAATCTGCAGCAATGTGTAAAATATATAAGAATCTTGATCGCAGGAGCAGCCTGAAATCCGATATGTTTGATTCTACTCTGTCACAGGAGCCTAATTCTAAGAACATTTATTTGAAATGTAATCCCACTCAGACCAGTGGGACTTTTTAAAAAATATGCTTAGGACTGCAGCCAAAATATCCAACTATGCAAACACAGTTTATCAGTAGGCCCAGTTATGCTGTAGCCCAGAACGGGAGATGTGAATATGAAAATAGATGGAGGTTAAAGTGTAGTAATTTTTTTTCAAAGATGGCAGAAAGCTAAAAAAAAAACGGGGGGGGGCAGATAAACAAAACATTTGAGGATATTAAGACAGAAGTCAACAGTATTTTAGAGCACGCTTGGTATAACGAGGGACTCATAAGTGCTCTCACAAAATGGCTATCAGGAATGGGCTTACTTATTCATAAAATGGCTGCAATGATGAGTATGGACATTCAAAAGCCATGCAGCAGACAGGCAACATAGTGTAAGACGTTCATTCCCAATCTTCAATTAACATACCAAGGAAGGTGCCTACCAATCCTTTTATCTTTGTCTTTTTTTTGAAGCAGCAAGCACATTTCAATGTCACATGATTTGATTTGATTTGATTTATATGCCGCCCCATCTCCGGGGGGGACTCGGGGCAGCTCACACAAGAACATAACATATATACACTAGTTAAAAAATATTAATCCAATCCAAAACCAATAAATTACATGTTAACATACCCGATTAAAAGCCCCAATCTCCTCAATCCAGGCCGGCCTGTAAAAACAACCAGGTCTTTAGATTGCAGCGGAAGGAGCGCAGGTCGGGAGCCAACCGTAACCCCAGGGGCAGCTGGTTCCACAAGGTGGGCGCTCCCACAGAGAAGGCCCTCCCCCGGGGGACCACCAACCGACATTGTCTGGTTGACGGCACCCCAAGAAGGCCCATGATAACAGCGATCCAATATCTAAGGGGCTCCCACAAAGAAGAAGGAATCAAACTATTCTCCAAGCACCTGAGGACAAGACAAGAAGCAAGGATTCAAACTAATCAAGGATAAAACCAGCCTAGAAATAAGGAGAAATTTCCTGACAGAACAAGTAATCAGTGGAACGCCTTGCCTCCAGAAATCATGGGTGGTTCAACACTGCGGGTTTTTAAGAAGAGATTGGACAATTATTTGTACAAATGATATAGGGTCTCTTGCTTGCATCTAGTTGGACTAGAAAACCTCCAAGGTCCTTCCAATTCTGTTATTCTGTGAAAGATTTTTATTACATAGCTCCTCTTGTCAGTGAGACCAGTTAAACAAACATGGATGGACCCAACTGGGGTTTGTATAACACAGCAGAAGTTAAGACTAGAAGACTTCTAAGATCCCTTCCAATTCTAATTATTCTGTTATTCCAAGAGAAACATTTGAATAATAATAATAATAATAATTTATTAGACTTGTATGTCGCCCTCTCTCCCTAAGGACTCAGGGCGGCTCACAGTATAAAACACAATATAATAATTTACTTAAAAAATAATTAAACAATACAAGCCCAATAATACTAAAAACAATTAAAATTACTTTAAAAAAGAAAGAACCCCTTTGGTTCAGTCCAGGCTGGCCTGCTGAAAGAGCCAGGTCTTCAGATCCCAGCGGAAGGAGCGGAGATCAGGGGCCAAATGAAGGCCCAAGGGGAGCTGATTCCACAGGGTGGGTGCTCCCACAGAGAAGGCCCTACCCCTGGGCACCGCCAGCCAACAATGTCTGGCCGATGGTACCCCAAGGAGGCCCTGCCTGTGGGAGCGTACAGGGCGATCAGAGTGTGATGCCGGCAGGAGACATTCCCGCAAGCACCCTGGACCCAAGCCATGTAGGAATTTATATGTTGTCACTAATATCTTGAAGATTGGCTTTTGAACCCATGTGAGATCCAAGGCAAGGATGGGATTCAATTTTTTTAACAACTGGTTCTTTGGGTGTGGCTTAGTTGGTGGGTGTGGCTTGGTGGTTATGTTATTGGCTGGACATGGCCAACTCAATATCACTCACATTCAGGCATGCATCTCCTCGCCTGGCCTCTCATGACTGTGGGGATGCTGCAACAGTTGTAAGTATGAAAAATGGTCATAAGTCACTTTTTTCAGTGCCATTGTAACTTTGAATGGTCACTCCACACAAGCAAAGTACCAGCAAAGGAGTGGGAAAAACCTCTAGAGAAGTTCCGGAGAAAGGAAGTCTAGTCCTGCCAAGAACGTAATAAGGGTTAACGGAGAGGCAGTTTCTGTAAGCAACACCAAAATGTTTCCTTCCTGCCTTCCTTACAGGATTAGGCCAGTAATTTCTTCTAACAACTGATTTTCCGAACTGCTTAGAATGTTAACAACCAATTCTAGCGAATAGGTGCGAACTGGTAGAATCCCACCCCTGATCCAAGGGCATACTTGTAAATAGAAATGAAAGTAGAAGTTGGACCCTGACTTCGCACCATGTCAGCTTCCCATGAATTTATTTATTCTTACAATAAAAATATAAGGGAAGGCAAAGTGTGTGATAGTGTCACTGGTGGCATCTTCATACCCATTAATACTCTGAGTATCACATTGGTTATTATTCAGCTGTTGGGAGAAAGGCAAAAGGAATGTTAGCAATAGAAACATTAATTGACAAATACAATGGGCTGTTTTCAACTATTAAAGCTTCAGTTCAGAGAAGTCCATTTTCCCAGATGGCTATCCAGTTCTACTGAAAGAGTTTGGTAGAAGGAAGAAAAACTCCCATGGCTTTCTTCCACTTGAACTCATTGTTCCTCTGAGGAAGAGACATCCATTCGATTCCAAAAATATTCCAGTGACTGGGCTTTAGACTTTAAATGCCCCAAGAACAATAAAGTACACTAATAAATCTGCTAAAGGCTTTAACTTCTTCCTTGTTGGCTCCTAATTTTCTATCAAATACTTTTAAGAACTATTTAAGCACCCCAGTGCAGACTCCTTGCCTTAAAGAAACAAAACAATTTTCTGAACCTCTTTGCTGTTTAGTCAGGATGGGAGCAAACTGAAGAGCGCTGAGAATTAATAAAGAAATAAGGCCACTCAAATCATTAACTCTCTTCCCACAATCTCTATTAAGAAATTTACTGGCAAAAAAACATAATAGACGCTGAGCTAAGCAACAGAGGGAATTCGCATTTTCTATTAGTCTTTGGCCAGTTTTAAGCAGAAGCAACTCTACAGTGTTGGCCCCCCAAAAAAATGTAGAAGGAAAAAGAGTCCCTTTTCTCTCCAAACCTGGAAAATTAAATTGATTAATCTTCACCTAGTGTGAAAGATACATTGCAGTACAGGTCAGCATAAGAGTCAAGTACACAAAGTCCCCTTGCCTTACTTCAAAAGAATATTTCTCAGAGCAAGATACTGTGTCAGATGCATGTTGTAGGATGACATAATAACTGTCCTACTCCAGCACATCTCATTTTAGGGACACAGTCAGTATTAGTCAGATGCAAGTCATTGCATCGTCTACTCAAAACCTTCCCTACAGGAAGACCTCTGCAGAGAAACACAGTGGTCCCTTTCCTACTGCTACCCATCCAGCATCTTCAATTAAATCTTTCCCAACTGGTCCATGATGGCAGCTCTACAATGCCCAAGATGCAGCAGCAGCAGCAGCCATCATCACTTCCCAATTTGTATCCAAAAGCAGTGACCAATGCTGTATCCATGGTTACAGTCTTTTGCAGCAAATGTGACTGCTATATTCTTATTGCATGAGTTTCCACAGATTACAGTATCCCCTGGACATTAAGCGATAGGAATGCAATCAATAACCAACTTTCCCATCTTTTTTTCGTGGGGAGATCTATTCCCAATTCTGCATATCAGAAGGCAGAAAATCATTAGTTTGCATGAATTATGCACTGGATAATGAAGCAGACCATGGGGAACAGAAATACAGTGGCAATTTCCTCAACTTTAAAAAAGAAAAATCTACAACTTGTTTACACATTCTAGACCAGTGGTTCTCAATCTGTGGTCTGCGGACCCTTGGGGGGCTGTGATGTCATCACAGGAGGTCCATGAAGGCTTGAAGAAATGTTACAATTTAAAATTTAAGTTAGTTAAGTCTTTGAGTTAAGTCTTTGGGGTCCGTGGTCACAACAGGTATTTAAAGTATGTCTGGTGAAAATGTTGAGATCACTAGAATATCACACACAGAGATTCAGGTAACAACTTATAGAAATTAGAGCTTTTTAAAAAGGTCTTCATACTTTAGTTCTTGTTTCTGGTAACTGCTAGTGTTCTCCAAAGTCCTACTTTGAGTGACCCCAGAGAAATCTTTCTGCATCATGGGATGACAGCTATGGAACAGTCTTTGGAAAGGAAGATGCAATGGAATGTAGTCTGAATTCTCAGGAGGAAGAGGATGCATTCCAGAGGATCAACAGACAACTCAGTTCAGACAGTTGTGTGAGAGAAAAAGGATGAAGATAGCTGCTCCCTAATAGTTCCTAGAGTTTATACTTTATGTGGCAAGATTATGCTTTGTGTGGCAAGTCTATGCTTTAGTCTAGCAAGATTCTGTCTATACGTGAGGAACAATAAAGAAATCTCCTTGGAAGAATCACAATGTGTCTTTCTTGGGTTTTGGAGCCTGACAGGAGGGGTACCTGAACTATCTCAGTGACTACAAATCTCTGTGTTAGCTCTGATGTTTTTGTTAATGTATTCCTTTACCTCTTATTTAGAACACTGCACAACATGTTGCTGATTTATGGGCTACTTTTCTTGAGCATAATTTTTGAGAAAAAAAAAAAAAAAATCCCTTCATATAATTCATATGTGGCACACATTGTAAGGGCTTCCTGTGTGCTAGCAAGTTACCCAGTCTTCAACATCTTTAGTAACTTCCAGAGAGGGCACAGTGTAATTAAAATTATCTCTGAAAATATTAATGAATGATAAAGATGCCACAAAAATGTTCCATTCCAATAAGCTGATTAGAAACCTAAGACAAATTGGGTGAAATAATTAACTTACTTGCCTAAGATGCAGAAGAATTGGTAGATAAACCTTCAGTATTTCTCCACAGAATGTGCTTCTTTTAAGAACTGGAACTGACAGAACTGGAAAGAGCCAAAACCATCATAATAACCCCAGAGCACCTGGGAGAGAGAATGCCTTTTTAAAGAAGATTCCAAAGGGAACTCTCTCCAGAAAGAATTTTTTTAAAAAGCATGAAATGTATGTTTCATTTCCACCTAATCTGTTTTTCACATTGACTCTCAGCCCACCTCGCATCCTTCCTATTTGTTTTTCTTTTTATTCATACTGTACAGGGCCTCTGTGAAACTCACACAGGAGTCAAATAACGCTTATTTATTTACTGCTAGCTGTAGATTTCTCTGATTCAAGTTTTGGTGCTGCTAAATTTTAGCTTAAGGTTCATGTGCTTTGGGGGGAGGGTTGGGGGAGGCTTCAGATTTTGTAGATCATTTTTAAACACGTCCTCTTTGAATGGTAAGTGGAGTAGGCTAAATAAGATGGGACTAATAAGATTCTGTATTACTTTCCTTTTGGTGTTCATTTTTGCTTAATACACCATTTCTGAATTGCCTATATATCACAAAAGAAGCCTAGCCAGCGTAAAGAAAAACTTGGCCAGTGGTGTATATGGCCAACACACACTCGTTTGCCTATAATTTTCACCTGATGATCTATGGGATGTTTCCGTGGTCATATCCTGGACATGACTGGGATGATGAACCCAATGAAAAAGAGACAATGAGGAAGGTAAGCTGGGCAGAGTGATCATGGTATCCTTTTGAATCAGCTCTAGGAGTTGCAGGCGGCAATTTAGGGTTGTGCTGGTTCTTCTTCTTCCTCTGTGGCTGGTTCCGGTCAGTGATGAGGGTGTGTGTGGACAGGTCAAGCCAGAACCCTCCTTTTCAGGTGTTGTAGGGGACTCTTTCTCCCCATTTAGTTAACATCTACATGAAGATGCTGCATGAATTCATCTGATGGCTCAGAGTGAGATATGATCAGCATGCTGATAATATTCAACTCTATATCTACAAAGGAGAATATCTGTAGCTCAGGGTTGGAGTTGACTAGCATTGATGATGTTACCCAGTTTGGGTAATGAAATATCTGCAAGGAAACAACCAAGCTCAGAGAGTACCAAGCACCCCCTCAACTTTCTATCTCCATCTTAGGCTGCCAGAGTGATGCTGGGTAGGTTCTATCTCAGTGCTTGGAGTATATGGGTGTCTGAATGGGGCACAATAGCTTTTGATTCAACCCAAGCAAAACCAAATGGTTCTGGAGATCTTCCATCTTTCGTTCTGAATAGGGTACTTCTACTTCAAATAGATCAGGTACACAATCATGAATTCTCTTGGATTCATAGCTCCTGTTCTAGAAATTTGCACAGTATTATGTATAGTTGCACCTGTTCCTGTACAAGAGTTCCTGCTCATGGTCTTTCATGCCCTTATTGGAAGCTTCAACTGGTACAAAATGTGGTGGGGCAGGCAGTTAATGGCACCGGTATTTGAAAATCTGACACTTATAATGGTTTCTGAGAATGACCTTGGGACATGGAGCAAAGAGATGCAGCCTAGGGAATAGTCATATAATAGATAGTGTAGCCTGCAGCTGCATAGTGGAAGGAGTTAGAGGTTCAGAAGGGATCCTGCCTAGATTCTCATGACAGTGGGAGAACTGTATTGCCAAATATGCAGGATAATCTCAGACTTGGGTGTGTGGCAGAAACAATCTCCTAGCTATATTGATAGCTGTTTGATAGTGCTTGGTTGCTACATGTTTTATTTTTTATACTATGTATTTTACCTATTTCATTGTATACTACCTAGAGCCCCTATGTGAGATGGATGGCTATATAAATCAATTTAGTAATTTAAATAAGTAAACCAATATTATGAAAACCCACTGAGACCTAAAAGACCTAAGATGAACCATCCATGACCCAACAAAGGTCTCCCACTAGTGTAATCAATGCCGCCTCCTTTTCATGTCTGGCCTTGAACCCTGACAGTGGAAGGCAACATAAGCTATTTTCTTTAGGTGCTGGATAGTTGATTCCACACTGCTTCAATAAACCTTCCCTAAATGGTTGGAGACTGGGCAATACTTACCTAGTATGTTCCAATCGAGAAAGAGCCTATTAAGTTGTAACCACACTAGATCAGTGCTTACATCTCTTCAAGATCATTGCTTACATCTCTCCCCACAATGAGGTATTAACTATCTCCCCATCTCATCATCAGCAAGCCAACTGCTTATATAATACAGAATATCTGTGGCTGTCCAACTCTGACATTAGCTATTTCTTCCAAGCAAGTTCTTCCTATTTCAGAAAACAAGAGTAATGCCTAATTACAGGTCTTCTAGATACATTACCATGGTACCAGTGGTGCCTGCACCCAGCAAGATTCCTCTGGTAGAATCCTTGTATTAATCTGATATGATTTTTAATGTGATTGCACAACCTGTAACTGCATTATTAGATTCAAATGCACAGATTTCTAACAAACTCACCCAGGATACTGAGGCAAGAAACCGCTCTACATATTCTGGGCCATTAATCATCAATTCCATAAGTCCTCTGGTTGCAGCAATAAACAATCAGCAGGCAGCCAAGGTCTGCCCTGTGCAAATGACCTTGTGAGCCTTTAACATGTTTACTCCATAATCAGCAGGGAATTCCATTTTAAAAATGCTCGACCTCATAATCCACTAGAAATAGAGCCTGCCCCAGAGCACTGGATTTTCTGGTCACATGTATCAAAGAATTAAAACAAAAATAGTATGCAGCCAGATTAATCTTCAACCTCTAAGAAAAATCCCTCTCTTCCTTCTCTTGTCCCATCTACCACCAACTCCCACCTGCACACAATCATATGTATAGTAGCTTAATACAAGCCTAAGCATGTTTATCACAGCCAAACCTTGTAAAGAAAAGAAAGACAGGAAAGACAGGATAATATTTGACAAGTAGCTCAGTCAAGGTAGCATTAAATGACTATTACTTCTCCTCCCTAGAAGTGAGCTACAAATACATGCATTCATATTCATGGGGAAAACTGAACTGTTTCTTGTTCAGCATCATTAACTCCTTTTCCTGTTTTGGGGAGGGGTGGGAATTAAATAGCACCGGGCCCTTTTCCATCTCCATCCAACATGCAAACACAAATCTATTTCTATAATCGTGGCCCTGGGTGAGATTTAAAAGCAACCAAAGTAGTTTAGCTCCTAGCCATGCCCAATAAATCACAGAAAAGAATCAGATCAGAAGCGTTTCAAAATGTAACCTTGGCAACGAAGGAAAAATGGAACCAACAGAAAACTTAGCCTCTTTTGCTTTATTTGTCGTTTCTGAAATTGGAAAGGAAAATAAATGTTCTCAAGGAAGTCAGCAAGATATATACATATACAAAAGATTTAAAACAGCAGACATTTCCTTGCATACACATTTTCATGTAGCCCTTCCTAACCTACTGCCTTCCAGATGCATTAGAACTGAAGTTCCTGTGTGTGTGTGTGTGTGTGTGTGTGTGTCCGTACACACACACACACATCATGCCATTCCCTCTCAGGATAAGCAATGCTATGCACAGGATAAAATGGGAATTAGAAATTGTAAGTCTATTAAATTAGGGCATGAGGGAAGAAAATTAAAGGGAAATATAGGTAGTCCTCAATGAGAAAATTAAAGGGAAATGTAAGTAGTCCTCAACTTATAACTGAAATTAAGCCCCACAAATATAATCATAAGTCCTGATGGTCTTAAAGCAGGTTATCACATGATCGGATCTGATTTTATTATCTTTTCTGCAGTGGTTGTTAAGCAATCCCATTGTTTGCTGTGGGGTTTTTTCCCTCCCTGGAAATTGAAGTAAATGCAGGTTTCTCAAAAAAAAAAATTGGTATAAATCCCAATCAAAAATGACCCAGTTGCCAAGTGCCAAAAATATAGTCCCTTTGGATAACTGTAATCATTTAGAGTCTAAGTCACCATGAGATCAGTGATTACATCTGGAACATTTTGTATACCATCCATACTTTCTTGCTTCTTAGTGTAACAAATCTACTGGAAAAGCAATCTCAATGTTTTTTTCACCAATGTGAGAATA
The DNA here is from genome assembly GCA_009733165.1 of Naja naja. Lineage (NCBI taxonomy): Eukaryota > Metazoa > Chordata > Lepidosauria > Squamata > Elapidae > Naja > Naja naja. Next base: position 45,590,220 of record CM019149.1, read on the forward strand.
ATAATAATAATAATAATAATAATAATAATAATAATAATAATAATACCAATAATAATAATAACAACTTCCAACAGCAGTGCCATTATCTGAGGTTAAAACGATACCCCTAAACAGAACTTACATTTTGTTATGCCAAATATAATAAGAGATGTTAATTACTTACAAGGCACAGCATGGCGATAAAGGTTATCTCTAATAGTTTGCTGAAGCTCATGATCTGGAGATCCTTTCTGAAATCTCTGGTTGAGAAAATGTCTCAGGTCTTTGTTCAGACGACTTCCTGAAAAGAATGAAAGAATGAATGGATGGATGGATGGATGGATGGATGGAGGAAGGAAGGAAGGAAAAGAAAGAAGGGAGGGAGGGAGGGAGGGAGGAAGGAAGGAAGGAAGGAAGGAAGGAAGGAAGGAAGGAAGGAAGGAAGGAAGGAGAGAGAGAGAGAGAGAGAGAAAGAAAGAAAGAAAGAAAGAAAGAAAGAAAGAAAGAAAGAAAGAAAGAAAGAAAGAAAGAAAGAAAGAAAGATAGATTAATGTCTTCTTGTCTGGTGAGTATTAGATTTGTAATTTCAATTATTTTACGTCCCTTTCTTCTCTAGATGGCTGATTATCAGAAATGAATTTGTTGCAGAGATACAATGCCAGTGGCTTTGTAACCCATCTTTCTTTTTCTTATCATCCCCTTAACATTTTTTCTTTCACAAAAAGGACATGGTAATCCTTTCATTTGGAGTAAAATCGGGGGCTGAATGGAGCTGAATGTTTACTGCCCGGATGCCCTTCCTGATGCCTATATGGAGTTCACAGCAGATATTTTCTCTTTGCACCTTGAGAGAGAAACATCTGTCACTGACTAAAATTGAATTCTCAACCTTTGGAATGAGCAGCGAACGTCTTCACCACTAGGCAACCATACCATTCTAGATAAAATGCAAATATTGAAAATGGCTTTTTTTCCCTTCATGTCTCTACTCACCAAGCTAAACTAAAAAAAATGTGATAATTGTTTAGATCATAAGGATATAGGAATGAGAAGTTGCTTAAGCATAGGAGCTGCATTAACAAAACTTCAACACAACAGGATCTAGCTACAATGCAAACATTAAGTGCTACCTCTATTTACATATATTAGAGAAGAATCTACTGTTCCTATATTACACCCATTAATCCTGCAGATTTCAACCCAAATGATGGATTTCTTACATGCAAATATAACTCAATATCAGTGGGAACAACTGTGAATCTAGGGTTTAAAATATTAGTTTATAAATCAACATTAAGCCTATGTGGCATAATAGAGCATCTGGTTTAAATGAACCAGTTAAAGCCAAATGTATAAACTGAAGTACAAACATAATCATTCAGGGACAAGGTGAGACACATAGATTCCTATTCATTCTTGGCTTATATCCAAGCTGGAATAAGTAAACTGGAATACCAGCATTTACTGTGAGCTCTTTCTGGCTTCCCCAGTCTAATAAAAACATGTATGAATGTATAGTAGCTAAAAAGAATGCATTCCCCACTTTAAATCTTCAGGTTTCTACATTAGAATGAATCTTACGTCTAGTCACCAAGAAAGATACAAGGAATTAGGTCAAATTTAGTATAGGGTAATGAAATGTTTATTCAGGTAAATAAAATATTATGGTAGAATATTCTGCAGCATCAGCACGTAAGATCGATGTAGAATATAAATCATATATCTTCCTCCATGTTCATAATCATATACATCAATAAATGAAGTCATTAGTTATCTGGTCACAGGCCAGTAGGGATTTAACATCCAGTAGTTAAAAATGAATTTGAAACACTTAATTAAAAATAATAAGTGAGAAACCTCTAAGTCTTTTTATAGAAACAGTTCTCCATTTAAGACCGATCACTGATCTGAGATAGATAAACAGGTGGAGATGGGCAGAGGGAGAGAGGGAGGGAGATCACAACTGAATTCCCACTATTAGACCCTTCCAAGCAAAGGAGCAATCCTTTGTTTACTTGTTTGTCTGTTTAAAGATGGGAACCATTAAGAAACGTTTCTCTTTGCTACACAGTCATCTATTTCTCATAATCCCTGAAGGCCAAGGAAATTTATTCTCCAGACATGTAAAATGATTATAAACAGGAACAAAATTGTTCCAGTAGGGCAAACTCCCACAGGCCTGAATACACCTTCTCAAATTCCATCATCATCATCATCATCATCATGTTTCAATTTGACTGTATATCATTCAATCATTTTCATGAAACAAAAAACTCTACTGGTTTTGCATTACATGAAAAAACTATATCCTTTACAAATAGCCACAGTTGCCTGGAAACAGCTTATATATTTTTGATTTTCTCTTCCCCCTTTTTGGTTTTATAAAACCAAAAAGGGGGAAGAGATTTTTTTTAAAAAGGGAGGGGAGTCCTTATTTTACCGTCCTTGGAAGAATGAGTCAACCTTGAGCAAGTAAGAATCAAACTGCTGGCTGTCAGCAGAATTAACCTGCAATACTGCATTTTAACCACTGCACCACCATGGCTCTTCATAAGAAGGGTACAAACACATTTATTTTTAAATTTATTATTAAATTTATATGCTGCCCCATCTCATCATCCAAAAAACAAAATATTATTTTTAAACCAATTGTCATTATTTTATTCCCATGCCTTGTTTTAATGTTTTAAATTTTTAGGTACCGCTATGATGGATTTTTTTTGAAAGCAAACCCAAATATAATACAGTAGATATTTTGTTTGGCAGCAACAATACAATTGTAAAACTCCTGTTTCTAAAGACAGGGGGTATGTTCTGACCCAAACCCTTTTCCAATAAAACAAACAATAACCAAAGGAAACAGAAACCTTTTAATGAATCTTACGAATCCCCGGTTAAAAGGCTGCTGCAAACTAATTAACTTTGATAAGTACAAACCTCGCCAAAACTGTGTGAGACTGCCAAGAATCACAGATAAGAAATATTTCACAACACAAGAGTCTTCAAATACCAACTTAAGAAACTGTAATGTCCATGAGGCTGAGTTTCAAAACGTCTTTGCTTCCTGCAAAGAATGTTCGCTTCACAGCTGGCTTTTATCTTCTTGAAGGAGGGGCCATTACCTTGCAGCTTTACTCCCGAATCGCCCGTGTTGTTGCAGCTGCTCTTTCCTGTGAGCAATCCTGCATGCGTGCACACTTGGCACAGGCTCCTTGGGAACCTCCTCATCGCTGCTTCCAGCTCCCACAATCTCTGAAGGCAGCAGTCCACTCCCTAATGGTCTGGTCAGTCTGCTTAATAATCTTCGTTGCTCTTCTCTGCACTCTTTCAAGAGTCTTAACATCTCTTTTTATACTGTGGTGACCAAAACGGGATGCAATATTCCAAGTGTGGCCTTACTAAGGAATTATAAAGTGATACCAACACTTCACATGATCTTGATTCTATCCCTCTGTTAATGCAGCCTAGAACTGTGTGGTTGTTGTTGTTTTGGCAGCTGTGGCACACTGCTGGCTCATATTTAAATGATTGTCCACTAGGACTCCAAGATCCCTCTCACAGTTACTGCTATTGAGCCAGGTACCACCTATTCTGTATCTGTGGAGTCGGTTTTTCTTAACTAAACGTAGAACCTTACTTTTCTGACAACTGAATTTCATTTTGTTAGATAGGGCCCAGTGTTCCAGTCTGTCAAAATACTTCTGTATCTTGAGCCTATATTTTGGTGTGCTGGCTATTCCTGCCAGTTTGGTTCACCTGAAAATTTGATAAATTCATCTTCTTTCCCCTTGTCTAAATCATAGCTGAAGTTTTTGAAGAGTACTGGGCCTAAAATAGAGCCTTGAGCTACCCCACTGCATACTTCCCTCCATGTAGATGCAGTTCTATTAAGGTCTACATGCCGTGTGTGATTGGTCAGCCAGTTATAAATCCATCTAGTGGTGATGCTGTCTAGCCTATATGTTTCTATCTTATCAATAGATTGTGGTCTACTTTAAAGTATTTGTAACATCTTACTGAAATCCAAGTAAATTATATCCACAGCATTTCTCTGGTCCACTAATTTTGTTACATTGTCAAAGAATACAATAAGATTTGTCTGGTATGATCTGTTTTTGACAAACCCATGCTGGCTTCTGGTTATGACTTTGTTTGCCTGTAAGTATTCACAGATTCGATGCTTGATGACCTTTTCCAGAATCTTTCCTGGTATTGATGTTAGGCTGATAGTTCTGTAGTTTCCTGGATCCATTTTCCCCCTTTTTTTGAAGATGGGAACTATATAAGCTCTTTTCCAGTCATCCCAGTGCTCCAGGATTGGAACTGTCAGACTGGAAAAGGGCTGATGTAGTTTCCATCTACATCATGGGAAGTTTCTGAAAAAGATAATCAAGCAAAAAAACTGTGAACCCCTAGAGGCAAAGTCATAATATTCCCTTTTCTTCCTATATTTAAATAATCAAGATCATTAACTATAAAGTAAGATAGAAACCTATGATCTGAGGAAGCCAAGATCAGCATACAATGATCTATGACTTACATTAGAACTCTTACAATGGGTATGCTCACTACATGATTAAGTTTCCTGGATAAAGTAACAATTCTCAAAACTTTGTGGGAAAGTGAATTACATGGCTTCCAAGAGCTGGCATTGAAAAGTAAAAACTGTATTTTACCAATGCTTTTTTTATGAAAAGCAGCAGCTGCCTTTTGAGTTTCTTACAGTATTTCTCAAACTATTAATCAATAGTCCTATTAACACTGGTATCAGAAATACATACCAACTTCCAGTGCATCTTTACCAGAAAATTCCAGAATGGAATCTCTGAAACATTGACATTATTTTGTAATTGGCATAGAAGACAATATTTAGAGAGCAGGCAGATCAAATACTTCTGGAAATGATAATTCCTCCTATTAAAGCAAATCTGCAGAGCTGAAAGCTCTAAACACCTATTTTATTGAATTCATTAAAAAAAGCTATTTTTGTAATTGCTGACACTACATATTTGAAGTGTTGCTTAGTGCTTAGCAGAATATTTACATTCAGTGCACATGGGAAATCCAAGTTCAAATGTCTCCTCAACAATTATTCTGTTTTAATTAACAGGCAAAGCCATTCTCCCTCAGTGTTTCTATAAAGGATCCCTTTAAGAGGATTTTTTTTTGGATCTTCATAAATGCAGGAACAGAAAAAGTCTTCCAGGGCACAAGTCATACAGTCTTTTTTTAATTCAATAAGCATCCTCACATGAAAACACTGATGGGTAGAACACAAGATTAACTGCATCTAGAATGCATTATAAAATGAACAAATGTGTTTCTTAGGCCTCTTTTTACCTTCCTTCCTTCCTTCCTTCCTTCCTTCCTTCCTTCCTTCCTTCCTTCCTTTCTTTCTTTCTTCCTTCCTTCCTTCCTTCCTTCCTTCCTTTTAAGTTTTATTAAACATTTTCCAACAATTTATAACATATCAACATTTTCAACAACGTTGCAGCATCGTCAACATTCATATTCATACATTAGTTACCGTGTTACTTTTGTGTCTATTGTCTAACCAGGTATACCAGGCGTCCCAGACCAGATAGTACCATTTCACCTCTATCTTTTAACTCTAAGGTCAGCCTATCCATCTCCGCGCAGTCCAAGATCTTTCCTAACACTGCCCCTCAGATGGTTTATTAGCCTGTTTCCAGTTCTGTGCGTATACAATTCTGGCAACAATTGTTATATGTAAAATAATATATCTGTCTGTCTTAGTATAATCTCCCCTTATTATTCCCCTTATTATAGAAACAGTAAATCTCCCCTTATTATAGAAACAGTTCCAGTCTGAATTCAATTTTTTGTTTCATTATTTCCTCTACCCACTTTTTAATTCTTCTCCAATAACTCTTGGCTTCTCAACATATGGAAAAAGGTGCCCTGTTTACTTTTACATTTCCAGGCTTCTGGGCTTCTGGTTGGGAACATCTTTGCCAGTCTAGCAGGGGTACCTACCCTTCTTTCAATATGCTGACAGTGAAAAGAATGCAGTGATCCCAACAGATACAATGAATCATTGACTGATTGATTATATATAGTGACAACTCAGCAACTACACAAATCAGGGTTGCCCAAAATGATCACTATCAACCCCCAAGTGTTCATGGGACTATTCATTGTTGTGCATAATATTATTATTATGGAAGACAAAACCTATGGTTCTGATAACCGACCCAAATTGGTTCCTGCATAATATTATTAGTTATTAAATTATTTTCATATAATAAATGTCTTGGGGTTCATGAACAATGTGAAATTGACCACATACTTTTTCTCAGTTATGATCTGTCTCCAAACTGGTCCTTCAGATCTTCCAATGGTGCATCAATTGCCATTGTAACTGAGTCCATCTACCATGCTAGTGGTCATCCACTTCTCTTTTTCTTCTGCCTTTCTCAGATTAGAGCCTTCTCCAAAGACCTAGGTCTTTGTGTAATGTGAATGGAAGAGGATAATTTCAGCCTGGTCATTTCTGCCTGAAATGAGAACTCTGGGTTGATTTCTTTAACAAACCATTGGTTTGCTTCTTGGCCAATTGTGGCATTCTCAGGAGTCTTCTCCAAAAGCAAAGTTTGAAAGTGTTAATACTCTATCTATCTTCCTTTTCCAAGGTCCAACTTTCAGTTCCACAGAGTGTCACAAGGAATCCCACGGTTTGTACTTTTCTGATCTTTGTAGGTCCAGACATAGTAGCATGTCTGGACCTTTTCCGAGATCTATGGAGATTCTCAGTCATCCAGGTCATGGTTGTCCCAAAGGTGCTTTTTCAATGGCAACTGGACTTTCTTTGTTCTTCCTTGGAAGGAAAAACAAAGAAAGTCCAGCTGCCTTTGAAAAAGCACCTTTGGGACATCTTTTCCAAGGCCTTCATGGCTGGATTTCTTGGCTGCTTGTTCCTTTACTGTTGATGGTTGAATCTAAATGGCAGAAGTTATCCACCACTTTGATACCTTCATTGCCAAGGGTGGTTGTCCTACCTATTGGCCTTAGTTTGCTCTTTTTTTAAAATTTAACTTTAGTCCTTTTTTTTTACTGTGCTCCTTGATATACTAGTAGGGCTTGCAGATTTTTTGCATTTTCAGCTATCGGGATAGCATCATCAATATAGCACAGGCTACTGATGTTTCTTCCACTAATTTTAAAACCACGCTAATCTTTTTCCAACCTGGTTTCACTTAATACAAAACAAGGGTGACTTCTGATATTTCAGACCGCTGAGGGGATAGAGTAATAATATCCCATGAACCCCTGGGAACCAACCATCCAGGTTGTAGTAAAGTTCTTTCTTCAAGTTGTAATGATTTATATAACATCCACACCATTATAGTATTCTAATCCAAGACATATATACAACACATATACCTTTATGTATATTTCAGTTTCAGGTAGAACAAATTATTTTTTTAGAAAAGTTGGTTAAACATAAATCTGGTGTACATTTCTAGCAAAGTGAATAGCTTCAGGTTAACACATAAAAATATGAGGGATCCTTGGTGCTCTCTCTGAGCTTATTTTCTTGCAAATGTTTCATTACCCAAAAAGTAGATAATATCATCAATGCGAGTTTGGGTAATGCAGCATCTGCAAGAAAACAACCAAGTTCAGACAGCATCCTTCATTTCAACCCTGAGCTACAAATATTTTCCTCTATTGGTAGATAAAAACAGTATAGTATGTGCAGTACAGCACATACCATCAAAGTATCTAAACTGTTGGGTCCAAATACAATCTATAGTTATTTCGCTATTGATTGATACACCAAAGCTGTCTAAACTATTGTTTCTGGCATATATCTAATCCCAGGAGCTGTTACTGACATGACAACATTTTGTGCTGTATTACTTTGTATTGATCCCTTCCAGTCTTCTTAGTGAAGCCCAAACTGGTAAGTTATGGAGCTGTTAAAATGGTGCAGACATTAGCAGTCTCACTGGCCAAGTGCCAAAGTGATGAAAGGGAATTTCATCCCACAGTTTTCAAAGTTTTTCCTTCTGCATTACAGATTAACTGTTCAGAGACATGTTTCCCACCAACAAGCATAGGCTAATGTAATTAATTAACATTGGTCAAGGCAGTTTGTTACAATATTGTTAAGGGTGAGTTATTATTTGAGAGTATTTTACTTCCTGAGTTCCATTCACCGCAATTAAAATCAAAAATAGATATTTTCAGTTATATCACTGACCATTATTCTATCATCTTGTTTGGGCTTATTAGACACAAATCTTTTAGGATTGTTCAGATTTAGACCATGACTGTTACTACTATGACTTCTGTGTCAGAAGCACTGAAGTGTTTCTATGGCAAAAGGATTTGCTGGTGACATCATTGTTGTCTGGGGGATGCCCAGTTGGGGGCTCCTTTCATGTCCCTTTAAAGTTGCCCACCAAAGTGGTACCCATTTATCTACTCATGGTTGCCTGCTTTCAAACTGCTGGGTTGGAATGAGCTGGAGCGTGTGATGGGAGCTCACGCCACCCTGTAGCAGTAACCAGATCTTGAAAGCAAGCTTAGCCCAGCGTCCTAACCTCGTGAGCTGCCACACTCCCTCAGATTCATGACTGAAGCCAATTTAAAAACATATTCCCCCACCTCTGAAGAGAACGGGTTCTGTCTTTATTTACTATGAGAGATAGTGCCTAAGGAGATGTGATAGATAACAGTGAATTGGCGGCATCCCAATGAGGGAACACATTCTAGAAAATGGAACCAGACAAGAGGCTGCACAACATGGAGCTAGATAGGAGACTGAGGAAGAAAGTAAAGATACCCACTCTCTAGAATAGGAGTCTTCAAACTTGACAGCTTTTAGACTTGTGGACTTCAACTCCAAGAATTCCTCCTCCAGTCATGTTAGCTCAAGAATTCTGGGAGTTGAAGTCCACAAGTCTTAAACTTGCTAAGTTTGAAGACCCTTACTCTAGAATCTCCCAGGTTACATCTGTTAGGGTAAGAGTAATAAGGGTTTAGTCTGACGAGATTCTATCTATTGTACTGTATATAAGCAAATAAAGAACTGAATTCTGGCTGATCTCTTGTGCTTGGACTTAGCTTGACATTTATTTGGAATGAGTTTCATAGAGTTGGCTAGGGTTACCTGCCAATTAAATGTGCAGCAGACAGTAACTTAAGCTATTAGCACTGTATCTCACATTTACAGAGGAGATGAAATGCAATGACGAAGGGAACTGATATTTATTTAATAGTCTTTGGATATTGCAAACTAACAGTAAAAATACTTAGAGCTCAACTTAGCAATATGAACCAATATGAACCAATCTTTCAGTATCCAGACTTCCTACCCCTCCCTGGTTTTTATTTTATTTAATTTCATTTTTATTATATAAAAAGAAAGGAAATCTTTGGGCCTTACACAGACCTCAAATGAAGAGTTTTATTGTACTTCAAAGTAAGTGACAATAGTAAAGAGCATGGCTAGAAGAAACAGAACTACTTGACCACGCTTTCTTTTCCCTCCCAACAGTGGAAGTTTTGTAATGGACAAAAAACCAATCTTTTCATGAACAGGCACTTGTAGCAACCATTTTGGGGGACTGCCCAAAGCATGCTATGAAAATATCAAATAAACCCAATAGGTCAAAAATAGTTTTGTATTTTGTATTGATGAATTGATTAAATGAATTGAATTAAATTGAAATAAAGGTAGTTCTCAACTTACGGCTGCAATTGGGACCAGAATTTCTGTTTCCAAGCAAAATGGTTCTTAAGTGAGTCACATCCGATTTTATGGCCAAGGATGTTAACGGAAATCAAGCATTCATTAAGCAAACCCAACTTTCCCCATTGACTTTGCTTGTTAGAAACTGGCTGGGAAGGTCCCAAATGGTGATCACATGACCCAGGATTCGGGGGCAGGGGGAGAGAAGAACTTTGAATTGGCTGGGGGAAACCCAAGGAACTTCAGAGTCGGGTTTTCACCAGCTGTGCCAATATGACATGCCTAATAAATCTACACTTTGAGGAAGCTTCTGGCCTTGGGAGTTTTGATTTCATTTGGGCTGTTACTTGGAACCCTGACACAACCATTGTAAAGAGATGTCAGCTGCCAAGTGCCTGAATTTTGATTACATGAACATGGGGATTCCACAATTGTCATAAGTGCAAGTGCCAGTTATAAGTTACTTTTTCAGTACCCGCTGTAGCTTTGAATGGTCACTAAGCAAATGGTTGTAAGTCAAGGACTACCTGTACATCATCTATCTGGACACAAATGAGCAAAGCAGCAAATGATTTTTTTTCCCCTGGGAGAGTTAATTATAACCCTGTGGCCCTTTATGACCTGTGGACTTCAACTCCCACAATTCCTGAGCCAGCCTAGCTCAGGAATTCTGGGAGTTGAAATCCATAGGTCGGAAAAGGGGCATAATTGCCCGCCTCTGCTATATTACCTTTCAATGAGACAAAAAGCTTTCTCTTAAATTATCATCATGCCTGAAAACAATAATGGGCAATTGGGTCTGATTCATTTGTCCTTCTCTGTTGTCCCTGAAGAATACTCATCAAAGATTGACATTAGGGAAAAAGAGAGAAACATATCCTCAAACCTCCCTGACCTGATGCCAAAGATTAAAGGTGAGAAAAGAGCATCTAAAGGATCAAATGGAACAGTACATTTATCTAACTGAAATGAAATATTAAGACCAAGTTAAGAATCAGAATGATTAATACACCCATTAAAAAGAAAACATAGATATTGGTGAGAAGTTCCTGGAGAAAGTAAGGGCTGCAGAAAAAAAGGCCAATCAACCACAACCAAATTTTATGAGAAAGAAAAATTATAAATCATAAATTTATTCTTTCTCACTGTAATTGAAAATGTCAAGAAGTTAAGCAGCATATATTTCACTACTGATATTTTTGCCTACATTATTTCTAGGGCATTTGTGAAATTCGTGAGTTTTATCTTAAAAATTATTTCCCTAGTTAACAGTCATTTTTCAAATTACATTTTTTCATTTGGTGATGTAGAATAACTTTTTCTCCCTGAATTCTTACCAGAAATCCAAATCTACAATACAGAATAACTTTTAGCACTAAATGTATGGGTACCTCATGAAAAATATCAGGAATGATTATCTTCTTAATACATTAGAAGAAAATATTTGTAATTCAAGGTTAAACGGCTTGGTGCTTTCTGAAGTTGGTGGTTTTCTTGAAGACATTTCATTACCAAACTAGGTAACATAATCAATACACTGATGCACCTAATTTGGTAATGAAATGTCTGCAAGAAACCCACCAAGCTCAGAGAGCACCAAGGACCCACAGTCTTAACACATTAACAATGATCAAATCATTTCTCAAACACGATCCATTGTACTTGGATGGTTATAAAGTTCTCTGCAGAAGCTCTTCCAGGAGGGGAAGAAGAAGTAAAAATAGGCTGATAAAAAAAATAGGCTGGCAAAAACACAGCTGAAATTTTAAAGCCTGAGGAAAAGGAAACAATTTCTGATAAACTAAATTGGATTTAGGCAATTTTGCCTGCTGAAGGCAGGTTCCAGAGTGGAATCTTGAAAGATTGTTGAAGAATTTCTGGATGAAGGGAAAAATCTTTGAAAATTTGTGTCTAATTATTCACAAATGGAGAAGATGTTCCAGAGAAGACCCAAGAAGAAAATCAATGTTCTATTAGCCACAAAATATTGCCAGTCAAACTTAATTAATGCCCTTGATTGACTCTAAAGGGTAAATTTGGTAATGGCTGTATACACAAGGCGTTAAGTTAAACACACTTTTTGTAATGGTAATGAAAGTAGATTATTGGAGGCAGAGAACTAATCACTAAAAGGAAGTAAGACATAATTAATTTACTGCTTGATTGCATGTCAAAATTTTTCAAAGTCAAACACTGGGAGAGGATACTGCAGTTTAGCTACCACTTACTGTATATTATATACCTTACATGGCTGATGAGATTTACAGTTGTTATTGTTTTTTTTTTATTTAAAAAGCTAGCCCACCAGAAAGTCTTCGTGTGATGTGAGTTTTGTTTGACTGCATGCTAAAAACCCAACTCCCTGACTGCATGCTAAAACCCAACTAGACAATTAAAATAATCCATAATGCAACCATTTTTTTATAATTTACCCAGAATTCTACAACATAATCCCAATAAAACACCTAAAACCCAAGCACCTCATGAGCTCCAGTTCTCGCCTGAGCTCCTGACAACCTAATAATCTGAAAGCATGCAAATGCAAGTAGGTAAATAGGTACCACTTTGATGGGAAAGTAACAGCGTTCTGTGTGTCTCGGTATTCAGTATATAGTCATGCTGGCCACAAGACTATGGAAGTGTATTTGGATACCAGCTCCCCCAGTTAGGAAATGTAGATGAGCACTGCCTCCTAAAGTTTGACATGATTGGACAGGGGAATCCATTAATTTTTCCTTATCTTCACAGTTATGGATAGAAGTGTGATTACAGCACAAATGTGTAGTACAGTAAACGGTTCACTGCTTTCTTACTTTTGTTAGGCAATGACACATTTGATTTATTATTATGCAAGTAACAAAATATAAGACCGAGCAAATTCAGATTATGCCTTTTCATATGGCACATCTGAATATGGATATGACACAAAGCAAAACCAAACATTTTTACATTAAAATAAAAAAAATGAATATAAAATTCCAAGAAATGATACATGGGGAGAATACATATCTCTGCACTACAGGAGAAGACAAGAGCTGTGTGATGCAGCATGAGTTATTAATGTTATTGCTGCATGTCAGTTGTGAAATTCTCTGGTGGCTTACTAATAAATCCCTGAAGTCATTTGTAAGGTCAATAGCCTAACTTTTACATTTTTAGTTTACACTGTTCTCATATTAAGCCTCCTAATTTTCCAATTCAGGTTGCATGTCAAACTGCTAAGACATGACTTCCCAAGAAAGTAAACAAATCCCAGCATAACATATTGTCAGAGATGACAATAAAGACCAGCACTAAGATTAAAAAAAATAGTACTGGCTACTAAAGCTGTAAACACAACAAGCAATCTGTAAGCAGAGCAAGATCTATTATTAAATAGAGTTTTCATTCAGTGAATATGTTGCTAGGAGTAACATATTAATCCTCTGCAACATTGTAGGGAGTAAATTCCACTTATTTCAGCATGTTTTAGTTGAAATTGCAGGCTTACCAGAACTACAATCTAACAGAAGCCATGATGTCTTGACCTGAAGACCTGGCTGTTTCAGCAGGCCGGCCTGGACTGACCACGGGGGTGGGTAGTTTTAAGAGTTTGTTTATTTTGTAATTTTATTGTTTTAGCTGTTTTTGTAATTTGGACTTGTTTTTATTTATTTATTTTATTGTATATGCTTTTTGTATGTTAGCCCTGAGTCCTTTGGGAGAAGGGCGGCATACAAGTCTAAATAAATAAATAAATAAATAAATAAATAAATAAATAAATAAATAAATAATTAATAATACTGCCAGCAACACATAAGATTAGCCACTAGATTCCTATTGTAACTACATCATGTGTAGGGCTTCGAAAATGAATTTCCTTACTGTCCTTAGATGGAAACAATGTAATTTATGAAGCCATTACATATTAAATGATAATAACCTGCATGCCTCAAATGAATAGAAATGACATATTAAACTGCCAAGTCTCAGATAAACTTGTAATAAGTCTAAAAGCTAAACTTGTAATAAGTCCACCAAAAAAAGTGTGCAGTTTTAAGACCTGCCATTCATTCCCTGAATTCAAGCATGTGTTATTTCAACACATAGGTTTTTTTAAAAAAAAACCCACATACAAATGTATACGTGGCATGGAAAATAAAGGCTTATGTTCTGTAGTGTCAAATCATAGCATATAATGAAGAGGAGTGATTAGATTGTTTTGTAAAAAATGTATCAAACCCTTTTGGTAAACAATAAATGACAAAGATGCAAATTACTTTTACATTTTATTTTTAAAAGCACTCAGACTTGCACTGATGGAATTGATTTCTGTCCCTTTTCTTCATCAACTTATCTTGATATGGAATGCTAGAGATGAGTATCTACTCAAATTCAGTATTGAATTACTGGGCATTTGTAGAGGTTTGAACAGATAAATAAACAAAACCTTTCTGATTTGTGGGGTTGTTTGGTCTTTTTTTTAAAAAATCATATTTATATGCCGCCCTTCTCCGGAGACTCAGGGCGGCTTACAATTTTTTGGGATAGAACCCAATGTGCTCAGCAATAGCCTTTCTTCCATTGTATATGCCTGCTTATTACTAAGCGGCATTTTTACAAAGTCAGCTTATTGCCCCCAACAATCTTGGGTCCTCAATTTACCTAACCTGAGAGGATGGAAGGCTGAGTCAACCTTGAGCCTGGTGGGATTCAAGCCTGCACTAATTGCAGGCAGCTGGAACTTAAGTGCTAGGCATTTAACAGCCTGCACCACCAAGGCTCTTTTTGGTCCTCTCTGAGTTTGCTAGTTTTCTTGCAGACATTTAACTACCCAACTCAGTAAGATCATCCATACTAGTTCTAAGCCCTAGCACGGATGATATTACCTAGTTGGGTGATGAAATGTTTAAAAGAAAATAAAGACCAAGGACCCCATAGTTCAACCCTAAGTTACAAATATTGTCTCCTGTTTGTACTTTTCTGATTTCTAGGACACATATGGTAAATGAATGTCCATCTTTAAAAGGCCACATTGTTTGTCTTAAGGTGCCCTGTACAAAAGCCATCATGTCAGAGAAAGGGATGCTTATTCTCACTGAGACAAAGTTGAACCTTGGACCTTCAGCTATTTAAAACATGTTCAGCCTTTTCTCTCCAACCTATCTTCTTGGTCAAGATGCAGGAAAAGTTTGCCAGCCCTTTTGCAGTCAGGAAAGGGGATGAAAGATGTTGGCTATTTACAGATTCCAAGGTAGGAAGTGGTAGCCAAAGACGTTTTGAAAGCCAATGATCTCAGCGTTAGGCAACAACAGAAAATACAGGATAACAGAGCAGTTTTTAAAATGGGAAATGTAATAATTGAAAATACTGCAGTAGCAGGTTTCCTAATGGTGAACATATGTAAGAATAGGGGTCACATTTTATTCACCATTTTTTTCCACTGGAAGCAGTTAATAATTCATAATTCATTATGAACAAAGCCTTCAGCAGCTTTAGCTGCTGGCTTACAAAATGAGTTGCCTACATTGAGACATAATAGAATTGGCAAAGAAGATAAGTAAAAAAATGTGTTTGTGTGGGGAAACCATCTCAAAATACAAACACGAATGAGAGAAAGCCCGTGCCAGTAAAATTAAAGGAAACAAAATTAAAGAGAAGCACCCCAATGTAAATTTTTACTAGTGTTAAATGACTACACAGAGGCTGTTCTATTTTTTTTTTATTATCCATTGTAAACATAAAATGAATTTGGATTTAAGAGGCTGCCTTTCTCTAATGTACGCTGGCTGTACAACATATGAAACCTAGCTAAGGATATTTTTGCATCAGTGTTTTACACTACTTTGCAATCAATGCTAGATCTGATTGATTTGACATTATTACTACCTGGCGGTATTAAGTCCATTTATTTCTACCTTGGCTCTAGTGCTTTCCTTTGATCCTGCAGGCCTTGGGGCAGTTCGGTTTTCCCATTATTTAGTCTCCTCTTCTAGCCTTCTGTACAACCTAGCTCCATTTTCCCCACACAGCTATGTATCAACATGCTCACCATTGAGGAAAAACAGCTGGCTTTAAAATTACCAAGATTTTGTCTTCAGAAAACACAGAGATCGTTAATGCAACAGAAATTGTAACTAGCAGAAAGAAAGGCTTTTTGAATTTTTATTTTTTTTAAATTCATATTTATATGCAGCCCTTCTCTAGAGACTCAGGGCGGCTTACAATTTTTGGAGCACAACCCAATGCGCTTAGCAATAGCCTTCATCCCATTGTATATGCCTGCTTATTACTAGGGCTTTTTTTGGCCCTAATAATATTGCAGTATTCTTCCTTATATTTTTAATAATATTGCAGTATTCTTGCTTATATTTTTATTGGGGACTGTCAGATTTTCACCCTAGGGTCTATAGTGGGATCAGTTAATCCAAGAAACAAGAATTTAGGATCAGAAGGAAGATTAAGATCGCAATGCAAACATTCCAGCAAGTATCCCAAAGGTGCTTTTTTTCAAGAGAGGCAACTGGATTTTCCAGATTTTCTTTGAAGACGTTTCGCTTCTCGTCCACGAAGCTTCTTCAGCTCTGCCTGGATGGTGGGGAATGGAAGGATTTATACTCCTTGCAGACAGCTGGATATTTGCATTCTTTTAGCAGGTTGTTAAGCTCACCTGGAGGTTTGTGTGTCATCAGGTCACCTGGGTGGCGCAAATGCCTGTGTAGCCTTCTTGGGACTGTTGAAAGGACTGTGTTGTAGATGATGCCGTGTTGAGAGAGGGCTGTTCCATTTTGACATAGAGGGCCTCTTTGACCCCTCTTTCAAACCAGTGATCCTCTCTGTCCAAAATATGGACTTTGTTGTCTTCAAAAGAGTGGCCTGGGTCTTTTATTTTATTTATTTATTTTATTTTGGGGATTTATATGCCACCCTCTCTCCCAAAGGACTCAGGGTGGCTCACCATTTTTAAAAACTATTAAATCAAAATCCCAAAATTCTAATTAAAAGCTGCAAACAGCCAATATTATAATAAAACAATAACCCCACCCCCCACCCTTCAGTCCAGGTCGGCCTGTTGGAAAAGCCATGGCTTCAGGCCGCGACGGAAGGATCGAAGGTCAGGGGCCATCCGCAGCTCCAAGGGCAACTGATTCCACAGGGTGGGTGCACCCACAGAAGGTCTCCCCTGGGGTCGCCAGGCGACACTGTCTGGCCACCGGCACCCCGAGGAGGCCCTGTCTGTGGAAGCGCATGGGATGCTGGGAAGATTTTAATGGCAGCAGATGGTCCCGTAAATACCCTGGCCCTAAGCCATATAGGGCTTTATAGGTGATTACCAGCACCTTGAATCTCACCCGGAGGGCAACCGACAACCAATGCAGCTCACGCAGGAGGGGTGTAATATGGGAGCATCGGAATACTCCCGTCACAACCCATGCGAAAGGTCTTCAAAGAAAAAATGAAGTCCAGTTGCCTCTTGAAAAAAGCATCTTTGGGACAACCATGACGTAGATGACTGAGAATCTCCCCATTACTTACATTCCAGTAAGTACTCTTTTTCCAAACACCCATACTGAGGTAATTTGTAATGTCAAACTTCTTGTCCATTTAATTTCACAGAGGAGAACATGCTTGCTTGTTTTTGTGAATAGGCTCATCTTCATCTGTTCATTGTTTTGGTAACTGCTATTTTTATCTTAGCTAGGAGGATGAGTTTGCATAATCACAACATAGAATCACAGATGGTAGAATGACGTTTCGGGAAGCTCATCCATTTAGGAAAAAAAATATTCACATGCACAGAAAACAAGCATGACAAGGAAGGGTTTAAGTTTAATCTGTGGCATCTACACTTTGTGGTGAAATCAGTTTATGCTTCTGGCCCCTGACCTCCGCACCTTCCGCTGCAATTTGAAGACCTGGCTATTTGACCAAGTCGGGCTGTGATTACCTCATGGTGGGTATGGGATAGTTTTAACTTTAATTCGGCTTTATTGGACTTCACAATGGTTTAATTCTTTTTTTAATCTATTTATTGTATTTGTATGTTTTAATTGTGAGCTGCCCCGAGTCTTCGGAGATGGGGCGGCATATAAGTCCAATAAAATAAATAAATAAATAATGCTTAATGTATTATATATGTGATTAGGCATTTG
Organism: Naja naja; assembly: GCA_009733165.1. Taxonomy (NCBI): domain Eukaryota; kingdom Metazoa; phylum Chordata; class Lepidosauria; order Squamata; family Elapidae; genus Naja; species Naja naja. Next base: position 45,608,052 of record CM019149.1, read on the forward strand.
AACTGGATTTCAAAATCAGTAATGGACAGTGATTGTGTGAATACACGTTTTGCATATTACATGATTTAGTAATAATGTGAACAAGGCAGAAACAAACCAGAATGTGCTTTTTTGCAGATGAGCACAACAAACCTATTTCGAGTTTGTTTTTCTTCTGTTTTGATCCTCTTAGATTATACATCTGTGAAGCTGGAAAGGGTCAATGAATAAGCCAGAAATAAACCTGAAATGGTTTGTGTTTGTGCATCATATATATCAGTCAACCATAAACCAAAAAGCTAAAGTTCCAAACTACAGACCATAAGCCACAATTTTGATTCCTAAGTTAAATGAGTTCTAAGAATGTAACCTTTTTGTTCAAAGTTATGCATAGTATTAACTGAATGTTTAACCTAATTGCTCATTTGTAACATTTATTTTATTTGTAGATTTTCCAAAATTGAAATTAATAGTCACAAAATTTTATTTTTATTTCTTTATTAAATGTATATGCTGTCTATCTCACTATCCAAAGCGACTCTGGGCATTCATAAATATATTATACATACGTCATACATATAAGCACGTATTGATACATCCATACATCCAGACACAACCAACAAAATGTTTTTACTTTTCATTTCAAGCCTTTTCCTTCTCATGACCCCAGATTTTCAAAATTGTATCTGAATTTAAAACCATATATTATATTGCCATTTGCACTTGCACTTACAACTCAGTTATAATCAGTTCAAGGTAGATATTCTGCTCAAGTGTGAAATGTTCAATCTATCAAAATACCATTCATACTTAATACTTGTTGAGATATCTAAGATTGGAAATGTTATGACTAACAGATATGTCACTCATCATAAGAGAAAATAATTGCAAGATAAGAAAGAATCATGTATACATTGCTATTAATACATGACAAAACACTGGGTATTATTTCTTACATATCTTGACAGAAGATAATGAGATACCAGCAGCTTTCTGGCATCTGGAAGAGCAAGTAGAGATACAAAGCATCCGACATTGGAACACAACTATGTAAAGGCAGGATTTGGGTTGTAATATCACCACACATGATATTATTTCAATATGCAGCCGATATTTATGAATATACAAAAGAGCTAAGCACTCAGTTAATAAATGGGCTGAGTAAAAGTAGTAGTGTACTGTTTTACTGCAAACAGCTTCAAGATTGCTTTTTTAATGAGAAACAGTATAAAATTTCATTAAATACAATAAATGTTTTGAAACATATCGACATTTATTTCTTCCATTAGAACATAATGAAATGTTCACCTTTATTTAATTAAGTAACTTTTTAAAGTTGGGCATTTTCTATATAGACCAGTTACTATCAAATTTATCACACTTGTGTTCCTGTTAATACATTTGTTCCTGCTGATAAATTTCTTGCCAATTTAACCTATCTGAATTTAAACAATATTAGGGATTCAATTTGGATCGCATTATCTTAACTTGCAATTAGGCATTAATAAAAAATGTAACCCTAAAGAAATCTTGCAATATTTTGATTGTTATCTATATTGTCTTAGAATGGAATCCTCATTTGGATCTTAAAATACAAACAAATGTTTTTAGAATCTCTTACATTTACAGAAAGTGTTTAGAAACTATTCACTTCCTATTGAATCATGTTTCTACCCCTCTCATGGAAAGATAATTACAATTAAAAAACCTAATAATCAAACTTTCACTACGGTGTCTCCCAGAGGTGGTATTCAGGAGGTTCTGACCAGTTCTGGAGAACTGGTAGCAGAAATTTTGAATAGTTCGGAGAACTGGCGGTAACCTTCCACAGGAATGGGGTGGGAATGGGGATTTTGCAGTATCCTTCTCTTGCCACGCCCACCAAGCCACACCCACAGAACCGATAGTAAAAAAATTTGAATCCACCACTAGTGTCTCCTCTATATCAACCCTGAAGCTTACTTGACCGAGGTCATTTTGAGGCTTCAGTGTTGACACAATGGAGCTGAGGGATAGAAAAGGGGGAATAGAGATAGTTGGGGTTTGTAGCCAAAACAAAATACTTTCTCCTGGGAATCAAGGGCATTCCCACAGATGACTGGAGAAAGAAGGAACAATGTCACCAGGCAACTGGACAGGACCATGATTGGACCATGTGACTGATTGTTTGGGAAAGGGGAGAAACTTTTACTTTTAATTAGGTGAAAACCACAGGAATATTCAGAGTCAGTTTTCACCAGCCTGAGCCAATATGATGTGTCCAATAAAACTATTCTTTGAGGAACCTACTTGCCTCAGAGTTCTATTTGCTATGTGCATATTACTAGGAACCAGTGGTGGGATTCAAAAATTTTTACTACTGATTCTGTGAGCATGGCTTGGTGGGTGTGGTGTGGCTTGGTGGGTGTGGCTTGGTGGGCGTGGCAGGGAGGGCGTGGCAGGGGAAGGATACTGTAAAATCTCCATTCTCACCCCATGCCAGGGGAAAGATACTGTAAAACCTCCATTCCTACCCCACTCCAGGGCAAGGATATTCCAAAATCTCCATTCCCACCCCACCCCACTAACCTGCTTTCCAGCTCTGTTCTCCTGTGCAGGGCAACAAAAGAAAACCCAGCTGGTCAGCTGGGACTAGGGAGGCAGAGAATAGATGGGGGCAGGCCAGTCAGAGGTGGTATTTGCCGTTTTTTTTTTAAATTCATATTTATATGCCGCCCTTCTCCGGAGACTCAGGGTGGCTTACAGTTTTTGGAGCTCAATCCAATGCGCTCAGCAATAGCCTTCATTCCACTGTATATGTCTGCTTATTACTGCATTTTTACTCAGTACTGCCCCAACAAGTGGGACTGCTGAGTCAACCTTGAGCTGGTGGGATTTGAGCCTGCACTAATTGCAGCTGGAATTAATGCAGCACCAAGGCTACTTTAGTAGTTCGGTTTTCCGAACTACTCAAAATTTCTCTTACCGGTTCTCCAGAACTGGTCAGGACCTGCTGAATACCACCTCTGCCAGGAACCCTGACGCTCTAGACTTGATATAAAAGCCAATGGTGAGTCCATATTCCAGGTGGAGTGGGGGGGAAACACAATCAAGCTCATATTTCAACAATATATGCTTATTCACGATTATTCTGACATAATGAAGCAAAATATATTGCCAACCAAATCACCTTTCTGGAGTGGTCACAGAAGAAAGGATGGGACTGACTGATCATATCCAGAGGAGCCACGAACTAACAAACTCAAAACAACAGAAATTACAGATAGGGTAGCTCATTATTTTTGAAAGACTTACACACACATTATTTTGCCTGTTGTGAACTTGCCAGCCTTCAAACTCTTAACGTTTCCTGCTATTACAGCACTGATTAAAATCTTTCACAACAATTGGGATAACTCAGAAAGAATCTAAAATCTTAATGTGCGTTAATCTGTACCGATACTATTTTTCAAAACAAAAGGATCATGAATTGCACACCATCTACAATAAAGACGCCCTGTTGCAATCGGGAGGGGTATAGTCCAATTAAACTTTCCCTGTGTTGCATTCTTACACCACACACACTTCCTTATTCAGAGGCTTTTATTTGCTCAGACACTGCAGCAAATATCTTTTCTGTGTACCTATCTGCAAGTAGATGCATGCCTGGAGCAGACTTTAAAATATGGGTGGGTGAGAAAAAGAAAAGACTTGCTTAGTTTTGCCCTTTTTCCATTCAAGCAGCTGCTCCTTTCAAACGGAATCCACTAGAGCAAAGAAGAAGAAGAAGAAGAAGAAGGAGGAGGAGGAGGAGGAGGAGGAGGAGGAGGAGGAGGAGGAGGAGGAGGAGGTACATTAGAGATGCAGTGCAATGAAAGAGCCCTCCCACAGTGGAGCTTTCTAAAAGCAGCCTTCAGTCCTGCTTCCATTTTTAAAAAATGGATAGGGCGACTCCATTATCAGCAATTCCCGAGCAAATAAAAATAGCATCTAAGACAAGAAAGAAGATACTCTACTACAGGGGAGTCAAATTCACGTTGTCACAGCGGCATCAGGTGATGTATCGGGACTTTGCTAAACCGGGCATGGGCATGGCCAACGTATGACACATCCGGCCCATGGGCCAGGAATTTGACAGCCCTGCTCTACTGGGAAGTGAGAGGAACCAAAAATAGATGTTGCCTGAGATTAGGAGTATCTTGATTGCCTTTCCGTTTCTTTATTTATCAAATTTAGAAACAGCCCATCTCACTCACAGAGTGACTCCGAGTGGTATGCAATTTAAAACATCAAAACTGTATAAAAACAGGTAGCCCTGGACTCACAACCACGGTTGAACTCAAAATTTCTGTTGCTAAGGGAGACATTTGTCAGGTGAGCTTGGCCCATTTCACAGATTTTCTTGCCACCATTGTTAAGTGAATCACGGCAGTTGTGAAATCAGTAATGCGGTTGTTAAGTGAATCTAGCTTCCCCATTGACTTTGCTTGTCAAAGGGCAATCACATGACCCCGAGACACGGCAACCATCATAAATATGAGTCAGTCGTGTTTAAATTTAAATTTAGAGCCTTGGTGGTGCAGGCTATTAAATGCCTAGCACTTAGTTCCAGCTGCCTGCAATTACTGCAGGCTCGAATCCCACCAGGCTCAAGGTTGACTCAGCCTTCCATCCTCTCGGGGTAGGTAAATTGAGGACCCAAGATTGTTGGGGGCAATAAGCTGACTTTGTAAAAATGCCGCTTAGTAAGAAGCAGGCATGTACAATGGAATGAAGGCTATTGCTGAGCACATTGGGTTGTATCCCAAAAATTGTAAGCCGCCCTGAGTCTCCAGAGAAGGGCGGGATATAAATATGAATTTAAAAAAAATTTTGATCGCATGACCCTAGGGATGCCACAACAGTTGTAAGTGTGAAATATGCTCCTAAGTCACTTTTTGCAGTGCTGTTGTAACTCTGAATGGTCATTAAACTGTTGTAAATCAAGGACTACCTGTATTATGCTTCACTAGGGATCAGGTAAAATAGAATAAGTGCAAATTTAAAAAGGAAGGAGTGTAGGGGGTCTTCAAGGCCAAACCCAACATTTAAATACTGTAAATTACTGAAAAGAGCCTTGGTGGTGCAGGCTGTTAAACGCCTAGCACTTAGCTCCAGCTGCCTGCAATTAGTGCAGGCTCGAATCCCACCAGGCTCAAGGTTGACTCAGCCTTCCATCCTCTTGGGGTAGGTAAATTGAGGACCCAAGATTGTTGGGGGCAATAAGCTGACTTCGTAAAAATGCCGCTTAGTAATAAGCAGGCATATACAATGGAATGAAGGCTATTGCTGAGCACATTAGGTTGTGCGCCAAAAATTGTAAGCCGCCCTGAGTCTCCGGGGAAGGGTGGCATATAACTGTGAATTTTAAAAAAAAATCACCTGGTGTTGCCTCTAGGCAAGGTGGGCAGCACATGAATTCCATAATAAAATAAAATATAAATTCATTCAATGAATTTTCTTACTGGAGCAGGACAGTCTATTATTAATAATCGACAGAGAACTGAAACTCTTTATTTCCCAATGCACATGTACACACAGAAAACTTCATTACACAGGAGCAAATGCAGGTACCCTTTAACTTCTGCTAAAAAAAGGTTGGAAAATATTCCACCCATCCCTTGCTCTGCTTGTTTCTGTATCCCTAATTTTTGTTTATTTGCTCACATTAAATTCAGACGTTCCCTGGGTTTACAGCCTCAGCAAATCCAGTAAGTATTCCCAGTAGCAGAAATTACCAAAACTATTAATCATTTCTGTGTTTAGGCAGGTATGGAGAGAGAGAGAAATCTGACCTTTTCATCTCAACCATTTTCTGCACAGAACCAGGAATGTTTTGCTCCAGTGCCTGCCCTGAAAATCAAATGGGGTTACTGGACATTCCCAAGTGCATGTGAGCAAACTAGTGGTGGGATTCAATTTTTTTTACTACCGATTCTGTGGGCATGGCTTGGTGGGCGCAGCAGGGGAAGGTTACTGCAAAATCTACCTGGACCGAGATGCCCTATGTATAGTCACTCATGCACTCGTTATCTCCCGTCTAGACTACTGCAATGCTCTTTACATGGGGTTGCCCTTGAGGACCATTCAGAGGCTTCAACTGGTCCAGAATGCAGCGGCACGGGTTGTGATGGGAGGCTCCCGATACTCCCATGTTACACCCCTCCTACGTGAGCTGCACTGGTTACCAGTTGCCCTCCGAGTGAGATTCAAGGTGCTGGCACTGACCTATAAAACCCTTTATGGCACTAGACCAGGATACTTGCGAGAGACCCTACTGCCAATAACAACCTCCCAACTTCCTGTGCGCTCCCATAGAGAAGGTCTTCTCCAGGTGCCATCGACACAACAATGTTGACTGGCCGTCCCCAGGAGTAGGGCCTTCTCGGTGGGAGCACCCACCCTTTGGAATCAACTTCCCCCGGGGCTCCGGACAGCCCCCAACCTCCACTCCTTCTGCCGTGAGTTAAAAACCTGGCTATTCCAACTAGCCTACCCGGACTGAGGGAGAACGGGAGAGGGTTTTGAACATATTTCAAGTTATCCTAACCAGCATTGAGACCTTGACTTCATCAATCATTTGTTTAATTGTATTGAATCTATTTTAATTGTAAGCCACCCTGAGTCCCTCAGGAGATAGGGCAGCATATAAATCAAATAAATAAATAATAAATAAATAAATAAATAAAATCCCCATTCCCTCCCCACTCCACTAACCTGCTTGCCAGCTCCATTCTCCTGTGCAGGGCAACAAAAGAAGACCCAGCCGATCAGCTGGGACTCAGGAGGCAGAGGATAAATGGGGCAGGGCCAGTCAGAGGTGGTATTTGTTGGTTCTCAAAATTTCCCCTACTGGTTCTCCAGAACTGGTCAGAACCTGCTGAATACCCACCTCTGGAGCAAACCCACTAACATCATCAGTTTGTATTCAGATTGTACTGTAGCATGTTGACTTCAGAATCAAAGTAACAAATTCAAAATGGGGAAAAGTGTCCTTTTCAACCTTCAAAAGGTGAATTACAGGTAGCCCTCAACTTACAACACTTCGTTTAGTGACTGTTCAAAGTTACAACACCACTGAAAAAGTGACTTATGACCATTTTTCATCCTTACAACTGTTGCAGCATCCTCTTGGTCACATGATCGACATTTAGATGCTTGGCAACTGGCTCATATTTATGATGGTCATAGTGTGCCGGGGTCATGTGATCACCTTCTGTTGAATGTCCCACCAAGCAAAGTTAATGGAGTAGCCAGATTTACTTAACAAACACAAACTTACATCACTAAGTTAACAATTGCAGTGATTTACTTAACAACTGTAGCAAAAAAAAGGTTGTAAAATGGGCCAAATTCACTTAACAAATGTCTTACTTAGATACAGAAATTTTGGGCTCAATTCTAGTCATACGTCAAGGGCTACCTATATAGATTTAAATAATAATAATAATTCCTTAAAATAGTACCCAGGAGTGCTAGAATGATCAGGAAGCAGAGAAAGCAATATTAACAACACAGGTATGAAAAGACATCCATTTCTGGATGCCTCAGGATGTTCTAAATACCCTGTTTCCTAAAACATAATTACAAAATCCTGTGCTAAGATTGGATCTGAAACAAGAATTGAATATCCGCATCTAATTTTGTTAACAGAAAGAAAATACTGTTGCATAAATGTTTAAAAAAACCACCTGACAAGGGATAAAAACAATGAAAGCAGGTGTTTCTTATAAAGTAGGAATCTTAAATGATTACACTGAAATGGAACTTGAAAATTCATTTACTTCTTTAAATTCTTCACTGCTTTACATTCTTTTTAAAGTAAATGTTAGTTTTACAAAGAACATAATAACTAACACAATGTGGTCAAGAGCAAAAGAAGAAGAAAAAACACAGAAGGAAAAAAAAGAGATGAACAAAGTGCAGAGAGCAAAAACAAAAGGATTTTTAAAAAAATCAGTCTAAAAGAATTCCAACTTTAACTGCTGGATCAACAGTGGTAACCTTTCTAATCTTTCATCACCTGATAACAGAAGAGCCATTGGAGAAATTCGACTCCTTGTGAACAAAAATCTGGCCAGAGTTCCATTGTGGAAAATCCTTCTCACCTTCCAAACATTTTCCTGGATGTTATGAATTAAGTTGGAAACCTGGGGGAGCCCTGGTGGCGCAGCACTTAAAATGCAATATTGAAGATGAACTCTGCCCACAGCCTAGAGTTCGATCCTGAGAGACCCAAGGTTTGATTCAGCCTTCCATCCTGCTGAGCTCGGTAAAATGAGAGACCAGACTGTTAAGGGCAACACGCAAATAATGCTTCTATGGTGTAAACCATCCAGAGAGTGATTTAAAGCTGTGGGATGGTATATAAACCAAAAATGTTGTTGCCATTGCTAGTAGCTCTGCACACAGGAAGCTTCAGGCTTCATCTGTGATATCTCCCGAGCCACCTTAAAAGGTTGAAGAAGCCAATTTCAGTCAGCAGGAACCAGGCGTGAGGAAGAAGGTCCAGCTTATGGCTGAAGAAGGCCTGCTGGCATCTTTCTTCTTTTCTTGGGCCGTTCTCCAAACCCTACTGAGCTTGAACACCCTGGTGTTGATTAGCTCCTATACCATAGCCAGGGGCTCTCTTTTTCTCAGCAGTTATCTCTGACCAGTTGCTGACGTGAACATTGTTTTTGAAACTATTTTCTCCACATGAAACAGGTAGAGAACAATCAGTTCCACTTTATGAAGAAAAGCAATTCTAGCAAAGAAAGGCCCTCATCAGATGGCTTTTCCACATCACAAAGCCTCACAGACTAATTTCACCTGCTTCCGATAAGCATGGATTTGATTGGTGGTTGGCAGCATAGTTAGTTAAACAACACATCAAAAACCCATGCATAAAAAAACCTGGGAAATGCAGATTGAAGTAATGTGAAATTAAGAAACCAGATCAAAATCTGAATGAATGAACTAAAAAGCAGGAGCTTTATACCGGTATGTCTAACTTTGTGGGATATTTTTCATCTGAGGGGCCCTTGGTGCTCTCTGAGCTTGGTTGGTTTTTTTTGCAGATGTTTCATTACCAAAACTAAGTAATATCATCAGGACTAGCACTGATGATGTTATCTAGTTTGGGTAATGAAACATCTGCAAGAAAACAACCAAGCTCAGAGAGCACCAAGGATCCCACATTTCAACTCTGAGTTGCAGATATTGTCCATTATTTGTACATTTTCATCTAGATGCTGAAGAGGCATTCTAGGGTTTTTTTTTAAAAAGTCTTTGGACAATGATCTCAGTCACCAAATAGAAACTTAAAAGCATCAGACAGGTAGTCCGTGACTGCATCAGACAGGTAGTCCATGAAAAGCAGTCCTAAGTCACTTTTTTCAGTGCCATTAGAACTTCAAACAGTCACTATTCATTTAGTGACTGTTTGAAGTTCTAATGGCACTGAAAAAAGTGACTTAGGACTGCTTTTCACACTCATGACCACTGCAGCATCCCCATGGTCACGTGATCAAAATTTGAATACTTGGCAACTGGTGGGTATTTATATTATATTATAATATAATATAATAAATCCAATAAATAAATATTATGCTATATTTTATTATAGTATATTTTACTGTATTAATTTATTTCATTCTTTTTATTAGTTTTATTGTTTTAAATGTGGTTTTTATATTCTGTAAGCCACCTTGAGTCACCATGGGCGAATAGGCGGCAATATCAAATAGATAGATAGATAGATAGATAGATAGATAGATAGATAGATAGATAGATAGATAGATAAATGCCCCAGGGTCATGTCTTCACCTTTTGCAACCTTCTGACAAGCAAAGTGAATGGGGAAGCCAGATTCACTTAACAGCCAGATTACCAATTTAACAATTACAGTGTGGTTCACCGGCAGCAGGTACGGACAGATGAGGTCTCGGAGATTGAGGACTCAGATGAGGGGCCTGTGTGTGATGCAGGGATGCAGCCAGGACCATCAGGGAGTGGAATTCTGCCTTCGGAGATTGTCAAGGTTGGCAGCAGTGATGAAGAGGTCCCCAAGGAGTCTGTGCCCAGTGCGCGTGCGTGCAGGGCTGCTCGAAGGAAAAAGCAGCTGCAGCAGTACGGGAGACTCGGAAGTAAGGCTGCAAGGTAACGGCCCCTCCCTTAAGAGATAAAAGCCAGCTGAGAAACTGGAGTTCTTTGCAGGAAGCAAAGAAGTTTTGCGCTCAAGCCTTGTGGATGTTTGGAGTATCTTGGTTGGTGTTTGGAGACTCCTTGTGTTTGAAATATTTCTTAATAACTTTATCTAGTATCCTTGGCAGTCTTGCACAACCTTGGCAAGGCTTGTTCTTATCAGAGGCAATTAGTATGAAACGGCCTTTTAACCATGAAGGAACAGAATTCATAAAGAATCATTAAAAGGTTTTGCTGTTACTTCTGTTTCGTATTTGTTTCCTTGGACAAGGTTTGGGTCAGAACACAGTAATTCACTTAACCACTGCAGCAAGAAAGGTCACAAAATGGGCCAAAGCTGACTTTAAAAAGTCTCTTGCTTAGCAAGGGAAATGTTGAACTCCGTTGTGGTCATAAAGTCGAGGACTACCTGTATCTGACTCAAGATAACCAGATCTACGCCCACGACAGTTGTTCTGCCTGCTTTCCTTCCTTTTGCCCAATGCATATTTTCACCTTTCAGGTGTAAAACCTGAATCCGTACTATGAGGAGCAGCTTGATTAAGGGCGGTACAACAGTTGGGACACCCAGTATTTTAAAAAGCTTTGAATCCTCCAGTGCCTGATTCCTCTCCCACTCCATCAATGTAAAAGAAAGCTCCAGGCAGCGGAGAGATTGGCTTCTGTTGCTGGGCAGAAGGAACTCAACACGCATTTCAGCTTTTCAGTCTCTCCAAGCTTCAGGGCAATTGCACTGACCATAATTGCAGCTGGATTCTACTACCTGAATATTTTTTTTTGTAACTGAATTATCCAGAAAGAACTTGGCAGCTAAGTGTCATAGCACTACCAAGAGAGCGGCATTATATGCCAAAGCATATTCAGTGTCATTACTTTTAGAATCAAATCTGTTCTACCTGACACATTTGTGACTCTGAATCTTTTGAAGACAATGAAGCTTTGGCTGAAATTCTTAACTTGGCATTCTGTGCCAGTTTGCCTCCCTCACCGCCTCCATTTCTATTGCAACATATAGGTCTTTCTTCCTCCTATGGGACAAAATGTTTAATATTAATTCCTTCCTTCTGAATATATATGCAAAGTTCATTTTCAGATATATATGCTTAAATATATGAAGTTCTCTCGTGATAGTGGAAGAAGAATGCTGAATAAATACTGAGCTAAGCTGCTATCTCAAAAACTCAACTATGTGCAGGTAGTCCTCAACTTATGACCACAACTGAGCCCAAAATTTCTGTTGCTAAGCTGTTAAGGGAGTTTTGCCCCATTTTAAGATCTTTCTTGCCACAATGGTTAAGTTGAATCACTGTGCTTGTTAAATTAATAGCATGGTTGTTAACTAAATCTGGCTTCCCCAATGACTTTGCTTGTCAGAAGGTCACAAAAGGGGATCACATGACCCCAGGGACACTGCAACTGTCATAAATGCGAGTCAGTGCCAAGCCTCCAAATTTTGATCACATGACCACGGGGATGCTGTAATGGTCGTAAGTGTGAAAAATGGTCATGTCACTTTCTTCAGTGCTGTTTTAACTTTGAAGAGTCACTAAACAAACAAACGAACAAACAACTTGTCTATTTTAAATGCATGGTTTAAGCATTTCATACATAGGAAAGAAAAAGGAATTATACATTTTAAAACATGATTGAATGGGTTGATAACGATGAAGAGTTAAGTCTACAAGCAGGTTTGAAAGGTGAGACAGACTGTATTTCGGTGGTGTCAAGAATGAATCTTGGGTGAAAATGGACATGGAAGAAAAGGGAAGAAAATAGAATTATTGCAAGAGGAGAAAATAAAAGTAATACTTGAAAAAATATTAGAACCTATACTGACCTTCTAACAAACAGGAGCTGAATGTGTACTAAATATAGAAGCGAGTTGTCAGTACAAAAGAAGTGTCATTATTTGGTCATTTAGGTCAAGTGACTGAGAGTCAAAATGCAGAACAAAGATGTGAAGAAAGAGGCAATGGGTAGAAAGGAAGGGGAAAACTGAGGTAGCAACTTTATGGAATAAAAAGCAGTTTATGGATTTAATGGCAGCACATATAGAAAAATACAAAGAGATCCAGTGGAACGGAGTTTCTATAAACTATGTGTAGCTTTACTCCCTTTTTCTTATTCCACAGTTTTGATTTATTTGGCTTTATATTTTCCCTTTCATTTTTTCATTGTTTCATTTGAAAGAGAATAGATTGTTGAGTATGTGTGTGTTTTGGTATAGATGAACAGATGAAATAAGAGCCTTGGTGGTGCAGGCTGTTAAATGCCTAGCACTTAGTTCCAGCTGCCTGCAATTAGTGCAGGCTCGAATCCCTCCAGGCTCAAGGTTGACTCAGCCTTCCATCCTCTCGGGGTAGGTAAATTAAGGATCCAAGACTGTTGGGGGCAATTAGCTGACTTTGTAAAAATGCCCCTTAGTAATAAGCAGGCATATACAATGGAATGAAGGCTATTGCTGAGCGCATTGGGTTGTGCTCCCAAAAATTGTAAGCCGCCCTGAGTCTCCGGAGAAGGGCGGCATATAAATGAGAATAAAAATAAATAAAAAATAAAAAAATGATGGACACAGTCTCTTCTCATCTGCAAGATAAGTTAAGACTTAACAAATGTTATTTTACTAGCCGATACTTCAATACTCTACTTTTACTTGTTTGAAGCAATTCTTGCACGCATGCTGCTTTCAGCACCCTTCCACTTTAAATTTCAATGCAAAAAACCTATAGGTACATCAATTCTTCTATCGCAGTCTGTCAAGGATTTTGCCTCTCTACTTTTCAATTTTTCATTTTTTTATTACAACGGCATCAAATTGATACTGACACATTTCTAAAGGTTTGTGAAGCAAGATCATTTATATTCTTGTCAACCAAGAATGTTCTTATCCTTTCCTATCCTCTCTTCTTTCCTTTCACCCTTCCCTTTCCTTTTCCCTTTAACTTTCCCCTCTCCCTCCAGGTCCCCTTTCCTTTGTTAAGCTTTCTCACCTCAAAACTTGCCTTTATTTCTTGATTGCTAAGTTTAGCTCATGAACTAACACAGCAATCTCCTCCTCTGAGAAGCAAGTTTCCCTAGTATTCCATTATGTGCAGTTTGGAACGGGCAAGTTTATTTGTCCTCCCTGCCACAAAAACATGGAGAGAGTTGGGGAAAAAAGGCACATTTCATGTTTTTTATTTACATTGTTTATCCTGCATAACAGTAATTGCTGAGACATGGACTACTACCTAACTTTTAAGTTCCTGCAGTGAATCTTCATAAATATATTAAGCAATGGTCCTTTAATGTAAGGAGCAGTAGAATTGGTACTAATACACATTACTTCTCAATGCAAATTGCAAACCTTGTTTTCTTCATGGAAAAATAACTGATATGAAATGAAATGTAACATTTTTCATTCAAAATCTACTGCAATGCTCTCTACATGGGGCTGCCCTTGAGGACCACTTGGAGGCTTCAACTGGTGCAAAATGCAGCCACGCGGGTTGTGATGGGAGTATCCCGATACTCCCATATTACACCCCTCCTGCGTGAGCTGCACTGGTTGCCAGTTGCCCTCCGAGTGAGATTCAAGGTGCTGGTAATCACCTATAAAGCCCTTCATGTCTTAGGTCCGGGGTATTTGCAGGAGCACCTACTGCCAGCAATGGTTTCCCATCGCCCTGTGTGCTCCCACAGACAGGGTCTCTTCAGGGTGCTGTCGACCAGACAATGTCGGCTGGCGACCCCCAGGGGCAGAGCCTTCTCTGTGGATGCACCCGCCCTTTGGAATCAACTACACGTGGAGCTTCGGATGGCTCCTGACCTTCAATCCTTCCGTCGCGACCTGAAGACATGGCTTTTTCGATTGGCCAACCTGGACTGAAAGGGGTTTTTCAATTGTTTTTTTTTTTTAATTTGTTTGTTGGTCTTTAATGTTTTAATGTTTGTAATTGGGGTTCTCTTATTTAATAGTTTTTTTAAACTTTGTATTCCTGTTTTTTATTGTTGTGAGCCGCCCTGAGTCCTTAGGGAGATAGGGCGGCATAGAAATCCCAATATTAAATTAAATTAAATTAAATTAAATTAAATTAAATTAAAATCACATGATGGGGCAATGTCAACTTTTTAAGCTTCCTGACAACACAAGCCTGGTTCTTCATCCATTGTTGTCAATGAAGACCTCAACACCATTATTGTTATCCCATTATGGTGTGTCCAGAGATAACTGATCAAGGCCATTTTTTTTGTTTTGGCCCGCACATGCGCAGATGGTCATGCTTCCGGTCACAACCAAATCAGGTTGCAACCGTACTCCTGGAATGGATTATGGTCGCAACCTGAGGTTCCACTGTAGTTCCATGTATGTTAGGAAATATACATTCACTAAATAAACCCATGTGAATGTATTTCCAGTGTTCCCCCAAAAGAGGCTGTTGATTATGCACTCATGATCTGCCCCTTGGGCTCTCATCAGCAATGTGTAGAGTGATGGTGAACACGCGGTAGATTAAAAACTCCCCAATTGGCACACAGACCAATTTCTCCATTACTGTCCTTTCTATTGGTGAATTTTCAACACTGATTCAATGAACAAGGGCCTCAAAATCAATGAACACATTTCATCACAACTGATGGTTATATCTCTGCTTTCCTCTCTTAAGTTAAACTGGGATGTATTTTAAAAGATTATAGTCAAAACTATGGTTTTCCCAGTTGCAATGTATGGCTGTGAAAGTTGCACCATAAGAAAGGCTGAGCACCAAAGAATAGAGGCCTTTGAACTGTGGTGCTGGAGAAGACTCCTGCAAGTCTCTTGGACTGCAAGGCTGGTCAGTCCTAGAGGAGATCAATTCTGATTGCTCTTTAGAAGGCCAGATCCTGAAATTGAAAGTCAAATACTTTGTCCACCTAATGAGAAGGAAGGACTCACTGGAGAAGAGTCTAATGCTGGAAAAGATTGAGGGCAATAGAAGAAGGGGATGACAGAGAATGAGGTGGCTGGATGGAGTCATTAAAGCAGTCGGGTGAGCTTAAATGGACTCCAGAAGATGGTAGAGGACAGGAAGGCCTGGAAGAACATTATCCATGGGGGGACTTCACAACTAACAACAACAACAATTTAAAAAGATAGGTTGTTAAACAAAAATGGCAAATCAGCCATTCATAATAAGAGCCAATATTGCTACATCGATAAATAAATACATTGGCATGGAATATATAGTGGAGAGAAATCACCTGGCTATCCATAAGCATGGTAACATGAAATAAGAACTCTATTTCATTCAATGTTTTTATTTAACAGGCAAGATTTGCTTTTTCTTAAAGTTCAAGGCTTACATAGAATAGATATAGACATAGACATAGTCAGAGACCCTTTGAATTATTATTGAATCCTGCTGGACTAGATGACAAGATTTCAGAAGTGGTTTGCCATTGCCTCCTTCTTAGGGCTGAAAAAGTGCATCTGGCTCAAGGTTACCCACCTGGCTTTGTATCTAAAGGGGGACTAGAACTCACAGTCTCCCAGTTTCTAGCCAATGCCTAATCATTACATTAAACTGGCTCTCTTCATAGAAACAGTAGTCCAAAATTATTTATGCTATTTTTTTCTAACTATATCATTAATAAAGTCTTCTTGTTCTATGGGGCATAAGCATATAAGAATAAACACAGGCATATAAATATACATTCAGACACAGGAATACATACATACAGTGATTTTGAGTTTAATTAAAAAGTTTGTGGCATTAAAGAAAGCTAGACTGGAGAACAAATCCATATCACAAAAATCTGTGCATATGTGGCAATAAAGAGAATAAACAAACCATCCAATTGCCCATTGTTGCACAGACACAAAATAAGTTGGGTAGGCAATCAGATGTTTTTCTGATATTCTGAACTTCAATGCCCATCAATCCCAATCTGTGAAAAGGGATTGTGGGGAATGTAGTCCAAGACATCCAGAAGGCAAAGGTAGTGTACATGGAGTCTATGAGGCACAGAAATATTTTTCATGAGGTAACCAACTTCATGCTTCCTTTACAACAGGGTTTTAAAAAGTCGTCCTGTTCTATTGTTGGTATTTGAGTGGTATTTAAATCTGCCTTTATCCATCATGGCCAGCACTGACAGACCGTTGCTTCATGAATATGCAAACCAATGCCCATTTCATCTCACAGAAGCTGGTCCAAGAAATTAATTAGGAACTTTATGAAAGAACAGTTTCTTTTGTCTTTTGTCAGTTTTACACCAATCATATTCCTTGGATGGCCATGGATTAAACTATAATTATTCTAACACAAAATTATGTGTAGCCCAGAGTGCCCCTCCAGAAAAGAATTAGTATTTATGGCCAAATCTATGGAATTTGACATTCTGGGGAAAAAAAACAAGGGAAGAACCGTTGAAAATGGCATTTCAGCTTATGTCACAGAGATGCACACTGTAATTTGTAAAGCTGCATTTCCTTCAAAATCACAAAAGCTCTTGTAATAAATGCATCTCTCTGGGACATATTGCCCCCTTGCTCTTCTGGGTGGTCTGACTAGCTGTCAAATCCTCATTAGGAAACTCTGAACCATAATTACTTTTAGTCAGTGGCTGTTAAGAAAGAGGCTCATAATCCTTACTTAGAACCATTTTTTTCCTACTTTTTCCATTCCAAATGATGCAAAGATATGAATGTTTCATGCAGAGTTTATGTTATTATTCAATTAGGTAAATATTGTGCGGAAAGCAATGTCAATCTCAATTTCAGTCTGCACTTCTGAATAGAAAACATTAACATCTAAGATAAGCTTTGTCCGTCATTTCAATTTAAGAGGAAGTTGTGAAAAGCATCCATAACAAACAAGAAACACATTGCAGAAGAAATTATTTCTGCATTGTTGATGTGTTAACAACCACCAAGAGTTAGACCTGCTTTAATTATATCTTTACCATTACACTCTGTAGAAACCCCCAAGGTTCTTTCCTAATCTTACATTTCTGACCTCAGTGGAGCTTCTAATCACAATAACTATTATAACTAATTCCTGTTCTGATACCTTTGGAATCACATGAAGTAAATTTAAGACCAAGCTTTTTCTGAGTGCATATATTTTCCTGCCTACCATCCAATCTCACAAAGGACTTTTTTGGTTGAAAGAGAATAGTAGAAGCCTTATTTGGCCATAGCAAAAACATCAATTGGCATCTACAGTGTTTGCTGTCAAGTATCAAAGTTGGGTGTCCACCTCCTCCAAGTACTCTGAACATTTTCAAATTCTGGTGGCTACCCTGGATTTCTGGTTTGTTTCTACCCTGGAAACAAACTTGAAAACAGGTAATCCTCGACTTACAACAGTTCATTTAGTGACCATTCAAAGCCACAAACGGTAATGGAAAATGTGACTTATAACCATTTTTCACACAGCTCTTGTAGAATCCCCATGGACTCGTGGACAAAATTCAGATGCTTGGCAACTGACTCATATTTATGATGGTTGCAGTGTCCCAGTGTTATATGTTCATCTTTTGCAACCTTTATGACAAGCAAAGTCAACGGGGAAGCCAGATTTATAAGTCATAAGTCCTACCCTATCCTATCAGCCGTGTTAATTTAAAAATTGCAATGATGCACTTAAAAGCTGTGCCTAGAATGGTCATAAAATGAGGAAAAACTCATTTAAGAATTGCCTCACTTTGCAACAGAAATTTTGGGCTCGATTGTGGTTGTAAGTTGAGGACTATCTGTATGTAAATGGTGGAAATATATAGATCATTACTGCTTCAAATGCATGCTTATGATTGCATGCTTTACGATTTTCCTGCGGCAGGATGATATAATAACACAAAGGTCACTTTAACCTCTTTATACCCCATGTCATTATTATTTTATTATTTTTCATTAACACTTTATTATTGTTTTTTTCTCCTATGCAAGTGAGAGGTGGCATACATGGGAAATTTTGCTTATTTTATCCTGACAAAAAGAACCAGGTGAAGTTATTGGATTAGCTGGGACAAAACCCATGGTCAATGAACAGTTAAACCCGAATCCCTCTGCAACTTTAACACTCTACTATATTATATTCAAAACCTTCTCAATTCATTGAGCTGCTAGAGGGGGAAAGTACGTGCTGGGAGGCGAGATTAATGGGATTTTACAAATCTTACATAATGTACACAAAATGCACAAACACTGTCTAGATTGAGTCATCAAAAGACAAGACTGTGTTCACCAATTGGGGTGAAAGCCACCATTGCCTAAAATCTAGACTGTATCCATTACATTCAAAAGTCACTGACTAAAAGTCCATAAAATTAAGGGTTTATTGTAGCTCTAATTTACAGATCCTGGGAATGAATGAATGGGGACATCACTTATGTCATTCTCTGCTCTTGCTGTATTCTGATTCTTACAGCAGTTGTCTGAACCCTATGAGGGCTTAATCTTACCAGAAAATGTAGAACTATGCAGTCTACATTCTTGTATTTGCTTCCACATCCATTCAACTTATTATTTCTTTGGCCAGTTCCCCATTGTTGCATATGCTTTTTTTTAAACTTAAGGGTAGTAGGACAATTGTACAGGTAGTCCTAGACTTATGACTGCAATTGAGCCCAACATTTCTGTTGTTAAGGGAGACATTTGTTCAGTGAGTTTTGCCCCATTTTGCGACCTATCTTGCCACCGCTGTTGAGTGAATCACTGAAATCGACAACTTAGCAACCCAGTTGTTAAGTGAATCTGATGTCAGCATTCCAGAAAACCTCAACTCCAACAAATAACTCAGAGACAGACATCTTCTCAAAAGTTCTTTTTATTAGAGTAGCAAACTGGGAAATCCCTAATCTGAAAGTTCCAGGTTTCCCTTCAATAAGTAAAATATTACAACTCCATCCCCTGCACCCCCTCATTGCATCTCATGCCCCAATCACCATCCGTCCCAACTTGAGATGTCCCCCAATCACTCAACCAGGTGCAGAAATAACATGACCTTGACATAGAAGAAGAATGCTATTATGTCTAACCACATACGCCCCAAGAAATCCCCCCCTCCCATTTTCCCAAGCTCAAGAATGTGGCAGTATGGAAACTTCCGGTGCTAATATGGCTTCCAAAGCTGACATCTGACTTCCCCATTGATGTGGCTTGTCAGAAGGTCGCAAAAGGTGATCCCATGATCTTGAGACACAGCAAAGGTCATCAATATGAACCAGTTGCCAAGCATCTGAATTTTGATCACATGATCATGGGGAGGTACAAAAGTTGTAACTGTGAAAAATAGTCATACGTCATATTTTCAGTGCTGTTGTGACTTTGAGTAAGTCACTAAATGAATGTTGTAAGTTGAGAACTACCTGTATATAGAGATAGAAAAGATATCCTGTAGTTTTGATGATAAGGATCCATTACACCTTTAGAGAAGATTCCATAATAATCTTCCTTCCTTTTTCTTCCTTCCTTCCTCCCTTCCTCCCTCCCTCCTTCCCTTCCTTCCCTTTCTTCCTTCCTCTCTTTATTCCTTCCTTCCCTCTTTTAAAAGATACTCAAAGAAAATAAAAAATATACTGTAGCATTACAATTGCACCAGTTCAAGGAAAGTAGCACCTTGGACAGCATCCCAAGGTCTTCTGAAGGAGTCCCAATGCTTCAGCAGTCAATGTTCCTTCCCCAGAACATTGAATAGAAAGGAGAAATTAAGACTGTGAATGGCAGTGCAATGCAGAAGTATACACTACTTCACATTATTGCTACTTTACGGTCCTGCCACTGGAGTGTGAACATTTAGTGCAGGTTCCATGGCTGTAGCTACTGCCTAAATGTCAGAAATATTGCTAGCAGATTGCTGACTTGCTCACTAGTGATAATACGGATCACTGAATTCAGGACATACAATGCAAGCCAAAGCAGCTTTTCCAATTGCAAACATTAGGAAATTAAAGGTCTTATCCATAAAGGCTTGACATTCATCAACTGATATTGAATGCTGTCACAGAGAATAGAGTAATTTGCAGGAGGGGAAAAAAATTTACTTCAGCATTCTGTTAATATACACGGTGTAAGGCATCCAGAAAGTATCCATGATATCAATTACTCCAAGACATATTCTCTCCAATTGATTTATTAGGAACAGATCTGGTACATCTAAGGCATTTCCCAAAGTGAAAGAATTTTCGCGCGCGCGCACACTACACAGAATCCACCTTTTTCTCCTCCCACTTCTACACTTCATAAATCACGAGAACAAATTAACTGCAACTGGAATTTCATAGTACGACATACAGAATAACCTTGAACTTGTCAACTCCTCCACCCCCCCTTCCCATTATGTTGGCAGCTGAATTTCAAAGCTGACAGGTGTCCCCCCTTGAAAACTCCTCCTCCTAAAAGAAAACAAAACACAAAACAGATACAGGGGTTAAAATATTGTCCTTAACCCCCTCTCCCCCCTCCACTAGGACCCTTCGGTTTGTGGGGAAAATCCTCATGGAATTGGTTAACCAATTGATCAGCATGAACATCCCAACTCTGCACCCAACTAGCATCTGAGAGGGGGTATCCTTTCCATAAGACCAAATATTGCAATTGGCCACGGTGTAATCTAGAATCGAGAATTTCATAATGTGTTTCCCCCTGTACCATTAACGGTTTAGGGGGAGCAATTGGCAGTGGTCTTATCATTGATGTAGTAGCTGCTTTTAATAAACTACAATGGAACACTGGATGAATTTTCCCCAATAATCCAGGAAGACTTAATTGGACAGTGACCAGATTGATTATCTTTGAAATTGGGAATGGACCCAAGAATTTTGGACCCAACTTTTTACTGGGCAGTTTCAACCTAAGATACTTGGTTGACAAATATACTTTGTCTCCTACTTTAAAAGGCGGTTGAAGGGATCTATGTTTATCCACCTGGTTTTTATAATTTTTTGTAGCTTCGGTCAAATCTTTTTTTGTATCTTCCCACCCTTTCTTTAATGAGTTCATCCATTCTGTTAGCGACATGGATGTGGGAGGTTGTCTAGGTAACTCTGGCATCTGGACAAAATCCATTCCAGTGTTGATTTGGAATGGAGTCAATCCCGTGCTGCTATGTACTTCATTATTGTAAGCAACCTCTGCAAAAGGTAATAACTCAGCCCAATTTTCTTGTTGATAATTTACATAGCATCTAATGTATTGTTCAATCATGGCGTTAGCCCTCTCTGCTGCTCCGTTACAAGCAGGATTGAAAGCTGAGCATAATCCTTGAGAGGAACCAATGAATTTCAGGAATTCCCTCCAAAATTTTGCAGTAAATTGTACCCCTCTGTCTGATATTATTCTACAAGGTACTTCATGTAAGTCTATAGATATGTTTCACGACCAGCTTTGCAAGTTTTTTCGCAGGTGGAAGTCCTTTGCAGGCTATAAAATGGGCCTGTTTAGATAATAAGTCAATTATAGTCCAAATAATTGTATTCCCTTCACTCTTAGGTAATTCAACAATAAAGTCCATTGCGGTCTCTTCCCAAGGTTGGATTGGTTCAGCAACTTGTTGCAGGAGGCCAGGGGGTTTTCCAGCTCTGTGTTTCACTGTGGCACAAATTGAGCAACTTTTTACATAGTCCTCGACATCAGGTTTCATTTTTGGCCACCAGAACTGTCTTCTCAGTAAATGTAGGGTTTTTAAAAATCCGAAGTGGCCTCCCAGCCATGAGTCATGGCTACACTTTAGTACCAGTAGTCTTAGGGTTGTGGGTACATAAAGCTTAGTTCCTTTCCAAGCTAGTCAATCATTCATTGTCAACTCCGTTTGATGGTCCAGGAACCAAGGATCGGTCAATAGGGCCATTTTCAATTCTGTGGTCAGCTTATCTTCCAAGCGTTTGGGGTTACGGTTGGCTTGGGCTCAAGTGGTCACTTGGTCTGCCAATTGAGCTTCTGAAATTAAAGCTTGTACTATTTCCTCTCGGTTGCTGTCAAACTGACCGTCCACCAGTACGTTTTTCCCTCCAGGGATATACTTAATGTTGAAATTAAATTGCTTGAAATATTGGGCCCAGCGGACTTGTTTGGGTGATAATCTCCTAGGGGTCTTTAGAGCCTCAAGGTTCTTATGATCAGTCCATACCTCAAAGGCCTCTGGCGCAACTTCTAGAAAATGCCTCCAAGTCAATAAAGCCCATCGTACATCGAATGCTTCTTTCTCCTAGACTGCCCACCTTCGCTCTGTGTCTGTCAGCTTTTTGGACACATAAGCGCAAGGCATCAGTGGGCCTTGAGAGTCTTTTTGCAGCAAAACAGCTGCCACCGCTACATCACTTGCATCCATTTGAACAATAAACAGCTTGGTCACATCTGGATGTTGGAGGATGGGCTCAGCTGCAAAGAGGCGTTTTAAGGTCTCAAAAGCTTTCTGACTGTCCATAGTCCAAGCCAGGGGTTGACTCAGCTTTGGTTTGGTGGGTGACAGGCCCATTTTTAATAGCTCTGTTAACGGGAGGGCAACTTCAGCAAATGACGGAATGAATTGTCTATAGAAGTTGGCAAACCCCAAGAAACTTTGAAGTTGCTTTCGGGTTCTGGGGGGTTGCCAGTCCAGCACCACTTTCACCTTTCCGGGGTCCATTTCAATCCCCCGGTTGGATATTCAGTAGCCTAAATAGTCCAGCGACTCTTTATGGAATTCACATTTTGATAGTTCCACATATAATTTGGTGGCTAGAAGTTTTTCTAGGACTTGTCGGACCAATTGAATATGTTCTTCCATGGTTTCGCTGAAGATAAGGATGTCACCAAGTATACAAGGACCCCCTGGTAAAGGTGTGGGTATAGCACCTCATTGATGAGCTGCATAAACACTGCAGGAGCCCCCTGAAGTCTGAAAGACATGACTTTGAATTGGAAGCTACCCAGAGGGCAGTTAAAAGCTGTTTTCCACCCATCTCCCTCTTTCATGCGGACCCGGTAGTAAGCTTCCCTGAGATCTAGCTTGGTGAATACCTTGCCCTTCAACAGGTGGTTCAATAAGTGCTTCATAAGGGGGAGAGGATACATGTTTTTGATGCATACGGCGTTCACGCCTCTAAAGTCAACACACAATCTCATCCCGCCATCTTTCTTCTCCTTGAACAACACGGGGGCAGCTAATCTTGATTTGGCACGCTCAATAAACCCTCGTTGCAAATTGCTGTCGATGTATTTCTTTAATTCAGTCATTTCAGCAGGCGTCATTGAATACATCTTTGGTTTTGGTAATTTCACCCCGGGCTCTAATTCTATGGCTCGATGGGGAGGTAAAACATTACACCCTTCTTCACTGAATGCTTCAGCCAAGTCTTTGTATTGGTCGGGTACCTGGGGGTTATCTGGGAGAACGTGGGATGCTATGGATGCTGGCTCAGGCTCTGGGTTCAAGCTGACTGGTGGTTTTGTAATGGGTGGAAGAGGGGGCAATGGGCCCAGTGCAATGAGGATTTTTCTGAATCCATCCT
The DNA here is from genome assembly GCA_009733165.1 of Naja naja. Classification (NCBI taxonomy): domain Eukaryota; kingdom Metazoa; phylum Chordata; class Lepidosauria; order Squamata; family Elapidae; genus Naja; species Naja naja. The sequence goes on from CM019149.1 coordinate 45,631,686, forward strand.
CCCATTTGATTATCGGGGCCCATTTGTCTAGCCAAGCAAGTCCCAGTATGATTGATTCTGACATCTTGGGGGCCACTATGAAGCATATGAGTTTGCGATGGGGCCCTAATTCCATCTTGATCAATTCTGTCATTTGGGTGGCTGGGGTCCCCCCAATTAAACTTCCATCCACTTGCTCAAATATGATTGGGTGTTTTAGCAGGTTAGTCTTTATGCCCAATTGTTCAATGATAGGGAGTCCGATAAGACATCTAGGATACCCAGTATCAATGACAGCTTCTAACTCCTCGGCCTCCCCTGTGTTTGATACTACCACTAACTTGACCTTGACTGTAAAAGGTATAATGGAATCACTCACCATTGGGTCATCTTCGCAGGTCGGGTTCTCGGGGACGTGGTGCCGGTCTGGTGGTCCATTGCTCCCATCTGCACAGAGGGGGCTTTCCCAGCTGTGTTTGGCGAAGCCACCAATGCCCAGAGGTCTTCCTTGTTTCTTCCAACCTCTAACAGCTGGATTGGACTTTGAATGCAGTACTTGTGGTACAGGAGCAGGGGCAAGACAGCCTGCTGCTCTATGGCCAGCTTGGCCACAGCGGTAACATTTCAGCACCCTGGTGGGTCGGTACGAGCAATTTCGGCTGGTCCGGCCGGCGGTCATCTAGCCACAATTCTCTTAGGTGGGGCTGCCGGAAGGGGTTTTCTGTGTGGGTTGATGCTGCAATCTAAACTGAGGGAGGTGGCATACCATGATTGTAAGGTCTCTGGGATTCCCCTAATTTCACAGGCCTTCTTTACTTCTGGATCAATGGCATTTTTAAAGTAGTGTAAAGTCCTTCTTTCAGGCCAATCCATGAGGTGGCTTGCGACCCTTCTAAAGTCCCAAATAAATTCTGACAAGGGTCGCTTGCCTTGCCTCATTTCCATTAACTTCTCTTCATTCTCTGCTACCCTGTCTGGATTTTCAAATCTTAGTCTTAATAATCGAATAAATCCATTTACATCATGTAATTCGGGGGCTTGTTCATTGTGTAGTTGGGCCACCCAGTCTGAAGCATCCCCTTCATTCATCCCATCTGTTATGGCCATAACCAAATCGCGTTCTGTAGCGTACTGATCTCCAAATTGGGATTGGATTCGAGTGAGAAAGTAATTGAAATGTTCATGGTGGCCATCAAATATGGCCTTAAAGGGTATTTGGTCCAACCTGGGTCATGGTTGGGGAGGTGGCACCTGCCAGGCCCCTGCAGGTTGAACTGGAATGAAAGGAACTGGCCGGGTGGCATACGTAGACTGGATAGGCCCCCTGAAGCCTGGCTGGGTGGTGCCTCTCTGGAATAGGGGTCCCTGTGGCCTCGTTGCAGGTTGGGATTGCATTTGTGGTTGCCAGGCGGAAGATGGGTGTGGCCTAGTTCCCTGGTCAGGTGGAGGGGACGTGGCTGCTGTCTGTTGTCTGGGCAACCCCCCTTGAGACCAGGGCTGTGTTGGTGCTGGCTGCCATTGGCACTGAATCCACCCCTGGCCTGGATAAAATACCCACCCTGGAGTGATACTCTCTGTAGCGGGCAAAATTCCTTTTTGGAAATGCGGGGATTGCCTCGGAGGCTGCAACATACCTCTGTCAGTTGATGCTTCTTGCTGGGCTCTTCCAACTGGCATCTGTATATTCTCCTCGTCCCTCACAATACTTGGGTAAGTGAACATGGGTAGACTCAAGCTTCCACCCGTCCAAACAGACTGTGAGACCAAGCCTGTCACCTTTAGATTCTGGAACTGTTGATGTAAATCTGCCTCCAATGGACTCCCAGGATAAATCTTGGGTTTGTCTTCTTGAGAGATTTCCGACCCCAATTGTCTCTCTTCCTTCCAATCTGGCAGAATAGCAATATGCCTGGGGCTAGAAAAAGATTTCTCTTCAGACAGCTGGGTTACATCTGAGTTATAACAACTTCTTGAGTTGAAACGCTTCGGTATAGCTCCCAAATCTCTTTCATCTACTGCCATTCTGAAAGCATCCATCATCTCCTCCAAACAAGGGCTGGCAGCTCCAGTTAATCCTCCGGAGGAGGGCCCCCACGCCCCTCCTGCAGCTCTCCAACTTCGGCTGATTATTGATCTTTTTCCATCTCTGGGAAAAGACCTTCGGGGGACTAGCCAAGCCCCTTCAAAAAATAAAAGTGGACTTTGGGAAATAAATATAAGGCATCCAGAAAGTATCCATGATATCAATCACTCTGAGACATATTCTCTCCAATTGATTTATTAGGAACAGATCTGGTACGTCTAAGGCATTTCCCAAATTGAAAGAATTTTCGCACACGTGCTACACAGAATCCACTTTTTTCTCCTCCCAATTCTACACTTCATAAATCACGAGAACAAATTAACTGCAACTGGAATTTCATAGTACGACATACAGAATAACCTTGAACTTGTCAACTCCTCTACCCCCCTTCCCATTATGTTGACAGCTGAATTTCAAAGCTGACACATTGGAGTCGAAATTTATATATATTGAAACAGGTGGCTGTTTACAATACAGGGAAGAACAACCAACCAATTTTCACCCTGTAGCTTAATAATGAAAATGAAGGCTGTTAGTGTATAGTTCAGCATTAAAACCAAATGAAAAATGTATTGCATATGAACTAAGAGGATAAAATCTCTTCAGTTACTTCTATTTTTATTTCCACCCAAGGCTGCAAAAAAAGAGAAGCTTATATCTATGCATGTCCAGGCATTGCTGGTTTTAATAAGTTAACCTTAAAAGTTAATAGATTGCAAACAAAGTGCATGAATGGAAATGGCAAATAGCAGTAGACTCCCATGATTTAAACAATGCAGCCTTTTGATTTTCTTAAAAATAGGACAGAGTATATTCTCAGTCTAAGAAAAACAACCTAATTTTGCTTTCCCATCCTTTATACTGGATTAACAACAAAATATTAGATATCCATAAAGGATTTCCAGTCTTTTATAAAAGCCCTTATTGTTTTGTCCTGATCAAATAGGTCATTTTTCCCACCTCTGCCAATTCTGACATTGCAGATTTCCAGTTAAGGACCCATTAAAGACCTATTTATACTGACCTGCAGTAAAAATGCTTATCTGGGATAACAGATTAGTCCAGAGAGGACTGTAAAATTTTATGTACTGTATAGATTCTGAGTGTCTCCTTGCCACTTCCATCTCCATTATATTTGGCAAGAACAATTCAAGCCAGAAAATTGGAAAGGCACAGTGTACTCAGGTGTAATACAAATCAAAGACATTAATTATTATTTATGTAAGCAACATGAAACTTCCAAAACAGACACTTTTACCCTCTGCCAGATTGCTAACACAATCAAATCATCTAGGAACACCTCTTTAATTGGCAGTCTCATGCTTTCCACTTGGGAGGCCCTAGGTAACTAACTTACAACAGGACCATTTAATCTCCCATTGACACACAGTAGCGTTCTCCTCAAAGAGGAAGTAACTATTTTCACAACATACAATTTATCCGATCAACCTTGAGTTTCAGATCAAAGGACTGTTTCCAGGTAGAATGAAAGATACTAATCATGAGGTTCTTCAAGCTTGATCAAGGTTCTTCTTCTCTAGCAAGAGAGAAAGCATATTCTCGTGATATCCTGGAAGATTCTGGCATAAACACTTCTGTTTTCTCTGAGTTTCATATTATGTCGGTCTCAAATGTATAATAGTTTGTAATATAGGTAGTCCTTGACTTACAACAGTTCATTTAGTAACAGAATAACAGAGTTGGAAGGGACTTTGGAGGTCTTCTAGTCCAACCCTCTGCTCAGACAGGAAACCTTATATCATTTCAGACAAACGGTTGTCCAGTCTCTTCTTTAAAACTTCCAGAGTTACAGCACCCACAACTTCTGGAGGTAAATCGTTCCACTGATTAATTGTTCTGTCAGTTAATTTCTCCTTGTCTCTAGATTGCTTCTCTCCTTGATTAGGTTGATTCATTGCTTATTTGTCAGAGTATATTCATTAACTGGCAGAGACATGGTTAACAAAGTAAGCATGGCAACAGACCAGCCAATGGGAGCTGACAGCCTGGGTGTGGTTTGGCTCTGTGTGCTTTGCTGAGAAGTGAAACGGAAACTAGACTTGCTTGCTTGCTAAAACTGATACCTGTTCTGAGCTGCTGCTGCTGCTGCTTGGGTTTTTGCTTATGTTACATTGAAAGAATCTACTAACGGTATTGTAAACTTTACTTCAATATGTTAATATGTTTATAAAGAAGTTAATGATCCTGCTGAATCAGTCATCTGTGTGTTTTCTGGACGTGAATTTATGCTGCAAACTCTTCACATTGTTGCCCTGCCTTCAGATGCTTTGAACAATAGGTAAACCCCCTTCTTTGTGGCAGCCCCTTAGATATTGGAATGCTGCTATCCTATCACCCCTAGTCCTACATTTCATTAAACTAGACATACCCAGTTCCAGCATCCTCTTCTTGCCCATCTCTTCTAGCCTATCAGTATTTCCTCTCCCAAGCTCTCAAAACAACAGGACAGTCTTATGCAACCTGATTGCTTCCAGATATATGGAGCCATTAGCTTCCAGGAGTTAAGAAGGCTACACTGTGAACTATAGGAAAACTGTCCATATTCTTTAGTCCTCCGGTTCTTCCTCCAATGTTTTATGTGTATTTTTTGTAAATAGATAAATGCAAAGAGGAGAGGAGAGGGTAGGGTAAGGTAGGGTAGGGTAGGACTTATGACCATTTTTCACACTTTATGATCTTTGCAGCATCCACATAGCCACATGATCAAAATTCAGATGCTTGACAACTGGCTCATATTTATGACAGTTGCAGTATCCTGGGGTCATGTGACCACCTTTTGTGACCTTCGGACAAGCAAAGTCAATGGGGAAGCCAGGATCGCTTAACAACCTTGTTACTAACTTAACAATTGCAAAGATTCACTTAGCAACTGTGGCAAGAAAAGTTGTAAAATCAGGCAAAACTCACATAACCAGCGTCTCACTTAACAACATACATTTTTAGCTCAATTGTGATCGCAAGTCAAGGACTACCTATTATACACATACACTCCTACATACACACATGCTACATATATACATATATATTCATGTACATATACATAAACACAATATGTGTATATATTAATCACAGTCATTTTGAATACATAGCAGAAAAAATATACTTCTATATTTGTATAACAAGCCATTTTTTAAAAAATTACTGTGAGGTCTGCCTTATTGTCTACTTATATTCTGCCATTTGGATCGCCCAAATTCTGCCCAGACATGGATGGCGGGAGGCAACCACCCCTTTCACATGTTGTCTGGTGATTGGTATACCTGAGTATATCATAAAAGTAGAGTCACAACACAATTTGCACAGCAAAAAAGTGGGTAAAGTATCTATGAATGTGAAGTTCCAATTTCATAAAGTTTCTGGCATTTCAAAGAGAAGATAAATTTGTTCTTTTCTCCAGAATCCGTTAACTTTAAAATATTATTGTGGCGGAGGGTAAGTAGGATGATAACAGCTTACTGATACTTTATCCAAAAACATACTTGATCAATGCAAGTATAAAGAAATCCCATACAGGTAATTCTTGACTTACAACCACAATTGAACCCAAAATTTCCATGGCTTAGCAAGACAGTTTTAAGTGAGCTTTGACCCATTTTATGACCTTTCTTGTCACAGTTGTTAAGTGAATCACTACAGTTGTTAGTGTGATGACGCAGGAAGCAGCACACACATAATAAATTCCCAAACTTAAATAAATTTCCTTTAATGCCTCTAACTTGGCCTCACTGTTCAGTTGGAGATTAAACTCTTTCCAAAATAGTATCCAAAAGAAATAAATACAGTCCAAACTCAAAGAACAGATAACAAAGAAATAACAAAACAAAACAAACCGCATGGAAGGAATTTCCACAACAGACCAGGATAATTAATTACAAACTTCAAGAAGATAACAAGGCACAGTCTGTTGGAAGAACACCAACCAAGATAAACCTCAGCCAGAAATAAAACACGTTTTGCTTCTAGCAACGCTATGTTTTAAACACCCCTCCTATATACTATTCCCCCCAGCTGCATCCAATGAGGGGGATCATGGCTGCTTCCTCTCCCATAAGCCACATTGTTCCCTTCTCTGTTCCTCCCTGCATGCCCTAGGATGAAGAGGGGATGGGCCTGGGTCTTCCTCTGACTACTCAGTCGGCCTCTGCCCTTCCCCAGCCTCCTCCACAACCTCCGGAGCCACACTTCCACTCCCTGTCAGCTGTTCCTCCTCTCCCTTAGAGTCAGTCCAGGGGCATGACAGTTAGATTAGTAGTGTGGTTGTTAAAGTGAATCTGGCTTTCCCAGTGACTTTGCTTGTCTGAAGATTACAAAAGATGATCACATGATCTTGGGTCACTACAACCGGCATAAATATGAGTCAGTTGCCCAGAAACTTACAGTCATGTGACCATGGAGATGCTGCAACGGTTGTAAGTGTGAAGAAGGGTCATAAGTCACTTTTTTCAGTGCCATTGTAACTTCAAATAGTCACTAAACAGTCAGGGACTACTGTATTTTTTTTTATTTCTGATCCTCCAAAACAGAAAACATTTACCTCAGGGATCCAAGTTTATTCTCCATAACCATGATTAAAACATGTCATGTTTCTCATGTGCAAAGGTTGTGAAGTTTTATACAAAAACAGAAACTGAACTTTCTGATTGCCTCCTCTGAGGGACAAAAGATATTGGGAGAGGAGACAAGGGTTGCTACAGTTCATTCACGCAGCAGAAAGTCAAATTCTGCCATTTCATCTACATCAGACTAGAAACAAAAAAGGCAAGCAACGTTTTTGACCTCTTTCTCCTCACGGGAAAAAGTTACATACTTATTTAAAATAATTTCTGGCTATTCGCTCAACTACTTTGTGCCCTGAAGGAACCACTGTATCATAGTTTTTGTTATCTGGAGTAAAATTCAGCTGAGAAATAATTGCCATTGATAAGAGATCAAATGCTACAACAAAAAGGCCACAGTGTTGGACATAGCCGGAGTCTGAAGCTGGCTTTTACATTTGGATAAAAACAATTTCTTTTGCCTTAATAACTACTGCTATTATTAGAGACAGAAGATAAAGTTTTGTCTCCAATAATGGCTTTTTATTAAAGTGCTTCACCATAAAAAAAATAATAAAAGAAAAAAAAATCCCTTGCAGCTTGTTTGATCAGTCAACTGTGCAAAACCTTGCTTTAAATTGACAGCTGCTGCTGAAGGCATGGAGAGGAAGGATCAGACAGTTTTTACACCAAGACAATCACCAGATTCACATCTGGCACTGAGGCTGCATCAGGGTTGTGAAACTCAACTTCATTGAGGGCCGCATCAGGACTGTGGTTGATCTCAGGGGGATGGGTGGGTGTGGTCAACTGGGCAGTTATGGTCAACTGGGTGGGCGTGGCCAGCTTGACGCCATTCTCCAAACTGCTGGCATGTTTCTTCTTTGCATTGAGTAGACGGGCCAATGCCACGCTGGCCTGATCTTTCCTCTTCACAATGGTAGACTGGGCTGGAGCTACGCTGGCCTGATCGTTCTTCGCACTGGGTAGACCAGGTCGGCCCTGCGGGCCAGATCCAGCCAGTGGGCCTTGAGTTTGACACCCCTGGTCTGCATGATTTGGCTTAGGAGGTTCCATTAACCTGTCCTGTACTTTGTAATACAGATGGTTCTCCATTTACAACATTTTGTGTAGTGACCGTGCAAAGTTACTACAGCACTGGAAAAAAAAGTGACTTATTACCATTTTTTCACACTTACTGCTGCATCCCCATGGTCACATGATCAAAATTCAGACTCTCATCTTGTCTTGTCTTGTCCTGTCCTATTCACCACTTAATAGTCACTACGTGATACAGTCATTCTGAAATTATATCTGTATACAGTTTAAAAAGGTCTATCATAATCACCAAAAGAAATTTTTTGGGGAAAAAAATTGTCCAATGAAATCCGAAGTATTAGTTTTCAGCAAAGCCATCATAATATGTGCTCGGGTGATTACGGGATGCTGCAAATGACCATAAATGCAGCTGTGTTGCCAAGTATCCAAAGTTTGATTATATGACCAGGTCAGGGAACATCATCAGAACCTTGAATCGAAGTTGTAAGCGGCTCCAAGATAGGTCTGTCATAACTCTGAATGGTCATAAGTGATGTCTTGTAAGTTGAGATTACATATGCAGCCTCACTCTTAAGGTTTTGGGAACATACCTCCAAAACGTTGACTTTAGAAATCAAGGCTCACCTATTATTTCCTGCCTAGCTGGAGAGAAGGTGCTACGATTTAAAGACATTTAACGCTAGGGGTATTGATATGCTACAACCACTAGGCGTTTTCTTGGAGAAAACAGGGCAGGGAAAACAAATGACACTTTTCATGGGACCACCAGTGAAGCAGCTGTTCACATATACATACACAAAAAAGACAGCCTGGCTAAATCCTCTAAAGATACAGCTACTTTAATACTCCAGGGAAGGATGCTTCATTTACATAAATAGATTTATGAACATCTCTCTTAAACACTTTGCCCAGTCTAATTATACTATGTGGCTGAAAGATGCATCCCACAATTCGATGCTACTGGATACTGAACACTTCAGGTCAGGATGTAAGTGAAAAGGGAATCTTCAAATCGCATTTAATTCCTAACATAGAATCAATGTGGAACACTATAGTACTAAAATATTTTGCATAATGAATGAAACAGCCTATATTCTAATTTCTATTCCATACCCCTTATTTCATCCCCTTATTTTCACACGGTGTTTTAGTTTATACTCCAAAAACAGTATTTCACAAGAAGACATTTAGAATAATTCTAGCATTTGAATCTGATCTGGCAAATCCATCTAATATTATGCTTCTTCCCATAAACGCACACGGTTTAAAAAAAATATAGAAAACGTAAAGGTATATATAGAATATCTGGCACTTGTTCTCAACTCCATACCAGAAGGATCAGCAGATGGAGTTCCATCCCCCTCCACTAACTTTTTTTGTGCAGGTTCTGTACTCTGTTAAAAACAATCGATGTGAAAAGTAATGCCACACACACTTTCTATCTTTCTTTGTTTGTTTTATCCTGGTTAATAGGATTTCCATTGGGTCATGAAGAGTCAGAGAAAGCTGGCAACTGAGTAATAACAAAAAAAAATTAAGATTTCACAGAGGTGAGGTGAATCTGATCAATTTTTTCCATTGGAGATGCATGAAATGTAATTTAACCTAATAGAATTTTACTTTGAAAAGGGAAAGGCATTTTCTAGGATTTTGTAGGCTTGGACTTAGATATTCTAATCCTCCCACAAAACTGCCTCAAATGGGTCATCGCAAAGTTTCTTTTTTTACTTGTGGTTCAGTCAAAATGCAGGAGGTGAAAAACATACGACTGGAAGAATCCAAATGGCTTAAAAAGTATTTTAATTAAATCTTTGGAGGAGGGGAATTTGTTGACACTACACAAGGTCACACTTTCCATAAAACATCAGGTCTGTAGTTGAGGTTCTCCTGGATTTACAATTCCAGATGAATTAGTGGTGAAGACTTTGACTAGGAGTCAGTTCATCCAGCATTGATTGATTGTGCTATTTATAGGTGTTTCCTGATAACCCTGACTCACATTTACCTGTTTACCTTGTGTGCAGTCTTCTGTAACACAATGCACATGAAGTAGTACAGTTAATCCTTGAATTGCACCCACAACTAGAACCAGAATTTCCATTGCTATGCAAGGATGTTGTTGAGTGAATTAGACTTGATTTTCCACCCTTTTTTGGCATGGTTGTTAAGTAAATCACTACATTTAAGTCAATTATGTGACTGTTAGGCAAACAGTCGATACTCTCACAAGCTAAGCAGCATAACTGTGGTTGTTACCTAGGAATTCGGATTGGTAGACAGCAAAAAAAAAACCCAGCCCAGCTAAAAGACAATGACAAATCATTTCTATAAAGTTACCAAGAAAACTGCTTGGATATAGTCACCCAGAATCAAGGTTGCTTCAATGTTATTTTTATCTTTACTTTAGAAAAAGATTGTACTTGGGGACACTCATTTGATGAAGAAAAATCTGTCCTCCTGTCCTCAGCAAAATCTTGCTGGATGTGGCAATGTTTTAATAGCAACTCTTCCTTCTACAGATGACACAATTATACCATATGCTTTCCAGCCTTATTCTACTGGAAAAAATTACTGGATGCTACTTCAAGGTTTCTTGGGTTTTATAAATAACCAGCAGAACCTAATTAAATATCCCCTATATGTTTTCTTCCAAATCAGAGAAAAATCTGCAAACTAAAATCCTTATCCATAAAACCACTCTGCTTCCCAGAATGTTCTCAACATTCACCTGAAATGGACCATGGACTGTTCTTTTCTATACAGCTCCTTGGTGGGGCCATTATAAGACTGGTGACTACTGGTTCCCTCTGGCTGAAACTCAAGTGTTCCCAACTGCAGGAAAGTTGCTACCAATCTTAGTGCAGAAAATATGCCAGGGCGCTGCTTGTAGTTTGCAGTCCTTCCACCCAATCATTTTTCTTTCGTTTACAAAGGACTGCAAACTCTATTAACTGGCAACATAGTGGTCAGCTGGCTTTATGCAAGCCAGATCCAGCTGCTGCATAAATATTGTTGGAACCAGACTCCAAGAAAGGGGCTTTGGTTTTGTGTGAGAAAAGTGTTCAGCTATGGAGTGCTCTACAGGACATCTACATCATTTTCCAAAAACCCATTATACATACAGTTGTAGTTATCCCCAGGGAAGTAGTAGTGAGGGACTGTGTTTTAAAGCCATACCTGAATATTCTGTTTTATGAATGAGTGAACTTTCTCTAAAAAAAACCCACATATGTTCCTTATAAGTGAGGAGTCAGGACTTCTGTAACAACAATATGAGATGCTACTTTTATTCCTGAACACCTTGGACTAGTGTGCATCAACAGTGGATTATTTGTGATATGGAGCCTCAAGTGTGACGACATGTGGTCATGTTTATATCCTAAGTGAGAACATAACCGGATCCTAGCATTATAGTCTCCCTTGCACTCAAAACAGGACTGCAAATCATCTTCTATCTTCTGAGGGAAACTTGCTATTTCCATCCCAAAATACTTGGGTATGTCTAGTTTAATGAAAACAAGGACTAGGGGTAGCAGCATCCAATATCTGAAGGGCTGCCACAAAGGAAAGGGTGTCAACCTATTCTCCAAAACAACTGAAGGCTGGGCAACAAGCAATGGGTGGAAAATAATCCAGGAGAAAACCAACCTAGATTCAAGGAGAAATTTCCTGAGAGTGAGAACAATAAATCAGTGGAAAGACTTTCCTTCAGAAGTTGTGGGCGCTCTGACATTGGAGGTGTTTAAGAAGAGAATTCTCTGAAATGGTATAGGGTTTCCTGTTTAAGCAGAGGACTGGATTAGAAGACCTTCAAGGTCCTTTCCAACTCTTATTCTATTCTGTTTTGTTTTGTTTTGTGGGTGTGGGCAGCAAGGAGGCTATGGGCTGTTGAGACAGGGCTCCATGTCTTCTGTGGCATAGTCAGTGGTAGAGAGCAGGTCTTCACAATAGGCAGATTATATGGATTAACGGTAAATATGTTTAGGCAGCCATTAGAAGGTTGTGTTGTAGATCACACATACTATGCCTGTGATTATTCCTTAAAAGAAATCTAACATAATTTAAGAATTGTCCAGGTATAATATAGTATGTCTTTTCTTTTTATTTATTTATTTATTTATTTTATTTGACTTGTATGGCGCCACTCTCCGAAAGGACTCGGGGCGGCTCACAGATAAAAACATAGAACAATAAATAATTTTAAAAAGATTAAATCTAACAAGCCAAATCCAACAATAAAAACCCAATTAAAATCCCACCCTCCCCCACAGGAGGTCAGTCCAGCCCAGCCTGTAAGAACAACCAGGTTTTTAGATCGCGCCAGAAAGAGGAGAGATCGGGGGCCAGCCGGAGCTCAACAAGTAGTTGATTCCATAAGGCGGGAGCCGCTACAGAATAGGCCTTTCCCTGGGGCACCGCCAGCCGCAATTGTCATGCGGACGGCACCCTGAGGAGTCCCAGCCTGTGTGCTCGCACAGGGCGATCGGTATTTGATGTCGGCAGGAGACGCTCCCGTCTCCTTGGTTATTATAGGAGTGATTACCCTACCCTCTGCTATCAGTCTCACAATCAAACATGGCATTTTTTTTTCATAAGGGTTCTCTTAACCCTTAGGGTAAATAACTGCCAAAATGCACATCAACAAAGGAATTAGCCTTGTTACCCTAAGTTTATTATTAAGTATAATAAAAGTAGTAATTAGTTATGACAATATATTCATTCTAGTTGCTGGGCATTTAATTAATGGCAAACTACTATCTGTGCATAAAAACAAGCCATTCTGGGTAGCATTATAATGAATTCATATCTTTAAATACCATTAAATCAAAAATTAGGACATTTACTTACTGAATATGAATATCATACATATTTATGACTTTTTGTGAAGAGTAAGAAAGAAAAGCAGGTTAAAAAACAGACATAAAAAGACAAATGAAAAAGGTCAAAGCTTCAAGGAAAAATAGATTAAAATGCCAGGTTCAGAAACGCAAGATGTGGAAATGAAACAAAAATTCTGTAATTTTTATAATACTTCCCAGCACAAAAGAAAATACTTCATCTTCACCAATAATGCTTTGTAACGAGGTGGGCAACCTGTAACCTCAGGGGCAAAGGCAGCATTCAAAATCCATATTTTTATGCATCCTGACGTCCTCCTGCATCAATTTACAAAAATTGGTGGTGGACTTTCCTGCCATTTTGAGGCAGCCAATACATTATCCTGGTCATTGTCCATCATTCTGCTTGGAATATATGAAAGATATTGCACAGATCAGGGACATTTCCTGGACACAAGAGGTGCCCCTGGGTCAAGAAAAGCACACAGGGAAATGTGTAGGAGGAGGGGTTGCTTGGGGCAGAAAAGGTATGCTGAGGATTCATTTCCTTCACTCCCTGCCTTCCATCATCCCTATTCCTGCCTTCCTCCCTTTCCTTCCATTTTTAGCAGGCAGGTAAGTAGTTGCTGCTTAGTGGCAGAGGGACCAAGGGATTGCTTGAGACTGGCTAGGAAACTGTCACAGAACACTGAAAACGAAGATCATGTGATTGCAACAGTGGTGCTGCAGCAGCCAGTAGCCTGAAGCAGCCACAACTTTACCAAATTTCATCTCCTTAGGAGTCATGAGTCTGAATTTGGAACACATTCTGAAAGTAAGCCCATTTGAGGTACCTTGATTCAAAAAAATGGTTGCCCTATGATGCACCATTTTTCCTAATTAAAGATTATGACAAGTAGGGTTTTAGTAGTATATATATGTCAAAATATGTCCCTTTCAAGCTGTGGTAGCTCAGGGGAAAGGGGAAATCACAGAACGTAAGAGCAGAATGTCTCCTGTATTCTTCTCTAGTCTGCTACTGATCCCTCCTTTCTTTAAAGATAGCTTCTTTCATAAAAAGAGAGATTGTGGGAAGTGGTGGTGGTGGGAAACTCTTAATGGAAAACTACTCTTCAGGTACCCCATGCTTCTTTCAACTCAGTTTTAATGAACTATCAACCCCTCCAGACTCACAACCATCAAAGCTGCAGTGATCACCATGGAAACTAGTTTCAGAAAAATAATGAAAGAGGGAGGGAGGGAGGAAGGGAGAGAGAAGAGGAATTAGATCAATGAAGACTTCCAAAGCTAATATATTGTCACCCACTGGGAATTAGTGTAAGAATGTCTTTGGGTGTAGGTGGTTAAGCATAGCAGAGTCACCCATACAGCTCTATATAGACAGAATGCATATTTAGTTAAGTTTTTGCATTTATTTTATGATAGCCCCGTTTTGGATGAACAGAAATGAAAGAAACTGTTCATCTGCATTGATGTTGTGCAGAAAGTGATGTTGTGAAGAAAAAAATTATTTTATTTTAATCCCACCTTTATTATTTTTACAAATAACTTAAGATGGAGAACATAACCAACACACCTTCTTCCTTCTATTTGCCCCACAATAACAATCCTGTGAGGTGAATTGGGCTGAGAAAGAGGGACGGGCCAAATAACACCCATCTGGCTTTCATGGCTCAGGCAGGACTTGAACTCACAATCTCCTGCTTTCTAACCTCGTGCCTTAACCACTAGGCCAAACTGGCTCTATAGGAAAAAAATCAACTTAATCTGAATTGGTTACCCTGTTACAGAATTCAAAATTCTCTGCTTACCTTGATTGTTTCAACAAGGAGCTTTGATGACATTTATAATGCAGTAAAATCCCAGAGGATGCCTGGCCTTGTTACTGCATTAAATATTACCATCGCCCTCACCTGAGACAAAATAGTTGTGCAATTCTTTCACTAGAACTTTTGAATTCTTTGTCGCAGTCAAAATCCTAGTTGTGGAACTACTCCCCACCCCCTTTTCTACTGTCGTTTGCTGTGTGATTTAATTGATTTTATGGCATTTTTTTCTAATTTCCATCTGAAGGTGTTTAATTTTGTCATAAATCACAAGAGAAATCATCCCCAGATGAACAAAGTACTATAAAGAATTAATTAGCTTGAAGGGTTTCTACAACTCTGTCAATCTTGAGCAAAGTTGAGATGAGAAAGAGAAACTGATACAGATACAGGTAATCCTCGACTTGCGACCACAACTGAGCCCAAAATCTTGTTGTCGACATTTGTTAAGTGAGTTTTGCTCCATTTTACGACCTTTCTTACCACAGTTCTTAAGTGAATCACTGCAGTTGATAGATTCCCGAATCGACTACTGTAATGCTCTTTACATGGGACTGCCCTTGCGGACCACCCAGAGGCTTCAGCTGGTGCAGAATGCGGCCGTGCGGGTTGTGATGGGAGTATCCCAATATTCCCATGTTACACCCCTCCTGCGCGACCTGCATTGGCTGCCGGTTGCCCTCCAAGTAAGATTCAAGGTGTTAGTGATAACATACAAAGTCCTACATGGCTTGGGTCCAGGGTACTTGCTGGAGCTCTCCTGCCAGCGTCGACTTCCAATCGCCCTGTGCGCTGCCACAGGCAGGGCCTCCTTGGGGTGCCGTCAGCCAGACAACGTCGGCTGGCGGTGCCCAGGGGTAGGGCCCTCTCTGTGGGAGCACCCACCCTGTGGAATCAACTCCCCTTGGAGCTCCGGTTGGACCCTGACCTCCATTCCTTTCGCCGTGACCTAAAGACCTGTTTGTTTCAACAATCCAGGCTGGACTGAAGGGTAAGGGGTGGGGTTTTATTGATAGTTTAAATTTGATTAGGTTTTTAGTTTTATTGGGCTTAGCTACTTTGGTTTTAATGTATTTTAATTAATTGTATTTCTATTTTTACTGTAAGCCACCCTGAGTCCTAGGAGAGCGGGCAGCATATAAGTCCAATAAATAAATAATAAATAAATAAATAAATAAATAAATAAAGTAAGTAAATAAAGTAAGTAAATAAAGTAAGTAAATAAAGTAAGTAAATAAGTAAGTAAGTAAGTAAGTAGTGACTGGTTGTTAAGTGAATCTGGCATTCCCATTGATTTTGCTTGTCAAAGGTTGCAGAAACTGATCATATGACCTTGGGACACAGCAACAGTTGTAAGTATGAACCAGTTACCAAGCATCTGAATTTTGATCAAAGATCATAACTGTGATCAAAGGTCATAACTGTGAAAAATGGTCCTAAGTCACTTTTCTGTGCCCTGTAACTTTGAACTGTCACTAAATGAGCTGTTATAAGTCAAGGACTACCTGTACAAACTGAAGCCAAGTATAGGAGATGAAAACAGACTTTATTCTGTAGAAGCTATGAAGTTTCTGAGCAGATGAGGGCAGAACCTAGGATAGATGAACCAAAGGCATTGATGTATGGTTTTTGAATTATGCCAATGGTTAGACTATAAGATCTTTATGAGGACATACCACTTACATCTAGGGCCGCTCCTCCCTTTGTTGATGGGACATGTACCAACATATGCGGACTTTTCGGCAGCTGAATTGTGGGCTCTGAGGAATTCTCCCCTCTCTTGGGTTTGGCCCACTGGTTTATCATCAGCCTATCTCGAGGACAGATTCTGGAATCTGGAGAGATGGCATGACGCAGGAAAGGGTAGGGGCCGGGCTCGGGAGGGATAAGGAAAAAGGACCCAGGGCTTCTTTGTTAAAATTTTTATTCGTTTCTTAGGGGTTAGGGAGGGTGGGAGGGTGGGGTCTTATGACAGGAGTTCAGTGCAGCCTGAAACAGGGCCGTGGTTGGGGGTGCATGAGGGGGCCTGTGGGACTCTTGGCGGAATAGTGGGGCCATGATCCCCAGGGTGGTTGGAATGGGTAGGAGCCGATGAGGCGGGGGGCATATCATGTTAGGGAGCGCGCCCCCGCTATGTCCAGCTGCTGTGGCGTGCTCCGACCCCTTAGCCTCTTCTCATCTCCCTGGGGTTTGGGATCCAGGACCCCTGGGCTCAGACTGGTGTACTTTAATGCCAGGTCCTGGTAATAAGGCACCACTCCTCCGTGATGTGATTGAGGAGGAGGCCATGGACCTGGCTTGTATCACCGAGACCTGGTTGGGGCCAGAGGGTGGAGTCCCTCTGGTTGACATCTGCCCCCCAGGTTTTCGGGTGTTGCACCAGTCACGACCCCAGGGAAGGGGGGGTGGCTATTGTCATTCGGGAGACCCTGTTTCCAAGGGAGGTCCCTGCCCCGAGATAGGCGGTGTGAATCCCTCCTCCTGAGGTGTGGGCCTGCAGGTCGGATGGGCGTGCTGCTTACATACCTGTCCCCCAGCTATGTCTCAGCTGCCCTGCCTGGGCTTCTTGATGCCGTCCGGGGGTGGCGGTGGAGTTTCCAGAGCTTATAGTTCTGGGTGACTTCAACCTGCCTTCCTTGGGACTGGCGTCGGTTTGGCCCAGGAGTTCATGGCCTCCATGGAGGCCATGGGCCTGACCCAGATAATTGATGGCCCGACTCATGAGGGGGTAACATGCTCGACCTGGCTTTTGTCTCAGAGCAGTGGCGAGTGGTCTGGGGGTGGTGACATAGTTACCCACCCCGTTTCATGGTCAGACCACTATCTCCTGAGGCTGGTCTTCCATCAAGCTGCCCCACACCGCTGGGATGAGGAGCCACTTAGATGGTTCACCCCAGGCCTGATGGACCCTGAGAGGTTCCAGGCAGAGCTGGGGGTTTTTCCTGCATTTTTTCCTGCATCCCTTACCCACAGCCCTGCCAAGGTCCTTGTGGCTACCTGGCAACAGTCGGCTGCGGGGGCTCTCGACAGGGTTGTCCCCATGCGTCCCCTTACTCGGCGCAGATCCCAGTCAGCCCCCTGGTATACCGAGGGGCTCCGGGAGATGAAGCATCGCAGGAGGGGACTAGAGAGCAGGTGGAGGGCGACCCGTTCTGGATCTGACTGAGCCCAGCTAAGAGCCCATATTAGGACTTACCTGGTGGCGGTGAGGGCGGCGAGAAGATCTTATTTCTCCGCCCTCATAGCATCCGCAGATAACCACTCGGCTGCCCTGTTTGGGGTCGCTCGCTCCCTCCTCCAGCTGGGGGGGTGGTGGAGACCTTTGCGGGGCAGAGCTGAGGAATTTGGCCAGTATCTGCAGGCTAAAATCGCTCAGATGGGAAGGGTTGCGCTCGGACTTGCAGTGGCCTGAGGATGGGGATGTGAGTGGTTTGGCCAATGTTATCTGGACTGAGTTCGATCCTGTTTCTGAGGATGAAGTGGACAGGATTATGCGGCGGCTGAGCTCCACCACATGTTTATTGGACCCGTGCCCTTCCTGGTTGGTTTATGCCTCCAGGGAGGTCACGTGCGGCTGGCTCCGGCAGTGGTCAATGCTTCGTTAAGGGAGGGCTGTTCCTGCCGCTTTGAAAGAGGCGGTGGTGAGGCCCCTTCTGAAGAAGCCTGCCCTTGACCCAGCCATGTTGAACAACTTTCGTCCGGTCTCCAACCTTCGCTTTTTAGCGAAGGTTGTTGAGAGTGTGGTGGCCCAGCAATTGCCACTTTTCCTGGAGGAAGCGGACTACCTGGATCCATACCAATCGGGCTTCCGGCCCGGGTACAGCACGGAGACAGCATTGGTCGCGCTGATTGATGATCTCTCTAGGGCTCGGGACAGGGGTTTTTCCTCTGTCCTGGTCCTGTTAGATCTCTCAGCGGCTTTCGATACCATCGACCATGGTATCCTGTTGCAGCGTCTCGGGGTTGGGAGTGGGAGGCACTGTTTTACAGTGGTTCTCCTCCTTCCTCTCGGGACGTTCGCAAACAGTGTTGGCAGGGGGGCAGAGGTCGACTCCAAGGTATCTCACTTGTGGGGTGCCCCAGGGCTCGGTCCTCTCACCCTCCTGTTCAACATTTATATGAAGCCGCTGGGTGAGATCATCCGTGGCTTTGGGGTGAGTTATCATCAGTATGCTGATGATACGCAGTTATACATCTCCACCCCAGGCCACATCAGTGATGCTCTCTCCGTGATGTCCCGTTGTCTGGAGGCGGTACGGATCTGGATGGACAGGAACATGCTTCAACTCAATCCAGCCAAGACAGAGTGGCTGTGCATACCGACATCTCGGTCCAGTTTGGATGTTCCATCTTTGGTCATGGGGAGGAGGTGTTGCCCCCGTGGACAGGGCACGGAACCTGGGGTCCTCCTGGACTCACGGCTCAAATTGGAGGAGCAGGTGGGGCCGTGGCCAGGGGGCCTTTGCCCAGATCCGGCTGGTTCGCCAGTTACGCCCATTCCTGGACCAAGATGCCTTGCGCACAGTCACTCAGGCACTTGTTATTTCCCGACTCGACTACTGTAACGCTCTCTACCTAGGACTGCCCTTGCATACCACTCGGAGGCTTCAGCTGGTGCAGAATGCGGCCGCGCAGGTAGTGATGGGAGCTTCCCGATACTCCCATGTTACACCCCTCCTGCGCAACCTGCATTGGCTTCCGGTTGCCCTCCGGGTGAGATTCAAGGTTCTGGTATTAACATTCAAAGTCCAGCATGGCATGGGTCCAGGTTATTTACGAGAACGGCTCCTCCCAACATCAAATACTAACCGCCCTGTATACGTCACAGACGGGGTCTCCTCGGGTGCCGTCTCAATGTCGCTTGGCGGCGACCCGGGAGGGGCCTACTCTGTGCGGCTCCCCCACTCTGTGGAATCTTCTT
>CM019149.1:45651947-45672405 GCA_009733165.1 Naja naja
TGAGGGACTGTGTTTTAAAGCCATACCTGAATATTCTGTTTTATGAATGAGTGAACTTTCTCTAAAAAAAACACACGTATGTTCCATATAAGTGAGGAGTCAGGACTTCCATAACAACAATATGAGATGCTACTTTTATGCCTGAACACCTTGGACTAGTGTGCATCAACAGTGGATTATTTGTGATATGGAGCCTCAAGTGTGACGACATGTGGTCATGTTTATATCCTAAGTGAGAACATAACCGGATCCTAGCATTATAGTCTCCCTTGCACTCAAAACAGGACTGCAAATCATCTTCTATCTTCTGAGGGAAACTTCGCTATTTCCATCCCAAAATACTTGGGTATGTCTAGTTTAATGAAAACAAGGACTAGGGGTAGCAGCATCCAATATCTGAAGGGCTGCCACAAAGGAAAGGGTATCAACCTATTCTCCAAAGCAACTGAAGGCTGGGCAACAAGCAATGGGTGGAAAATAATCCAGGAGAAAACCAACCTAGATTCAAGGAGAAATTTCCTGAGAGTGAGAACAATAAATCAGTGGAAAGACTTTCCTTCAGAAGTTGTGGGCACTCTGACATTGGAGGTGTTTAAGAAGAGAATTCTCTGAAATGGTATAGGGTTTCCTGTTTAAGCAGAGGGCTGGATTAGAAGACCTTCAAGGTCCTTTCCAACTCTTATTCTATTCTGTTTTGTTTTGTTTTGTGGGTGTGGGCAGCAAGGAGGCTATGGGCTGTTGAGACAGGGCTCCACGTCTTCTGTGGCATAGTCAGTGGTAGAGAGCAGGTCTTCACAATAGGCAGATTATATGGATTAACGGTAAATATGTTTAGGCAGCCATTAGAAGGTTGTGTTGTAGATCACACATACTATGCCTGTGATTATTCCTTAAAAGAAATCTAACATAATTTAAGAATTGTCCAGGTATAATATAGTACCTCACCAGGGCCATGGGATAATTTTAAGTATTTTAATTTGTTTTATTGGGCTTAAAATTGTTTAATTCTTTTATTATTATTTATTTATGTTTTATTGTGAGATCTTGAGATGGGCGGCATATAAGTCCAATAAAATAAAATAAAATAAATTTCTTTTCTTTTCTTTTTATTTATTTATTTATTTTATTTGACTTGTATGCCGCCACTCCAAGGGACTGGCGGCTCACAGATAAAAACATAGAACAATAAATAATTTTAAAAAAGATTAAATCTAACAAGCCAAATCCAACAATAAAAACCCAATTAAAATCCCACCCTCCCCCACAGGAGGTCAGTCCAGCCCAGCCTGTAAGAACAACCAGGTTTTAGATCGCGCCAGAAAGAGGAGAGATCGGGCCAGCCGGAGCTCAACAAGTAGTTGATTCCATAGGGGGAGCCGCTACAGAATAGGCCTTTCCCTGGGCACCGCCAGCCGCAATTGTCATCGCGGACGGCACCCTGAGGAGTCCCAGCCTGTGTGCTCGCACAGGGCGATCGGTATTTGATGTCGGCAGGAGACGCTCCCGTCTCCTTGGTTATTATAGAGTGATTACCCTACCCTCTGCTATCAGTCTCACAATCAAACATGGCTTTTTTTTTCATAAGGGTTCTCTTAACCCTTAGGGTAAATAACTGCCAAAATGCACATCAACAAAGGAATTAGCCTTGTTACCCTAAGTTTATTATTAAGTATAATAAAAGTAGTAATTAGTTATGACAATATATTCATTCTAGTTGCTGGGCATTTAATTAATGGCAAACTACTATCTGTGCATAAAAACAAGCCATTCTGGGTAGCATTATAATGAATTCATATCTTTAAATACCATTAAATCAAAAATTAGGACATTTACTTACTGAATATGAATATCATACATATTTATGACTTTTTGTGAAGAGTAAGAAAGAAAATCAGGTTAAAAAAACAGACATAAAAAGACAAATGAAAAAGGTCAAAGCTTCAAGGAAAAATAGATTAAAATGCCAGGTTCAGAAAGCAAAGATGTGGAAATGAAACAAAATTCTGTAATTTTATAATACTTCCCAGCACAAAAGAAAATACTTCATCTTCACCAATAATGCTTTGTAACGAGGTGGGCAACCTGTAACCTCAGGGGCAAAGGCAGCATTCAAAATCCATATTTTTATGCATCCTGACGTCCTCCTGCATCAATTTACGAAAATTGGTGGTGGACTTTCCTGCCATTTTGAGGCAGCCAATACATTATCCTGGTCATTGTCCATCATTCTGCTTGGAATATATGAAAGATATTGCACAGATCAGGGACATTTCCTGGACACAAGAGGTGCCCCATGGGTCAAGAAAAGCACACAGGGGAAATGTGTAGGAGGAGAAGGTTGCTTGGGGCAGAAAAGGTATGCTGAGGATTCATTTCCTTCACTCCCTGCCTTCCATCATCGCTATTCCTGCCTTCCTCCCTTCCCTTCCATTTTTAGCAGGCAGGTAAGTAGCTGCTTAGTGGCAGAGGGACCAAGGGATTCAGACTGGCTAGGAAACTGTCACAGAACACTGAAAACGAAGATCATGTGATTGCAACAGTGGTGCTGCAGCAGCCAGCCTGAAGCAGCCACAACTTTACCAAATTTCATCTCCTTAGGAGTCATGAGTCTGAATTTGGAACACATTCTGAAAGTAAGCCCATTTGAGGTACCTTGATTCAAAAAAAATGGTTGCCCTATGATGCACCATTTTGCCTAATTAAAGATTATGACAAGTAGGGTTTTAGTAGTATATATATGTCAAAATATGTCCCTTTCAAGCTGTGGTAGCTCAGGGGGGAAAGGGGAAATCACAGAACGTAAGAGCAGAATGTCTCCTGTATTCTTCTCTAGTCTGCTACTGATCCCTCCTTTCTTTAAAGATAGCTTCTTTCATAAAAAGAGAGATTGTGGGAAGTGGTGGTGGTGGGGAAACTCTTAATGGAAAACTACTCTTCAGGTACCCCCATGCTTCTTTCAACTCAGTTTTAATGAACTATCAACCCCCTCCAGACTCACAACCATCAAAGCTGCAGTGATCACCATGGAAACTAGTTTCAGAAAAATAATGAAAGAGGGAGGGAGGGAGGAAGGGAGAGAGAAGAGGAATTAGATCAATGAAGACTTCCAAAGCTAATATATTGTCACCCACTGGGAATTAGTGTAAGAATGTCTTTGGGTGTAGGTGGTTAAGCATAGCAGAGTCACCCATACAGCTCTATATAGACAGAATGCATATTTAGTTAAGTTTTTGCATTTATTTTATGATAGCCCCCGTTTTGGATGAACAGAAATGAAAGAAACTGTTCATCTGCATTGATGTTGTGCAGAAAGTGATGTTGTGAAGAAAAATTATTTTATTTTAATCCCACCTTTATTATTTTTACAAATAACTTAAGATGGAGAACATAACCAACACACCTTCTTCCTTCTATTTGCCCCACAATAACAATCCTCTGAGGTGAATTGGGCTGAGAGAGAGGACGGCCAAATAACACCCATCTGGCTTTCATGGCTCAGGCAGGACTTGAACTCACAATCTCCTGCTTTCTAACCTCGTGCTTAACCACTAGGCCAAACTGGCTCTATAGGAAAAAATCAACTTAATCTGAATTGGTTACCCTGTTACAGAATTCAAAATTCTCTGCTTACCTTGATTGTTTCAACAAGAGCTTTGATGACATTTATAATGCAGTAAAATCCCAGAGGATGCCTGGCCTTGTTACTGCATTAAATATTACCATCGCCCTCACCTGAGACAAAATAGTTGAATAGTTTTGAATTCTTTGTCGCAGTCAAAATCCTAGTTGTGGAACTACTCCCCACCCCCTTTTCTACTGTCGTTTGCTGTGTGATTTAATTGATTTTATGGCATTTTTTTCTAATTTCCATCTGAAGGTGTTTAATTTTGTCATAAATCACAAGAGAAATCATCCAGATGAACAAAGTACTATAAAGAATTAATTAGCTTGAAGGGTTTCTACAACTCTGTCAATCTTGAGCAAAGTTGAGATGAGAAAGAGAAACTGATACAGATACAGGTAATCCTCGACTTAACACCACAACTGAGCCCAAAATCTTGTTGTCGCACATTTGTTAAGTGAGTTTTGCTCCATTTTACGACCTTTCTTACCACAGTTCTTAAGTGAATCACTGTAGTTGATAGATTCCCGAATCACTACTGTAATGCTCTTTACATGGGACTGCCCTTATGACCACCCAGAGGCTTCAGCTGGTGCAGAATGATGGGCCGGTGGGTTGTGATGGGAGTATCCCAATATTCCCATGTTACACCCTCCCAAGGCCGCACCTGCATTGGCTGCGGTTGCCCTCCAAGTAAGATTCAAGGTGTTAGTGATAACATACAAAGTCCTACATGGCTTGGGTCCAGGGGGGCTTTATGAAGCGCCTCCCTGCCAGCGCCGACCAATCGCCTGTAGCGCTGCCACAGGCAGGGCCTCCCTTGGGTGCCATCAGCCAGACAACGCCGGCTGGCGGTGCCCAGGGTAGGGCCTTCTCTGTGGGAGCACCCACCCTGTGGAATCAACTCCCCTTGAGCTGGTTGGACCCTGACCTCCATTCCTTTCACAGACCCCTAAAGACCTGTTTGTTTCAACAATCCAGGCTGGACTGAAGGGTAAGGTGGGGTTTTATTGATAGTTTAAATTTGATTAGGTTTTTTAGTTTTATTGGGCTTAGCTACTTTGGTTTTAATGTATTTTATTAATTGTATTTCTATTTTACTGTGTCACTTCCTGACCTAGAGAGAGGGCGGCATATAAGTCCCATCAATCAATCAATCAATCAATCAATAAATATAAATAAATAAATAAAGACCTGCTGTTAAGTGAATCTTGGTATTCTACTGGATTTTGGTTGTCGTGCTAAGGTTGCAGAAAACTGATCATATGACCTTGGGACACAGCAACAGTTGTAAGTATGAACCAGTTACCAAGCATCTGAATTTGATCACAGGTCATAACTGTGATCAAAGAACGTTTAACTGTGATCAAAGGTCATAACTGTGAAAAATGGTCCTAAGTCACTTTTTCTGTGCCCTTGTAACTTTGAACTGTCACTAAATGAGCTGTTATGTCAAGGACTACCTGTACAACCAGCCGTATAGGAGATGGAAAACAGTCTTTATTCTGTAGAAGCTGTATGGTTTCTGAGCAGATGAGGGCAGAACCTAGATAGATGATCCAAAGGCATTGATGTGGGTTTTGAATTATGCCAATGGTTAGACTATAAGATCTTTATGAGGACATACCACTTACATCTAGGGCCTCCCTTTGTTGATGGGACATGTACCAACATATGGACTTTTCGGCAGCTGAATTGTGGGTCTGAGGAATTCTCCCTCTCTTGGTTTGGGCCCACTTTTATCATCAGCCTATCTCGAGGACGGATTCTGGAATCTGGAGAGATGGCATGACGCAGGAAAGGGTAGGGGCCGGGCCTCGGGAGGGATAAGGAAAAAGGACCCAGGGCTTCTTTGTTAAAATTTTTATTTCGGTTTCTTAGGGGTTAGGGAAGGGTGGGAGGGTGGGGGTCTTATTACAGGAGTTCAGTGCAGCCTGAAACAGGGCCGTGGTTGGGGGTGCATGAGGGGCCTGTGGGATCATTTAAGAATATATATCTGTGTACTCGATCATCTATCTATCTATCTATCTATCTATCTATCTATCTATCTATCTATCATCTATCATCTACTATCTATCTATCTATCTATCTATCTATCTATCTATCTATCTATCTTTTGGGATCCAGGACCCCTGCTCAGACTGGTGTGTACTTAATGCCAGGTCCAGGTTAATAAGGCACCACTCCTCCGTGATGATTGAGGAGGAGGCCGCGGACCTGGCTTGTATCACCGAGACCTGGTTGGGGCCGGAGGGTGGAGTCCCTCTGGTTGACATCTGCCCCCAGGTTTTGGGTGCTGCACCGCACCCCAGGGGGTGGGGTGGCTATTGTCATTCGGGAGACCCTGTTTCAAGGGAGGTCCCTGCCCCGAGATAGGCGGGTGTGAATCCCTCCTCCTGAGGTGTGGGCCTGCAGGTCGGATGGGGCTGCTGCTTACATACCTGTCCCCCAGCTATGTCTCAGCTGCCCTGCCTGGGCTTTGATGCCGCCTCGGGGTGGCGTGGAGTTTCCAGAGCTTATAGTTCTGGGTGACTTCAACCTGCCTTCCTTGGGACTGGCCGGTTTGGCCCAGGAGTTCATGGCCTCCATGGAGGCCATGGGCCTGACCCAGATAATGATGGCCCGACTCATGAGGGGGTAACATGCTCACCTGGTTTTTGTCTCGAGCAGTGGCGGAGTGGTCTGGGGGTGGTGACATAGTTACCCACCCCGTTTCATGGTCAGACCACTATCTCCTGCGGCTGGTCTTCCATCAAGCTGCCCCACACCGCTGGGATGAGGAGCCACTTAGATGGTTCCGCCCCAGGCGCCTGATGGACCCTGAGAGGTTCCAGGCAGAGCTGGGGTTTTTCCTGCATCCCTACCCACAGCCCTGCCGAGGTCCTTGTGGCTACCTGGCAACAGTCGGCTGCAGGGGCTCGACAGGGTTGTCCCCATGCGCCCCCTTACTCGGCGCAGATCCCGGTCAGCCCCCTGGTATACCGAGGGGCTCCGGGAGATGAAGCATCGCAGAGGGGACTAGAGAGCAGGTGGAGGGTGACCCGCTCTGGATCTGACCGAGCCCAGCTAAGAGCCCATATTAGGACTTACCTGGTGGCGAGGGCGGCGAGAAGATCTTATTTCTCCGCCTCATAGCATCCGCAGATAACCCTCCAGCCCTGTTTGGGGTCGCCGCCTCCTCCAGCTGGGGTGGTGGACCCTTTGGGGCAGAGCTGAGGAATTTGGCCAGTATCTGCAGGATAAAATCGCCAGATCCGGGAAGGGTTGCCTCGGACTTGCAGTGGCCTGAGGATGGGGATGCGAGTGGTTTGGCCAATGTTATCTGGACTGAGTTTGATCCTGTTTCTGAGGATGAAGTGGACAGGATTATGCGCGGCTGAGCTCCACCACATGTTTATTGGACCCGTGCCCTTCCTGGTTGGTTTATGCCTCCAGGAGGTCACGGCGGCTGGCTCCGGCAGTGGTCAACGCTTGTTAAGGGAGGGCTGTTCCCTGCCGCTTTGAAAGAGGCGGTGGTGAGGCCCTTCTGAAGAAGCCTGCCCTTGACCCAGCCGCTTGAACAACTTTCGTCCAGTCTCCAACCTTCGCTTTTAGCGAAGGTTGTTGAGAGTGTGGTGGCCCAGCAATTGCCACTTTTCCTGGAGGAAGCGGACTACCTGGATCCGTACCAATCGGGCTTCCGCCCGGTACAGCACGGAGACAGCATTGGTCGCGCTGATTGATGATCTCTCTAGGAGGGACAGGGGTTTTTCCTCTGTCCTGGTCCTGTTAGATCTCTCAGTGGCTTTCGATACCATCGACCATGGTATCCTGTTGCAGCGCCTGGGGGTTGGGGGAGGCACTGTTTTACAGTGGTTTCCTCCTACCTCTCGGACGTTGCAAACAGTGTTGGCAGGGGGCAGAGGTCGACTCCAAGGTATCTCACTTGTGGGTGCCCCAGGGCTGGTCCTCTCACCCCTCCTGTTCAACATTTATATGAAGCCGCTGGGTGAGATCATCCGTGGCTTTGGGGTGAGTTATCATCAGTATGCTGATGATACGCAGTTATACATCTCCACCCCAGGCCACATCAGTGATGCTCTCTCCGTGATGTCCTGTTGTCTGGATGCGGTACGGATCTGGATGGACAGGAACATGCTTCGACTCAATCCAGCCAAGACAGAGTGGCTGTGCATACCGACATCTCAGTCCAGTTTGGATGTTCCATCTTTGGTCATGGGGAGGAGGTGTTGCCCCCCGTGGACAGGGCACGGAACCTGGGGGTCCTCCTGGACTCACGGCTCAAATTGGAGGAGCAGGTGGGGGCCGTGGCCAGGGGGGCCTTTGCCCAGATCCGGCTGGTTCACCAGTTACGCCCATTCCTGGACCGAGATGCCCTGTGCACAGTCACTCAGGCACTCGTTATTTCCCGACTCGACTACTGTAACGATCGTTACCTAGGACTGCCCTTGCGTACCACTCGGAGGCTTCAGCTGGTGCAGAATGCGGCCACGCGGGTAGTGATGGGAGCTTCCCGATACTCCCATGTTACACCCCTCCTGTGCGGCCTGCATTGGCTTCCGGTTGCCCTCCAGGTGAGATTCAAGGTTCTGGTATTAACATTCAAAGTCCAGCATGGCATATGTCCAGGTTATTTACGAGAATGGCTCCTCCCAACATCAAATACTAACCGCCCTGTACGGGCTCACAGATGGGGTCTCCTCGGGTGCCATCTGACTCAATGTCGCTTGGTGACCGGGGAGGGCCTACTCTGTGGCGGCTCCCACTCTGTGGAATCTTCTTCCGCTGGAGCTCCGCCTGGCCCCCGATCTTCGCACCTTCCACCACGATTTGAAGACTTGGCTCTTTTTACAATCTGGGCTGTGCTGATTCTCTGGGGTTGGTCCTTTTTACTATTTTTTTCAATTCAACTTGTTTAATATATTTTTAATTAATTTATTTATTATTATTTTTTTAGCTGCCAGAGTCCTTTTTTAGAGGCATATAAGTCGAATAAATAAATAAATAAATAAATATCTATCATCAATATCATCTATCATCAATATCATCTATCTATCTATCTATCTATCTATCTATCATCTATCTATCTATCTGTCATCTGTCTATCTATCATTTATCTAATTATGTAGAACAAATGATGGAAGTTATGTACTTTGCTTTCTACTGGACAGCTGTGGCTTTAATAGAGAACAAGTTAAAAGTACATAAAATTTAGCTTATGGGTTGGCTTATATAGTAATCAGATTCATACCGAAACTGGAAGCAGAAGGTGACTTTGAAGATGATTAATCAAATAATAATAATAATAATAATAATAATTTATTCGACTTGTATGCCACCCTTCTCCCTAAGGACTCAGGGCGGCTAACAATAAAACAAGACCAAATTTACATAAAACAAGCATTAAATATAACAAGTCTGAATAAATAACAATAAAACATTAAAACAATTAATTAAAATAATTAAAGCAGTAAAAAATCCCACCCGGGTCATTCCAGGCTGGCCTGTTGAAATAACCAAGTCTTTAGGTCCCGGCGGAAGGAGCAGAGGTCAGGGGCCAAACAGAGATCCACAGGGAAATGGTTCCAGAGGGCGGGGGCGCCCACGGAGAAGGCCCTAGCCCTGGGAACCACCAGCTGACAATGTCTGACCGACGGAATTGCCAGGAGGCCCCTCCTGTGGGAGCGAACAGGACGATCAGCATGTGCTGATACTGACAAGAGGCGTTCCCGCAAGTACCCTGGACCCAAGCCATTTAGGGCCTTATAGATGGTTACCAGCACCTAAAATAAATAAACAAATAAACAAAATCCTCTCAGATACTTTGGAGAACCTCTGATATATCTGAAAAGGAAAATAAAATAATGGGGAAAGCACTGTACTTAATCAGTGTGCTGCATATCAGCCCATGAAAAAGAGTAGAGAATATGTGTAGATCTTCATCATCACTAAATCTGTCCACACTATTACCCATGAAATGTAGATAAAATAAAATGACACAGTATCTAATTAATAAAAATAAGGCCATCCTTTTACTTTTTGTGGGGATATATTGCCTCAAAAGGAGCCTTGGTAGCTCAGGCTGTTAAATGCCTGCTCTTAAGATCCAGCTGCCTACAATTATTGTAGGCTCGAATCCCACCAGGCTCAAGGTTGACTCAGCCTTCCATCCTCTCGGGGTAGGTAAATTGAGGACCCAAGATTGTTGGGGGCAATTAGCTGACCTTGTAAAAATGCCGCTTAGTAATAAGCAGGCATATACAATGGAATGAAGGCTATTGCTGAGCACACTGGGTTGTGCTCAAAAATTGTAAGCCCTGAGTCTTGAGGAGAAGGCGGCATATAAATGTAATTAAAAAAAAAAATGAGGAATCATAAGGAAAGGTTTCAGGCTTTCTTTTTTTAAATTACGATATATTTTTATTAGTTTATCAGAATATAAAATAAAAAATACAAAGAAATGAAAATAATGGAAAAATAGGGGAGGAAAGGGGAAAGAGGAAAAAGTATAAGGAAAAAGTATAAGGTAAAGGGGATGAAAAGATCTTCTGACTTTGTATGGGACAGCAAAATAAGGTAATAACATACAAACTCAACTTTTTACTTTTACATAATAATAATGTATACTAGCCATTTCTATAATAACCACCTATCTAATTAGCAAAACCTAAAATCAAAGTTTCATTTTTTCCCACCTCAAGTACAAAGTGCAAAAGTGGTTTCCAAGTAGAAACAAAATTAATTGTACTAATTAATTAAAGCGATCAATTTTGCCATCTCTGCTAACTCCAACAATTTTTACAACTATTTGTCCATTCTGGGAATCAAAAAAATCATTCCATTTTTGTGGATAAAGTATTTTTGCTGTTCACAATACATGGAACATCAAAGTTCCATTATTTTCAAGTTCTTTATCCAATAAGCCTAGAAGAAAAGTGTCTGGTTTTATGTTTATATTTTCTGCATTAAGATGTGAATCCTGTTCCAATATTTTTTTTTTTACTTTTCCACATGTCCACCATAAATGATAAATAAAGTTTCTTCTTTACATTTACATTTCCAACATTCACTTGAAGCACCTTAATACCTTCTTAACAATTTGTCCATTGTATATAAAAAAAAAATTTAGATTATAATTTAATGAAATTTTAAACATTTCATTCACATGTTTGCCATTGTTCAAGCATTATCCAAATGTATTTATTTAGTGCATGGCATATCATACAAGGACTAGCAATATACATTAACATTTCATCTAGATTAGTAGAACCCAATAAAATATAAATGTTAAAAAGATCTATGTTCAAATACCAATGTTCAAATACCAACATTCAATGCTCAAATATCAATGTTCAAATATATCCAAAATTCTTTGCCCACTGAATCAGACAAAGCTTTACCTACCCGTTCTCCAAGTTCATTTTCAGTACCAAAGCTTTCTTTCTTTTTTTAAAGACCTCTGTGCCTCAGCGGCTAATTCACATTATTAAATATGAAAGAGACATAATTTGGAAGATGAAGTTTTGCTAATGCAAAAATATTGGGCAAATGGCAATTATGTAGTTATCTTATCTTGCTCTTTCTGGTTTATTTTCTATTTTTCAAATCTTTATTGTTTACTGAGTTTATTTTTTATTAATCTGGTGTAAGGAATCCAAAAGTCAGGATCGTGTAAAGCCAAATGTTCCATCTCTCTTAACGTCACTGCCCAAACAAAGGGAAGAAATCTGCTTAATGGGAATAAATGACTATAACAGTATAGCTTCAAGCCAAGTTCTTGTTTCCTCATCAATGAAAATATTGGTGTGTCACCCTAGGATCAGAATGGAAATGACTGAAAGTTCGTAGCATGCAACAGAATAAAAAATGTCTAAGCCTCTGGGACATTCCACAAAGACGTAATGATGCTGCTTAAAAAATGAGTGCGTTAAATGAATTATGAACCAAAATATGTCTATTGAGAAACAAATATAGTCTGAAGAATGCATTAATTTTTCTACCAACATCTTACTGATGTGGAAATGTAATGCTGAAACAAATCTAGCTTTGTGAAAGCTCAAAGCTGCATGCTTCCATTCCGATTACAATTTAAAGACAACAGACCCTGTGGAGAAACTGATATCCTTGGCAAGCGATCATGCCAATAATGCATTAAGCTCTGGGACCTGAATGCTGGCCAAATATGCTCACATTCTTACCAAAACTATCTTCTGGAAGAGGAAAAAAATGACTTGATTTTGGTTGTATTATTGAATCAGAAGTGGGTGTCTCATGCTGCAAGGAAAATAAAACAGGAGAAGGTATCCAAGCTGTTGCTTTAAGGCAATTCCTTTTGTTTTTAATGTCGAATTCCCTCTTTGCATTTAGAAAATTCTGCAGCATCACTCTACATCAGGAGTGTCAAACTTGCGTCATCACAGTGTCATCATGTGACATATCATGACTTTTTTCCCTTTGCTGAACTGGGCGTGGGTGTGGCCAGTGCATAACACATCCAGCCCATGGGTTTGACAGCCCTGCTCTACATCATATATATAGTCAGACTGTAATCACTTCCATTTTATACTTCCATTAATTCCTATCTCATCTTACACTAGAGTGTTAAATTTTATCTTTTTCATTTCTTTTCATTCTTCAGTATAGACCCCATCTGCTTTAACCTGTCTCTGGCCTTTTGTCTCCATGAGTCATTTAACAAAAAAAAAGTACTATTTTTCTCTCTTCTAATAATCACATGAAATAGCTGTTATAACTTGCATTAAGGAGATGTGGTGATTGGCATGTTTGTATTTTATTTTTTGAATCGTGGTGGCATGTCTTATGTGAGTTATTTGTTCTGAATATGTAATTCCTATCTATAAAATACTTCATCAGTAAACATCTTCAGAATTTGGAGGACAGGACAAAGGAAGAAAATTAATTCTTACATCAATATATTCATTTTCCTTCCAACCAGTATTCCAATTTCTGATTGCCTAGTATGAATCCAGCTCTATTTATATGTAACTGTGTATGCTCATTTGTGGTATGCATTTGTTTTAACTCAATATAATTGTTAAGTTTTCATGAAGAGTCAGGCGAAGAGCTTCAGTGAAGAGTTTATTAGTGACTACAGCTCGAATGGACCCGTCTTGGCTGGGCTACGGCTGCTACTTATAGCCAGCAGCCGCAGTTGCCAGCCAATCAGAGTGCAGGGTTTTCCCGCACTTTTCAAACCAATCATATTTGACATTTTACAAGAACAATTCAAACTAAACCAATGACATTCAAACCTACATACATAACAATAATGACTCTACTTCGATTAGGATTGAACAGTCTTTGAATTTTGAAGAGATGCTTGCACTTCAAACACTTCTGAGACCCTGCAGAATTAATTAACATAGCAGAAAATAGCTTTCACCAAGTAAATGTCAGTGACCAGGTATTATAAATACAACTAAATATATATAACCCAGCAAAACTTTTGCCCAGGATGAATTAAATAATTATTCTTAAAAGATGGAAGTGGCATTCGGTCAAAACAATAATTCTTCCAAATCAGTGCTGGGATTCAAGAATTTTTACTACTGGTTCTGTGGGCGTGGCTTGGTGGGCATGGCATGGCATGGTGGGTGTGGCTTGGTAGGTGTGGCAGGGGAAGGTTACTGCAAAATCCCATTCCCTCCCCACCCCATTAACCTGCTTTCAGCTCCATTCTCCTGTACAGGGCAACAAAGAAGACCCAGACAATCAGCTGGGACTCAGGAGGCAGAGAATAGATGGAGGCAGGGCCAGTCAGAGGTGGTATTTGCTGGGTCTCGAACTACTCAAAATTTCCGCTACCGTTTCTCCAGAATTGGTCAGAACCTGCTGAATACCACCTCTGGTTCTAATACTGCATAATTTTTGGAGGTTCCCTAATTCCTTAATTCTACAGGTCTGTTCAAACTTTGGATTCTTTTGTTTGAATGGATTCTTCAAATAATTGCTATTCATGCTTTCAAGCAAGATTTTGCCTATCATGTGTTGTTTATTTAATATATAAGCGTAAAAATGTGTCTATATTCCTGAAGCACCCAGAAAACAAACCTGGGAAAGACAGTTCTTCTAATAAGGATGTTCAACTACGATACAACAGATGTCCCATTTGGACTGGTCTGTCCCAGGACAATTCCTAAGTAATCAATTGATAATAAATAGTTACATTTAAACAGTTTGGAAACATTTGTATGTTAGGAAATATTTTGCTGAGATCCAGGAATGTTACCCGAATAAATAAGCTCTGATTACCTAAAAAAAAAATCAGTGCATTATACCTACTATCCTGTAATACCTTTTGCATTTAAATTGAAAATGAAAGGTCATCTCAAATTATTATTGTGATGATGATAATTCTAATATCAGGGTTTGAGTGAATTAAAAATGAATTTAATATATGACTGAAAATGGCATTATTTTATGCTTGATCTTTTCATGTATTTGTTTAATGGGCACCCTAACCTACTTAAAAGACAAGATTATCAGAGTAAAATACAATAGTTATATACATGTTTTATATATAAATATTTATATATACATGCGTATGTAATAGTTGCATTAGTTGCTGGTGCTGGTGTTGACCTATAAAGCCCTACATGGTTTAGGACCGGGGTACTTGTGGGAGACCCTGCTCCCAATGTCCCATCGCTCCCACAGGCAGGGCCTCCTTGGGTGCTGTCGGCCAGACAGTGTCGGCTGGCGACCCCTAGGGGTAGGGCCTTCTCTGTGGGAACACCCACCCTATGGAATCAGCTGGTCCTGGAGCTTCGGGTGGCCCCTGACCTCTGGTCCTTCCATCGTGGCCTGAAAACATGGCTGTTCCAACTTGCAGACCTGGACTGATAGAGGGGATGGGGTTTTAGTGAATTGTTTTTATTAATTTTAACTTGATTGGGTTTCATATTTAATTCATTTTTAATTGTACAGTATTTGTATTGTTTTTATGATTGTATGCCACCCCGAGTCCTTCGGGAGATGGGTCGGCATAGAAATCCAATAAATGAAATGAAATGAAATTAGTTAATTATATATAGAATTGTAACTATTTACAGCTAAAATTATGCAATTGTTTTTTCCCCTTTTTTTCTATTTTTTTCACTTTAAAAAAATACTTTTTACGTTTCCATATCATTTATTTACTTATTAAATTTATTCTCTGGTTATCTCACTGTGTGCTACTCTAGGTGGCTTAAAACAATAAAAAGAAATAAATGAAAAGAGTAAAGAAAATAGAAGTAAAATAATAGAAAAATAAAATAAACGATGAAAAATAAATCAACAAGAATACATCAATATGATAGCAAAAAAAGTAATAAAGTAGTATTTAAAAAAAATAGAATAAGCTCTTGAAATATACTTAATAGAAACATGTTAGTAAACTGCACAATATTATGGTCCCTGGCTATCATTTTCTGCAATTACTATTAAGATGTTATAAAGTGCTGATCAAAAGCACAGACATTTGCTAAAATCAATAGAAATAAGTGAAATAATTCACTATAAATGAAGATACTAAATAAACTAAATATTATAACCAATCCACAGGACTATAACACAACTTGAGGAATAAAAGACTAAAATACTTATATACTAATGATGGTTTATATCCAATGTAGTTTTATATACTAATCCATACCGCATCCAGTTTTGGATACTAATTACAAAAAAGATGTTGAGACTTTGGGAAAAGTAGAATGAATGAATGAATTCTTTATTGCCCAAGTGTGATTAAAGAAGGCAAGGAATTTGTCTTGGTGCATATGATCTCAGTGTACATAAAAAGAAAAGATACATTCATCAAGAATCATAAGGTACAACACAGTCATAGGGTACAAATAAGCAATCAAATTATACTAGGAAACAGTCAATATAAATCATAAGGATACAAGCAACAAAGTTACAGTTATACAAATGGGAGGAGATGGGTGATAAAAAGAATGGAAGGATTAATAGTAGTCTGGACTACTGCAATGCTCTTTACATGGGGCTGCCCTTGAGGACCACTCAGAGGCTTCAGCTGGTCCAGAATGCGACAGCGCGGGTTGTGATGGGAGGTTCCCGATACTCCCATATTACATCCCTCCTGCGTGAGCTGCACTGGTTACCGGTTGCCCTCCGAGTGAGATTCAAGGTGCTGGCATTGACCTATAAAGCCCTTTATGGCATTGGACCAGGATATATGCGGGAGACCCTGCTGCCGATAACAGCTTCCCAACATCCCGTGCGCTCCCATTGAGAGGGCCTTCTCCAGGTGCCATCGACACAACAATATCGACTGGCAACCCCCAGGAGTAGGGCCTTCTCGGTGGGAGCACCCACCCTATGGAATCAACTTCCCCTGGAGCTCCGGATAGCTCCTGACCTCCGCTCCTTCCGCCGTGACCTAAAAACTTGGCTATTCCAACTAGCCTACCAGGACTAATGGGGACTGGGGGAGGGTTTTAAATATATTTTAAAAATATTCTAATTGACAAATGAGACCTTGGTTTTAATTCCTTTAACATTTAAGTAATTGTATTGGGATTGTTTTAATTGTCAGCCCTGAGTCCCTCAGGAGATAGGGGCATATAAGTCTAATAAATAAATAAATAAATAAATAAATAAATAAATAAATAAATAAATAAATAATAGTAGTAGTAATGCAGACTTAGTAAATGGTTGGACAGTGTTGAGAGAATTATTTGTTTAGCAGAGTGATGGCATTCGGACAAAAACTGTTCTTGTGTCTAGTTGCTATGGTGTGCAGTGTTCTATAGTGTCATTTTGAGGGTAGGAGTTGAAACAATTTATGTTCAAGACGTGAGGGGTCTGTAAATATTTTCACAGCCCTCTTTCTGACTTGTGCAGTATACAGGTCTTCAATGGAAGGTGGGTTGGTAGCAATTGTATGTTCTGCAGTCCTAATTATCCTCTGAAGTCTCTGTCCGTCTTGTTGGGTTGCAGAAAGAAGAATAACTTAGATAATTAAAGGCCTGGAGACAAAAACATATGAAGAGTGGTTGCAGATTTTGGGTTTGGCTACCCTAGAGAAAAGAAGGACTAGTGGAGACACGATAGCAGGAGTCACGTATTTGTGGAGTGGTCACAAAGAGGAGGGAGTCAACTTATTTTCTAAAGTACCAGAGGGCAGATGAAGAAACAATAGATGGAAACTAATCAAGGACAGAAGCAACCCGGAATTAAGGAGAAACTTCCTTAACAGTGAGGACAATTAACCAGTGAAACAGCTTGTCTTCAGAAGTTGTGGGCACTCCATCACTGGAGGTTTTTAAGAAGAGACTTGTCTGAAATGGTATAGGTTCTTCTGCTTGTAGCAGGTGGCTGGACTAAAAGACATCAAAAGGTCCCTTCCAGCTTTACTCTGATTGATTGATGGTTAAAGATTAGCATAGCTAAGTAGTTTAGCAAATATATATGTGGATATATATATCTGTCTGTCTTTATGTAACTGGTAAAATACAACACAACCCTAAATCATAACACAACATAAAATGCATTTTAAAAAGAAACAGTGTAATATGCATTAATAGGATCATAACAATTAAGAGATTAATTTCCTGCATAAAGCAACGAAATACATTTTATAACTCTCTTAGAGATATTAGGGTTCCTGTATAACAGCAGAAAGAAAATGAACTCATTCTCTGAGTTAGTGAGACTGCAATTAAACAGAACCATTGTGGCTATATGATAGGGGATACAAATGGCTATTAAATAGACATTTAAGAGTTTTAGTTTCCACAGGTCATGGAATAGTTCACTCAGTGAAATGAGTACATTCCTTCCAAAATTTCAGAAGCATTAGGCTGGACTAAGGAAAAAGCTGTGAGCTGCATTGGGCAGGTAATATGAATCGATAATTTGCAGGCATGAAGGCTTTCTTATTTCTACATTGCAATCTGTGTGACCTAATTTGCCCTGTTCTAGACCTGAAAAGCTATGTCAAACAGTCACTGCAAGACAGCAGTTCTAATTGGTAACCTTATGGCCAAGAACCCTGTACTTGAGAATAACAAGTACCAGTGATTTGCAGCACTGATGTACATCGCTCTGGATTCTCATTTTTGAAAAGAAGAAACCGTGAGAAGAATCATGGCAGCCAGGAACTCCTTAGAAAAGTGGAACATAGAACAATAGACTTGGAAAGGATCTTCTAGTACAACCCTCCACTCAAGCAGGAGACCCTACACCATTTCAGACCAGTGGTTGTTCAGTCTCTTTTTGAAAGCCCCCAGTGATGGAGCATCCACAACTTCCGAAGTCAAGTTGTTCTATTGGTTGATTGCTCTCACCGTTAGGAAATTTCTCCTCATTTCTAGGTTGTTTCTCTCCTTGGTTAGTTTCTGCTATCATATCTCCCCTAGTCCCTCTTTTCATTAGACTAGAGTTTGAGCCACAAGTAAAATTGGACTATACTTTCTAGTGGCATCATCCTTTCAGATGTAACAAGTGCCAAAGTGCTGTTAGGAATCTGGAGCAGATGTGACCTAAAACTTTTAGATTAGATTACATATCTGAAAGCTACTTTACAATTGGGAAGTATAATTGGCTTTAAAGAGCTTTATGGCCACGGGGAAGTTCTTGTCTCCTTTGATAAGAAAGGAACCTACCATGGCTATGGCTTATTGAAAAAATAATGATTTAATTTGCTCCTACCAGACACCTGAGGTTTAGAATACTATACCAAGATATTTGAAGAATAAGACATATCTATGAGATTATAGTTTCTTTCATTGATGTTTGTGGCATCTTCGCTTCTTTATCAAGACTGCAATTTTGGTTTTGGAATAGTTTATTATATTTCTTTCTTCCTTGCAGGAATCCACAAGCCCCCATAGATTTCTTTGGTGGCCAACTTGGTTTAGAGAAATGATGGATACATTATTGGCATAGTGAAGTACAGCCAGCTATCTATTATTAGGTTTGGGAGTGAAGAGCTCACTTAAGGTTTTGACCAGTGAATTCATTTAGATATTGAAAAGGGAAGGAGGAAGTGTCCTTTTAGGTTGGAAATGCCTGCAGAGAAATGGCTGCTGCTACCATATCTAAATTTGTAATGATGTTTTCATGCAACATCTTAACAAGATAAAGTAAGCTGTGCTGTGCAGAAGAATGAAATGGCTTCTATTAGAGTCTTTCAGGGATTGGAATTAAAACTGCTTCTAAATTAATGGAGGCAACTCTGGGTGTGGGGGTGAGGTAAACCCTTGTGCCTATCTCTATTAAAAGCTGTACATTATGGGAAAATTACTCCATCATTAACCTGCCCCCACCCAAACAGAAATTTGTCCTGTTCTAGCCAATCCAGAGGCTAAAAGTTTGTTGGCAATACTTAGGAGGCTAATCAGACAATAATTGGAAGAGCCCAGGTTGTTGCTGTTTTGAAAAGCAATAATTGTGGTCTTTGGGGATTCAGAGTGTGTAATTATTTTGTGTAAATAAGGAAGCCAAAGGAAGAGCTATCTAGTCAATGTCATTTTTAACCAAGGTCAGGTCATTAACAAAAGGTTTCACTTTTTTTAAAAAAAATATTAACTAGTTTAATACTTTTTAAATGAGTGACTGATGGCCAAAGAGAAATGCATAAGAATATAGCTTGAGGCAAAGGGTGAGTAGAGAAGATGTATTGTATAGTATGCGATAAAATCCTTCCCACCTATTATCACCTTAATTACTGATTAGGCCATCCTACTTGTTTAAATACTTGCAGTGACTTCAACAATAACAAAAAGGTGGCATTTCTATCCTCTCTCACTTGAAAAAGTTGTCCCAATTGTTTGGTTGAAATAATTGCTGCCTTTTCCTCCACGGGGATAGTAGTGAGTTTTTGTTTCTTTGTTTTGTTTTTCCAAAGATGGTGCTACAACTCATTTAGTTACCTCTGAAGGCACTTTTGCTTCACTCAGTTTCTTTTGCCTTTTTCTTTTTGCAACCACATTTGACCATGTCTTTCATTTTTTTTATTTTAATATTTATGAATTTAAAACTCTTGAGCTGCAGTTGAAAAGCACCAATTGCTATGGGTAGGAAAAAGAACCTGGAGCTTTGAAACTGGAAAAGGCAGTAGAATAGATGAATAATAGGTGAAGCAAAGGCAGTAGAATAGGTGAATAATGAGCTCTTCACCTTAAAAGTTTCTACTGAGGACTTAATTGCACAGAATCCCATGAAAATATCTGAAATGATCCACTAGCAACCAATGATCTCTTCTCCCTAAGGAAAATTGCATGGACTGATGCCTTACAAGAAAATGTTGACTCTGGTTAATGTATTGGCCATTTTGAAGATTGTCTTTGTACCAATGTCTCTAATGTTGCTAGGATCAGCTAGTTAAATAATACCCTAATTTCTAAACCTCCACCAGATTTTGGGAGGAGGGAGTAAATATTGTTTCTTAACTATGCAGACTGTAATATAACAGCCTTGTTTGAGCAATTAACAACTATTCCTGCAAAAATTGATGACCCGAAGAAAACATTGGATCCCTGCATTGGACTGACTGTCTTCAGAGACACAGAATGCAAATTACTCCCAACAAAATTCTATGCTGGATATCCCATTAACTGATTAGTAACCTGCAAACAGCAAATGTCATGCTCCTTAATCCCAGATAATAAAAAGGACTCCACCCTCATAGATCAACATAAGCAATTAGTTCTGTCTCCTCTCAATAACAGTATTAATGCAGGAAGATGAGTTTCCAGAACCTCTGCTAGTTTTTTCCTAAGCCAAGCAACTGATTGACCTTGTTCATACTAATTAGCTCTCTACAGCAATTAGAATTCAGTTGTTTTTCAGCAATCCAATGGTAGTATT
>CM019149.1:45673405-45683517 GCA_009733165.1 Naja naja
TGGACTAGTGTGCATCAACAGTGGATTATTTGTGATATGGAGCCTCAAGTGACGACATGTGGTCATGTTTATATCTAAGTGAGAACATAACCGGATCCTAGCATTATAGTCTCCCTTGCACTCAAAACAGGACTGCAAATCATCTTCTATCTTCTGAGGGAAACTTCGCTATTTCCATCCCAAAATACTTGGGTATGTCTAGTTTAATGAAAACAAGGACTAGGGGTAGCAGCATCCAATATCTGAAGGGCTGCCACAAAGGAAAGGGTGTCAACCTATTCTCCAAAACAACTGAAGGCTGGGCAACAAGCAATGGGTGGAAAATAATCCAGGAGAAAACCAACCTAGATTCAAGGAGAAATTTCCTGAGAGTGAGAACAATAAATCAGTGGAAAGACTTTCCTTCAGAAGTTGTGGGCTCTGACATTGGAGGTGTTTAAGAAGAGAATTCTCTGAAATGGTATAGGGTTTCCTGTTTAAGCAGAGGACTGGATTAGAAGACCTTCAAGGTCCTTTCCAACTCTTATTCTATTCTGTTTTGTTTTGTTTTGTGGGTGTGGGCAGCAAGGAGGCTATGGGCTGTTGAGACAGGGCTCCATGTCTTCTGTGGCATAGTCAGTGGTAGAGAGCAGGTCTTCACAATAGGCAGATTATATGGATTAACGGTAAATATGTTTAGGCAGCCATTAGAAGGTTGTGTTGTAGATCACACATACTATGCCTGTGATTATTCCTTAAAAGAAATCTAACATAATTTAAATTGTCCAGGTATAATATAGTATGTCTTTTCTTTTATTTATTTATTTATTTATTTTATTTGACTTGTATGAAGCCACTCTCAAAAGGACTGGAGTGACTCTGAATAAAAACATAGAACAATAAATAATTTTAAAAAGATTAAATCTAACAAGCCAAATCCAACAATAAAACCCAATTAAAATCCCACCCTCCCCACAGGAGGTCAGTCCAGCCAGCCTGTAAGAACAACCAGGTTTTAGATCGGCCAGAAAGAGGAGAGATCGGGGGCCAGCCGGAGCTCAACAAGTAGTTGATTCCATAAGGGGGAGCCGCTACAGAATAGGCCTTTCCCTGGGGCCATGGCCGCAATGTCATGCGGGCGGCACCCTGAGGAGTCCCAGCCTGTGTGCTCGCAGAGGCGATCATTGATGATATGTCGGCAGGAGGCGCTCCCGTCTCCTTGGTTATTATAGGAGTGATTACCCTACCCTCTGCTATCAGTCTCACAATCAAACATGGCATTTTTTTCATAAGGGTTCTCTTAACCCTTAGGGTAAATAACTGCCAAAATGCACATCAACAAAGAATTAGCCTTGTTACCCTAAGTTTATTATTAAGTATAATAAAAGTAGTAATTAGTTATGACAATATATTCATTCTAGTTGCTGGGCATTTAATTAATGGCAAACTACTATCTGTGCATAAAACAAGCCATTCTGGGTAGCATTATAATGAATTCATATCTTTAAATACCATTAAAAAAAATTAGGACATTTACTTACTGAATATGAATATCATACATATTTATGACTTTTTGTGAAGAGTAAGAAAGAAAATCAGGTTAAAAAACAGACATAAAAGACAAATGAAAAGGTCAAAGCTTCAAGGAAAAATAGATTAAAATGCCAGGTTCAGAAAGCATAAAGATGTGGAAATGAAACAAAAATTCTGTAATTTTTATAATACTTCCCAGCACAAAAGAAAATACTTCATCTTCACCAATAATGCTTTGTAACGAGGTGGGCAACCTGTAACCTCAGGGGCAAAGGCAGCATTCAAAATCCATATTTTTATGCATCCTGGCGTCCTCCTGCATCAATTTACAAAAATTGGTGGTGGACTTTCCTGCCATTTTGAGGCAGCCAATACATTATCCTGGTCATTGTCCATCATTCTGCTTGGAATATATGAAAGATATTGCACAGATCAGGGACATTTCCTGGACACAAGAGGTGCCCCCTGGGTCAAGAAAAGCACACAGGGGAAATGTGTAGGAGGAGGGGGTTGCTTGGGGCAGAAAAGGTATGCTGAGGATTCATTTCCTTCACTCCCTGCCTTCCATCATCCCTATTCCTGCCTTCCTCCCTTCCCTTCCATTTTTAGCAGGCAGGTAAGTAGTTGCTGCTTAGTGGCAGAGGGACCAAGGGATTGCGAGACTGGCTAGGAAACTGTCACAGAACACTGAAAACGAAGATCATGTGATTGCAACAGTGGTGCTGCAGCAGCCAGTAGCCTGAAGCAGCCACAACTTTACCAAATTTCATCTCCTTAGGAGTCATGAGTCTGAATTTGGAACACATTCTGAAAGTAAGCCCATTTGAGGTACCTTGATTCAAAAAAAATGGTTGCCCTATGATGCACCATTTTTCCTAATTAAAGATTATGACAAGTAGGGTTTTAGTAGTATATATATGTCAAAATATGTCCCTTTCAAGCTGTGGTAGCTCAGGGGAAAGGGGAAATCACAAACGTAAGAGCAGAATGTCTCCTGTATTCTTCTCTAGTCTGCTACTGATCCCTCCTTTCTTTAAAGATAGCTTCTTTCATAAAAGAGAGATTGTGGGAAGTGGTGGTGGTGGGGAAACTCTTAATGGAAAACTACTCTTCAGGTACCCCCATGCTTCTTTCAACTCAGTTTTAATGAACTATCAACCCCCTCCAGACTCACAACCATCAAAGCTGCAGTGATCACCATGGAAACTAGTTTCAGAAAAATAATGAAAGAGGGAGGGAGGGAGGAAGGGAGAGAGAAGAGGAATTAGATCAATGAAGACTTCCAAAGCTAATATATTGTCACCCACTGGGAATTAGTGTAAGAATGTCTTTGGGTGTAGGTGGTTAAGCATAGCAGAGTCACCCATACAGCTCTATATAGACAGAATGCATATTTAGTTAAGTTTTTGCATTTATTTTATGATAGCCCGTTTGGATGAACAGAAATGAAAGAAACTGTTCATCTGCATTGATGTTGTGCAGAAAGTGATGTTGTGAAGAAAAAAATTATTTTATTTTAATCCCACCTTTATTATTTTTACAAATAACTTAAGATGGAGAACATAACCAACACACCTTCTTCCTTCTATTTGCCCCACAATAACAATCCTGTGAGGTGAATTGGGCTGAGAAGAGGGGCGGGCCAAATAACACCCATCTGGCTTTCATGGCTCAGGCAGGACTTGAACTCACAATCTCCTGCTTTCTAACCTCGTGCCTTAACCACTAGGCCAAACTGGCTCTATAGGAAAAAAATCAACTTAATCTGAATTGGTTACCCTGTTACAGAATTCAAAATTCTCTGCTTACCTTGATTGTTTCAACAAGGAGCTTTGATGACATTTATAATGCAGTAAAATCCCAGAGGATGCCTGGCCTTGTTACTGCATTAAATATTACCATCGCCCTCACCTGAGACAAAATAGTTTGCAATTCTTTCACTAGAACTTTTGAATTCTTTGTGCAGTCAAAATCCTAGTTGTGGAACTACTCCCCACCCCCTTTTCTACTGTCGTTTGCTGTGTGATTTAATTGATTTTATGGCATTTTTTTCTAATTTCCATCTGAAGGTGTTTAATTTTGTCATAAATCACAAGAGAAATCATCCCCAGATGAACAAAGTACTATAAAGAATTAATTAGCTTGAAGGGTTTCTACAACTCTCTGTCAATCTTGAGCAAAGTTGAGATGAGAAAGAGAAACTGATACAGATACAGGTAATCCTCGACTTGCGACCACAACTGAGCCCAAAATCTTGTTGTCGACATTTGTTAAGTGAGTTTTGCTCCATTTCTGACCTTTCTTACCACAGTTCTTAAGTGAATCACTGCAGTTGATAGATTCCCGAATCGACTACTGTAATGCTCTTTACATGGGACTGCCCTTGCGGACCACCCAGAGGCTTCAGCTGGTGCAGAATGCGGCCGTGTGGGTTGTGATGGGAGTATCCCAATATTCCCATGTTACACCCCTCCTGCGACCTGCATTGGCTGCCGGTTGCCCTCCAAGTAAGATTCAAGGTGTTAGTGATAACATACAAAGTCCTACATGGCTTGGGTCCAGGGTACTTGCGGAAGCGTCTCCTGCCAGCGTCGACTTCCAATCGCCCTGTGCGCTGCCACAGGCAGGGCCTCCT
This sequence comes from Naja naja, assembly GCA_009733165.1. Classification (NCBI taxonomy): domain Eukaryota; kingdom Metazoa; phylum Chordata; class Lepidosauria; order Squamata; family Elapidae; genus Naja; species Naja naja. The sequence continues at coordinate 45,677,553 of CM019149.1, forward strand.
TGGGGTGCCGTCAGCCAGACAACGTCGGCTGGCGGTGCCCAGGGTAGGAGCCTTCTCTGTGGGAGCACCCACCCTGTGGAATCAACTCCCCTTGGAGCTCCGGTTGGACCCTGACCTCCATTCCTTTCACTGTGACCTAAAGACCTGGTTGTTTCAACAATCCAGCCTGGACTGAAGGGTAAGGGGTGAAGTTTTATTGATAGTTTAAATTTGATTGGGTTTTTAGTTTTATTGGGCTTAGCTACTTTGGTTTTAATGTATTTTAATTAATTGTATTTCTATTTTTTACTGTAAGCCGCCCTGAGTCCCTAGGGAGAGCGGGCAGCATATAAGTCCAATAAATAAATAAATAAATAAATAAATAAATAAATAAATAAAGTAAGTAAATAAAGTAAGTAAATAAAGTAAGTAAATAAAGTAAGTAAATAAAGTAAGTAAGTAAGTAAGTAGGTGACTGGTTGTTAAGTGAATCTGGCATTCCCATTGATTTTGCTTGTCAAAAGGTTGCAGAAACTGATCATATGACCTTGGGACACAGCAACAGTTGTAAGTATGAACCAGTTACCAAGCATCTGAATTTTGATCAAAGATCATAACTGTGATCAAAGGTCATAACTGTGAAAAATGGTCCTAAGTCACTTTTTCTGTGCCCTTGTAACTTTGAACTGTCACTAAATGAGCTGTTATAAGTCAAGGACTACCTGTACAAACTGAAGCCAAGTATAGGAGATGAAAACAGACTTTATTCTGTAGAAGCTATGAAGTTTCTGAGCAGATGAGGGCAGAACCTAGGATAGATGAACCAAAGGCATTGATGTATGGTTTTTGAATTATGCCAATGGTTAGACTATAAGATCTTTATGAGGACATACCACTTACATCTAGGGCGCTCCTCCCTTTGTTGATGGGACATGTACCAACATATCTGACTTTTCGGGCAGCTGAATTGTGGGCTCTGAGGAATTCTCCCTCTCTTGGGTTTGGCCACTGGTTTATCATCAGCCTATCTAGAGGACAGATTCTGGAAACTGGAGAGATGGCATGGCCTTGGAAGGGTAGGGGCCGGGGCTCGGGAGGGATAAGGAAAAAGGACCCAGGGCTTCTTTGTTCAAATTTTTATTTGGGTTTCTTAGGGGTTAGGGAAGGGTGGGAGGGTGGGGGTCTTATGACAGGAGTTCAGTGCAGCCTGAAACAGGGCCGTGGTTGGGGGTGCATGAGGGGGCCTGTGGGACTCGGAATAGTGGGGCCATGATCCCCAGGGTGGTTGGAATGGGTAGGAGCGATGGGCCATATCATGTTAGGGAGCGCGCCCGCTATGTCCAAGCTGTTGCTCCCGACCCCTTAGCCTCTTCTCATCCCTGGGGTTTTGGGATCCAGGACCCCTGGGCTCAGACTGGTGTACTTTAATGCCAGGTCCGTGGTTAATAAGGCACCACTCCTCCGTGATGTGATTGAGGAGGAGGTGGACCTGGCTTGTATCACCGAGACCTGGTTGGGGCCGAGGGTGGAGTCCCTCTGGTTGACATCTGCCCCCAGGTTTTGGGTGTTGCACCAGTCCACCCCAGGGAAGGGGGGTGGGTGGCTATTGTCATTCGGGAGACCCTGTTTCCAAGGGAGGTCCCTGCCCCGAGATAGGCGGTGTGAATCCCTCCTCCTGAGGTGTGGGCCTGCAGGTCGGATGGGCATGCTGCTTACATACCTGTCCCCAGCTATGTCTCAGCTGCCCTGCCTGGGCTTCTTGATGCCATCTGGGGGTGGCGGTGGAGTTTCCAGAGCTTATAGTTCTGGGTGACTTCAACCTGCCTTCCTTGGGACTGGCGGGTTTGGCCCAGGAGTTCATGGCCTCCATGGAGGCCATGGGCCTGACCCAGATAATTGATGGCCCGACTCATGAGGGGGTAACATGCTCGACCTGGTTTTTGTCTCGAGCAGTGGCGGAGTGGTCTGGGGGTGGTGACATAGTTACCCACCCCGTTTCATGGTCAGACCACTATCTCCTGCGGCTGGTCTTCCATCAAGCTGCCCCACACCGCTGGGATGAGGAGCCACTTAGATGGTTCCGCCCCAGAGCCTGATGGACCCTGAGAGGTTCCAGGCAGAGCTGGGGTTTTTCCTGCATCCCTTACCCACAGCCCTGCCGAGGTCCTTGTGGCTACCTGGCAACAGTCGGCTGGGGCTCTCACAGGGTTGTCCCCATGCGTCCCCTTACTCAGATCCCGGTCAGCCCCTGGTATACCGAGGGCTCCGGGAGATGAAGCGTCGCAGGAGGGGACTAGAGAGCAGGTGGAGGGCGACCTGCTCTGGATCTGACCGAGCCCAGCTAAGAGCCCATATTAGGACTTACCTGGTGGCAGTGAGGGCTGCGAGAAGATCTTATTTCTCCCGCCTCATAGCATCCGCAGATAACCCCTGCCTGCCCTGTTTGGGGTCGCGCTCCCTCCTCCTCCAGCTGGGGGGGTGGCGACCCTTTGGGGGCAGAGCTGAGGAATTTGGCCAGTATCTGCAGGATAAAATCGCTCAGATCCGGGAAGGGTTGCTCGGACTTGCAGTGGCCTGAGGATGGGGATGCGAGTGGTTTGGCCAATGTTATCTGGACTGAGTTCGATCCTGTTTCTGAGGATGAAGTGGACAGGATTATGCGGCTGAGCTCCACCACATGTTTATTGGACCCGTGCCCTTCCTGGTTGGTTTATGCCTCCAGGAGGTCACTGCGCTGGCTCCGGCAGTGGTCAACGCTTCGTTAAGGGAGGGCTGTTCCCTGCCGCTTTGAAAGAGGCGGTGGTGAGGCCCCTTCTGAAGCCTGCCCTTGACCCAGCCGTGAACAACTTTCGTCCGGTCTCCAACCTTCGCTTTTAGCGAAGGTTGTTGAGATGTGGTGGCCCAGCAATTGCCACTTTTCCTGGAGGAAGCGGACTACCTGGATCCATACCAATCGGGCTTCCGGCCCGGGTACAGCACGGAGACAGCATTGGTGGCTGATTGATGATCTCTAGGGCTCGGGACAGGGTTTTTCCTCTGTCCTGGTCCTGTTAGATCTCTCAGCGGCTTTGATACCATCGACCATGGTATCCTGTTGCAGCGCCTCGGGGTTGGGAGGGAGGCACTGTTTTACAGTGGTTCTCCTCCTTCCTCTCGGGACGTTCGCAAACAGTGTTGGCAGGGGGGCAGAGGTCGACTCCAAGGTATCTCACTTGTGGGTGCCCCAGGGCTCGGTCCTCTGCCCTCCTGTTCAACATTTATATGAAGCCGCTGGGTGAGATCATCCGTGGCTTTGGTGAGTTATCATCAGTATGCTGATGATACGCAGTTATACATCTCCACCCCAGGCCACATCAGTGATGCTCTCTCCGTGATGTCCCGTTGTCTGGAAGCTGCGGATCTGGATGGACAGGAACATGCTTCGACTCAATCCAGCCAAGACAGAGTGGCTGTGCATACCGACATCTCGTCCAGTTTGGATGTTCCATCTTTGGTCATGGGGAGGAGGTGTTGCCCCCGTGGACAGGGCACGGAACCTGGGGGTCCTCCTGGACTCACGGCTCAAATTGGAGGAGCAGGTGGGGGCCGTGGCCAGGGGGGCCTTTGCCCAGATCCGGCTGGTTCGCCAGTTACGCCCATTCCTGGACCGAGATGCCCTGCGACAGTCACTCAGGCTTGTTATTTCCCTGACTCGACTACTGTAACGCTCTCTACCTAGGACTGCCCTTTGCATACCACTGGAGGCTTCAGCTGGTGCAGAATGCGCGCGGGTAGTGATGGGAGCTTCCCGATACTCCCATGTTACACCCCTCCACCTGCATTGGCTTCCGGTTGCCCTCCGGGTGAGATTCAAGGTTCTGGTATTAACATTCAAAGTCCAGCATGGCATGGGTCCAGGTTATTTATGAGAACGCTCCTCCCAACATCAATACTAACCGCCCTGTAATGGCTCACAGACGGGTCTCCTCGGGTGCCATCTGCACTCAATGTCGCTGGCGGCGACCCGGGAGGGCCTACTCTGTAGGCTCCCACTCTGTGGAATCTTCTTCCGCTGGAGTTCCCTGGCCCTCGATCTTCGCACCTTCCGCCACGATTTGAAGACTTGGCTCTTTTACAATCTGGGCTGTGCTGATTCTCTGGGGTTGGTCCTATTTTAACTATGGGTTTTAATTTTTAATTCGGCTTAACTTGTTTAATATACTTTTAATTAATGTATTTATTGTTGTATTTTTAGCTGTGAGCCACCAGTCCTTTTGGAGAGGGGGCATATAAGTCGAATAAATAAATAAATAAATAAAATATAAATAAATTTGCAAGCATTCTTGGGACTCATTAACTTCTATCATATGTTTCTACCTCAGAAAGCAACCACTGCAGAACCCCTACATAGGTTGTGGACAAAAAATCTGCTTGGGTCTGGGGGAGGAAGGAACAAGCTGCATTTAACAATAATATCAAGAGACTAATCACGCCTGATGCTGCAAGCTGATACAGTTCTCTTGAGAACTTTCCTGTTGTTCTGACTTGTGATGCCTCCCCTTGAGTAAAGGGGTTTGAGCCAGGGCTTCCCAGCTGAGGGAAGCTCTATTGCATTTACTCTCAAGACCTTGACTAAAGCAGAGAGAAATTACAGCCAACTGACAAGGAAACCTTGGCAATTGTTGCAGCTGTCAAGAAATTCCATGAGTATTTATATAGGAGAACATTTACTATTGTCACAGATCACAAACCTCTGTTAGGCATTGTGGCAGGGGACAAACCAACGCCCACCATCCTGTCACCAAGAATGCTGAGGTGGACTGAATTTCTTGCTGCTTATTCATGCAAACTGATCCACAGACCTGGTAAAGACATTGGGCATGCAGATGCTTTGAGTCGCTGCCCACTTCCTTCACACATTGAGGACCCTGTTCCTGAGAGATTACACCTTTTTTTCTAGAAACTGTTGCCAAACTTCCAGTCCATGCTGCTCAAATTGCCAGAGAGACTGCCAAAGACACTTTATTGGCTCCTGTCATAGGCTGGATTAAGAAAGGTTGGCCACTTCAAGATCTACCTCAATTTGCCCAACCTTTAAATCCAGGCAAACTGAATTATCTGTATTAAGAGGATGTATTTTGTGGGGTAACAGGGTGGTTATTCCTGCAAAACTACAAGAGGTTTTGGAAATGTTACATGAGGGTCATCCTGGTATTGTAAGATGAGAAGGGATTGGCCAGGAGTTATGGGTGGCCAGGTATTGACAAAATGGTTGAAAACTGGGTTGCATCTTGTCCAACTGTCAGGTAGTCAGGCATGCCCCACCTCGCCCCCACAGGAATGGAAAGTCCTAGGGGCCCATGGTCCAGGATTCACATTGATTTTGCTGGCCCTACCAGAGGGCACACTTTCCTTATTATAGTTGATGCATATTCCAAATGGCTGGAGGTTATCCCTATGGCATCCACCACAACTGAAGCTGTCATCAAACAGCTTAAAAGCTTTTGTAACTCACGGGTTACCTGATGCTTCTGACAATGGCCCTCAATTACATCAACCTTTTTGAATCATATCTAGCACAACAGGGTATCAGACATGCCCTGACAGCCCCTGGGCATCCTTCGCTAACGGCCGGGTTGAACATATGGTACGATGCAATTACCAAGGAAAAACTCCAGCATTTGGGTCCAGGGATATCACTGAGAGAGTTGAAAACTTCTCAGTGTTCACTCAACCCTCAATTAATTTAACCCCAGCTGAATTGTTGATGGGTAGGAAACTCAGGTCTCCCTTGACCGCCTCCATCCCACTTACACCCAACGCACCACTAGATTCCACTAGTAAAATTCGCACTTTCACTGTGGGTGATTCTGTTTATGCTAAGAACCTCATGGTGAACCATTATGGATTCCTGCTGAGATAACCCAAATCACAGGCCCCAGGTCTTACAGGGTACAAACAGAGGATGGTGTTCTCTGGAGCAGGCACATTGATCAGTTAAGATCCA
>CM019149.1:45684517-45945506 GCA_009733165.1 Naja naja
GTAAATAACTGCCAAAATGCACATCAACAAAGGAATTAGCCTTGTTACCCTAAGTTTATTATTAAGTATAATAAAAGTAGTAATTAGTTATGACAATATATTCATTCTAGTTGCTGGGTATTTAATTAATGGCAAACTACTATCTGTGCATAAAAACAAGCCATTCTGGGTAGCATTATAATGAATTCATATCTTTAAATACCATTAAATCAAAAATTAGGACATTTACTTACTGAATATGAATATCATACATATTTATGACTTTTTGTGAAGAGTAAGAAAGAAAATCAGGTTAAAAAACAGACATAAAAAGACAAATGAAAAGGTCAAAGCTTCAAGGAAAAATAGATTAAAATGCCAGGTTCAGAAAGCATAAGATGTGGAAACAAAATTCTGTAATTTTATAATACTTCCCAGCACAAAAGAAAATACTTCATCTTCACCAATAATGCTTTGTAAGGTGGTGGGCAACCTGTAACCTCAGGGGCAAAGGCAGCATTCAAAATCCATATTTTGCATCCTGGCGTCCTCTGCATCAATTTAAAAATTGGTGGTGGACTTTCCTGCCATTTTGAGGCAGCCAATACATTATCCTGGTCATTGTCCATCATTCTGCTTGGAATATATGAAAGATATTGCACAGATCAGGGACATTTCCTGGACACAAGAGGTGCCCCTGGGTCAAGAAAAAGCACACAGGGAAATGTGTAGGAGGAGGTTGCTTGGGGCAGAAAAGGTATGCTGAGGATTCATTTCCTTCACTCCTGCCTTCCATCATCCCTATTCCTGCCTTCCTCCCTTCCCTTCCATTTTTAGCAGGCAGGTAAGTAGTTGCTGCTTGGCAGAGGGACCAAGGGATTCGAGACTGGCTAGAAACTGTCACAGAACACTGACTGAAGATCATGTGATTGCAACAGTGGTGCTGCAGCAGCCAGTAGCCTGAAGCAGCCACAACTTTACCAAATTTCATCTCCTTAGGAGTCATGAGTCTGAATTTGGAACACATTCTGAAAGTAAGCCCATTTGAGGTACCTTGATTCAAAAAAATGGTTGCCCTATGATGCACCATTTTGCCTAATTAAAGATTATGACAAGTAGGGTTTTAGTAGTATATATATGTCAAAATATGTCCCTTTCAAGCTGTGGTAGCTCAGGGGAAAGGGGAAATCACAAGCAGTAAGAGCAGAATGTCTCCTGTATTCTTCTCTAGTCTGCTACTGATCCCTCCTTTCTTTAAAGATAGCTTCTTTCATAAAAGAGATTGTGGGAAGTGGTGGTGGTGGGGAACTCTTAATGGAAAACTACTCTTCAGGTACCCCATGCTTCTTTCAACTCAGTTTTAATGAACTATCAACCCCTCCAGACTCACAACCATCAAAGCTGCAGTGATCACCATGGAAACTAGTTTCAGAAAAATAATGAAAGAGGGAGGGAGGAGGAAGGAGAGAGAGAGGAATTAGATCAATGAAGACTTCCAAAGCTAATATATTGTCACCCACTGGGAATTAGTGTAAATGTCTTTGGGTGTAGGTGGTTAAGCATAGCAGAGTCACCCATACAGCTCTATATAGACAGAATGCATATTTAGTTAAGTTTTTGCATTTATTTTATGATAGCCCCGTTTGGATGAACAGAAATGAAAGAAACTGTTCATCTGCATTGATGTTGTGCAGAAAGTGATGTTGTGAAGAAAAATTATTTTATTTTAATCCCACCTTTATTATTTTACAAATAACTTAAGATGGAGAACATAACCAACACACCTTCTTCCTTCTATTTGCCCCACAATAACAATCCTCTGAGGTGAATTGGGCTGAGAAGAGGGCGGGCCAAATAACACCCATCTGGCTTTCATGGCTCCAGGCAGGACTTGAACTCACAATCTCCTTTAACCTCGGTGCCTTAACCACTAGGCCAAACTGGCTCTATAGGAAAAAATCAACTTAATCTGATTGGTTACCCTGTTACAGAATTCAAAATTCTGCTTACCTTGATTGTTTCAACAAGAGCTTTGATGACATTTATAATGCAGTAAAATCCCAGAGGATGCCTGGCCTTGTTACTGCATTAAATATTACCATCGCCCTCACCTGAGACAAAATAGTTGAATAGTTTTGAATTCTTTGTAGCAGTCAAAATCCTAGTTATGGAACTACTCCCCACCCCTTTTCTACTGTCGTTTGCTGTGTGATTTAATTGATTTTATGGCATTTTTTCTAATTTCCATCTGAAGGTGTTTAATTTTGTCATAAATCACAAGAGAAATCATCCCCAGATGAACAAAGTACTATAAAGAATTAATTAGCTTGAAGGGTTTCTACAACTCTGTCAATCTTGAGCAAAGTTGAGATGAGAAAAGAAACTGATACAGATACAGGTAATCGACTTGCGACCTAACTGAGCCCAAAATCTTGTTGTCGACATTTGTTAAGTGAGTTTTGCTCCATTTCTGACCTTTCTTACCACAGTTCTTAAGTGAATCACTGTAGTTGATAGATTCCCGAATCGACTACTGTAATGCTCTTTACATGGGACTGCCCTTGCGGACCACCCAGAGCTTCAGCTGGTGCAGAAAATGCGTGTGGGTTGTGATGGGAGTATCCCAATATTCCCATGTTACACCCCTCCCATGGCACCTGCATTGGCTGCGGTTGCCCTCCAAAAAGATTGGGTGTTAGTGATAACATACAAAGTCCTACATGGCTTGGGTCCAGGGTACTTGCGAGGCGTCTCCTGCCAGCGTCGACTTCCAATGCGCCCCTGGCGCTGCCACAGGCAGGGCCTCGCTTGGGTGCCATCAGCCAGACAACGTCGGCTGGCGGTGCCAGGTAGGAGCCTTCTCTGTGGGAGCACCCACCCTGTGGAATCAACTCCCCTTGGAGCTCGGTTGGACCCTGACCTCCATTCCTTTCACGTGACCTAAAGACCTGTTTGTTTCAACAATCCAGGCTGGACTGAAGGGTAAGGGGTGGGGTTTTATTGATAGTTTAAATTTGATTAGGTTTTAGTTTTATTGGGCTTAGCTACTTTGGTTTTAATGTATTTTAATTAATTGTATTTCTATTTTTACTGTAAGCCGCCCTGAGTCCCTAGAGAGAGAGGGCGGCATATAAGTCCCATCAATCAATCAATCAATCAATCAATAAATATAAATAAATAAATAAAGTGACCTGGTTGTTAAGTGAATCTGGTATTCCCATTGATTTTGCTTGTCAAAAGGTTGCAGAAACTGATCATATGACCTTGGGACACAGCAACAGTTGTAAGTATGAACCAGTTACCAAGCATCTGAATTTTGATCAAAGGTCATAACTGTGATCAAAGGTCATAACTGTGAAAAACGGTCCTAAGTCACTTTTTCTGTGCCCTTGTAACTTTGAACTGTCACTAAATGAGCTGTTATAAGTCAAGACTACCTGTACAAACTGAAGCCAAGTATAGGAGATGAAAACAGACTTTTATTCTGTAGAAGTATGAAGTTTCTGAGCAGATGAGGGCAGAACCTAGGATAGATGAACCAAAGGCATTGATGTATGGTTTTTGAATTATGCCAATGGTTAGACTATAAGATCTTTATGAGGAAAATACACTTACATCTAAGGAGCCTCCTCCCTTTGTTGATGGGACATGTACCAACATATCTGAGACTTTTCGGGCAGCTGAATTGTGGGCTCTGAGGAATTCTCCCCTCTCTTGGGTTTGGCCCACTGGTTTATCATCAGCCTATCTCGAGGACAGATTCTGGAAACTGGAGAGATGGCATGGAGGAAAGGGTAGGGGCGGGGCTCGGGGAGGGATAAGGAAAAAGGACCCAGGGCTTCTTTGTTCAAATTTTTATTTGGTTTCTTACGGGGTTAGGGAAGGGTGGGAGGGGTGGGGGTCTTATGACAGGAGTTCAGTGCAGCCTGAAACAGGGCCGTGGTTGGGGGGTGCATGAGGGGGCCCTGTGGGACTCTGGCGGAATAGTGGGGGCCATGATCCCCAGGGTGGTTGGAATGGGTAGGAGCAAGATGAGGCGGGGGGCATATCATGTTAGGAAGGCGCCCCAGCTATGTCCAAGCTGTGGAGTGCCTCCGACCCCTTAGCCTCTTCTCATCCCCTGGGGGTTTTGGGATCCAGGACCCTGGGCTCAGACTGGTGTACTTTAATGCAGGTCCGTGGATAATAAGGTACCACTCCTCGTGATGTGATTGAGGAGGAGGCCGTGGACCTGGCTTGTATCACCAAGACCTGGTTGGGGCCAGAGGGTGGAGTCCCTCTGGTTGACATCTGTCCCCCAAGTTTTTTTCGGGTGTTGCACCAGTCACGACCCCAGGGAAGGGGGGGTGGCGTGTGGCTATTGAGGGAGACCCTGTTTCCAAGGGAGGTCCCTGCCCCAGAGATAGGCAGGTGTGAATCCCTCCTCCTGAGGTGTGGGCCTGCAGGTCGGATGGGCGTGCTGCTTACATACCTGTCCCCCAGCTATGTCTCACCTGCCCTGCCTGGGCTTCTTGATGCCATCTCGGGGGTGGCGGTGGAGTTTCCAGAGCTTATAGTTCTGGGTGACTTCAACCTGCCTCCTTGGGACTGGCGTGGGTTTGGCCCAGGAGTTCATGGCCTCCATGGAGGCCATGGGCCTGACCAGATAATTGATGGCCCGACTCTGAGGGGGGGTAACATGCTTGACCTGGCTTTTGTCTCAGAGCAGTGGGCGGAGTGGTCTGGGGGTGGTGACATAGTTACCAACCCGTTTCATGGTCAGACCACTATCTCCTGAGGCTGGTCTTCCATCAAGCTGCCCCACACGCTGGGATGAGGAGCCACTTAGATGGTTCCACCCCGGCGCCTGATGGACCCTGAGAGGTTCCAGGCAGAGCTGGGGTTTTTCCTGCATCCCTTACCCACAGCCCTGCCGAGGTCCTTGGGCTACCTGGCACAGCGGCTGTGGGGGCTCTAGACAGGATTGTCCCCATGCGTCCTTACACCTGGCGCAGATCCCAGTCAGCCCCTGGTACACCCGAGGGGCTCGGGAGATGAAGCATCGAGAGAGGGGACTAGAGAACAGGTGGAGGGCGACCCGTTCTGGATCTGACTGAGCCCAGCTAAGAGCCCATATTAGGACTTACCTGGTGGCGGTGAGGCGCGAGAAGATATTATTCTCCGTCCTCATAGCATCCGCATCCTGAATAATGCGATCACCGGCTGCCCTGTTTGGGGTCACTCGCTCCCTCCTCCAGCTGGGGGGGGTGGTGGAAGACCTTTGGGGGCAGAGCTGAGGATTTGGCCAGTATCTGCAGGCTAAAATCGCTCAGATCTGGGAAGGGTTGCGCTCGGACTTGCAGTGGCCTGAGGATGGGGATGTGAGTGGTTTGGCCAATGTTATCTGGACTGAGTTCGATCCTGTTTCTGAGGATGAAGTGGACAGGATTATGCGGCGGCTGAGCTCCACCACATGTTTATTGGACCCGTGCCCTTCCTGGTTGGTTTATGCCTCCCTCTCCTATGGTTTATGGTCACGTGCGGCTGGTTCCGGGCAGTGGTCAACACTTCGTTAAGGGAGGGGCTGTTCCCTGCCACTTTGAAAGAGGCGGTGGTGAGGCCCCTTCTGAAGAAGCCTGCCCTTGACCCAGCCATGTTGAACAACTTTCATCCGGTCTCCAACCTTCGCTTTTTAGCGAAGGTTGTTGAGAGTGTGGTGGCCCAGCAATTGCCACTTTTCCTGGAGGAAGCGGACTACCTGGATCCATACCAATCGGGCTTCCGGCCCGGGTACAGCACAGAGACAGCATTGGTCGTGCTGATTGATGATCTCTAGGGCTCGGGACGGGGTTTTCCTCTGTCCTGGTCCTGTTAGATCTCTCAGTGGCTTTCAATACCATCGACCATGGTATCCTGTTGCAGCGCTGGGGGGTTGGGAGTGGGAGGCACTGTTTTACAGTGGTTCTCCTCCTTCCTCTCGGGCGTTCAAAACAGTGTTGGCAGGGGGCAGAGGTCGACTCCAAGGTATCTCACTTGTGGGGTGCCCCAGGGCTTGGTCCTCTCACCCTCCTGTTCAACATTTATATGAAGCCGCTGGGTGAGATCATCCGTGGCTTTGGGGTGAGTTATCATCAGTATGCTGATGATACGCAGTTATACATCTCCACCCCAGGCCACATCAGTGATGCTCTCTCCGTGATGTCCCGTTGTCTGGAGGCGGTGCGGATCTGGATGGACAGGAACATGCTTCAACTCAATCCAGCCAAGACAGAGTGGCTGTGCATACCAACATCTCGGTCCAGTTTGGATGTTCCATCTTTGGTCATGGGGAGGAGGTGTTGCCCCGTGGACAGGGCACGGAACCTGGGGGTCCTCCTGGACTCACGGCTCAAATTGGAGGAGCAGGTGGGGGCGTGGCCAGAGGGGCCTTTGCCCAGATCCGGCTGGTTAGCCAGTTACGCCATTCCTGGACCAAGATGCCTTGCGCACAGTCACTCAGGCACTCGTTATTTCCGACTTCGACTACTGTAACTCTCTACCTAGGACTGCCCTTGCGTACCACTGGAGGCTTCAGCTGGTGCAGAATGCGGCCACGCAGGTAGTGATGGGAGCTTCCGATACTCCCATGTTACACCCTCCTGCGCAACCTGCATTGGCTTCCGGTTGCCCTCGGGTGAGATTCAAGGTTCTGGTATTAACATTCAAAGTCCAGCATGGCATGGGTCCAGGTTATTTACGAGAAGGCTCCTCCCAACATCAAATACTAACCGCCCTGTATGGCCACAGACGGGTCTCCTCGGGTGCTGTCTCAATGTAAGCTTGGCGGCGACCGGGAGGGCCTACTCTGTGGCGGCTCCCACTCTGTGGAATCTTCTTCGCTGGAGCTCCGCCTGGCCCCGATCTTCGCACCTTCCCACGATTTGAAGACTTGGCTCTTTTTACAATCTGGGCTGTGCTGATTCTCTGGGGTTGGTCCTATTTTAACTATGGGTTTTAATTTTCAATTCGGCTTAACTTGTTTAATATACTTTTAATTAATTTATTTATTGTTGTATTTTTAGCTGTGAGCCGCCCCGAGTCCTTTTTGGAGAGGGGGCAGCATATAAGTCGGATTAATAAATAAATAAATAAAATATATTGTGTTAATCCACGAAGAGCTAACGAACTACAATGACTGGATTCCCCCATTTCTGTAGGCCATAAACAATGGTTTACACTTTATAGTGACTGACTGGATTCATGTAGCACACTAAGCCACAACCAAAAATACTGAATCCAGTCAATGCTCAGTTTTAAACTTAAACAAAAATTGCAAGTATCATCTAAAATGCAGAGGAGATGTAAAAACAAGTAACATCAATAAATCTTTATCTGCTGTGAAACTTATTTATTTATTACTAAATAAAATTATTTGCTGCCCATCTCATTTTGAAGTGACTCTGGATTATTATTTATTTACTTATTTACTTGAAGTGGAAAGCAACCTATCTCTAATGGGTAATAAAAGGAGATGCAATAAAGTTTGATTTTAAAAAAATGAAGGAAGAACAAAATAGTAATAATAATATACGAGTGCATGTGCATACAGATGAAAGAAAAGAAACAAACGACACATTTTTGTTAAGTGTTTCAGAAAGTTTATTTTTAATGCATTAATTAATTTGCTGCAGATTAATTTAGATGGCTTAACTCCGATTTGTGCTCAGTTGCAAAAAAGTCTCAATATCACATTAATTTTAAAACTTAAAAATCAGACTGTTGAAATTTCATTAAAATAAGATAGGCATTTTTCTGTTTTGATCTGTTTTGATCTGTGTTTTTCACACAGCTTCTTGTGTGGTTCACATTTCTATTCTATTTCATGTCAATTAGTTTTATATTTATACACCTGGTTTTAGAGAGATTCTGAAAAGCTGACTAGACATCCTTTAAATGTATATACGTCTGGCACAGAATCATTTGGAACTCACATGCAATTACATCAAGCATTTATACAGAAACTTGATACACATAAATACCTCCCTCATTTCAGCCTTTTTAAAAAAATAACAAACCAAAATTACCAGATTGAAACCTTTAAGTAACCAGATTCAAACAGCCATAAAATTATTAGAAACACTACAAACCATTGAGTGCAATCTCTGACTAGTTAATGTAAATATCCAGCCTTTAAGTTTTCCCAGTTCACTTAAGTTTAGCCCTAGAGAATGGTAGTTAGATCACTGCTGGAATACACAACACCGTCAGATTTGGTTTTAACAGTGGCTCCTCTCTCTTTGTGTGTGAAAAGATAAACACGAGACAATTTTGGTTTTGGGCAATCAATTTCTTCCAAGTAGGCTTCTCCCCACTCTCCCTTCTGTTCAATCCTAACTGATTCTCAGAGATAGCCAGCACAAATTCTTCCAGTTTTCTCACCAAGATTTTTCAAAAGTTTTTAGCCATTGCTTCCTTTCTATGGTTTTAGACAAGAGAGAGTGGCTGGACCAAGGCAGCTCAGCTGGTTTTGTGCCTCAGGTAGAACTAGAACTCAAAGTCCTGGTCCTAAACTGATGCCTTAATCACTATACATATTATCTATCTGTTCTAGAAGTCTGTAGAGATTGTCAATCATCTAAGTCATGGTTGTCCCAAAGATGCCTTTCCCCTCCCCTCCCCAAATAATTTTTATTGTTTTTCCACCAGTACAAATTGTATTTACATTTTCAACAGCATTTTGTATCAACATTCAATATTAGCTTATATTTTCTATCATCTATTCATATACACCACCAATAATTATTGTCCTTACTTATGTTGTTATTAATATCTATCTTTATCTATTTTACATATCTACATATCTGTATATCATTCCCTTAAGGATTCTTCTATATAATCTTCGCTTTTCATTCCTTATCTCTATTTTCTAACCATTTGCAGCATCTATGCCAAATTGAGTAATAATCGGATTCTTCTTTTTCCTTCATTTTTAATGTAAGCATATCCATTTCCGTGCAGTCTGTTTTTTTTTTTGTAAGACTAATTCTTCTGTTGGAACATTAGGCACTTTCCACATTTGTGCATAAGCTATTTTGGCTGCTGTTAGAATATGTAAGATTATGTATTTTATCTTTTTGAGGTATTGGTGTTTAATTATTCCCAATAAATAGAGTTCTGGTTTGAGTTCAATTTGATGTCCCATGATTCCTTGTATACAATCTTTGATTTTGGTTCAATAGATCCTGGCCTTGGGGCATAGTCACCACATATGGTAAAAGGTACCGTCAACTTGTTGGCATTTCCAACATTTTGGGCTGGTATTTGGATATATCTTGGTTAATCTTGCCGGGGCTAGGTGCCATCGATAGAACATTTTCTATAAATTTTCTTTATATGTTGAGGCTGTTGTTAATTTATAGTTTATATTCCATAATTTTTCCCATTCTTCTAAATCTATATTATATCTGAAATTCTGTACCTAAGCTATCATAGTATTCTTAACTGTTTCCTCTTCCATTTTAAAGACTAACAGGTATCTATATGTTTTGGATATAAATTTTTGTTCTGGTCCAATTAAAATTTTGTCTAATTGATTTTGCCCTTTATCGAATCCAAATTCTTCTGAGTCTGTTTTGTATCTGTTTTGAATTTGAAGATATGGCCACCAATTGATTGTAATTCCCTGTTCTTTAAGTTCTTGATTTGATTTTAGTTTCCCTTGGGTGTTTAATAATTCATTATAATTTATCGTTTTCCCTAAGTCCAATCTATTTGGGTGTATCATGGCCTCCATGGTTGACAACCAACGTGGTATTTTCATATAATGCTTGTTCTTAATTTTTCTCCATGTCTGTATTAGTGAATCTCTTATTAAGTGTCGGTTAAAATAGGTATGTGTTTTGCCTTTTTTTCTTCCACAAGTATGTGTGCCAACCTTCCTGGAGGTCATGACCTTCTATTGTTAGTATTCTTTTGTCTTTTAATTTAACCCAGTCCTTAACCCAATTTAATACCATTGCCTGATAATAAAGTTCCCATTCTGGTAGCCCAAAACCACCTCTGCTTTTACTATCCTGCATCAGTTTTAATTTAATGTGTGGTTTCTTGCCCAGCTGGACAAATTCGGTTGTTATTTTATTTAATTCAGTAAAAATGGTTTTCCTAATGTTATCAGGATCATCTGAAAGAGATACATCAATTTTGGTAGGGTATTCATTTTCAACACTGCAATTCTGCCTAATATTGATAATTGTAGTTTCCCCCATAATTCCAAATCTTTCCTAATTTGTTCGATTAATTTAGTATAATTGTCTTCTTTAACTGACGAACACCTAGTAGATAGCCATATTCCCAAATATTTTTTTTTCACTCCGTAGTCCCATTTTATTTTGTAATTCTATTTTCTGTTTTGCAGTGCAATTTTTAATTATCATTTTAGTTTTATTTTTATTTATTTTCAATCCTGCAACTTCTCCGAATTTTTCTATTTCTTGAATGAATACAAGGTCTGCAAAAGCTTGGACCTTGTATTCTTTGTTTCTGATTTTGATCCCTTTTATTCTTGATTTTCGTCTGATTGTGGCAAGTAACACTTCTAAGGATAAAATAAACAGCAGAGGTGATAGTGGGCACCCTTGTCTCACTCCTTTGCCTATTTTAAACTCGTCTGTACGATCTTCATTCAGTGCTTTTTTAGGAGGCAATTCTCCATTTTCCATTCCCCACTATCCTGTCAGAGCTGAAGAAGCTTCTTGGATGAGAAGTGAAATGTCTTCAAAAGAAAAAACAAGAAAGTCCAGTTGCTTCCTGAAAAAACACCTTTGGGACTCTCTGTTCTAGACTTAATACTACATAATAACTCCAGAATCGAAGGCAGACATTGCACTTGGCATACATCTGTTTGTCTGCTGTGTGACCCAGCACCCAATTTAAACCAGGTTAGATGCATATTTGGCCTGCTTCAGCTCTCCTGTAGGTTTTCACTTTTTTGATCATGACCTCAATGCTGCACTTTTTAAGGTCCAAGAACTTCAATTTCTCCTTAGAGTTGCAGTGATTATGGGGCTGAGCCTAGCATTTGCCACCTGAGGCTCAAGGGCTGTCCAGGACTCAGGCTGAAAGTCTTTGATGACAGGACTGCTAAACCACTGTGCCATCTCACACCCAAACCAACAAGCTTCCAAAATATTTTTCTTGCAAAGAAAAATGAGAATCTTTGGTCATTGTGAAAAGAATATGTCCAGACATTCTAGTCTGAAAGACGAAGAACATCAGGAAGATTTCTTTGACCATATGAAGTCAAGGTTCTGGAACAATGTGGTCCAAGATAGGTTCCCAGAAATACCACTGTAGGTTAGATTATTATCTCTGGATTCTTAGGCTTACTTTCAGCAGTAATGTGGTACCAATACTTAAAAACAATGATACCTGCATTTCATAAGCCTTTGTTTTCTTACCTGTTTCTCTATGCCTTAACTTTAGAAGCAGTAAATGTTTCATCCTACGAATAACTACTTTATGTAACTACTAACTACTCAACAAAGAGTGCAGTGAAGAGCAAAAAAGATGATTAGGGGGACTGGAGGCTAAAACATATTTATTTATTTATTTATTTATTTATTTTATTTTATTTTATTTTATTTTATTTTATTTATTAGGCTTATATGCCGCCCTATCTCCTGAGGGACTCAGGGCGGCTTACAATTAGAACAGTCCCAAATACAATTACATAAATGTTAAAGGACATTAAAAACCAAGGTCTCCTTTGTCAATTAGAATATTTTAAAAATATATTTAACACCCTCCCTCAGTCCCCATCAGTCCCCATCAGTCCGGGTAGGCTAGTTGGAATAGCCAAGTTTTTAGGTCACGGCGGAAGGAGCGGAGGTGAAGAAAGGTTGGAGGAATTGGATATGTCCAGTCTTGTGAAAAGATGGATTATGGGTGGCATGATAGCAGATATCTAAGGGGCTTCCACAAAGACGAGGGGGGTCAGCCTATTTTCCAAAACACCTGAAGGCAGGACAAGAAACAAAGGATGGAAACTAATCAAGGAGAGAACCAACCGAGATCAAAGAAGAAATTTCCTGGAAGTTAGAGCAATTAATTAGTGAAACAATTTGCCTCCAGAAGTTGTAGATGCTCCAGCACTGGAGACTTTTAAGAAGAGATTGGATAGCCATTTGTCCAAAATGGTATAGGGTTTCCTGCTTGAACGGAGGGTTGGACAAAAAGACCCCCAAGATCCCTTCCAACTATGTTGTTCTGTTATAAAGCCTTTTATTACATAGCTTCTCTTGTGAGTGAGACCAGCTAAACAAATATGGATAGATCCAACTATAATTTCACACAGCCTTCTACAATTTGGCACCTCCAGAAACTCTCAAGAATTCTAAGCCACCATAGTCTTTGGTCACTCTGTCAACAGGTGTGGAGGGTGTCAGGTTATAGAAGGCCAATGCAGCATGATTAGTGCACCAGGAATTTGCCTTATTGGTTTCTTAATGAAGTGAAGTGATTAACAATGGTTTTCTATAGAATTCTGGCTTACTGTGTCATCTGGACATGTTCTCCAAATATAGCTGAAATAGATGGAGAGCTTAATTTGCACCTCACATACATGTACTCCACATATACTCCACATTAGTATATGAAGTGAAAAAAGAAAATCCAATCATATTATCAAAGAAGTACCCATTCTTGTAACTAAAGTGTTCATACTAATCCTTCCATAAAAATAATGTTGAAATAAACATACTAATGGTTAAAGCTGCTAAGACCTAACATGCTCTACTCTTGTTCTGATTGATGTCTCTGAACACAGCACAAGCCAAGATAAACAACTCACAAGGCTAAAGACTTCTCTGACGCTAAATAAAATATTTGAAGACTTTGCTTTACAAGGCCAGTAAAAATCGTAGCTGTATTACACAAAAAGATGTGTCACAATATCTATACAGAATTTAATACATCATTTGGAATGTGTTAGTTAGTAAATTCCTATTTGTATCTTTGATATTAACAGTTCTCTTTTCCTTCCTTTTACTTACAAGTGAGCGTTGAATATCACAAATTGGTGGATTCTTTAGAAACATGCCTCACCAATTATAAATCCCATATTTAACAGTAAGAAGAAATTCCTTTTGTCAATTATAAAGAACACATTAATAAAACCAGAAAAAGTAATATTCGTGAGCCTTTAAATTCCTTTTTCAGATTAGATTTTAAAAATATTATTATAGCATCATTCTGTATTTGCTTTGCCTATCTTTTCTGGGCCAAAACAAAATATGAAATATAGACAATAAGCAACTGACATTTATTAGGAACATTAAATTTCAGATTCTCTGACCCACAGTTCTGGACTGGAGAAGCTGAAATGTAATATTAGTAATATTATTTCCTTTGCATTAATACTTCCAGATTTCCCAAAGTCTTGATAATTAAAAGAGACATGCAAATAATAAACCTGATGAGTGACTTGGATAACTTTCCTGTACTGGATTTCCAAAAGGGTCCCATTAAACTTTTGAAGCACTTTGTCAGAAGGGACAAATTAAAAAGGGAAAGAAATTGTTCTAGAATATTATTTAAAGGGCCAAGATTGTTAAAGGTAAAGGGAATTTTGAAAGTTTGAAGTTTGAAAAGTAGAATAAAACTGTGCCCCCACATTTAACCTCTGAAGCCAGTCTAAAAAGATATACCATGATTATAGAAAGCCATTGAGAAGTTAAAAAGAACAAGAATTCTATTCTGCAAATTGTTTTGTACCAGTGAATTACAATATCACAGAATGTCAAACTTTAAACAACTTCCCACAACCTTAATTAATATATTTTAAAGTCTTTCACTTGTTATATCTTAGTTATATTCATATAAAAAGGAACATATTAGAATAGAATCTAAATACCTAGGAAATTAGTTAACCTTTAAAACTTGGTATCTAGATATTCAGATACCTTGGAATTTTTTAGTCTTTGGATCTCCATTAATAGAATGTGTTCTCCAAATGAACACATTGGTGGTACTATTGCCACCTGGTGTCTGAAAATGGTACATATTTGGGCCATTTTGAAAGAAAAGGCAAAATTAAATAATCATTCTGAAACTTTAAAAGCTTCATTTCCACTGGTGTATTGGTTGACTATACTGAAATACATGGCTACTTTCTGCAGCCCATTTAGAGAAATTCACAGACATTTGAATCTTTAATCATATTGGCTGTGGAATTCTGGGAGTTGAAGTTCACGAGTCTTAAAGTTGCCAAGTTTGGAGTCCTTGATATAAGTAAGTAATAAGTTTCAATCTATATTATATGCATAAAGAGAGAGGCTGGTATGTAAATTTGTAATATTTACATATTACTGCTTATACCAGGGGTCCCCAAACTTGGCAACTTTAAGACTTGTGGAGCATAGCTGGCTGGAGAATTCTGTGAGTTGAAGTCCACAAGTTTTAAAGTTGCCAAGTTTGGAGACCTCTAGCTTATACAATGCCTCTGCCTGAGCCTTATAGGGCCAAGTATATCCCTCCAAAGATGAGTAAGCTGTGCTCTTCTATGATTCAGATCTCATGGTCGTTAAAACTACTGCCTTTAATTTGATGATAGACAATACACTTAATGGCACTAATAAAAGATTCAGATGTCTGTCCGGTGAATTTCTCTAAATTGACTGTAGAAAGAAGCCATGAATTTCCTTCTTTTCCCAGGATGTAGGTAATAATGTGTAATTAATCAAGAACTATAATAGATTGAAAACATGCTAGGTATCATGATGAACCATTGTGTATCGGACCTTTCCTTATAAATACAAGTAATTAGATCTAACTATATTCACAGTGAAATCTCTTCAAATAACTTTAGTGGTCACTCTATAATTTTATTCAAGCAGCAGCTGAAACAAAACAACCTTTTTAATTCACCTTTCCATTTCTTTTCCCATTTTTAAATTTATCCTCCCAAGTCTGTAATTCTGTAAAAGGTTGCCCAAACATAAAACATTTTTTTAATTTAAGCATTAAATATTTTACATATACAGACACATATGCTTGTGTAAATTAATATTCTACATACAGCCTTTACTTCCAAAATGGCTGAAGTTTGTCCATTATATGTTATATTTATGCAAAAATATTTATTAATATGCACAGAGTTCTGTGCTGCCAGATATTTTCTGACCATCTGCTTAGATGTCAGCTTGCTAAACATGCCAATATACTGGCTACCAATGGAAGAAGCATTGACTAATTCAATATCTGTGAAAGAATAGTGGCAAATGTCTCACAGAAAACAGAATCCACAGCATAAGGCTATTAGCAATTCTTCTGAACAAGGAAAAGCTTTGAAAACATGCCAGAAAGTTAATAGTGGCAGTCATATTTCTGTAGCCTAAGCTCTCATTCCGAAGTGAATTTCTTATCTTACAATTTTACATACCATTTTGATACATGAAAAAATATGCGCAGGAATAAATTTTAGTTAGTTGTTCCTGTCAGAGGAGAATTAGAATCTGGAATAATGAAAGTAGCACCATTTTTATTTTATCTGGTTATAGTCATCTACAAGGTACAGCTCATCTGTATAAAATTCAGTGTCTTATACATTGGACTAAGCCTTAGTTCAATCATTCCTGGGTCCCACCAGGAGACATTATTTATCTCCTGGATAAATGTCAACTTTTGTCAAAATGTGTGGGACAAGCAGAAATTAATGAAGGTAGGGAGTCCCTCAAACAACCAGGGTTTATGCCAGGGGTCCTCAAACTGGCAGCTTTAAGACTTGTGGACTTCAACTCAAGTTAAAGTCCACAAGTCTTAAAGCTGCCAAGTTTAGAGATCTCTGGTCTATGCCATGAAGGACATAGTAGGTGATAAGGCACCCCTAGCTTCCCACACCCACAGGTCTTGGGTCTGCTTTCCCTGCTTTCATCCCACTGGGTCCCACACTCTACTTCCCATGCCCCATCACAACTCATCCACTTACCTTTTTCATAAATCTTCATTGGGAAGCAACTACTCTGCCACATAGCAATAGCACTTAATTTATATATTGCTTTATAGTGCTTATTGTATTGTATATAGTGCTTATATGATTGCTTATTATACCCTATGTTGGACCTTATGATTCTTGACTCTTGATGAACGTATCTTTTCTTTTATGTACACTGAGAGCATATACACCAAGACAAATTCCTTGTGTATCCAATCACACTTGGCCAATAAAGAATATTCTATTCTATTCTATTCTATTCTATTCTATTCTATTCTATTCTATTCTTTACAGCCCCCTCTAAGCGGTTTACAGAGTCAGCACATTGCCCCCAACACTTTGGGTCCTCATTTTACCCATCTTGGAAGGATGGAAGGCTGAGTCATCCTTGAGCCTGGTGGGATTCGAACTGCCAAATTGCAGGCAGTCAGCAGTCAGCAGAAGTAGCCTGCAGCACTGCACTCTAACCATTGCACCACCACGGCTCATAGCCTTCCTACACACAGGCTGAATTGTGAATTATAGCCACTTTTAAATGGCACCCACTTCCGGGGCAGCATCATGTGGCCTCTGTATTGTACAGGGAGACCAAGGGCCAAATCGGCCAGTTCTTCTTCCCAAATGCTATCTCCAAGTAATGCTATCTCCAAATTTTACCACCTCCCAAAACCCAAGCCTTGTGATCTAGCATGTGAACTCTGCTGAATGTTAGGTCCACTGTTTCCAGGAACACCTGAGCTGCTTCTGACTCCATACCCAGAAATACTCAGGTTCTTCATTGTGGGAAACTCCACTGCTGACCCAGCCAAGATCATCCTCCTACCCCGCCAGTATTTATTTCAGATTTTATTACACATGGCAAGTCTTCTCTCACATCCATGGAGGAGGATGGGCTTATCACAGACCAACCTGACATTCAGTAGAAGCAGCCAAAACGGAGATCCATGACCTCATCCTGGGTTGGAACACACTACCAAGTGTGTTGGTATAGATTTAAGCTCCCCATGGACAGTTTGTTTTCTGCCCACTACTATAGAGATATCACTGCTTGCCCTACTCCTGCCCCCAATATTGGATGTCCCCCTTCTCTACCCTTTCCCAAACCACAAAGTGCCATCCAGCCTAACTAATACAATAATCACCAGAGAATCCAGCCAGTTGACCAAGCTTCTACAATTTGCTTCTGACCTGGCATTCAGTGGTCCTAGGAACAACCCCATAAAATATGCTACAAAATATGTCATATACATTATAGAAGTATATGATACTGGCATTATTTGTAGAATACAATTATCTCAGTCATAAATATCTCTGCTACTTTATCTGATCAGCAATATCTGAACTAAGAGAAGAATTAGTCCATTTCCTTAGTACTAAAAGCTTCCTAGAATCTGTACTTCTTGTCCCTGAAAGCAATTAAAATTGGGATATGTGCCAACAACAACAGGAATCCTTCCTGGTTGTTCAAACATTTAAGGTGTTGGGGTGGGGGTGGGGAATAACCAGAATCCTTTTTTTTTTAAATTACATTTATATGCCGCCCTTCTCCGAAGACTCAGGGCGGCTTACAATTTTTGGAGCACAACCCAATGCGCTCAGCAGTAGCCTTCATTCCATTGTATATGCCTGCTTATTACTAAGCGGCATTTTTACAAGGTCAGCTAATTGCCCCCAACAACCTTGGGTCCTCAATTTACCTACCCCGAGAGGATGGAAGGCTGAGTCAACCTTGAGCCTGGTGGGATTCGAGCCTACAGTAATTGTAGACAGCTGGATCTTAAGAGCAGGCATTTAACAGCCTGAGCCACCAAAGCTTTTATTCTAGAAAGGAAGAAAAGTGATGAGCTACACTAATTTCTTAGGAAAAAGTTGTAATGTAACTTTCTATGTTTATTAGCCTGCTGGTTACTCCCAGGAGATGGAAATTTTTGTTTGCTTATGCACTTTTTGTCTCTTCATTACAGATTATTATTTTTTAACCATGTGTTTAGCTGTATCTAAGGCAGACACGGGCATTAAAAAAAAGAGAAGATTATTCTCTTAAGGAATCATAGAATGATACAGCTATTTAACTGGAACAAAAAAGATAATCTAAGCCAATCCTTTGCAACATGCACGAAACCATTCATATATAACAACAGGAATTGTCCAGCAGTTTAAAAATATTTTATCAAGAGGATTTTTAAAAATACTTACAAGTGGCTCCCTAATTTCACAAGCTAGAACATTTTTGCATGATTTAGAAGCTTACAAATGATAGTAAAATGGAAACATCTGTCAGGTTCGAAAGGCATCCTGGATTCAGTGAATGTAATTCCTTACCTGAAAAACATAAAGAGGAGATTCGCATTTACACTCTATTCTGCAGAAGCTAATGGCATATTTCCCATTTTTAAATATATGCACAATCAGCCCCTTCTGCCAACCCTGTAAAAGATGTCTACATCAACCAGTCAAAACATGATTTAAAAACTGTGCACATCTTCCTAGTATAATATCTTCAGAAGCATTTATAATTTTCCAAAGAAGTGACAGATGGGACAGCATAATCAATACGCTGCCACTGGAGATGCCTTTCTGCATTGCCTCTATGTGTCAGATATCAAAATAACTGCACATTTTGTAAAATATATATATTTATATATTTCATTTTTATAGAAAATAGGTTTAAGAATATTCATGCAAATCACCCATAGAACTAGAAATAAAATAAAAATATAAGAATATATATGCTTTGCATGAAAAGTTGACAGTCCAGGTTCTGAAGAAATTATTTTTTTTTAATAATTTGCATTTTTTTAAAAATAAGGGATTTTAAGATCAGAGGCCAGAGTTTGGAAACTGCACATGAATATCAAAATAAAAATACACTACATGGGGTGGAAAGAGACCACAAAATCCAAGATGTTTATATGCCAGGGATGTTTTTTTTCACAAATTTCTAGCTTCTATACCTTACTAGGTGGGGTGGGAATCTAGGTTTTGGCACCTCTGGGAAAAAAAAGGAACTAAAGGCCTATGATAGCCAGTTTGGTGTAGTGCAGTGATGGCTAACCTTCTTGTCGTCGCGTGCCAAAAGTGGCAAGTACGCATGCGTGTGTGCGCATGCATGCCTGCACCCATAATGCAATGCCCATCCCCTGCACATGCGCACATGACCCCACTCACGCTCTCCCTGCCCCCTGCACATGCATCTGTGACCTTCCTGTGCTCTCCCCACCCCCTGCACATGCGCACGCATCTCCCGCATGCACCCCACGCAGCAGATACCCGAAAATCAGCTGGCTGGCGCGAGGCACACACACATGTGCAGTGGAACTGAGTTGGGGCGATGGCTCGCATGCCGGCAGAGATGGCTCTGCCTGCCACTTCCGACACACATGCCATCTGTTCACCATCACAGGTGTCGTGGTTAAGGTATCAGGCTAGAAACTAGGAATTTGGGAGTTCTAGTCACACTTTAGGAATGAAAGCCAGCTAGGTGTCTTTGGGCCAATAATTCTCTCTCTCTCAAAGACCCCACAGAAGCTCAAGGATAGCTGTTGTGAGGAAAATAGGAAGAGGAAGGAGTACTAGGTAATGTTAGGTAATTAATTTCTATGTAGCCCTCTGTCCACAGCAAGGGTCTTCAAACTTGGCAAGTTTAAGATTTGTGGACTTCAACACCCAGAATTCCTGAGCTAACATGACTGGAGGAGGAATTCTGGGAGTTGAAATCCACAAGTCTTAAAGCGGTCAAGTTTGAAGACCCCTGCTCTACAGCAAAATAGAGGCATAAAACTGCACACACACAAATTGAGCCTGCGTGGCATGGACATGGAGGGCCAAAGCTGAAATCAAGAGATTACATGGTTAGGATAGGTGGCTGCAACCAAGTAGATTCTCTTTCTATTCACAATCAATTTAAAATAACAGGAAAAGACCACAAAGTAAAGGATGAATTCAGGCTGATTTGTGTGAAACAAAATGAGGAAGTATGGTAAACTTTCTAACAGAGTTGGGCAGATCCTTCAAAAGAGATGCTTTGAAGTATGCAAAGCATCTTTTTTTTTAATTGTTAAAGCAGCTGTGACTTTTTTTAGACTCATTAAAATCCTGGGAAAACTGCTTTTGAAATAAAGAGACCCAATATAGATAACATGTACAGAGGCAGCCAAAAGCTGCTCCCAATACAGCTGCATGAGTCTGGAAAACAATATTTATTTATTAAACAAATTTATATAATCACCCAACTCACACATGACTCTGGATGGCTTCATTAAAAAAAACATTGTATAATAAAACCATTAAAAGAAAACTCTACCCTATCCTCCATGGCAACAACAATACAATTAAGACTAGCCAATTGATCGATACCATTTCCATTTGTAATCCCCAGGCCCACTCTCAAAGCAATGTTTATGGGCCTTTCAGAAAAGTAACAAGTTGGAGGTCAACTGTACCTCATGGGGAATGATGTTCCATAAAGGAGGGGCCACTACCAAAAAGGCCCTTTTTCATGGTCCCCTCAGATGACAATCCCTAACTGATGGGACTTTTAACATGCCCTGCCTTCCCATGCTAGTGGATTCGGTAGATGTAACAGGGAGGAGACGGCCTTCAAATAACCTGGCCCCAAGCTATGTAGGGCTTTAAAGATGATCAATACAATATAATAAATGCAATGCAATGCAAATAAAATACAGCTGCTTTAACAATTCAAATCATATGCTATGCTGCACATATAAAGTCCCTGCACACTAAAAAGTTCTAGACCATTTATTTGTGGCTGACTAGAGACTTGGTTTTCCCAATCCTAACCCTATTCATAGCAACTTGTTAAAAAAGAAGAAGTAGCAGAAGAGTACATATGAACAGTGTACTTATGCATCATTTGCTTATTGCAAGGAGTCAGGCCTTGTTGTCCAAAGCATGAAGCTTCTTGAATAGTCTGCAAATCTTACAATGACTACTTTATATACATCAGCTTTCTTCTGCTAGTAGAGAGCTACTCATCAAGTCATTTGCAAAACAATCCAGAGAGTTTTATAAGCTTGGAGTGGTTCCAAGCAATAATCCAACAGTCATCAGACTTTAAGTACGCTGCTAAGCAAGCAATGACATGAACTTATCTACTCATTAAGTTCATAAATTTTTTTATTCGTCTTGTAAAATTCCCTATCGTGACATAGCAAATGTATCACAAATGAGAAGGATCAATTGCTTGTCATTATGTTTTACCAGGAAATGGAAAACGGGTCAATGGGGCACAAGGAAGAGAATACATAATAAACATAGTGAGGATCTGTAAAATTTGCCATTAAAAATTATGCTGGGTTATATTCCACCTTTTCTTTAAGAAAACATGACTGGAAACACCTGATGACTCCCTTTTTCCTTACAATAATCCTATGGAGTAAATTTAATTGAGATATATTGACTGGTCTACAAATATACAAGAGAGCTTTCAAAACTGAGGTTACTGGATTTGGATGGAGTCTCTCCAAACCTAGTCCACATAAATCACTAGAATACTGATTCTCACTGTAACAACTAGCTTTACTAACTGCTGTATTATTTATGGTAAAGCAAGACACTGGCACACAATATTAATCTAGGTAACCACTTATATCATGTCTTCAAAAGCTTTTGCAGTTGATTTCTTTAAACTGTTTTACAGTGTGTTATACTCTACAGAGGGTATTCATTTAACATGATACACCAAACATAAGCCAACTATGGACATGACCCTAACTATCAGATAGCATGGCAAATCTCAGGCATTCATAGTTTACTGGTCATTCTCCCTTTTAGGCCAAAATCTTCACCAGGACTGGCCAACAAACCAGACTTATACTTTTTTTTAATAGTTCCATTTTAGAAAAGAAAATGAGTATTTCCCCACCTTCCTATTTTATATCTATATTCCCCTTGTGAATACACACTGTGGGGGAGTAGAGGACACTATAGCAGAAAAATCATTAAAGCTCATTTGGATCCATTCAACCTCCTATCTTTATGTTCAAAGATATGAAACTAGGCCCAATCATTAAATGCATTAAAGAGAAGCTGCAAATAAGGCATGCAGGATAATTCCCTGATAACAAGAATAATCTCAGGAGTGGATTTATTTCTGTAATAATTGAGTGAAAAAGGCATTATCTTTACAAATAAAGCAATCCACTAAATCCAGTTGTTCTTGCTTGTTCTTGTGGTTATGCCTAGATTAAATTAAATTAAATCAAATCAATTTAAAAAGACCTCCAAGATCCTTTCCAACTTCTGTTAAACCCAGTTATGCAACGTGGCCTCCATTCCAGAAGGAGAAAATGAAGTTGAAGATAAGAATGCGTCCCTACTACAGGTAGTCCTCAATGTACAATCATTTAGTGATCATTCAAAGTTGCAATGGGACTGGGGAAAAATTACATACCACCAGTCTTTGCATTTATAACCTTCATAGCATCCCCATGTTCAAGTGATCAAAATTTAGGTGCTTGCCAACTAGCATGCATTTACAAAAGCTGCAGTGTCCCAACTGCAATCTTCCCAGCTGCTTCCAATAAGTAAAATCAGTGGGAAAAGCTGGATTCATTTAACGATTGCATGATTCAATTAACAGCTTAACAATTCTGGCCAAAATGTTGTAAAATTGGGCATGACTCCCTTAACAAATGCCTTGTTTAGAAATGGAAATCCCGGTCCCAACTGTGCTTGTACATTGAAGACTACCTGTTTCCTGGACTACCAGTGTTTTCCCCCAAACAATCTCATCCAGTGATTTTTTTTTTTAAAAGCCATATATATCCATTAAAATGATTGCCTTAAAATTTTAGGGAAGGATAGAGAGATTCCAAAGAGACAAGGTCTTTGGAGAATATACCGAATCACAACTTATTCCATTTCTCTGAAATCTGCTTTTGCAATCTGGTATGTGCCATATGTCCTGGACTATATCCAAGACATTATGATCAACAAGAGACAGCTGGAGAGATTTCCTTCAAAACCAGCTACACATTTTCTGTGGTTGGACACCATCATCTCACTCCACAAAAACTCAAACCATTGCAAGATTTTGGCCATTTCACATTCTTCTTCTTCAAACCTGTGTATGGTTTGCCAATTGCAAAGTGGCAGATAGGACAGCACTCCAGAGGGTTAATGTCATTGCCCAGAATATCAATGGTTGCCCTCTCCCCTCTTTGGAAGAGCTTTATAGCTCCCGCTGCCTTAAGAAAGTTCAAAACATTCCTAAAGTTCCATCTCATCCTGGGCACCCTTTTTTTGAACTATTACCATCTGGCAGATGGTACAGGATAATAAAAACAAGGACAAATTGGCTGAAAAACAGCTTCTATACCAGGGCAGTAACTCTATTGAATTCTACTGTATAGTGCAATATTAATGCAATATCAGGGGTTTTCAATTCAATGTATAGAATGTGAAGGATGTGTGTTTGTGTTTATTTTCATAGTCATAATGTACATTGAAGATGGTATTTAATTTTGTTGTATGAGGTGCAATGACAATAAAGTAAACTAAACTCACAACAAAATATTTACAAATTTAAGTTTTCTGCAAACTCTTGAGATTCCAATTATTCCTTTGAATTATTATTATTTTAATTCAAATTAAATTAATTTAGTTTTAGGGTTCCTGCAGTATCATATAGAGGGGATTAGGGGCGCTGGGTTGCTAAAGTATGATCTCCACTGAGAGAAAAAAAATGCAGTCAGAAGTAGCTTTAAAGTGAGCCATATTCAGCAGTGTGCCTAATCATCAGATTCCTGGTATTTTCATTATTTTTCTTATGAATACATTTTCTTTAAAAAAAAGATGCATACTTGTTAACAGACCAGAAATCACAACCCTAGGAACTTCAACTGCCCTACCTTGGAAATTACACATCAGACACTTAGCCCATTTGAATAGCATTCTCAGATGTCATCCAGTCAACTTCCACTAAGTTAACTAGAAAAACACATAATTCAGTAGTTTTTAAAGTAAAACCACAGTACTATTGCCCTTGACTTTGATAAGATTACAGTTGAGATGTATTTAACATGAGGCAGATAGAAGATGTAAACTTAGGATCATTTCTAAAAGGTGCTCATAAAAATATATAACAATGGGACCATTGAGAACTATTTTATCTTTTCAGCAGAAAACATTCTGGAGAAATTGCCAATATGTTATTGCTAGCACTTTTCATTTTTATTAAGTCTCCTATATGAAACACAGAGACACAAGAAAGCATCTAAGCAAACAGTGCAGGAAAATTCTTATTATAACAGAGTAGGTTCCATCCTCCCTTTAGCTGGAAGGAGATGCTTCCATCGATGCTTGAAATTTTTTATTGAATTATTAGCTTAACATTTGTTTCATTTTATTATCCTAACTTATCGAACACCCAAAACAAACCACACCATAAAATCAGCAATAAAAACAGAACTCCTAGCTGCTCATAAAGATTTGTCTGTCAAATGTGTAAAATCCATCCAATCAGAAAGTTTAAGTGGGACACTGCAATGATTTCAAAAAGGAAGCAAATAAACAGGAATTTTTTTTAAAAAACCATTTTCAGATAGCCTGGTATTAAGCCATGTAGGGCTTTAAAGGTGATAACCAGCAATAATAAATTTTAATTTATTACATTAAATGTAATTAATTCAATCAATTTAAATTTTAAAACAATAATAAAGATGGAAATAGAGGGGATTGCTTTGGAAAATCCTTTTTCCCCTGAATTATATAAAGTAATTTAAAAACTAAAGAGATATCCATCATGGAGCTTGGCTGGATTAAATGATAAACACTGTCCTGTTGACTCCTGAGGTACATGGGGAACATTTTAAATAGTAAAGTAGTACCGTGTTTCCCCGAAAATAAGACACTGTCTTATATTTTTTTTTAGCTCCCAAAAACACACTAGGTCTTATTTTCGGGGTAGGTCTTATATATTTATGGTGCCAAATAGTGGGTGTGAGTGTGTGTGGGGGGTGTTTCAGGTGCACGGTTGCTCCCTGAAAAGTCTTCCTGGAACTGGAGATTTACACTAGGTCTTATTTTCGGAGTAGGTCTTATATTAGGGCAGGTTTAGAAAATAGTGCTAGGTCTTACTTTCGGGGTAGGTCTTATTTTCGGGGAAACATGGTAGAATAGGGCATTTCCCTATGTAGTAATATAAATACTGGAACGTCTTTCCCCTAATCTCTGCTATGTTGGTGTTAAAAATTCCTAGATAAATAAATTGCAAAAGTAGTAATTTTCAAAACCTCAAAATTCTCTACTTATGAAGAACATTTCATTAAACTTTACAGCAAATAATTTGTTAGGCTGGACTTTTTTTTTTAATCTGCTAGAGTTTCAAATTCTAGGGCACTTCTACTTAGAATGAAAAATACACACCTAAACATATACGGGTGCAAATGGATAAGGGGTTATCCCATTTCATCCTCCTTTTAAAATGAATAAAAATTGTGACAGTGAGTGCCAATTTAAATTAGGCTAGCTTGTAATCTTACACTTTTTTCAAATAACTGAGATTGGGCTCTTAATGTACAGGTTAATATTCCTCAAATGGAGTATGTGCTATCTAGATAAGGATATTTTAGTGAGCTTTTTTTTTTCCTACTGTAATACCTGAAGTGCTCCTTTCGTCTTTATTATTGTAATTATTGCAGGTTAGCACAGCTCTCATTTTTCTTCTCTAATGGCTTGAAGAATGCTATTACATTCTTTCTGGAGAGAAAATGTGGATGACTTTAATGGTACTATTACCATTTCCTAGTGTTTACCTTTCATATCAAAACTGGTTAGAGACAATGATCAGCCTTTTGAAATTGCTTTGTAGCAAAAGGAGTACAATGATTTATTATGCAAATATCAACCTTTCACAGGAATTGAGAAAAGGCAACTCTTGCAAATCTAGTAGTCATGCTATTAAAATATGACTATTAGTTTTCATCTAAAACAAATTTGTCTTTGATTTGGATCCATTGTGCAGGTGGTGTAATTCTTCAAATGATCTTACATCGTTAATCAAGTCATCAACTTTTAAGGAACATCTTTCTGGTAATGTTATACAAGCACGTTGCTCTTCTATCAAGATTCGTTTGAAAGCTGCATCTTAATATAATAAGAACAAAGAGAGAAAAAATCACCTGATGTGAAGATGATATATTGCAACAACACCACAGATTTGAGAGATATATAGTTGGCTCACACAGATTTTAGAATCTAATACCCAACTGATGGCAATTTTGTTTAATATAAATGCAACAATTCATTGAAAATTAAAGAGGTTCTTAAAATGACCTGTCAAAAAAGAGCAAATTAATAGAGGCCTTTAATTGAGTGAGTGAGGGGGAAGGGTGTTGCATAGTGGCACACTTTTTTTAGGGTAAGTTTCAATCCAATTTCTTAAAGTGGATTTTACCTATAACTGCAATCGCAATAATAATTGTATTGTACTCCTCACCAGGTTGTTGCTTTTGGAAAAATCTGAGGAGGAAGAAATATTAGTTATGTTTAAAATTATTTATAAAAAATAATAAAGGCGGAAAATAAAGTTATTGATTTTGAATACAATGTCATTGTTTACCATTATTCTTGAATTTCAAAATATTTGACTTCAATCGTTTTGATTAAACAGCTTAACAGAGTTGGAATGGATCTTGTAGGTTATCTAGCCCAACCCCCTCACCCAAGCAGGAGACCCTACACCATTTCTGACAAATGGCAGTCCAATCTCTTCTTAAAAGCCTCCAGTGATGAAACTCCCACAACTTCCGAAGGCAAGCTGTTCCATTGGTTGACTGTTCTCATTGACAGAAAATTTCTCCTTATTTCTAGGTTGAATTTCTCCTTGTTCAGTTTCCATCCATTTTATTCCTTGTCTGGCCTTCAGGTGCTTTGGAAAATAGCTTGACCCCTTCCTCTCTGTGGCAGCCCCTCAAATATTGGAAGACCACTATCATGTCTCCCCTGGTTCTTCTCTTCACTAGACTAGCCATGCCCAGTTCCTGTAACCATTCTTCATATGCCTTAGTCTCCAGGCCCCTAATCATCCTGGTTGCTCTTCCCTGCACTTTTTCTAGAGTCTCAACATTTTTTTTATAGTGTGGTGACCAAAACTGGATGCTGTACTCTAGGTGTGGTCTGACTAAGGCTTTATAGAGTTGTAATAGTACCTCACTTGAACTTGATTGTATCCCTCTGTTAATGCAACTTAGGACTGCATTAGCTTTTTTAGCTGCTGCTGCACACCACTGCTTCATATTTAACTGATCATTGCTTTATAATTTAGGATTTAATATGGATTTTCTGATTTATTTTATCTGCTTTGTTTTTAGTACCATATGATGTCTTTCAAACCCAAGTTTCCCCAGGGCAGTATATTTCTGAGAGAACTCAGTAGTCAGTGGTACAGCCAGTTTTATTAAATTAAATATTTTAAATGATCTGTAAACCACAGTGAGATTTGGAGTTAACAAGTCATCTAGATCAGGGGGTCTGCAGAACACTATCGATCTGCGTCCCATCGGCAGCCAGGCTGCACAAGCGCTGGGCAAGTGTGGGAAGCTCCATTTGCACAAACGGTGTATACACACACAAAACCATCCCAAACCCCCACTGCTGCCAGTCCACAGAGTCAGAAAAGTTGGGAGACCACTGATCTAAATATACAGTAAATAACTACCCTATAGCATCCACACAAGAATTCAGAGTGAGCTATTAGGCTTAAAATTTGCCATAAATGTTGGTTTCAGCTTAGCCATTTTTAAGTGATCCAAATATATTACATATATTGTCTCAATATAATTCTTTAAAACAAGATAAGAAACTTCTAGATGTCACTGGATATCACTGGGTGTCTGGATGTCACTGAAGAGTGACACTTTATTGCGTCAATCAGCCTCAACAGTGGTGAGAAACAGAGAAGCACTAAGGTTTGCCAATGAATCCATAGAATCACTTCCTTGCCTGCCTCACAACCATTTGCAAAGCAAGGTACTACAGATGTACAAAACTATGACCTATTAGCACCACTGTCACAAGGACATAGCCCTGCTTGTGATTCTTTCGTTACTCATTAAATCCTAAACATTAGAAGCAGTTGAAAATGGGCACCAGAAATGTAATGATGATATTACCTACCTTGATAATGAAACATCAACAGGAAAATAATTCATAGAACACCAAAAAAAACCCCAGCAGTTCAGCCAGGAACTACATATCCAGGTAGGCCTCGCCCAACAACAACAATTGGGACTGCCAACTCCGCTGATAAATGACATGATTTTTGTTAAGCCATCAGATTATTACAATGGACTTATGTGACCTCACTTCCTCCATAGTCATTAAGCAAATCATCCACAGTTGTTAAGTGAGACATCTCAAGACCATAACTTGCATTTTTACTGCTGGTTTTTCCACTAACTCTGCTTGGCAGAAGCCAGTTATGAAGAACGCAAATGGCAATCATGAGGCCATGGAGATGCCGCAAGAAGGACCAGTCATAAAATGACTTTTTCAGCATCATCATAACTTTCATCCATCACTAAACAAGATAGCCATTAATCAAGGACTACTGTATTCTCTGTTATTGACCTAGTTCTCAGAAATAGGCTTTCTGGAGAACACTGGGGAAAGCAGAAGGAAAGAGAAAGAGGTGACAAACAACATCAAGGTGGATGGACTGAGATAACAGTGCCGATGAGTGCACCACTGGGAGACCTGAAGGACTAATTATGAACAGATCATCATGGAGAAATCCTTGGGGTTGCTAGGAGCTGAAAATGACTTGATAGCACATAATCAATCAATCAATTTAATGAAAACGTCCAAGTGGCGCAGATTCAGGTGCATGATATCTTTTTCCAAGTATAATTGTTGAAGTTCATCAAATGACAGATTCTCAAGATCCTTAATGGGGAAAAAGGAAGCACAGTCAAAACCAGTCTCTCCTGAAGTCACCCAGCAAGGCAACTGTGTTGAAAGACAGTCAACTGTCAAATTTCCAGCAAAAGCTGTCATATCTCTTCAAGGACAGACTCAATTATCCAATAACCTTCTGTCACGCAGGATGAGAATGAGAAATGAGCTGACTGCTTTCACATACACAAAAAACAAGCCACAGTAAAAGAAAAAATAGATAATTTCGATACACAGACTTGCTGCCTTTACACACAATAATAATCAGTCAATTGGTTGCGGCAATTTGCAATCAACTCTATTAACCAAGAAGATCAAACACACATCTGAATCAAATCATGTAGGCAAAACCAGTATTGTTTAAATAGTTTAAAATGTTTTATTGCTCCTTAAGATCATGTGTATATACTAAAGAAACAGAATATGTAATTACTTACGCACACACACATTTTATTTCTTTTTTTCTTTTTAATTGCTTTTGTCATTGGTTGATTTTCCTTTTTAAGGTTCTGTATTTTCAAAATAAGTACTAAAATAGAATTTTAAAAAGCATCAAATCATTGTCAGCAATAGTTCTTACAAGAAAAAATGTTCATTTATATATACTTTTAATTAGGCACTATTAGTTTACAGTGTCCTTAAGTCTTGTAACATACTCTTGCAAATATTTACTAAACCTGTGCCCATGTTTGCTCAAAATTCTTGTCATTCAAACTAAATTGTAAGGGCAAGGGAAAGCAAAGCTTCCATCACTACCTTCCTGTCTATCATTTGCCTCCTCCCTTTTGGTCATAATACATTTGGGGGGGAGACGAATATTTGTCGACGATAGTCTATCACTCCAATTCGATTTATCCTTCCAGAAAGAATTGCTAAACAAATCAATGTTTAACCAAGATCCCTGCTTCTTTCCTTTCTAACTTGACAGAAGCTCATGCTTGGTTTCTGAGTTATGACTATGGTTCAAACCTAACTGGGATTATAGAGTAGTATTTTCATTAAGCACTATGTCTGAAGACGATCTTTGCCTAAGTTATCACTGGAGATGGTCCTCCATTTTAGTCCTCTTCATATTGACCATGATCAACAGGATATATTCTCTGTTCTTTTCTAGCACTTGTAAATACAAAATGGATAAGTTGACATCCCACACAATGCTTCACAATGGCTGGATGACGATTTCTGGACAACACAGCTATTTCATCACACATCTGTTTCAACCAGTTTCTTGGTGATCAGTTGTACAGAGACTGACCTAGATGTAAAATAATAAGTTTGGCGGAGAAAATGCAAACGTAGCAGAAACGCCAGATTAATCTATTACTTACAGGTTGGTGGTCTCAAACTTCCTGTAGCAATAGACCTCTGGGGTCTTCACTCTGTTCCCACCAAAGTTAAAGAAAAAAAAATACTATAGAGCAATGTCTTCTCATCAGAGAATTTCATGAATTTCATCAGAGGCTTGCTCTAATTGTGCTTTTAAAAAAAAGACAAAACAAAGCATAAACATTAGAAGAAGAGGAAGCCCAACTGGATACATTCCTAAATGAAGAAATACTAGAGTCATGTTCAATGTTTCATGTGGATTAGAGAAATCTGTCACTATGTGTTCTCTCTCTCTCTCTCTCTCTCTCTCTCTCTCTCTCTCTCCTCCCTCCCTCCCTCCCTCCCTCTCCCCCCCTCTCTTTTCTCCCACTATTGCCTCATTCATAAAGACAGCCAAGTGGTCATTATCTTCCTTCACTATCTGCGGAGCCTTCTAAAGATTACAGGACCAAATTCTCCCACCAGCTGAAAACATTTAAGCACAGAATCTTCTTGGCTGTGATCAGACCTGTCATGGAACCAAGTTTCTTCACTGAGCAATGGGAAACCAACCAATTTAGGCAGAGAAAAGCTTTGTAAAGGCCATTAATCCTAGAACAAAGCACTGAGCAATGCATGACAGATGGAACACCGGGATGCTGAAACCCAAAAGATTGGTGGCCGGAGGGGGGTGGGAGTTGAGTGGATAGCAGAAGTAAAGCATCAAAATATTGCATTGGTTGGTAATTGTTTTCCTGAATCTTTATGGCAAATACCAAAACAGCAAGCCCAATACCATATGACACTTTTGTGCATTACTTTAAATGAGTGTCATACAAACCTCTTTGGAAAAAGAACCATATGTCTAAGCAACTACTCCCCAAAAAACCCTGAAATTCTGCTATCACTTCCAGATTCCATCATTTGGCTGAGATGCTAATAAAAAAATTACACAGAGCAACTAGCAGGAGTATGGATTAGTCACATATCTAATAAAATTTGTGGGGGAATCTTTGAGTCCATATATATCGTTTAAGAGAGTCTAACTACAATATGTACCTTAAAATACATGTTTCCTCAGGACCATCACTTTTTCCAGCCTTTTGCATGAGCCTGAAAGTAAAGCTAATATAGCTCATTTATACTTGCTGCTTGTATAGGGCAGGGATCCCCAATCCCCAGGCTGTGGACCAGTACTAGGCCACGACCTGTTCGGAACCGTGGCGTGTGAGCGACTGGCTGGTACAGATCAACTTGAATAAGTGGTGAGGCGACACACACACACATGCACGCAGATCTACTTGTGCAAGCAATGCATTGATTCTCCTCTTCCCCCCCCAGGCACAAACCCGTTAAAGGTTGGGGACCACTGGTATAGTGGGGTTGAGCAGGGGGTTGGACTAGAAGACCTCCAGGGTCCTTCCGCTCTATTCTGATTGAAGCAAGAGAGCTGGTGCATTTACACACAATCCAAAGGACTTCTTTCTCACCATTTCCAAAAAATGCAAAAGAGAGGTGGTATTTAGCAGGTTCTGACCAATTCTGGAGAACCGGTGGCGGAAATTTTGAATAGTCTGGAGTAGTTCGGAGAACCAGCAAATACCACCTCTGACTGGCCCCCATCTATTCGCTGCCTCCCGAGTTCCAGCTGATCGGCTGGGTCTTCTTTTGTTGCCCTGCACAGGAGAACGGAGCTGGAAAGCAGGTTAGTGGAGTGGGGAGGGAATTGGATTTTGCAGTATCCTTCCGCTGCCACACCCACCAAGCCACGCCAAGCAAGCCACACCCAGCAAGCCATGCCCACAGAACTGGTAGTAAAAAATTTTGAATCCCACCACTGGTGCCAACCCCTCCCAAATGTGTAATTATTTCTTCTAAAACTGGATACATCTCGTCAAGTCTTGATTTAATGAAGCCTTCAATTAAAGGTAAAAGGAAACCAGGCTTCCCAAAGAACACGGTGGCTGGGCACCATCAAAGGTGACACCAGCCAGAACATAGAATAACGCAAAGATATAGTGCATGATCAGAAGATGTGGAGGGATCTGGCCCATATAATCATCAAGAGTCAGACATGACCAAATGGACAGCTCCATCAATATAAAAAGCCAGTTTGTGTAAAACATTGATGTGTACCTAGGTTTCAGGCTCATGTTGCACCCATCTGCTCTGCAAGCAGTGATACAAGGGTTTCATATTCATTGTCATTCATTGCCATAGTTCAATCAACCATTTTTAATTGATAAAATGTTTACAGGGCACCCTTCACTTATGGTAAGTTGCTTAGTAACCATTCAAAATTACAATCTTTTTCTTTTAACGACCCCATAATCCCTTAAGAGGTAGAGTCTGGGCAACCAATTGGATCTAGCAGAGTGTTTTAATGGCCGGATGCCCTTCCTGTCACCAATGTGGGGTTTTGTTCAGCAGATATATTCTCAGTGTGCCCAGAGAGAGAAATATCTGCCTCCACCTAGGATTGAACTCACAGCCTCCAGATAGCTCCACCTCTAGGCCACCACACCACTCCACCATTCAAAGTTACAATACACCTCCCCCCAAAAGCTACTTACAATCCAGCTTTTAAATTTGGACATCATCCTCACCCCGCAGCAGTCACCTGAACATTTTTTTTTAATTACATTTATATGCCACCCTTCTCCGGAGACTCAGGGCGGTTTACAATCTTTGGAGCACAACTCAATGTGCTCAGCAATAGCCTTCATTCCATTGTATATGCCTGCTTATTACTAAGCGGCATTTTTACAAAGTCAGCTTATTGACCCCAACAATCTTGGGTCCTCAATTTACTACCCCAAGAGGATGCATCTTTGAGAACTAGTTCGCATTTACATCCACTTGTAGTGTCCCACATGGCTGTGATTTACAATGTTTTCTGTCAGAAACTAACATTTATTTCCAGTATGTGGCAAAAAAACCCACCCCTTAAGAAAGAATGGGTTCGCTTAACAGCCACAGTGTTTGTTTAACAACTCCCACATTCGCTTAACAACTGCTGCAAAAAAAAAGGTTGTTGAACTGGATCCTGTCACATGGTGAGTTGTTTTACAACCATCATGACTTACAATCATAGTTGACAGGCTCAATTACATTCCTAATTTGAGGACTACCTGTAAACCACGCACTAACTCTGGGAGATTTAGTGAGTATAAAAACATTGAACATTAAATCAAAACATTTCCTAAATCACAACTCTCATGCCCCTCAATTAAAATAACATGAAACAAAATTCTTGATGGCTGCCCAGTCACTGAGTGACTAAAACTCTCAATGAAAAGAATTATCTTTGGCACCTTTCAGGAAGGCAAGAGTAAGGAAGCCAGATGTGAACAGCACAATCATAATGGCAAGGACACCCCTGAGAAATTTGCTCTTTGACCCCTTTCCTCTCACTTCTCAAGAGGACAGGATCCTAAGTAGGTCTTTTCCTGATCAACATGTCTCAACTTTGGCAATTTTAACAGAAGTTTGCAACTTCTCTGCTTTACCACAAGAGGTAAAGTCTTCTCAGATTGTCTTATTTTTTAAAAAGAAAAAACAGTAATTTCTATTTATTACATAGTTAAAGAAAGGAAACACATTATGTCATTGGTGAGTTTATGGCAAAACGTGCTTAGTAGGTATATATCATCTAAACCAAGTTTTTCCAATCTTGGCATCTTGAAAATGTGTGGATTTCCGATCCGTTATGACCGTTATGATATTAGCATGCTGACTGTGGAATTTTAGGAGTTGAAGTCCACAGATGTTCAAAGTCCAGATATAATTTCCTTCAGGCACTAGAATACCTATTGCTGACTTCTTTGGAATAAACTGCTTGTCAAGAATCAACAGAGAGGGTTCCTCCAGAAGTAGCAAGATCCATAAATGAATACATGAACCAAGCTTTCTTTGAGAAAGTGAACGGAAAGCAGCCACAACAAGCATCCAAGAACTCAAGAGGGCTTTCTAACAAGTAGATATATTGCAGACATTACTAATGAAGCCATTGTGAACAAAATCCCACTTATTGTTGCATCTCAAATTCAAAACCTATTTACAGGGAAATCAAAGCTTTAAACTCCCACATTTCTTTCTTCTTTGTGCAGTGGAACTGGCTTGAAGCCACCTGCCTCTGCTTTGTTAACTAGACTAGTCTGGTTTCAGAGCATTTGGTTCAGACCTTGTGAGAGCTGTTCCTTTGAAACAACCAGCTCTGTCACTTCCCAGATGAGGGGGTTAGCAGCATGAGGCTACCTCCTGGTACACAAACTCTTTCTGTGGAGCACTAAAGCGAAATGGAAGAAGTAGAATCAACAGGGTCAACGCCAAAGCGGTAGGGCTGAGAGCTTTTGTAGGAGAGCTGGCTCTGTCTTGCCCAAGCATTAATTAATGCTGTTTCTACACGGGGTGCCAGTTAAATCTCTTGACAACTCAGAATCTGCTTACAGTGCATGAATTGTATCGAAAAAGATATGTCAGCTACCATGAAGTCAAATGCAAACTTCTTTTTACTGGCGACAGCATTTTCATTAGAGTTGTGTGTGTGTGTGTGTGTGTGTGGGAGGGTGCTATTACCAGATATATAATGAAGGCACTGGGATTTCTCCCTTGCTAGACAAGTAAGCATTTGAGTCAAAGAATGTGACATTTTCCAGATTAATTCTAACAATTGTGTGAATAGGTGACTATGGTACATCTGCTAACCTGGATTGGCTCATTACCAAGGAAGTGACAGAAGAAAGTGAGTTGTTTCACAGATAATAATGTAGGGGATGCTGCAGGCCAAAAATAGATCTTCAATTGATTTTGTTGTAGGAGGTACTTGTCACATTTTCTCTTCCTGAACTTCCTGCACACCTACAAAATACCTGAGGTCCAAACTAAGCCTCCATTTCAAAAGGTTGTTCTGCAATAGGACAACGATTGCAATCTATACAAGGATTTGGATGTCTACAGCATCCACCCAAATTGAAACAAAATTCGAACACAGAAACGATCTTAGTGATTCCTTGCTTTGGCAGGCATCCTTTCAGGATAATTAAAGCATGATACATGCCTTATTTTGAGCATATGTTATTTAAAGCTGTTTTATACAACCGTTTCGTAGTATTTCTAGCAGAATGGAAAAAGAATCGCTAATTTATTCTTATGACAGCCATGAAACTCTATTTATATTTGAGATTATTTGATGCACAGTATGCGGTCACTTGTTTTGAGCACAATCAAGGAAGTGTCATGCACCCTGGTGTGATTTAGACTCTTGGAGTTTTCTGGTCTGAGAAATGAGAAAGGATCTTTTTGAATAAGTCAGCTGGGGTACCTGATAGATCCACCAGTTTGTCAGAGTGCCATCAAGGATTGCAACTTTGGGAATGCATTCTGTTTTCAAGCTGCTCTTTTTCTTTTTACAGGAAAGAGTAGTATACCTGCAGCAAATCTTGTTGACTACAAAGATTCTATTTTTTTAAATGTAAGAATCATGGGGCTTCCTTCTAGGAGGCAGTAAATATAACTGCCCAACTACTGCAGAAAGACACAACCAGCAATCCATCAACCAGTCCATTTCCACAGATCAACCCTTGTCAGCAAACTCACAATAGATGAGCAGACACATCTTGCTGAAATAGACTGGCTAGCAAATCATGAGGGAATTGAAGTGATGGTGTCCTATCCATTCTTTATAGCATGTTTTCCTCTTATTCCTGTCCACATATGTTCTACGTGAAATACCTGGTGATTCTGTTAAAAGTTGCAGAATTCCTAACCTGAAGAACAGAGTCAAACCACAATGTCTCTAGCTATAGTGGCTCTTCAAAGGTTCCATCTCAGATCTGTCACAACACTACTTGAACCTTGGATTAAACCTTCCATGGAATGAAAATTTATGTTCTACTATAAAACTAAGTATAGCTATGGGCAGATAGACAGAGAGACGGACAGATAAGTTATATTTTTTCTCAGAATTTGATTCATAGAGAGGGAACTGTGTTGATAAAACATAGCTAAAATACCTCCAGAAAAGCTTTTTGAGGTTAAAAGACTGTTCAAAAGAACTCTTATGATGAAAATAAAATTTCATTATTTTTGCAGTTACAGATGTAAAGGTGACCACAACCAATTCTCATTAAAATCCCACAGACTATTTGACTGATGAGACAATTGGAGCCAGCTTCTTTTAGGTATCTTTTAAAGTCTTTGATTGCTTTTTCTTTAATTCACGGGCAAGTAATTTCTCCATTTTTTTCCTACGTTTTCAGTTTAATTTGCAACAAAGGGCTTTAGTGGTAAAGCCACAGATTTAATTTCAGGACAACACTGATTATTTCCATGTCTTTCCAGAACCAACAGATTTAATTAGTCTTCAAAGACAGTTGTTTACCACTATAAAAGAAAGAATTGAGAAACAGTATTTCTCAATTGCATCTTTATGCCTTCTATCAATTCTGAAGAGTAGACCATAAAAGTATATCACTCACTGCATAGCTTAACACTTATATTCCATCTGCCAAGAATTTAGTCATCTTCATATAAAGATAATATTCACTCATTAAGGTAAGTAATATTTGTTTAATCATGATTTATTGAATAAACTACAACAATAACATATCGATCCAAGCGTCCACCAACCATAATGGCCAGATTCACAGCGCCCTGAGCCAAAACCAAATAAACCACATTATGGCTTGGTCTTTTGTGCAAATATAGTGAAATATACCTTAGTCAACAATATTAGCAATTCTGTAATTTGGTATAATACAGGAAAACAAAGAGTAACAACTAAAAAGAAAGCTTTTTCATAAGCTTCCATTAACTGGAAATAATTCATACTTATTATAGGAAGCAATCTGAATTCTTCTTAAAACAATATCGTGTCACTCTGCATTCTAGAAAGAGTGTACAAAAGAGCAATAAAGATGATTAGGGGACTGCAGGCTAAACCATATGATGAACAGTTGCGGGAGTTGGGTGTGCCTAGCTCACCAAAGTGAAGGACTAGGAGTGACATGATAGTAGCCTCCCAATATATGAGGGTCTGTCACAGAGAAAGGGGGTGAAAACTATTTTCCAAATCACCTGAGGGCAGAGCAAGAAATAACAGATGGAAGCTTATGAAAGAGAGATCCAGCCTAAAATTAAAGAAAAATTTCCTGTCAGTGAGAACAATTAATCAGTGGAATGGCTTGCTTTAGAAGTTGTGGATGCTCCATTACTGGAGGCTTTTAAGAGATACTTGACATCACTCTGCACATATTTTCTCAGAGCAAAGTTTGCTGATCTCAGTGGGGCTTATTTGTGATTATGTAACACCATGCTATATTTAATTAAAACATGATAGTTCCAAAATACATCAGACACTTCCTTGCCAATACTGAATCTGCACATTTGGTAAGAACATCTGCAGAACGCCTTGCTCCAGATGTCTCCACAGCTTCTTCCCTCATGGCATTTTGAACAAGAGTCCAAACAGCTTTATATTACCAAGCTATTAAACCCAGTGCATGGCTAAGAAGTGTCCATCCTGGCAGACATGATTAGCATTCATTGCATTATTTGTGTTTTTTTTAATTCACATTTATATGCTGCCCTTCTCCGGAGACTCAGGGCGGCTTACAATCTTTGGAGCACAACTCAATGCGCTCAGCAATAGCCTTCATTCCATTGTATATGCCTGCTTATTACTAGGGCTTTTTGGCCGCCCCAAGTGGCATTTTTACAAAGTCAGCTTATTGCCCCCAACAATCTTGGGTCCTCAATTTACCTACCCCGGGAGGATGGAAGGCTGAGTCAACCTTGAGCCTGGTGGGATTCAAGCCTGCACTAATTGCAGGCAGCTGGAGCTAAGTGCTAGGTGTTTAACAGCCTGCACCACCAAAGCTCCTTAATTTGATAATTTGCATTATCTATTTTACACATTGTTTATCTTCTGATTGGGTTAAACTATAAAAGTTATGAATAAAGCAAGCAAACTCTGGAAAATAAGCCACAATAAATTGCTCTGGCAAAAGTTTTTTGAAAGCAGTTGTTTTTAAAGCAGTAATAAAATAAGCTTGCATATATATATAGTTATAAAGAACCATGTGATTTAGCTTAAAGGGGGTGTGCATAAGTGCACCAGTGTGCCTACCTATCATCATTTGCGACCTTCCAACAAGCAAAGTCAATAGGGCCTTGGTGGTGCAGGCTGTTAATAGCCTAGCACTTAGTTCCAGCTGCCTGTAATTATTGCAGGCTCGAATCCCACCAGGCTCAAGGTTGACTCAGCCTTCCATCCTCTTGGGGTAGGTAAAGTGAGGACCCAAGATTGTTGGGGGCAATAAGCTGACTTTGTAAAAATGCCACTTAGTAATAAGCAGGCATATACAATGGAAGGAAGGCTATTGCTGAGCGCATTGGGTTATATCCCAAAAATTGTAAGCCGGCCTGAGTCTCCAGAGAAGGGTGGGATATTAATATGAATTAAAAAAATAAGGAAAGCTGGATTTATTTAACATCCATATGATTCACTTAACAACTGTTGGGGAAAAAGTTGTAAAATAGGGCACAGCTCTCTTGACTACCTTGCTTAGCAACAGAAATTCTGGTCCCAATTGTGTTCATAAGTTGAGGACTATCTGCAGGTCAGACTGCACTTGGGCTATGCAAAACTTTCCACTAGCTTCAGTGAAGTCCACTTCTCACATCTTATTTTTCCAGTCTAGTGTAATCTATAT
Organism: Naja naja; assembly: GCA_009733165.1. Taxonomy (NCBI): domain Eukaryota; kingdom Metazoa; phylum Chordata; class Lepidosauria; order Squamata; family Elapidae; genus Naja; species Naja naja. The sequence continues at coordinate 45,723,377 of CM019149.1, forward strand.
AGGAAAATATTGACACTAGATATTGCCATGCAGCCATCTTACTTGGTAAATACTTGCTGCTACAATTTAAAGGGGTGTTTAATGCTCAGGAGCGCCATGCTACAACATTTATTCACATATAAATTGCTTAAGTTCTTCCACACTCCCCAGATTCTTGAATTTTGGAATTTTCAAATTCCTCTTACCACCTCTGGGCAGCAGGGGGTGCAACTAGCTCATATTTGCAAATGGAGCTACAGTCAAATATAAGGAAGAAATCAGCTGCTCAAGTATTCAATGGATAAGCAGGGAAAGTGGATAAGAGTTTTCCTTGAGCCATGGATTGTATTATCTGCACACTTTTCTTTCAAAATATTTTGCTTGTTTGCTAATTAAAGCTGAGCACACAAACTCCTTTGCCTTGGTCTACGAATCAAGAACTCTCCAACAGAAACTAAACATCGTGCAGCCATTTCAGCAGGACATAATGGTCTTTTAAAAGGCTAATAAAATGGATGGGTATAAAAGACATGGGATATCAACCCACCCTACTTGCCATGCGAAGAGATGGAAACGTTTCAAAAACCATAGGAGACTTCAAAAACACCCCACATTTCAAACTTCAAACAACCTCCCAACATCTCTGATCCTCAAATTTTCCTTTTCACTCACCCCTCCTATGACAACGCAAAACTCACTGGACAACTGTTGCTTAGCAACAGAAATGTTAGGCTCCATTGTGGTCATATGTTGAGTACTACTTGTATTCTGAAGTTCAACTGAAGTCTTTTCTGAACCTGGGCCAATCAAGGATGTTGTGTCCACTGAATTAAGCAAACCAGAATTTATGCAAACTATAATTTTGACCACCTCCCCATTACAATGAGACCCCTAGGCCATGTAAGTGAGACATTCACATTGCAATCTCAACTGCTTTTTTTCTGTGAATCCAGGGCTATAAGGAAAAAATGAGGAAAACGAGGAAAAAATGAAGAGTACAATATATCTTTCCTTTCCTTTTTAACCTCACCTTTTATTATTTTTACAAATAACCCAAGACAGTGAACATTCCGAAAATTCTTTCCTCCTCCTATTTTTTCCACCACCACAACCCTGTGAGGTGGATTGGACTGAGAGAGAATGACTCCCTTGGTACTCAAAGCCAATTTTACCCTAGGGCTGAATAACAGGTGCCAATGCTTAGGGAGAGCCAAAGTGACCTCTCCTTCCAAATTGTTCTAATTGTGCAAATCTTTGCAATTGTAGGAAGAAGCACCATTGGCCAGCTTAGTTTAGGGATGCAAAATAATCTGCAACTCACATTGCTTGGACTCTTGAGGGATATGCAGGATTCTATATCAAGCAAACAAAACACATTTACTCAACTTTAATCTCATCATCCGAATCGTAACTGTATCTCTCACATACTTATTTCTTACTGCTTCCAAACTAGAAAAGCAACGTATAGATAGTCCTCAAATTACCACTGTAATGCAGCCTGGAATTTCCATTTTATGTCATGACAGTCATTAGTAGAGGAGACCAACCTTATTTGGGCCTTTTTTTGTTTTCTGGCAAAAAAAAAAAGCATTCTAAATTGGGGTCATGAGACCATGGGAATACTGCAAGTGGGTTTAAATGGGTGCTGGATGCCACATGGACAACAGTCATAAGTCAAGGATTACCTCTATTTCACTGAATTGTTGCAGGAATTTGACAGAACTATAAAGCCCTATGCCTTACTAACTGCTTGCTAGGACAAGGATGGATATTTAGGATCCCAAAGATTTGGGCTAAAGGAAAATTAGGCACAGTTGCCTTTATCTGTTGCCAAAGTGGAGACTTGGTTGACCTCTATTGCTAAAACCAAGCAATATTTGGCCTTAAAAAGAAAATCCCCAAACCCACCATCACAAAGTTCTGGAGAGTCTATGCATAATACAGTCCCAGTCATTTTGTATTACTGTTCTACCCGTGTGGTGTTTCTCTTCCACCCACTCATTTTATACTACAACCCCTCCAACATAAAACCCTTCCTGAAGTGTTTATAAATCTCTTTCTTGAGCATTACATACACTTCAGCCCTCGTAGGCCTTGTTTCCTGGAACAAGAACAGAAGTATCCTACTAGATCAGGGTTGACAAACTCAATTTCATTGAGGGCCGCATCAGGGCTGTGTTTGATCTCAGGGGGCTGGGATTGGCATGGTCAGAGTGGGAGTGGACAGCTGACTCGTGTCAGGGGCGTCTTTGGTGACCTGAGTGTTCTGCCAGCAAAAATGGGCTCCCAAGCTCTGTTTCCGTCTGCGATTGCCTCCTGCAACCCTCTGCCAGTGAAAACGGAGGCCAGGAGGGCCACACATAGCCCTCACAAGTGCTGTTTTCAACTGCAATGGCCTCCATTTTTGCTGGCAGAGGCACCGTGGGTTTGTCCTTTGCTGTTTCCAGGGCGACACTGCCGGCCAGATCTAAGCACCCCGTGGGCCGGATCTGGCCCCCGGGCCTTGAGTTTAACACCCCTGTACTAGATCATGGGTTGAGACAGTGGTGTGATTCAACTGGTGTAACAACTGGTTTGGCACACGCGCACCAAATGTGTGCTTTGCATGCTCTATGTTTAAAAAAGCCCTTTTTCAACTGAATTACTTACCTTCTACTGCAGCCCCGGTGACTGAAACAGCTGAGGTGCTCTGCCGCACGAATCAGCTGTGCTAAAAAACCAAGAAATAAAGCACAGGAGAGAGCAGGGGCAGGTGGGTGGGGCCAAACACTCACCGAAACTACCAGTTCACCTGAACCAGTCCAAACCGGTAGAATCCCACCCCTGGGTTAAGGAAGGAAATATCTGAAATATATTAACTTCTGAAAACATAGGCTGAAATTATTTTAAGCCCTCCCATTCTTGGAGAGAAGCAGAAAAGGCCTGTCCACTGTAATCCACAGGGACTCTACTATTCAACTCCAAACCATTTGGAGCCTATCTCTTGAGTAGCCTCCAACTGGCGCAATAAAACAAGGGTGTGTAAATGAATGGATTCACAGACTGCAGAATCCAAAGACCTTTCTCTTTCATAATAGCTCAGGAAATGCTTATTATGTGCCAAAAGCTAGCACAACTCCACATTTAATAAAATCAAAGAACAGTGACGGGGTGGGAAATCATGTTCAGCCTTTTTGGAAAAGGAAACAGGCTGAACTTCTAGTTCCAATTATGACTGAGGCATAATGGATATAACCCAAAGAGAAACGGAAAGCATGCCTAATCTTTCTCAGGTAGATTGAAGGCATAAAGAAAAGGAAAAGAAGAAAAAAAATGGGAAGTGGGAATTCAATTAAATTTGCAGCCAATTATGATTAAGATTACCATTATGCTATTGCTTTGCATATACACTCAGAGCTTCTGCACCGGAGACAAATTCCTTGTGCATCTAATCACACTTGGCCAAATAAAGTATTTGATTCAATTTGACTTCTAAGAGATATTAAAAGATTTTAAACTTGATTTAATCTCTTTCAAACTCATCTTGCTCTGAACACAGAGGAAGGTTACCTGTTCCTCATTACTTCCAAGGCACAACCTTGTCCTCCCACTTCTAACAATTCTACATCACAATCGCTAGCAGATGAAGAATTTTTACCCAGTGATTCAGAAATGTTTCATGTGAAAGAAGAAAAAAAGCCCTTCCTTTTCCACAGAGTCCCCGCACAACATTTCTCTCTTCCTCTCCTCTACCTTCCTAAGCCAAAACCATAGCAACAATAGGCTTTGAGAATTTATATGTGCTCCTTAATCAGTGGTTATTATTTATTTGATAACAGGCATGATAAGGGAAAGGAATGATTATAGGAGGAGGATTAGACCTGTTGTTCCTGATATTCTACAAGAAAGCACTTGATGAAACTGGTACAGGTAGGTACCGACTTATGACCATGATTGATTTTTATTTCAAATTCAATAATCAGAATTATATGGAATTATAGAAAAAATATAAATGATTGTGAACTTCAGAGTAAGACTTGATGTGTTTTTTTATCTATCTATATATATATATATGCCAAAGAAATTTGGAAATTATTCTTTCTATATTCTATTTTCTTTCATTTCTCTTTTGGCCCTTTAATCCTGCTTTTCTTGACTCTTTTTTTTTCAGTTCTTCTTTTTGCTCATTTATTTTTTATTTTGGGAGGGGTTGAAATTCAATAAGGATGTGTGTGTGTGTGTGTGTGTGTGTGTGTGTGTGTGTTCCAGGATACTGCAATCATTGTAAACATATGCCGGTTATCAAGTAGCTGAATGTTGATCATGTGACGGCAGGATTGCTGCAACGATTGTGAGAACAAGGACAAGTTGTAAGTTACTTTTTCAGCACTGTTACAACTTTGAATGATCACTAAACCAATGGTCATAAGTCAAGGACCATCCGTATTCACCGTCCAACCATTCTATAAGGTTCGTTGTTCAACAGTCTGAATATTTATAAAATTAAGATTAAAGGTTAAATCATTTTGAAAGTTCTTGAAAAATGGGTTTATGTTACGGGTGGGAAGCTAAATCCCTTTCTGGTAAACCTGCGTATTGTCACTGCATCCAATGTCCATTGAGATGGATTAAATCCAATTTAAAACATCTGCCCTTGTGCTTGGTGAACATGACTATAAGAGTCCCTGGAGATTTCTTTAGGGATTGGGCAGGCAATCTTACTATACATCTACTCACCTTCTGGAATTCAGAAGCGGTGTTGAATGGGCGTTGAATGAGATTGTCTCCAGGCAGTCCTTGTGATACTAATAAAGGAGAATATTGGTAGCTCAGTGTTGACATGAACGGTCATTACCCAAACTAGGAAACATCATCAGTACTTGTGCACTGATGATATTACCTAGTTCGGGTAATGAAACATCTTCAAGAAAACATGCAGGCTCAAAGACCACTAAAGACCTCTCAAATCCTTTGGTCCTTGGCCATAGATCTCAGAAGGATCTTTAATTTTCCAAGGAGCTCCAGGAAATGAAGCAGCCTTTAGCATGGGTGGTAGAAAAGAATAAATGAACATATAATTATATAGCCATGTTTGGAAGTACAGCATGGTAAAAAACAATGAGGAAGCATGAATATTTCTCAGCTCAGTGTCATGCGTGCTGGATTCTTTGAAAATAATGCTACATTATGTCATACTTTTGCCTACCTAAGGTCACTGCTACTAAATGCCTGCCTTCCTACTTGTAACACTAAAGTGGAATATCCTAGTTTTGCAGAAACCAAAAGGTAGAGACGTTGCCATAAGAAGAGGGAGTCAACCTATTCTCCAAAGCACCTTGAAGGCAGGACAAGAAGAAATGAATGGAAACTAATCAAGGAGAGAAGCTACCTAGAACTAAGGAGAAATTTCCTGACAGTGAGAACAATTAACCAGTGGAACAGCTTGCCTCCAGAAGTTGTGGGTGCTCCAACACTGGAGTTATCTATGAAGAAACTAGACAACATTTTTTTCTGAAATGATATAGGGTTTCCTGCCTGAGTAAGAGGGTTGGGCTGGAAGACCTACAAGGTCCCTTTTAAACTCTTTTATTCTGTTATTCTGTTGAAGAGCCTACCAGTTTTGCAACCCACAGATCTCTGCATCAAGCAGAAATGAAAATTTCCTGGCAGAGACAACATACCAGACTTCAGTTCTCTAAAGCCACAAAGCCTTAGAGGAGATTCCAGGGGCCCTGAGCCTAGAATAAGTTTTGATTTTTACACGATTCACCACAGCTGTTAAAAAAGACAAGCTAGATGGCGCTTGCCTTCAATCCCTGCCAGCTGTGTTGAGGGTCAGTTACCTTTAGCCAACCAAAAAAGAGCATATCCAATTTGCATTTTCATGGGAGATGCCTTGTCCTTAGCAGTACACACATTACTTGTTAAATATTCTTATGAACCGTGACTGATGTCTGCACACACTGAGATAATTAAATATTAAGCTGCTATTTACCGTACAGAGTAGAAAGCAATGAAGAATGAAAAGAAAATATACAGAAGGTATTCAGCAACTGGTCCTGCAGGGGTAGAGTATATTAGGTACCAGTTCAACAGAAACGATACAAAGCTATGGAATTAATGCTCAAGCCAAATCACTGGTTTATTCTTCCCACGGCTGTTATTGTGGACCTCGGCATAGGCTGTACCCAATTCTATTAACCCGTAGCTAAGCTTTCAAGAACTTAAGAAGTTTATTTTAGCAAGTGAATGCGCCACCTTTTCGACAATGTTCCAATCTGAAAAATAATACTGAAATTCATACTAACTTCTGTTGGTAACATCAACTAATTATAATCAGTGGTGGTATTCAACCAGTTCTGATCGGTTCTGGAGAAAATTTTGAGTAGTTCGGAGAATCAGTAAATACTACTTCTAGTTGGCCCCGTCCCCATCTATTCTCTACCTTCTGAATCCGAGCTGATCGGCTGGGTCTTCTTTAGTTGCCCTGCACAGGAGAACAGAGCTGGAAAGCAGGTTAGTGGGATGGGGAGGGAATAGGGATTTTGCAGTACATCCTTCCCCTGGAGTGGGGTGGAAATGGGGATTTTACAGTATCCTTCCCCTGCCATGCCCATCAAGCCACGCCCACAGAACCGGGTAGTAAAAAATGAATGCCACCACTGATTATAATCATTCTAAAGATCACACAGTTAATATTGTTACCTATGAGAAAGGTTTCCATCATTAAGATAGGCCATTTACAGGGTTTTCATTTAGTACTTGAGTAGTTGGTTAGCTAACCTCAAATGCATCTGTTTACTTCCGACATAATAATACAGAAAATAGCAAGGTTAACAATCCGTTGAGAGTATCACTGCTCAAATTGTCCCTGCCTCATGGCAGGGTGGTTCCTGGCCACAACACCAACAGGATACAATTCCCACTTAATAGGAAACCCAGATGTAGCTACCGCCAACCCAAGTGTTTCCTTCATAATAAGTCCTTATTCCTTTACTGATTCTTAGATTCATTAGTTCTGGCTATAATTCCAGTTTTTCTAGATGTTATAAACAATCCAGACCACAAAACACTTTTGGCTGTACAATCCAAATATCCATCTGTTTCTGCCACAGCTGTTTCAAGACTGGCTCAGCACTTTTTCTATAATAGCAAAACTCTAAATAATATTATTTTCAAAATCAGGTGTTTAATTGCTTCCAGCTGGAAAAATGCTTATTTTGTCTACAATCCTCTTTTACATTATTCGTTCATTTGTTTAATCAATTTATTAGCTATCTCTTGGCACGTAAATATCGTCCCCATTTAGAAAAAAAAATTAAATAGGCTAATCTAGACAGTAAGTATTAGACACCTCAAATAACAATACACACAACACATACCATTGAAAGAATTGTCCTGTCTTAAGACCTGCAGAGAAAGACAGGTCTTTATGGCTTTCATAAAAGACCCAAAAGAGCCAGGTTGGTGCAGTGGTTAAAGCATCAGGCTAAAAACAGAAGATGGTGACTTCTAGTTCCATCTTCAGTACAATGCCAGTTGGGTGACCTTGAGCCAGTCATTTTCTTTCCACCCTAGGAAGGAAGCAATGGTAAGCTACTTCTGAAAAACCTGGATAAGAAAACTTAGGAAACAGGAACTTGACCAATCTCCAACAATTGGATACGACTGAATGGAAGAAAATAAAAGGTCACAGAACCAGGGACTTATGGTTACCTCTGTTCCAAAAGGCAGGCACATCCACAAGGAAGGCACTGCTTTGTTAATGGGACCCAAAACATGCTACAGTATACTGGAGAAATTGAAGTCTTTACATCCATACCATCTTATCTTGTAAATCTCATCCTATTCCTCCTCAAATAGATCCCAACAGCTTCCAGAAAGGACATTCTACTGAACCACTCAATATATTAAGCCACAGATCACAGTTTACAAACCACAATGCTGCATTCACGTATTATGCTAAGCCAAACGCAAACATGAATTCTGATTCAGTTTGAATTCTCAAAAATATCGGTGATTTTTCTATTTAATGGAGGAGTAGGAAAACTGCAGAGTTCCCTTATCATTATTATAGAGAGCTATATTTTTAAAAATTCTCACTGTCATTGTTTAAAGTTGAGGGCTACCTGTTTAACCAGAGTGAGTACAGCAGGGGAGCACAAACCCCCACTACTGGGTTGTGACCAGTTCAAAACCAGGCTGCAAGAGATGAGCAAGTGGAGCTTTGAGCATGAGCGCAAGCACCCTCCTCTCACATGTTAAGCACTATTTGTGCAAGTTGAGGGCATGCCGGCCTGCCACTCAAACAAATGGAGCTAGGTGCATGCATGCGCCTACCACTTCCTGCCGGGCCAGGGCACCAAGCTAGAAATGTTGTGGATTGCTGAGCTACAGAACAGAAATACCATTCTTTTCACATAAGTGGAAGACTCTGCCTTAAGAAGTTAATTTGTAGAAAAATTCCTCCAAGGCAAATTATCTCTCCCCACACATTAATATTTTTATTGTTGCTGCAGCTCATCTTGAAACTAGGAGGCCCTAAAGAGAACAAGAAAAAGGTTATTACAAACCTTTTTCTAGAATTATTATTTACTTGTTCAAGACGGTTATAATAAGTGATATTATTAAACTTTACAACTTCAGGTTGTGAATCAAGCAGTACAGATTGTTCAGCCACATTTTGCCAAGATCAAGAGATTTATTCCACTCATTAATGGGCAGTTTGGCACAGTGATGTTTTGATTCATATCTTCACATCTGGCTAATGTGGTACTTTGCAGACTTAAGGTATAAAATATACCATTAAGCTCTTTTAGAAAGGCTAGAAGTTATTTATGGGAATTAAACTGAAAATTAAGCATTCTGAATATGAGAAAAATTATCAAAAACTGTATCAGTATTCCCATTCAATTTTACTTTAACTCTTTGAAGTCCAGATATTTCATTCTAACATACCACATGAAATATTATAACAACACCGTTAGTGTTTCCAAGTTTTAATTTTATGATTAGATTAATTTATCTTTCTTTTCTTTAATTACTCTGTTCTCAGTTTCTAGTCATGGATAGTCTATGATCAATTCCACTACCCATCAGGCTTCCTACAAGATACTAACAACCACAGTCCAAATTGAGAATATAGTTATCAATTTAAGGTGGTATTTGCTCTGCACATTATGGATTCATATGAGAAATGAAAAACAGAATTTCTCCTCAGTGTGGTATAGTAATCACAATACTGAACTAAGATTGGGGAGGCCCAGGTTGTGCCACACTGTGTTAGATAAACTCATTCTCTCTCAAGTCAACCTACCTCACAGGCTTGTTTGATGGAAAACAGGAGAAGGGAGCTTTGTCTAGACTACTCTGAGTTCCCCTACAAAAAGTATAATACCAATCAAATTAATTAGTTACCATCTTTCAAAAGAAAGTTGTTGTTTTAAACTTGGTATAGATGCTCATTTATTCCACAATGAGCACAGGGCCAATTCTAATAAGACAGCTCTCACGAAGAGGCTGCCAGAAATAGTGATGATGTAGCCAATTATATTTGCAACATCTGCTGATCAGCATATAGTTTCCCGTACTTCAATTTACCACAGATAGAGAAATACTGGCTTTCCAAAAAATATTAACTTAAATGTTGAGGATCCTTCACCATTGTCCATGCTACGTGGGACTGTTGAGCACTGTGATTCAACAAAACTATAGTACTTGAACTCAGTACAGAGAACCAGCCTGATATTACCAGAAACAAGCAATCTGCTACACATACAATCCTAGCTATGTATGGTTGTCTGAATGCATGATACATTTCTAGTATATATAATCATCTGCCCTGTTTGTAATTTCAAAAACGATTTCCATCCTTCTTAGTGTTTCAGAAAGACCTGTTCTGCTACTTTATTAAAGCATTAAGATCTTTTTTTTTGCCTCCTGCTGTTTTCCATTTTAGGCACAGGATTCCTGCTAATATTGTAGAAATATGACATTTTTAGCCTGTCATTTTTGCTGTTCAGAATATTAAAAGAATGAATAAAAATTTCATCTTAACTACCTGGCTTATGACTGAAATTGGCAAGGACTGTCTGTCCCAATCTTCACCTATCTCTTGTTTTCAGGTGCCTGGAGTTTCCACCTGTCAGAATTTTTAGGCTGTGTGGCCCAACTCCAATTTGGGTACCCTATTACTGCAGATGTACCTACTTATGAACTGATAAGTTAAAAGCTAGCTGTCCTTGGAAGTTGGAGGGTCAAAGTTAACTTGAAATTAATTAACTTGATAGTGAGATGGGTATCTAATGTATATCATTAGATAGATGACAGGCAGGCAGGCAGGCAGACAAGATAGATGATAGACAGACAGACAGACAGACAGATGATGGATGGATGGATGGATGGAAGAATGGATGTACAAATAAAACTGTCATTACAATGCTTCTTCTATTAATATTCTCACCATGAAGACTTTATGATTAAAAAAGAATAGGCTTCTCCATTTCTCTTTATGATCTGTATTCCGTAAAAACATCAGAGAGCAAAATGTTATGCATTTTAATTTAGTCCTAAATATTAATATGGAATTTCAAAATACCTAATTTTCTAAGTAAATTAGTATGAGAGTAAATGTAGATACTTTTTATTTTTACTGATCTGGGTACCTATCTGAATTTTTTAAATGTGGCATGACACTTTTTTCCTTCCTTCTTTCCTTCTTTCCTTCCTTCCTTCCTTCCTTCCTTCCTTCTTTCTTTTTTCTTTCTTTCCTTCCTTTGCTTGCTTTCTTTCCTTTCTTTTTTCTTTCTTTTTCCTTCCTTCCTTCCTCCCTCCCTCCCTTCCCTTCCTTTCCTTTTCCTTTCCTTTTTTGGTGAGAATTGGAACTAAGCAACATTTAGGCATTTAATAACACATGTCAGAATGTTTTCCCCCAGAATGAGTTCCCCTTTGGGGGAAGTGAGGCGGGATATAAATTAAATAAATACATACATACATACATACATACATACATACAGTAAAGGTTACAGTTGCACCTGCAATAATAATTCAGCATAAAAGCAAACACAATGCAATAAAAAGGCATACTCAACAGAACCAATATTAGTAAAAGAGAAAGCTTTAACTTTTTTTAAACAAATCTTTCTTTAAAAAACCTCAATGAAAATTTTTCATTCATTTTTTTCTCCTAGGTGGCCAATTTATATTTTATCAAGTGGCTGCCCAGTTGTTTATGGCAATAATGCTAAAAACATTTTTTTCAAAGTAAAACTGCAGAGTTACATGTTTCCAAACAACCAACTAGGGATCTCCGGCGATGCATGAGAGAGAATCATCAATCACCCTCCAGCTCCATTTTTATTAAAGCCAACTACCAGTCCACCACCAAACAGAGAATAGGTGCACCCCATAACAAAAATATATCTAGATTAACCAAGAAAAAGCAGGCAGAGGTCACTTTTTAACATCTTCAGGTGCATGTGCCAGGTAGATCTCCCTTTCCATACATAGAGCAAAACAAAAACAAAGACAAGTATGTCATACGGGATAAATTCTATAAGCAGATTAATCTTCTGTTTACTATAAACTGGATGGGTTTGCAAACAAAGCCTAGGTCAGTTAAAGAAGCTGGTAGATACATTTACACAACATGGCAAGCTTAGATTCAATCTTTGCCAGGTTTCTGATCATTTACTCTTTGAATGCTGAAAATAGATTAATCCACTAGAGAAATTAAGCTTGTTATAAAAAACGCAGCCATTTTGTCATCCAGTGGGGACAAATATGGTTAGTATACTGTATAATTATTTCTGTGGAAACTGATAAGGAATAAACTCCAGAGTATACATCCAATTTGCATTAAGACAAACTTCATAATGAAATGAAAACAGCTGTTACTTTTCAGCGATGTACACTTGAATTGCCTTTTCTGGCAATATCAGAATACCAGTGGCTTTGCACTCCATCTTCATAAGCTCCCCAAGAAGTCAACTACTGACTTGCACTATCTGTTGGGTACCTCCTTGCAAATAAAAGTACACACAGGCAACACTGTTGGAACCAGGCTTAGTATTGATAGCATTTGATTAAGATTACTCAGGAAATTAATTTGCATGCAGTTATAATGGAGAAAATAAATGTAACAAATAAAATGGAGGCTGCAACCACCAGTGGCATCACCACCACCTCTTTTGGACAAGACCAGGCTCAAATCCAGTCCATCTCTTTGCCTAATACAGGTAGTCCTCAACTTACAACAGTTCATTTAGTGACCATTCAAAGTTGTAACGGCACTGAAAAAAGTGACTTATGACCGTTTTTCACAGTTACAACCTTTACAGCATCCCCCATAGTCATGTAATCAAAATTCAGATGCTTGGCAATGGGTTCATAGGGTCAGGTGATCACCTTTTGCAACCTTCTGACTAGCAAAGTCAATGGGGAAGCCAGATTCATTTAACAACCGGGTTACTAACTTATCAACTGCAATGTTCACTTAGCAACTGTGGCAAGAAAGGTGGTAAAATGGGGCAAAACTCACTTAACAAATGTTTCACTTAACAAATAAACTTTTGGGCTCAATTGTGGTCGTAAGTCAAGGACTCTCTGTACTATCAGACCTAAATTGACTGTTCCTGTCCCCAGACAAAGCCCCTCTGCAATCCTCTCTAGACCCCACCCCAAAAAAAACCCAGAAGCCTCCTCCATCAACAGAGGGATGGAGTCAACACAAGAGTGGCAGTACCACTTTACATTGCACTGCTGATACCTCACTTAAAACACTACTTCCACCATGATACAAAGATGTTGAGACTCTGGAAAGTGTGGAGAGAAGGGCAACAAGCACGATAAAGGATCTGGAGGTTAAATCATGTGATGAATGGGAAAGAGGCCTAAGTATCTCCAGGGGTGGGCTGCTAACGGTTCACACCGATTCAGGCAAACTGATCGTTAATTTTATGGCCAGTTCAGCAAACCAGCAAATCCCATCCCTAACTGGCCCCGCCCCATCCACCCCTCCCCTCCCAGGGCCCCTCCCCTGAGGCCCGTTTTGGATTGCAGGTAAGTGCAGGGCCTGTGCGGAGGTTTGAGGAGGGCGAAAAACAGGCCTCCTGGAAGGCCAGAAATAGGCCCGTTTCCAGCCTCCAGAGACCCTCTAGAGCCCAAAGAAGGCACCCATGGCCTGCTTTGCAACCAGGGTGCTGCAGGAGGCAGACTAGGCCACGACCACCATGGCCACACCCACCCAGCAATCAGGCAGAGAACCAGTTGTTAAATTATTTGAAGCCCACCCCTGGGTATATCTAGCCTAGAGAAGAATATGGGGGGACATGAGAGCTGTATCTCTCTTAATCTCTTGGAAGTAAAGAGCCGTTTTCTGACCGTTAACAGCAATCAATCAATGGAATAACTTGGCTCCTAGGGTTGTGCGTGTTCCATCACTGGAGATTTTGGAAAAAAAATAGAATGGACAATCATTTGAGTGGGATGGTATAAGACTCCTGCCTTGAGCAGGAGGTTGGACTAAAAGACTTCCAGGATTCCTTCCAGCCCTATAATTCTATGATTTAGCAGCCTATAGTAAAGCCCAGGTGCAGCCCTTAAAGGAAATTGCAACCTAGAAAAACCCCAATCTTCCATCTTCTGTTATATTGAATGTTTCCTAGTATGATTTGATTGTTTCTTGTACCCTATGACTATTATTAACTGTTGCACCTGATGATTCTTGACTCTTGACGAATGTATTTTTCTTTTATGTACACTGAAACATTTGCACCAAGACAAATTCCTTGTGTGCCCAATCACACTTGGCCAATAAAGAATTCTATTCTATTCTGTTCTGTTCTGTTCTGTTTGTTCAGCAGATGACCTCAACATTCCATCTTCTTCACAATGGATTTCTCCAACTCTGATTCCCTCCTGAAAGGGCCATTTTGCTTAACTATAAATACAGTTTATATATACTGACAAGGACGTCCCTAGCTTTACCACACTGGCCAGCAAATCAGACCCCTGTGATTTCCTGCACTGTAGCCCTTGACCTCTATCAAAATCTTTGCTTTCCCATTGTTTGAGGTCCCTCTTCCTTCTAAAGCAGACACCAACAATTGTTGCAATAAACATGGTTTTTCTCAGTATTGGGTTCCTTCTTCAGACTTAATCCTTGACATAATCATATTAACATTTAGTGCCATCAAACCATCAGAGATGGAAAGTCCTCTGTGGAAACCAGTGGTGGTATTCTACCGGTTCGGCCCAGTTCTGCAGAGCCAGTAGCAGTGATGAGTACCCGCCTGCCCCAGCTCCCATATGACCTTTTATCCTCTGAATTTGAAGCACAGCTGCTTTGCGCGACACAGAAGAGTGCTGCGCGGCAGCTGCTGAAGTGACTGGGAGAGTGCAGGCTTGCAGGAGGTGAGTTAGAACGCCTCTGCGCCTGCGCAAATGCCTCTGCGCCTGCGCAAAGTGCACATTTGGCACGCGCGCAAAGTGTGCCCACCAAGCCACGCCCACCAAACCAGTGGTAAAAATATTTGAATCCCATCACTGGTGGAAACATTTTCAAAACAAGTCAAAACAAATAAAATGATCACGAGATCCAAAACAAGTCAATTATTTTCAGAAATGATGCTTCAACAGGTGAGGTGCTCTGTGTACGAGTTCCATGTGGAAGAAACAAATTCAAGGGCTTTTTTTCCCCTTTAGAAACTAAAATAGAGTCTCCTATCACTTTTTAGGTCATTCGTCAGCCAGAGGCTATAACACTGAAGTCCTCTTACACACTGATGCAAAAGTCTTCATTTAGTCAAAAATGAAGAAGATGAAAAATATGTGTATGCCATTAAATATAAATGTATAGAATGGGGGGGGGGCTCATTACTATAAAAGAGAACTACATGGGAAATGCAGTCATTTCAGTTGGCCACTTAGCTGGCAGCAGTTTTATCAATTAAGTATGAATATTTGGTTATATTACTGGATTGATGCATATTATTTTTTTCAGGATCATTTTTCAAATAATAAACTCTAAGAAACCTATTCCAGAACTTCCAAAATCCCACTTTTTCACTTTCTTCTATCTTCTTGCAGAGAACCATGATCTTCCTTTTTTCAGTCCTCATAATACGATGCCATAATAAAACCAATATGGAATATATTACAAAAATAAGATTGTGAACTTTGGTTCCAAGAGCTATTCACATGGAATAAATGAAATAAACCATGAATTGTTTTGAGTGACACTATTTGACCCTAGTGATGGGGAGAGAAAGGGAAATGGATCTTTCAGAATTTGGCCAAAGGATACAGGAGAATACAGAATTACAGAATAAGAGGAAAACTGGCAAAATATATCAATCCATTTTTTCTTGGTACATTTATTCACATTTTGGAAATAACAAAAAGCAATAAGGAATCCCGTCAGGTTAAATAATATATTGTACCACATTAAAACAGAAGTTCATCACTCTGAATAAAAAAAGCAAGGATTTTGTTTCACCTCAAAAGATTCTTTAAAAAGAAAGAAAAAAGATGAAGTAGGACATTATCTGAGCCATTTTGTTGATTGTGTTGTCAGATCTGACAGGCAATTTTAAACTCAAACCATGAGTTCCCATATTTTATTAACATGTTTTTTGGAAGATTCTGTCTTCTGCTCACCTCATAATACAAAGAGCAAAGAAAAGATTAATGAAGAGGCCTTTCTGATAACAAATGGGACTGCCCAACTCTGTTTAACATCCCATTAATAAGGCATCAGTTCAACAACTTGAGTCATGTTTCCTACACCTTCAGAAACTCCCACTGGCTGAACTCAATTCCGGCATGCTAAGATGTGTGAAATATCACAATTTCAAATACTTTTCCAGGAGTTGGCCAGTGGTCCTCCCCTCTATTTTACATGCAGCACCTTTTATTTTTCATGCCAGCGTGATCCAGGACTTAAAGCCAGGTATCAAAATCTGTTCATCTCTGGCTGTTAACCAGATCTCTTGTATTGCAAGATGACCAACATTGCACAGAAATTCAGGTAGATCACATAGTTTATTCTTCCATCCTGCTAGATTCCCTGTTAATATATGAATCATTGTGACATTAATTGTAAGGTGCAAGAAATCAGGAGAAGAAATAGGATTCAAATAGGATAGGATTCAAAAGTACTACAAGTTCATTTCAAGGTTCCTATACACAAGAATCTGATCTACTAATGGTCAAGGCAAATTGGTGCCTGATAACAGTCAAGGGGAATGCACTTAGGTCTCTTTTGGAGCGTAGGGACTCCCGACTGATTATGCATTTGACCCCACCATCAGGCTCAGTCTGGTTATCTTCTACGTCAATCATATCTGTGAGAGAACAGGAAGGGGAGCTGGCTGGGAATGGTTTGTAATGTATCCCGTTCAGTCAGTCATCTGCAGATATGGGGATTGAAGGAACCTGATGTATTAACATATGCACACTGATTGGTTACTTGGGGTTTCCTTGAAGATTCTGTATAGCAAAGCAGCTTGCCTGGTCTATGACATTCTTCACCATGCTGACTTCTTTCATTGCAATGTTTTTTTCTGATGTCCAACACTGTTTGACAACACTGCCAAACTATTACTAAGACTGTATTACTATTATTCTCATCCTTCCTATTACCTATCTCCTCCTATTTGTAACTATTAATCTTGTTGCTTGTATCTTTACAATTTATATTGTTTTATTTAGTTTCCTAGTATGATTTGATTGCTTATTTAGTATCCTATGACTATCACTAAGTGTTGTATCTTATGATTCTTGATGAATGTATTTTTATGTACACTGAGAGCTTATGCACCAAAGACAAATTCCTTGTGTGTCCTATTACACTTGGCCAATAAAGAATTCTATTCTGTTCTGTTCTGTTTGTTCTGTTCTGTTCTGTTCTATTCTATGTGAGTCTGATGGTGCAATGCACTCATGTTAAGGTTACTCATCTTACGTCTAGTGTTACAAGGGGTCTGAAGATCTCTAAGATTTGATTGGGTTTGCTGAGCTAGAAGTGTTGCTAGACTGTTCATGGCAATAGGGATCATCCAGAGTTTTGAAACTCTTTATTTCAAAGGCCATTTCGAAGAGGACTGAATAATTAGGTGAGATTAGGGTTAACTCAATGGTTGTATTCTACCGGTTCGGCCCAGTTCTGCCAAGCCCGTAGCAACGATGAGCAGCAGAGACCGAACCGGTTCTCTCCGCCACTCTGCTGTTGGGCCCACCTGCCCGCCTGAGCTCCCACACTCACCTTTATCCTCTGCTTTTGAAGTGCAGCTGCTTTGCGCGACAGGGAGAGTGCAGGCTTGCAGGAGGTGAGTTGGAATGCCTCTGCGCCTGTGCAAAGTGCACATTTGGTGTGCGCGCTCGCAGAGTGTGTGAACATGCACAAAGCGCATCCACCAAGCCACGCCCACCGAACTGGTGGTAAAACTTTTTGAATCCCACCACTGGGTTCTGTAAGTGTGACCACTTACTATGAACATGTTCTATTGTTTTCTTTCTATCTACTTGTGTATTTGTATTAGCTTTATACCTTTGATATGGTCAGGTCAAATGACTAATCCAATAAAGCTTTTATCCTTATTCCACATGCAGTAGCTGATTCTACTTCTGCTCTGCCAGTGGGAGAGTGTCCTTCCTTGTATCTGAAAACAGCAAACAGTTATACATGTCTCTGTCCCTCCAAGAAACCAATGTGGCCATGGGTCTCAGAAGCAACGGCTCAAAGATTATCACTGTGAAAGTTGAACACTATTGGAATCTGATTCTCACAATAGAAAACTGTTTGGTAAACTCGGGCAGAAGTCTTGAACTAGCCACATCACTGCTGATATGAAAGTTAGGAAGAAGAGACCCAGAAAATAACATGTATAATGGACATACATAGCTTCTCCGTGGGAGCGCCTGCCCTCTGTAATCAGCTCCCCGTAGATCTCCGTTTGGCCCCTGACCTCTGCTCCTTCCGCCGAGACCTGAAGACTTGGTTGTTTCAACAGGCTGGCCTGGAATGACCCAGGGTGGGGGGGGGTGAGGGTTTTAATTCTTTTCTTAATGTTTTAATGTATTCGGCTTGTTTTATTTAATTGTTTTTTTATTGTAAATTTGTTCTGTTTTAATGTTCGCTGCCCTGAATCCTTAGGGAGTAGGGCGGCATACAAGTCGAATAGATAGATAGATAGATAGATAGATAGATAGATAGATAGATAGATAGATAGATTTTTAAACTTAGCATGAGGATTGTGGAGTGAGTAATTGCTATAACTGCGTATGAAACCTTGACAACTATTGCTATTGCTACTACTCTGTAGCATCTGTTCCCTAACATGACGATATTATTCTAACGGTTGAGAAGATGCTGCTGTTCCCATCCCTGACCAACAGTCAATAAAGGTTGGAAATGCACAGGCAAAGATAGGCCATGAGAAAAACGAGTGAATGTGGGCACTCTGGTTTTCATCAGCAAATAAACTGAGTTTTATTAGAAAAAGGGTCTTAAGACCCTTTCTAAGCAATTTCAATATCAGAAATGGATACCCTAATATTCTGAGCTAACCAAACAATTTATTTTGGCTAAATTGAAAATCCAATTCCCACAAACGAGCATTTTCTCCTTAATTCATTAGACATGTCATTTTTTCTTTCTTTGCTCCTACTCATTTTCCCATTCCTTTATCGCGTATACTGAAGCCCTGTTCCAATTTCTTCTGTATCATTAGCCTCTGGAACATCTGTTTTCTATTTGAAAGGAACCACTTTGCTAATGCAAGTGCCAGCAAAGATGACAAAGTGCCAGTTTAATACAGCTGCCTTATCTTAAATATATGAAGGAAATACACACGGCAACTGACAAAAACACAACAGAAGAAGCATCATCTTTTACATGCAGCATACATGTGCCAGGGTGAACCCGATCTTAAAGCTTGGTATTGAAATCTGTTCATCTCCAGCTGTTAACCAGGTCTCTTATACTGCAATCAGACCAACACGGGACAGAAATTCAGGTACATCATATATTTTGTTCTTCCCTCCTGCTAGATTCCATGTTAATGTAAGAATCAGTAGCCATTTTTGACGAAATGTGGAGACATAATATAAACCCAGATAAAACATCTTATCCCTGAAATTTACCTCCGACTTCCTCTTCATACTGTTAACCTGGGGTGGGCTGCTGGGGGTTTGTGCGGGTACGGGAGAGCCCCTAGCTAAGATTCTGCACAATTCGGAGAACCCCCAAATCCCACTCCTGACTGGCCCCACATGGCCCGTTTTGGATGTAGGTAAGTGCAGGGCACACACAGAGATTTGGGGACGGCAAAAAATGGGCCTCCCAGAAACTCGGGAAGGCCAGAAACGGGCCAGTTTCTGGCGTCCACAAAGCCTCTGGAGCCCAGGGAGGCCGTTTTCACCCTCCCGGAGGCTCGAAAAAAGCCTCCGAACCCGGGTAGGGAAAAAACGCCATAGTGAAAGAGGCCAAGTAGGCCACTTCCACCATGGCCATGCCCACCCAGTAACTGGGCAGAGAACTCCTTGCTAAAATTTTTGAAGCCCACCCCTGCTCTTAACTATGCCAAAAGATCCTTGTGGCTATGTCAAATTCTGTAAATCATTTAGTAAAATGAATGAGGAAGTTTACTCTATGGAATACCCACAATTTTTTCCCCTAGCAAAAGGCCACCACTGAATATAGTGCACCATATGTTATTTATGTGGCAGTAGCATGATTATAATAAATGCATGTCTCAAGTGCTAAGTAGTGCATTTAAGGACTTAGTGGTAGAGCCGTTTTTAATATTCCATGCTTCTTCACCTGACCTAACAGGCATTTTAATCATCAAACAGAATCTCTGTATGTAACTATGGGTTCTGCACATCTGGCCAAGGGGAATTTTCTAATTCTCCATTTAATATTAGAAAACAGCTTTTGTGTCCTTTCATGTGGATGCATTTGTATATGCACATAAGACTCTAGCTAAAACACATTAAATTGACTTCCATTTTAGTGTTGTGAAATCAGCTCATGATATTGCTTTCAGGTGATGCTCGTGAATTATTCTTGCCAGAGTAGAATTTGGAGTAGAGAGAGAAAGAGTTAACAGAGAATATTTTAAGAGACGAAATTAAATAGTAAGACTGAATGATCAATGAGTTCTATTAAAATTATTGAAGGAGAACTGGAAAATTTAGGATGCTCCCTTAAAATGTGGTGCGTGTTTCTTTTATAACTGTACCAGTTGTGTTAGTTCTGCTAAATTACAAATCATTTGCATGGCAATAAATTTCTCTGTAATTTATGGGGCAGGTGCAAAAACAGAATACAGCTTTTTGTGCATTTAATAACAACCTGTAAAGTGCATGTATTTCTTTGTGTTTCGCTTTTCACAACACTAGGTTTTATCAGTAGGCTTAGGGTTCCCAGAAAAACAGCCCACGGAATGGCTGAATTTTATGTAAGATTTTGAATGCATTCTGTGTAGTTTTCTTTGTGTTTTTAGTTGTTTTCAATAGTTTTAATGGTTTTGTTTTTAATTGTTCTGTTTATATAAGGTATATCACCCAGTGTCATTGTGGGGGAGATGGGCAGCTATAACAACCAGGTAGGTAGGTAGGTAGGTAGGTAGGTAGGTAGGTAGAGGCAGGCAGGCAGGCAGGCAGGCAGGCAGGCAGCACATTGCCTTCTGGGTGCTGGCAGGTGAGTGCGAGTGTGCGAATGCGCACACAAGTTTTGGCACAGGAGCCCAAAAAGGTTAGCCGCCACTGGTCTAGACTTTGCTAGTTATAAGGGAGGGGAGAGAAGGTTTGGAGGGCTTGGAGTATCTAAGGGTGGGTAGATGAAGCGACCACCTGAGGAACCTAGAGAAAGCTTTTTACACTGCAGATAATCGGGGGCCTGGCAGAGGGAAGGGAAGAAAGAACTGTTCCGGAGTGCGGTGGCATGAGGCAGTAACAGTCAAGAAGGATAGATAGGGGCATTCAAGAAGTGTCCTGCAGACCAGGGTTAGGGTTAGGTTAAGACAGGTAGTAGGAAGAGCAGGGGTGGGCTTCAAAAATTTTAGCAAAGGATTCTCTGCCTGGTTGCTGAGTGGGTGTGGCCATGATGGGTGTGGCCTAGTTGGCCTCCTGCACCACAGCATTTTTGCCCTCCCCAGGCTCCAGAGGCTTTCCTTGAGCCTCCGGGAGGGCAAAAACAGCTTCTCCAGGCTCCGGATGCTCTCTGGAAGCTGGAAACAGGCCCATTTCTGGCCTTCCCAAACTTCCGGAAGGCCCATTTTTCGCCCTCCCTGAGCCTCTGCGCACGCCCTGCACTTACCTGCATCCAAAACAGGCCACGTGGGGACTCCTGTGAGGGGCGGAGTGGGGTGGGTGGGGCCAGCCAGGAGTGGGATTTAGGGGTTCTCCGAACTGCACAGAATCTTAGCTAGGGGCTCTCCTGAACCCCTGCGAACCCCAGCAGCCCACCCCTGTGTAGTAGGTGTGGGTCAGGAAGGGTACCTGGAGGTCTTCAAGAGGTGCTACATGAATCAGGAAAGGTGCATGGGGGGAACAGAAAATAAGTTGGGGGAGCATGCAGAGGAACATTGGCTGGGAAGGATACCTGGGAGTTTCTTCCTCACTATCCTCCATCCCTCCCTTTCCTTCCTTTTCCAGCAGGCAGGTAAGTGGCTATGTTGGGTGAGGGAGGGAGCAAGGGATTGCTAAGACTGGCTGTGAAATGATCTGGGAAGATCATATGACCTCAGCAGGAGCTCAGTAGCAGTCATTGTCTCAGGTTTCAAAGGTCAGATTTTGAACCCATTTTGTATGTGTCCTTCATAGTATGGATCTAGGCTACCTGAAGAACCATCTCACCCCAAATGAGATTGGCCCATCCAACTTGGGTCAGAAAGGAAACATGCTGCAGAACCCATCAGTCAAGGAATTCCAGAGGGCAGAGTCGAGGAAAATAGGCATTTCTGTCATGGCTTTCCCCCACACCCAGGAACAACATTGCCCTGAGGTGAGATCTACACCCACCCTTTTGGCCTTCTGAAAGGGCTGAAGACTTGGTAAGTGGCCTGGGGTGGGAGGGAGGGAGGGAGGGAGGGAGGGAGGGAGGAGGAGGAGGAAGGAAGGAAGGAAGGAAGGAAGGAAGGAAGGAAGGAAGGAAGGAAGGAAGGAAGGAAGGAAGGAAGGAAGGAAGGAAGGAAGGAAGGAAGGAAGTTAGAAGTTAGTTAACCCCTTGGTTCAAAAAAAAGATGTTGCTTCTTACTAAACCTTTTAAAATAAAACCACATGACAGTGGAAATGGCTGTTCCTAACGTTATAATCCACCACAGTGTAGCACTGATGCAGGGCAGGAATTGAAAAACCTGTGATATTCCCAACGTAGCTGGCTTGTAATTCCCAACATTGACTGTGATGGCTAAAGTTGCCAAGAGTCATTACTAACTCCCCACTCCTAAGTTTGGAAGACCTTTCTTCACTCCCTTTTATAAAAACAAATAATAAAGCCCCATAGCTCCGCTTGGCACACTGTCCTGAACTTCTCTGCATCAAGCATTTTCCTTTCCCTTTTAAATCATCTTCTATAAACAACATTTATCCCCAGCAGAACACTATATAATTGGTGATGACTCAGCTCTGCACACCAGAGACAGACAAACCTGAATTCATTCTTGGGAATTTGCAAACTTGTTGATGCAAGGGGGAAAAAAATTTTCTCAAGGAAGTTTAGAGGAAAAGGTGTGGGCTTTGCAAATTTGTTTGCTATTTTGAAGAATCCCTAGCCATTGTCCTTTCAAGATCAGAGGCAGTTCATTCTTTTCAGGTTTGTTTTTCTTATCCTGATGCTATCCAGACATATTGCATTATGATTCCCAGAATTCTTCTGTTTGAAGTCTCTGGAAATGTACAGCATCTATTTATATGCAGTATTAGCAATAACAGATAAGACACCAACATCCAAATGATTGCAACAGTACAACAGATTAAGTTCAATTAAAAAATAGACATTAAAAAGGCTCCCTCAGAAAATTATCCAAATTATACAATAATTCATGCATTCATTGCTTTTCTAAAGGCTAAAAGAAAGCAAGTTATTTCAGAGGGATTTGCCTACAATATAAAGGTTCTCCTTACTATATATTTACAAAGTTATTTCTAAGAGACTGAGTCAAATGTAATTAAGAACAGCTGAATTAAAGGTGTTCGATGTTGTTTAGTTCCCAAGCAATTTCTCTCACACAATACTAATAAAAGGAAAAGACAGAAATAGCATTATAAAAATCAAACAAGTTGACTTTCTGCACTTTTTTGGTCAAATGCAGATATCAATTAAATCTTCTGGGCTTCTGCCATTGTCAATTGGCATAAAAAACAACTGGACATAAACAAAAGGCTATTAACTTTTATTTTGTATATCAGAATAAAGCTGGAAGGGACCTTGGGGGTCTTCTAGTCCAACCCCAGCTCAAGGAGGAAACCCTACACCATTTCAGGCAAGTAGCTAATCCATTCTCTTCTTAAAATCCTCCACAACTTCTGAAAGTAAGTCGCTCGACTGGTTAATTGTTCTCACTGTTAGGAAATTTCTGCTTAATTCCAGGTTGCTTCTCTTCTTGCTTAATTTCCATCCATTTCATCTATTGCTTCTTGTCCTGCCCTCTGGTGCTTTGAAAAATAAGTTGACCCCCTCTTTTTTGTGGCAGCCCCAACAAATACTGGAATACCACTAGTCCTTCTTCTCTCTAGACCAGTCATAGACTAGCCATTTTAAAACTTTAAGGAGCTTCCACATTACAAAATTCTGCTAACCAATTAACTCGCTTAACAGAATGCCATATGCCCTCTCAAAAATTGGCTGAAGGACATTAATGTGATATCAAGCAAACCTAATGCAAAAACTCTTTGCATGACTGTATACAGACTCACTTATTAGGTTTGTGAGTTAACATGCACAAAGAAAGCTCATTTTAAAAAGCAGCAGACTATTATCTATAACTGAACATACGCCTAAAAACAAGAAAAACTACCTTTTTCTCAATTTGCCAAACTCCAAATCTGTTGGCAATTGCTATCGTTCCCAACCAGCAGAAGCTATAATGGATGACCCCAATCCAGGAAGACTGGAGTATGGGCAGACATTTAAAATTGACTTGATTAACAGCAAACAATCTTTAAGAATGTTTATGGACCCTGCATAGAACGTGTTATTAACGAACAGAAATAACAGTAGGCTCTAACAGAGTGCTTCATCCCAAAAATGTACTAATTAACACCCCCCGCAAAAAAACCCCAGTGAAGTTAATTCAGAATGGAAAGCACCTCTAATCTAAAGAGCTTCCTTTCAATAAATGAACAGTTTGTGACTGATCACTGTGAATTTGACTACTCGCTATTTCATGCTTCCAAAATATTTTAACCTCCCCCAAACAACTGGGAATGCTTTCTGTAGCTGTGTCAAACAATATCTTTCTTTTACAGATACAATATAGAAAAGAACTGCTTTTCAGGTTTATCATACAGTTAGTCCTTGACTTACGTCCTCAACCGGGACATAATTTCCGTTGCTAAGCAAGACAGATGTTAAGTGGGTTGTATCCCAAAAATTGTAAGCCGCCCTGAGTCTTCGGAGAAGGGCGGCATATAAATGAAATTTTTTTAAAAAAAGTGAGCCGCGCCTGGTTTTATGACTTTTTTTTTTGCCATGGTTGTTTAATGAATTGAGGCAGCTCTTAAGTGAAACACGTTGTTAAGCAAATTTGGCTTCCCCCATTGGACTTGCTTGTCAGAAGCCAGCCAGGAAGTCACATATAGCAATCAATCACACAACCCTGGGATGCTGGAATGGTCCTAAATAGCCGGCCGTTGAGAAGCGCCCAAATTCTGATCACATCACTGTAGGAATGCTGCACCAGTTGTAAGGGCAAGCAAGATCATAAGGGCAAGCAAGGTCATAAGTTTTCAGAGACGTTGTAAATTCAAACAATCGCTAAATGAATGATAGTAAATTGGGGGCCTCCTTTTTTTTAAAAAAAAAATCATATTTATATCCCGCCCTTCTCCGGAGACTCAGGGCGGCTTACAATTTTTGGGACACAACCCAATGCGTTCAGCAATAGCCTTCATTCCACTGTATATGCCTGCTTATCACTAAGTGGCATTTTTACAAAGTCAGCTTATTGCCCACAACAATCTTGGGTCCTCAATTTACCTACCCCGTGAGGATGGAAGGCTGAGTCAACCTTGAGCCTGGTGGGATTCGAGCCTGCAGTAATTACAGGCAGCTGGAACCTAAGTGCTAGGCATTTAACAGCCTGCACCACCAAGGCTCCTTGTACCAAGCAGTGTTTGGATTGCCACAGAAACTCATGACCTCCAGATAAGATATGAACAAAAGAACTCAACTCCTAAAAGGATGCAAATGACAGCTGTCTGCAAGGAGTACAAATCCTTCCATTCCCCACTATCTGGTCAGAGCTGAAGAAGCTTCTTGGATGAGAAGCGAAACGTCTTCAAAACAAAAAGAAGAAAGTCCAGTTGCCTCCTGAAAAAGCACCTTTGGGACAATGAATGATGGTAAATTGGATTACTGAGAATCTCTACAGACTAAAAGAACTCAGTAGCTTTTTAGGATTTTATGCAACCCAATCAGTATTGCTATATTTTGTTAGAACGCTAAGGAGAGGGTGGAGGGAGGGAATCAAGGGACCAGAAATCAAAATGAACCCCTCATTGGCACACATCATTTATTTCAAACATTATGCAATGCTGTAACAAGTGCTAATTTACTGCCTTTTGTACCACTGGATCTATAAAAATCTGTCTCTTCCTTTTTATTTATACATAAATTATCCATTTAACTGAGATGTTTTGTTGCCTATCTAAGCATACCCCATAAATCATTATTTGCTTTCTTTTTCCTGTGCTGAGTTACTGCGCCATAATGAAAGGGAAGAAGAACAAGAAAAAGAAAATTGGAGCTCGGAAAGCTATCTGTAATGAACTAATTAATAAAATCTCCTCTCAGTCATCAAGTAGGAACACCCACGGACTCATTTTCATTATTCAGGCTGACATTTCTTCACCAACAGCCAGTCTTCAGAATATTGAGTAAGTGAGTTTTGTTTTAACTTCCCCCTACATCATTCGCCATGGACCCTTAAACTTGATGCAAATTCATTGGGGAAAGGAACAGTTCTATCAAAATAAATATATTAGCATTATTTTGGAACTGACCAGTGGTGGGATTCCAAATTTTTTACTACCTGTTCTGTGGGCGTGGCTTGGTGGATGTGGCTGAAGAAGGATACTGTAACATCTCCATTCCCTTCCCACTCCTGGGGGGAAGGTTACTGCAAAATCCCATTCCCTCCCCACCCCACCAACCTGCTTTCCAGCTCCGTTCTCCTGTGCTGGCCAACAAAAGAAGACCCAGCCAATCAGCTGGGACTCGGGAGGCAGATAATAGATGGGGGCGGGGCCAACCAGAGGTGGTATTTGCTGGCTCTCCGAACTACTCAAAATTTCCAGTTCTCCAGAACTGGTCAGGACCTGCTGAATATCACCTCTGGAACTGACATATAAAAGAAAGTAAAGATTTCCAGTTCTAAGGTTGGAGAATTTCCCGGTTAATAAGCCTGAGTCTCAAATGAAGCGTCCCAGGATAATTTGTTGCAGGATCTAATCTGAGTCGGTCATCCAGCTCAGAGATTTAGTCTTGCAAGCTTTCAGACTCGTGCTGGAGCCCATCCTCTTTTTGATGTTTCTCTAGCAACTGTGGCTGGCATCTTCAGAAGAGAAAGTGGTGCCAACTTGTTTCTATTCCTGGACCTGGAGGTCTATTAACAATCATTGACACCCTGGTCTCTGTACTGAATGATGTTACCTAGTTTCATAATGAAACGTGTGCAAGAAAACCACCAAGCTCAGAAAGCACCATGAATCCTGACCTGGTCACTTCTTGACTGGTCTATAGATAGTCCTCGACTTACAACAGTTCATTTACTGACTGTTCGAAGTTACAAAACATCCCCATGGTCACGTGATCAAAATTCGGGTGCTTGGCAACTGGCATGTATTTGTGACGGTTGCAGTGTCCAAGAGTCATGTGATCATCTTTTCTGAACTTCTGACGAGCCAAGTCAATGGGGGAAGCCAGATTGGCTTAACAACCTTGTTACTAACCTAACAACTGCAGTGATTCACTTAACAGCTGTGGAAAGGTCACGAAATGGGGCAAAATGAACTTAACTGTCTCGCTTCTTGTGGTTGTACGTCGAGGGCTGCCTGCAATGTAAACACATTTTACATGGAGTTGCTCTTGAAGATCATCTGGAAATTAGAACTGCTCCACAATGCAGTGGCACTTTTAAGTACCACACAATTTGTCCATGTCATACCGTTGTTGTGTGAGCTGCACTAGCTTCCAGATTCTTTTCTGGTGCAATTTAAGGTGCTGATTATCGTGTTTAAAGCCCTGAATGGCTCAAGGCCAACCTTTTTGCAGGACTGCCTCTCCCTGAGGGTATCTACCTGTTTTACCACATTTTACGTTCCCTTAAATGTTGGCATCTAGAGGGATCTAGCATGGGAAAAGTGAAATTGTAAACTCATTAAACTTTACTAATATGTAAGGATCTGCTGTTTTGATGGACACTGGGAGTTTTTGTGATAATTTAATGTTTTTCCTTCTTTTCTTGTAAACTTTCCATGTTTATGTTGCACTATGTATGTCTTTTAAATGATTGAACATGCTCATATTGCATTGCTTTGTTCTAAAATTCTTCTGGTGATTTTAAGACTAAACAATATGTTTTGAAACTCCTTGCTTAATAAGTTTAAGAACTTTTGAAGTTGTTCTTTACTGTTATTCATACACTTTGAATTTCTATTCTTTTCTTTTTCTTTTCACAGATAAAGGCTGAAAGATTAGCTTACTAAAACAGTGTTTGAGATAAACTGAAGACTGGCCTTTATAGATTCTAGACTTCTAAAACAATCACACCATCGTTATCTTTTCTCAATGACTTCACTGGAACCATTTTTATTGGGTATATAGATTGTAGCCTTTAGGACACTAAGAAACTAGAAGAAGGAGAACAGACGTACATCATCCAGAGAGGGATGGACAGTCTAGAAAAATAAAGTAAGAGAGAGAGGGAGGGAGGGAGGGAGGGAGGGAAGGAAGGAAGGAAGGAAGGAAGGAAGAAGGAAGAGAAGAGAAGAAGAGAAGAGAAGAGAAGAGAAGAGAAGAGAAGAGAAGAGAAGAGAAGAGAAGAGAAAGAGAAAGAGAAAGAAAGAGAAAGTTGGGTTTGACAATCTTGTCCAAAGGCAGCAAGGAAGGAAACTTCAAAAACAAATCCTTTAAAAGTTATGGACAGCTCCCAGGTTTTTTTAGTTATATAGGATTACCAGATCTTTGCTGCAAACAGATCACCAATAGATGGCAGCATAGAGTGATTTGTTGTCGCTTTGCTGCCATCTAGCAAGTTCCAGACTCTTTGATACTACCAAAATCTCGACTATCACAAAATGTAGTTGCTCCACCTTAATGAATGTATAATGTGCACATAAACAGCTGGAAATCACAGGATTCAGATACTGCCAAGCACTCATGATTTAATACAAATGAAACATTTATGACATCTTAACTCTCCACCAGACTGAGAGAAAAATAAATCTGCCATCATCTTTTATAATGCTCAGGCACTTATGACATCTGTCAGAAAAATTATCCTTACAGACTGTGTCAGCCCTTCCAGCAAACCAAACAGAAAACACAACAGAATAATCTAATTCTACTTAATGTAAGGCTACATTAATAGAATCTTGCAAGCATGAAGGCACAAACTTTCCACCTCTTCATTAAACTACTTGAACCAATAGAGCAGGGGTCTTCAAATTTGGCAGCTTTAAAACTTGTGGACTTCAACTCCCAGAATTCCTCCTCCAGTCATGTTAATTCAGGAACTCTGGGAGTTGAAGTCCACAAGTCTTAAACATGCCAAGTTTGAGACCCTTGCAATAGAGCAAACCTTCCTAAGTCCTTCTCTGACCATAAGTGACTGTGGGCTCCTGCCATTCTTGTCTGATTGGTTCTAGCAATTAGCATGTGTCCTTTCTTCCCCCCCAGGGAAGAATGATTACATTCCATTACTCAGACTATTATCAAAAAAAATGATTGCTGGCTAACTTTCCACTGAAATGCTAGAATTCTAGGAACGAATGTTAAGAGATAATAGAGGAGGCAAGAAGAACCTTAGATTTCATACTTCAAACTGTTCACGGCTGCATTTTGCAGTCAGAAAAGATAATGAAAAACCTTTAATTTCATAACATAGAGACAGACTTAACCAGAGTTTCAACTGGGAAATCATGACTGTCCTACCCCAAGCCAAATCCAAAAGCACTAAAGAATCCCTGAAGGCTAGCACTTTGAGAAACCAGTCATCAATAAACACATAGACATAAACAACTTTACAGTGCAAAAGAGACAATCAACAAGCTAAAAAAGAAACAAAAAGACCAAAACAATCAACCAGCAATCAACATGCCGATGAGCATTGATTAACACCAGGATTAATACCAAACCAATAATCAAGACATGAACAATACCCCAGTCAAGGAACTGCCAAACAAGCTAACAATAAATAGCCCAATCAAAAAATGTCCAAGATCATTCCCACCAACACTGACAGGGTCAACCACTAGAATATAAATTGAGAGCAAACCCCATTCCCTACTAGCACTGATGATGTTACCTACTTTGGGTAATGAACCGTCTGCAAGAAAACAACCAAACTCAGAGAGCACCAAGGACCCCTCATTCAAATTCAATTGTTTCACGGCAGAGCTGTATATGATACATTCCTGTAAACAGTAGGACCAATTGAAACTAGAAATTTAGTGGGCACCATGTAGAGCAGGGGTGTCAAACTCGCATTGCCACGGCGGCATCACATGACATAATGTGACTTTTTCCCCCTTCACTAAACCAGGCATGGGTGTGGCCAGTGCATAAACCATCCGGCCCAAGGGCTGGGAGTTTGACAGCCCTGATGTAGAGGGATCAGCAGATGAAAAGTGATTCTAAGGGCAAGGAAGGATTCACACACTCATCATCAAAGTATATGCACAAACAGAAATGTGAAGTCCAAAGATGCTTTTCCAAAAGGCCACTAGACTTTCTTGGACTTTTTCCTTGAAAAGTGTTCGCTTCTTATCCAAGAAAGTTTCTTCAGTTCTGTCAGTTCTGTTCTTCAGTTCGGAACTGAACAAGCTTCTTGAATAAGAACAGAAACATTATCAAGGAAAAAAATAAGAAAAGTTGTTTTGCCTTTTGGAAAAGTACCTTTGGAACAACCATGCCCTGGATGATTAAGAGTCTCCATAGACACAAAAAAGGGAAGGAGAAACTCCAAAGTGGTAATGTGGTTGTATCAAGGAAGCTAAATTCTACAGCAGGACTAATTTTTTCCCATTTTTATTTTTTACTTCCAGCAATCAAAAGACTGCAAAATTATAAAGTGATGGAGCCTCCAGCATTTTTGTTGATGATGGATTGAGAAGAAAATTTCTGTTTTGGTTAAAACAAGAAACCAGAACGATATTACACCACTAATTTTATTTCTGATCATTTTTTATCCCACCTTTATTTTGCTAACAGAAGCAAGTTTCAGAATATGCACAACATTCTTGCTTTTTCTTTTTCTTGAAGACATTTCACCTCTTACGCAAGAAGCTTCTTTAGTTCTAACTAAGTGGTGGGGAATGGAAAGCATACCCTTTGCAGTCAGTCATTAGCATTCTGAGGGCCCCAATGAATCAGGGCAGAATTCAAAACTCCATCTGCACCTGACAGAAAAGGGCCACTCCTTTAAAGACAGCAAGGTTCACATTCTGGACAGAGACAACCACTGGTTTGAAAGAGAAGTCAAAGAAGCTATCTATGCAGGGGTGCGATTCAACCTGTGTAACAACCAGTTCAGTGACATGCCAAATGTGCATTTTGCACGTGCGCAGAGCATTTGCTACTGACCTTCTCCAGCAATCTCTGTGTGTTAAACAGCTGACGCGCAGCAATCCGTTGTGCCCCGCAAATCTGCTGAGCTTGAAAATCAGGATATAAAGCACAGACTAGAGCCGGGGCAGGCAGATGGACCCAACAGCTGATCGTCGGAGTGAACCTGTTTGCTCACAGCTGATCCTCGGAGCTTCCGATTTGCCTGAACTGGGCCAAACCGGTAGAATCCCACCCCTGTATCTATGTCAAAAATGAACAGCTCTCCCTCAACAGCGAAGGGATAAGACTCCTTATCTCTCTCAGCAGTCCCATGATGGTTCCACTCTCTGATTCAGATGACTCTGGGGACACCAGTTAGCCCGCAGGTGGTTATTGAATGTTAAAAATCAAAAAAGTCCAGTGGCCTTTCTTTTAAAGCACCTTTAGGACAACCATGAGCTGGGTGACTGAGAACCTCCACAGACATGCAAATTTTAGTGTTTATTTATTAGAGTTATATCCCACTTTTCCTTCAGGTGCTCAGTTTTTCCCCTCAGCAACAACCCCAAGAAACGTTGACTGGCCAAAAAGTACCCAGTGAGTCACTATGGTTGCAATTGGATTCAATCCAGATTTTCCATTTTCAACATCCAACGTCTTTTAAATTTATAGTCATTATACATATGAAAGTAACTGGTATTTTCTAGGATCTGCACCAGTGGTGGGATTCAAATTTTTTTTACTACCCGTTCTGTTCTGGCGTGGCTTGTTAGTCATGGAAGGGGAAGGATACTGTAAAATCTCCAGTCAGAGGTGGTATTTGCCAGTTCTCCGAACTACTCAAAATTTCCACTACCGGTTCTCCAGAACTGGTCAGAACTTGCTGAATACCATCTCTGATCTGCACCCATTATTATCATCATGGTCATCTTTTCCTTCAGACAGATCTATCACTGAGATAAACAAAGAACAGAAGACAATATGCAGAAAGAATCACTGAGATTCAGTAGCTGGCACAGACAGCAAGAGCCTTTGAAGGCTCTTGATAATTGCATATTATCAAATGCAAGAACACTTTCATCTGATGTCAGAAATGTCAGCACTAATTATGTGGATCAATCAAGAGTCCCCATTCTCTGGACTAATTCGGATGCAAAAATCTGTTAAAATAGTTCATGTCAGCCTCTCACAATCTGGAACCCTGAAATACATTGGGACAGTACCTCCTAGCCTTCTAACTAATTGGGAGGGGAAATTGCTAAAGGAAGCAAATTTCAGAATATGCACAGTGCGCCACAGCAGAATTTGGCAGACCTTATTTCCCTCATATTCTCTGACAGAATACTATAGAGGATTCCCAAGTTTTACATATGCATGGATTTATCCACCTCAGAGGATTGTTGTAAGAATTCACACACACACACACACACACACACACACATACACCAAAAAGTATAATTGTTATATGAATATATACACACACATATATATAAACCTAGGATACACAGTCTTTAACCCTGTGTCAAATTAGCATTTCATCTTTCTTTTTGGGGGCGTGGGGTGGAAAAGGATGGCAATGCCTAGAGTAGTGTGGTGAAACTGTGGCTCTCCAACTGATGCTGACATCTCTCATTGGCCACTATAAATGTGGCAGCTCCATTTTAAAAAATGGACAAATATGGGTGGGTGGGGGAGGAAATGGATTTCTGTATTTCTTCCCCAAATCCTCCCCCTTTCCTGCTTTGCTGGGAAATTCTCAGGGAAAGGAGCCCAAACCAAAACAGGTATGATAAGCTTAGTGGAGGCTTAACGCGCCTCTTTTCAATCACTGTTTTCAAAAGAGGGAAAGCAAGAAATCAGCGATCATACCACTGAAATCAGATTTCAGTGGCACCATCTTAGGACTGAAGTTGTTGTCTCTGAAACATCTTTGCTGTTGTCTCAACATGTGACAAAATGATGCTGAAACAAAGGGAATTCCAAATGTGAAGAATTGTGATCATTTGACTTAAAGAGAAAGGCAGTTACCCCACTGAGAAACCTTGATCATGAAATCTGATATGGGAGAACTACTCTGCCTAAACACACCCTTAACTTTGCATAGTTTGAAGGGAACAGAGGAAAAATCCTTGTACCAACAGTGGGATCCTACCTGTTCCACTACCGGTTCGGTGTTTGTGCGTGCATGCGCGGGCACCTAACGTGCATGTGCAGCTTTCTCCACACCAGCTGAGGCCTGCAGCACCAATCAGCTGATAGGGTAAAGAAAAGAGCAGGGGTGGGTGGGAGGGCCAATCCTGCACTCTTCTTTCTCCTCTCAGCTGATTAGCTTTTTTTCCTCCTCATCAGAGACTTTTTTTACTACCAGTTGGGCCAAACCAGTCCGAACCAGTAGCATACCACCACTGCCTTGTACCATCCTGTATGTGCATTCTGTAATTCCATCTTTGGATGGATGGGAAAGGTTTGAAACAAAGTTAATGCAAAAGAAAAAAGAAAAAAGCATTTGGATGTAATTTATGGTTTCTCCCTACAAAGTTCTTTTTTCTCATTGCTTAATCTAAATTCTATGCAGTTTTACAGGGCCAAGGCTGCAGCTTAGAACCAAAATCAAAATGGAATAAATTAGCTAGTTAATGTCTCATAAAGACTGCTGCCAAAATTACCCTCGGAGAAAACGTTAAATCATATTGACTAGCCTGTTTGCATTCCTAGATGCATAATATGCTCTGCCCTCACATGTCCTGGATTTTTCCCTTTTCTCAACCCCTGAAGAGCATGTAGTTTGAAATGACATTTAGGGACAAATTTAAGGGATAGCAGCAATGGCAGGGGATAAATTTAATTTCAGTAATATTCAGGTACTTAAAATTACGCATCAGGCACAAAGGTATGAAAATGAAACATAAATACTGAAATTTTATGGGTTATAAATCATAATCTTATTATGGTTTAACAACCACATTGTTTATTAACAACCTTATTAGATTGTTCTTACAGAAGAGAATATTTGTACCTCAGGGTTGAGCTATGGAGTCCTTGGTGCTGTCTGAGTCTGGTTGTTTTTTTGGAGATGTTTCATTACCCAACTAGGTAACACCGTGAGTGCTAGCATGATACTTTACATTTGCTCTGTTGGTGTTACCTAGTTGGATAATGAAAGCTCTACAACTAAGAATATCAAGAAACCTACAGTTTTATTACATATACACCTATTGGGTACACGTTGGAACTGGGCTCCAGAAACAAGTGCATTCAAAAACATCTGAGCCTACTAAACTAAAAATCCAGAAATTGAAATTTGGTGCATCTGTTTTAAACAGGGGTTAAGGTTACATTAGTGATTCAGAATATATCTGTACTGAGATGAAATACTTGAATGCTAGCTACGATGAAGAGCAACAGAAGATGTTGCTTCAAAGCTTAATGTACAAGGAGATTTTTTAAATAAATATCTTTTTTCACTCATCAGATGGAAATACACTGCCAAGAAAAACTACAGGGGATGATCTGAATAAAAAGATTCTTCAGTTTGGTTACAGCGATTTTCTCATCATTGAATAGTTTGGCAAAATGAAACCTCAAACAGAAATAGTAATTTTAAGTTCAGTCCTCTGCCAAGACACCAGAAGACCTAGAAACTTCTCTAAATAAATTATTCTTAAGAAACTAGATTCTGTCTTATACATGTACTCACTTATTAATTAATCTAGACCCAGGAGATTGCATTCTTAAGAATGTTTACAAAGCTTTGGCAAATTCAAAGTGAACCAGTGAATATATTATTCAAGTTGAATTCAAAAATTTAAACCATGCTCTTATGGAGCATCTCAATACCTGTATTTTTATATGCCAAACCAAACATTTGAAAGGCACCTTCCCCAAAATGTGTAGCTGGTGTCTGAGAATCAAATGTTCTGTAACAGCATATTTTACAATACCCCAGATCTTAGGAAGTGCTCTGCCAAAATTCATTTTTAATCCTCTCATAAATCATTAGCTAGTAGTTGCTTCACCACTTATCTGAAATAGAATTCTGGTTGCAAAGATGAATAATCTAAAAATAATGCTTATTTATCCATAATTGGGTATGTATCAGAAAAGAGGCGGAGGGACTTACACTGTAATTATACTACAAACATATTGTACAAAACAGAAATGCTATAGATACTCCATTTCATACTCGGCAGAACTTCACACTTGCTGCTTAAGAAATATTCAGCTTGGCCCAAAAATATAAATTCACCTTAAAGTCTATCTTAGTTACCAGACATTTATATGGATGCTTTCATAATTTCCTTAGCTTGATACAGAAATGGTTTACCATTTCCTATTTCCAAGATGGTTTTTCAATTCCCCAGTCTTTGAGCTCTGGATTTTCTAGGTAGTCCTCCATATAAATCAGGGGTGTCAAACTCAATTTCATTGAGGGCCGCATTGAGGGTCCTTGAGGACTACTAGGAGGCTTCAACTGGTGCAGAATGCAGCCACGCGGGTTGTGATGGGAGTATCGCGATACTCCCATATTACACCCCTCCTGTGTGAGCTGCACTGGTTGCTGGTTGCCCTCCGAGTGAGATTCAAGGTGCTGGTAATCATCTATAAAGCCCTTCATGGCTTAGGTCCGGGGTATTTCGGGAGCACCTACTGCCAGCAACGGTTTCCCATCGCCCTGTGCGCTCCCACAGACAGGGTCTCCTCAGGGTGCCATCAGCCAGACAATGTCGGTTGGCGACCCCCAGGGGGAGAGCCTTCTCTATGGGTGCACCCGCCCTTTGAATCAACTACCCGTGGAGCTTCGAATGGCTCCTGACCTTTGATCCTTCCATTGCGACCTGAAGACATGGCTTTTTTGATCGGCCAACCTGGACTGAAGGGGTTTTTTAATTGTTTTTAAATTTGTTTGTTGGTTTTTAATGTTTTAATATGTGTAATTGGGGTTTTTCTATTTAATAGTTTTTAAAATTTTGTATTCTTGTTTTTTATTGCTGTAAGCCGCCCTGAGTCCTTCGGGAGATAGGGCGGCATAGAAATCCCATTATTAAATTAAATTAAATCTGGCTTGTGCTTGACCTTGGGGGGCCAGGATGGACATGGCCAAAGTATGCTCGGCCAGCTCGAAGTCACTAGTGTCAGGGGCACCTGTGCTGGCCTGAGCGTCCTGCCAGTGAAAACAGGCTCCCAAGCTCTGTTTCGGCTGCGACGGCCTCCTGCAACCCTCTGCCAGCAAAAATAGAGCATGGAGGCTATCCTTAGCCCTCCGTTTTCAGCTGCGATAGCTTCCTGCAACCCTCTGCCAGAGAACACTGAGCTCGAGAGGGCTGCACGCAGCCCTCCCGAGCTCTGTTTTCGCTGGCAGAGGCACTGTTTCGCTGTTTCCAGGGTGGCCCCGCGAGCCAGATCTAAGCAGCCCACAGGCCAGATCTGGCCCCCAGGCCCTGAGTTTGACACCCTCGATCTAAATACAATACTAATCAGGACTGATCCTGCTTAGTTTTCTAGACCAGCCAATGTCAGCTATGTGCTTTGCTATTGTTGAAAAACTAACTCAAATAAATATCATTTGTGAATAAAGCCACAACTCCTGTTTAAAGAAAAACTTTCAATCACTACCGTGTTTCCCCGAAAATAAGACACTGTCTTATATATTTTTTGGCTCCCAAAAACACACTAGGTCTTATTTTCAGGGTAGGTCTTATATATTTATGGTACCAAATAGTGGGTGTGAGTGTGTAGGGGGATGTTTTATGGTGCACGGTTGCTCCCTGAAAAGTCTTCCTGGAACTGGAGATTTACACTAGGTCTTATTTTCGGGGTAGGTCTTATATTAGGGCAGGTTTAGAAAATAGTGCTAGGTCTTACTTTGGGGTAGGTCTTATTTTCAGGGAAACACGGTATGTTCCTCTAATGTCTAATGAGTCTAATGGAAGAGAATATCTGCAGCTCTGACCTGTTTAGTCCTTGCTGTTCTCTGACATTGGTTATTTTCTTACAGATGTTTCATTGTCCAACTAAGTAATACTATCCATACTCTTACCTAGTTGGATAATGAAACATCTGCAAGCAAACAACCCAACTCAGAAAGCACCACTAAATATCAATTATACAGGTGTGGTTGTCCTCAAGGGGGTTTTCCAAAAGCAAACAGGACTTTCTTGGTTTTTCTTTGAAAAATGCTTCACTTCTCATTAGAACTGAAGAAGTTTCTTCGATGAGAAGCGAAACATTTTCAAAGAAAAAACAACAACCAAGACAGTCTAGTTGACTTTTGCAAAGACCCTGTGAGATAACTCCACCACTGTATTTCTCATCAGATAACAAACCAAATAAAAATTGAAATGCTGGGGGAAAGCTTCTTGGAACAGTAAAGAGACCTTGATTCACACAATCTTAAGCATGCCTACTCAGAAATGTCTCACTGTGTTAAACGAGACTTACTCTTACGTGTATTTGGATGCTGTTCCTAAGAAGAATATTAAGGTTGTTCAGTGCTAGGTAAAACCATTTTGATACATTCACACATTTTAAACTTTCATCACATTTGGTGTTTTCCACACTGTTTTCTTTCATATATGGGCTATAGTCATGGGATAGTCATTCTTTGATATATGGGCTATAGTCATGGGATACTTCAGATATCCCTGACAGAGAGGGAATAAAAGGAAGACAGATACTACCTTTCTATGCCCAAGAAAATCTTAGCAATTCTTGATGCACCAACATTTTCTAACATCAAGTTTGGGAAAAGCAAAAGGACGTAAGGGAGAATCTTGAACTGATTAGTAGATGCTTATAGAATCCAGGACTGAAAACACCTCCCAAAAGGGGGCAAAAATTATTCAACGTAGCAGACAATCATTTCAACAACAACAAAAAATGGAAGAGAAAAAAATTAATCCTTCCTACCCTGACATTATGAGATCAGACTTTAAAATCTGTGGTGAGTAAAGCATTTTGAGCCAAGAAATACATTCAGCCTTGTATGGTACATTGACAGAAAGCTTTTTAAAAATTGAAATGGCCAGGGTGGGTGGGTGGGTGGGTGGGTGGGTGGATGGATGGATGGATGGATGGACGGACAGACAGACATACAGAAAGACTGACAGGTTGATTGATTTAAATATGTCTCTGATCCCAGAGGTGCAATAAAAGGCCATGCAGGAAAGAAAATTGTGCATTCTCCCACACGCTTCTATCACCCGCTATTTTTTAACATGCAAAATAAACAAATGAAGTAAGAAACAAAATGTTTTTTTTCCACCAAGCTTTTCCTTTATTTTAATGCATATAGATCTGTTTTCTTTATTTCTTTTGATGTGCTTTGCTTCTGTAATTGCGTCTACTTTTCCATTTCAAATTCTGCAAACCACCCTGGAGACTTTGGGGGGGGGGGCGAGGGGAGACATTGGCATTTTTCCAAATAAAGCAATGGTTTTTAGCTTTCCATCATTTTTGAACGGCACCAATCTGCATTCTGCATTGGTCCAGCGGCATTTTTGAGAGGAAAAAAACAACAATATTAAGGGTGGAGCTTTCCTTTACGTCAGCAAGCATTCCCCATTGGAGGGATTGTTTTCTTTTTTTAAAAAAGTTTCATTAAAATCATCTTAAAACATAATAATAAAATCAGACCCTGTAATTTCAAGAGAAGGCTCCATAGAGCAGCTTGCCTGTCCGCTCTGGACTTGCAGTTTTTAGTTTTTGGCACTGACTTGTCTGCAAAAGTCTCCACGTTAAAAAAAATTGCTGCAGCAAGACATAATTCAGAGTCTAACTGGATTAGCAAAGGACACATCATGTCAAACTAATTGAGAGAGGCATGAAATATATCACTATCATTCTTCTGTAAATCTATGATGAGCAGTTTAGGCATGCATGCAACGAAGGCAATTATCATCTCCAGAGGGAAGGGGATGAAACCACAAGGCACTAGAAATACAGATTTTTTTCCCCTCTGTAAGACAAAGCATTTCTGATCTTCTATTTAACTTCACACCACCACATCTACATTATCTACTGAATCTGAAATTATTTTACCATAATGAAATCTAAGGAATTAAGATTTCTAGAAGCTGGAATGGGTGTTCCATAGAGCTTATTATTGCTTCTAGAGATTTAAGGCCATCCATTTTGATAATTTAGGTAGGTTTTGAAAGGATCAATCAGCAAGCCATCTTTTGAAATGAAAACAGCACAATTCTTAAATTTTCTGGAATAAGGAACCTTAAAATCTGAACCTTCTACTTCTAAAGAAAGTGCTGACAGTATGTCTTCAATGGGAATACAGGTAATCCTCAAATTATGACCACAACTGGGATCAGAATTTCTATTGCAAAGCAAGACTGAGTTAAAGAAATTGTGCCCGATTCTATGTCTTTCCCCCAGTCGTTAAACGAATCAAATGCAGATTTGAAGTGAATTGCACAGTCATTAAACAGATCTGTCTTTTCCATGGATTTTGCTTGTCAAAAGCCATCTGAGAAGGTTGCAAGTGACTCTGGGACACTGAGACCATCATAAATACTGTACATAGTGGTTGGCAAGTGCCTGGATTTTGTTCACATATAACTGTGGGGATGCTCTTATGGTTGAAAGTGTAAGGAATGGTTGTAATTCTCTTTTTTCTGGGCCATTGTAACTTCAAACAGTCACTAAATATATGGTTGTAAGGTGAGGACCACCTGTAACACACACAATTTTTTTATAAAAATCTCATCATTGAGGGCAGACAGATTTCCGCTGGGATGAATAAAATTCTCTAAGTCCAGAAAAAGGAAAGCGGTTTTTAAGAATCCATAAATCAATGCGTGGCACACAACACTTACTATTTTTAAATTACTGTTTCCCAGGAAAAAAGAAAGGTTGTGCAGCATCAGCAGCTACTACCGATGATATACAGCTTTCATTATTGTGTTCTTATTGGTGACATTTCCACAGCAATGAAATTGGGGTTGCAGCATGCAACTTGTTTGTATGGGATACAATCTGATTTCTTTCTCTCTCTTTCTCTCCTCACCGTAAAATCCCCACCCACCACTCATGTCTCCTACAAGCCATCAGGGATTAAGTAACTGAAGTTGAAGTAGAATTAAAAACATTTGTTTTAGGTTTCAAATAAGAGAAAAGGACACCCTTGCCTGACTGCAGTCACTCATTTCAACTAACTGTCTCTTCATAGTTGTAATACTTATCTTGGTATTATTTAGCTATACAGCCCACCTTCTGTGTAGCACTGAGAGGAGTTTGAAACAATGGTTACATTAACCAGGGTTTGATTTGGTTGCTCTTTGGAGGGTAGACTGGACTGAAAATCCATAAACATTTCAGAACAGAACAACCACTGCTGTTAAGAAAATTTCACATTTTAGTCCAGATCAGTGTTTCTCAACCTTGGCTACTTGAAGATAGGTGGACTTCAGCTCCCAGAATTCCCCAACCAGCATGGTTGGTTGGGAGTTCTGGGAGTTGAATTTCACCCTTCTTCAAGTGGTCATGGTTGAGAAACATAGGTCCAGGTTATTGTCATCATAATCAATTATATTTATACACTGCCCAACTCTCAATGATTTTGTGTGGTTTATAAATTATTTGTATAACCCCAGAACCTAAAGCTGGCTTCAATTACACTCGCCAAAGGCCTGAGTGAATAGCCACTATGTTCAAGACCCTTCAAAACACCAGCAGAGTGGCAGTCATCCAAATCTTGGGGAGAAGCCTTGTTCCAGAGGGCAGGTACTCTTACAGAAAGACAGTTCTGGATCCCAATAGATTGTTTAATTGAAGAAATTTGAAGTGCATTGGCACTGCCAGTTCACAGGGCAAATGTTATGAGAGACAAGCAGCTTCTCAGGTAACCAGGCCCGAAGACATCAATATCAACCAGCACCCAAAAGCACACTAGCAATTAATGCAGCTTACAGAGCAGAGGAGTATGGGTGAGTGGGTGTTGTGTGTGGGTGTGGCTCTGGACAACTGGTAATGTGGTCCCACAAGATCATAGACTTTTAACATTGTTATGTGATTTATATACACTGACATTATTATGTATTTTATATGCAGCCCAAAAGAAATTCCTCTTCACTCAATGCGGCCCAAGCAAGCCCAAAGGTTGGATACCCATGCTCTCTAGATTAGAAAATACATGTCTGACATACAGAGAAGGAAAAATTGTTTTTCTTCCGCTTATAAGTGTTTGTCAATCACAATCCCTATCAGTCCTACTGTAATTTCAAGGATAGGGCTGTCAGTCAGCTAGACAAGGAAAAATAACTCTCAATAGATTTTATGGCACCTTAAAAACAAACTAAAGGAAGAAAAAAAATAAAAACTAATTATCTTTATAGAAGTCTACTTTTTTAAAAAGCACCAGCTATGTAATTGTTTAATGACTACATATATGGTTCCCTTGGTTAATCATAATTTATGTCTGGGTAGAACCTGCTTCAATCACACTAGCACATGCCAAACTGGGAGGGAGGAATTAGGCCTCTAGCCAAAATAAACAAGTTGGGGAAGACTGCCCCACCCCTGATCTTCTATATTTCCTCCAATTACAACCTATGCTCTGAACAAATAAACTAGTGTTTCTCAACCTAGGCAACCTTGAGACATGTGGACCTCAACTCATAGATGGCGGACATAACATGGTCAGCTGGAGAATTCTGGGAGTTGAAGTCCACATGTCTTAGAGTTGCCCAGGTGGAGAAACATTGAAGTGGACAATCTTATTTCATTTTAATTCCTACCTACAAATCCTTTTGTTAATTCCTATCTACAAATTTTCACAGTATATGTCCCTGTCTTTCCCCACAGAAAGACCTAAAAGGAAAGAAAATGTTTATTTAAAGTTTGGTAAAACTTAACTAGGTTCATTTACTGCAATTAACTCAAATTAGAACATGGTAAAAGGATATTGCTAGAGTTAGTATAACAAAACGTATAAGACTAAAAGAGGCATTCATAATGTTCAAATGTTCTTCAATCATAATGTGCATTAGAATATAATTTCTAAAAGTGTAATTCTTTAAAAATGTAAAAATATTAATAAATGTTATGTTTTTAAAAACTGAAACAACTATGTAATTATTATTTTGGTATATTCTTCAAACTAATGCTGTGAATATCTTACACCTACACAATATAATATAAAATACTATAACTTACTCTAAAAGGTAGAAACTGAGCTTGTAAAAGTACTTAAAACACGCAAAATGTAATGTTCCAGAAATTTTAATGGTTCTTGGTTCTCTTTTGCTTGTCATTATCCTATTTATAAATTTAAGAGCTTTTTAGACATGTTTATATCTACTAGAACTACAGCAAGGAAGAGGAAAATGAGATATTAATATGATTTTGGTTTAGATGATTAATGAAATATTATTATTATCAAATTAATTTCAAATTTAAATTTAATGAACTATGATTAGTACATTAATTAATATCAATAAAACCTACATTTACTGAAGTTGGGAGTCCAATACATTTAATTAAAAAAAATGAAAGCAGGTGAAAATCTAAGGATATTCTGTCTTAAGTGGGGGAAGAATTTTAATCATTTATTTTACCAAGGAAACAGATGAGATATAAACACTTCCACTACTTCTTCCTTGAATAAAAGATAAAATTGTCACTTTAGTATTTGCCTGACAGGAAAAAAAAGTAAGGTCAATAAATATAAAAACGTTCCTCAAATAAAAGTTCATGCAAATTCTCCACAAGATGGCTAATAGCTCCCAGCAGAAAGAAAGAATAAAAAAAATAGTTCAAAAAGGGCGCAGACTGCTTTCTCAGAATAGGAATTGTGCAAAAGATTAACACAACTGCTTCCTTTCCATGCCAAGCAACAAAGAATAGTTTCTTTTAAAAAGCTTATGAAACACGAATAAGGATACCTTACCTGCGTCCCTGGGTAGACACAAAGTTTGCAGCAAACCCGTCTGAAATTAGTTTAGCAGTATAGTAATTGTAGTTGTAGAAGAAGAAGAAGGAAAAAAAGATGATGATGATGATGATGATTAAGTATTATTGTCTTGCCTTTTTCGGTCCTTGGCGCTGCAAGAGCATGCCCAGAGCTGCCTTGCTTGTCAGCATCTTCAAAGATAGATCAAAAGTGCCTCAATGCTTTTTGTTTTTTTACAAGTCTGAACTATTATTCTAAGCTCCCTGATTAATGCTTAGGATCGTGCTGGAAAAGCCATGAAATTTAACTAGGTATACCAACTTGTCTGTTCCTGCCTCATTTTCAAAATTCTTGAATAACAGTGATTGCACATTTGTTTCTTCATTTGATGTGTCTCCTGGCAATCTTTCAGGACAATCCATCAGCACATCATAGGAGCTGAAACAGTTTAACAAATTTAACAATAAGCCAGTTAAAATAAGGTACAAATCATCACCATTTCTCAGGCTATGCAGTGATTTCGCAGAAAGAGCCTTCCATAAATAGATATCCTGTAGGTAACTTATGAGGGCTTTGTCCGTAATTCTCTTTCAATATACTATAAGTTACCCTATCTGAGATTTTATAAGTTGGCCTCATGATTAAAATACTGGGTTTGTCGACCAGAAGTTCAAGACCCAAGCACCACATGATGGGGTGAGCTCCCATTACTTGCTTCAGCTCCTGCCAACTTAGCACTTTGAAAACATGCAAATGCAAGTAGATAAATAGGCACCTCTTTGGTGGGAAGATAACAGCATTCTGTGTGCCTCGGCATATATTCGTGCCAGTCACATGACCTTGGGCAACGTTGGTTCCCCTGGCTAGGAAACGGAGATGAGCACTGCCCCCTACAGTCAGATATGACTGGACTGGGGTAACCTTTTTTATTTTTATTTTTTGCAGTATGTGTGAAGAGCCCCATACCGGAGGAAGGTACACTACTGCAGCATTCACTAGCAATACTAAGAAAAAGCCAGATATCTTTCAAAATCATGGGAAAACTTAGTGCAAATAGTCCTCAAATCACGACCACAATTGAGCCCAAAATTTCTATTGCTAAGCAAGGCAGTTGTTAAGTGAATCTTATGACCTTTTTTTGACACAATTGTTAAGCGAATTTTCCAAATTATCCTCTATTTTTTTAACTTAATCTGAGGGCGTTGGTTAAAATCTATGATGGATCATGCAGAGCAATAGTCATGGGACCATTAACAAGGGCAAACAGATTAATTTATATAAGTAATATTAAGGCAGTACAGTAAGGTAGATTGATCATATAGAAACAGTGAATGAGACTTGTCACAAAATAAATATATGAAGGAGGAACAAACTGATCCAAGAGGAAAACCAAGGAAGTTGTAGGCATAGCTGATGAGATTAAAGAACGAAAGATGTATTCAACATGGTACAAGCAAAGACCAGTTGCAAGGTTTAAAAAGGTATAAAAATGTTTCATGAACAGCACTGGCATAAACTAGATTTTATTTCTCTTCTCTCCAACTTGCTGCTTTGAATTTCTTCTGCTAACTACATATTCTTTTTCTATACTTTTTGTCTGCCAGCCAGACTAGATCTAATTACCTTCTGCTACATATCAACTCAAAACATTGTGCAATTTT
Source organism: Naja naja (assembly GCA_009733165.1). NCBI lineage: Eukaryota > Metazoa > Chordata > Lepidosauria > Squamata > Elapidae > Naja > Naja naja. Next base: position 45,767,889 of record CM019149.1, read on the forward strand.
TTAGCATCTAATTGGTGGTTGCCTACAGGGAAAAAATATGCCTGGGAAAAAATATTTCAAAAATTCATCGCTCTCAAACTACCTGCAGCGCTCTCTATTTGTATCAGTTATTTAGCAGACAGCCCTAAAAAGCATTGACTTTACCTATAATTCCATTTTATAAAAAAACAGAGAAAAGGCAACCTTGCCAACTAAAGATTAATTAATATTTTAAAGCTAGACTTTGTAATACTAACTTTAAACTAGACGTTTCTATAGGAAATTTCTGAATTGGTTGGATAGAGAGAATATTCCAGCAAAGGAACACATAAATTTTAGGACAGGTCTAAGAACATTAGACCAAGTCTTAATTCTAAATCAGTTTGTGAGGGGAAAAATAGAGGAATATAGACAGGGGTGGGTTTCTACCGGTTCTGTCCGGCTCTGTAGAACTGGTAGTTCTGAAGAGTAGCAGACATAGAATCGGTTCTATGTCTGCTGCTGTTTTGGCCCGCCCGCCCGCCCGGGCTCTTACCTGATCTTTATTTCCTGCTTTTTCAACTTCAGCTGCCATGCGAGGCACAGCTGTGGTGGGAAAGCAGGAGCAAAATGTTGTTTCAAACGCTGCTGACAAAGAATTACAGGCACGCGCGCAGCATGCAGAAAAGCACATCGTAAATCACCAAACGTCATAAAACATCGTAAATCACCACAAACCAGTAGTTAACCCTGTCAGATCCCACCCCTGAATATAGATAGTATTTGACTTAGTTCAGGGTTGTCAAACTCCATTTCCTTGAGGGCCGCATAGGATTGTGTTTGACCTCGGGGAGGGAGGCAGAGGGGCATGGTCAGCTTGACATTATTTGTTTGAACTTGGGGGGGCCAGGGTGGGTATGGCCAGCTCGATGTCACTCATGTTGGGGGCACCTGTGGTGGCCTGCGCTCTGCCAGCGAAAACAGGCTTCTGAACTCCATTTTTGGCTGAGACAGTCTCCTGCAACCTCTGCCAGCAAAAACTGAGCTTGCAAGAGCCGCACAAGGCCTTCCCAAGCTACCTCTTCACTGGTAGAGGCACCACAGGCCAGTCCTTCGCTATTTCCAGGGCGGCCCCACAGCCCAGATCTAAGCACCCTGCAGGCCAGATTTGGCCTTCAGTTTGACATCCCTGACTTAGTTCATAGAAATAAAAAACTGGGGGAAAAGAAAAATTGGGGTACACGTAACAATTTTCTTAAGAAAAGGAATACATAAGAGTTATGACTAGTTGTTGGCTATAATTATCAGGAACTGTCTACACTCAGGGAGCAGAGAGACACAGCTACAACTTGCCTCTTGCTGCTGACATTCTAGGTTCCTTGATTAAAAGCCACTCTAAGTCAATCTATTATCCTTCTAAATTGGAAAATAAGCTGACTTATTGTATGTTGACAATGCAGTCAATCCATTCCATATCATACATTGCTGGTATGATGATGATGATGATGATGATGATGATGATGATGATGAAGAAGAAGAAGAAGAAGAAGAAGAAATATAATAATGCATCTTGGATAAGAGAGGTGGAAAAGAAGAAGCTGAAATGAAAAACCTGTAATAACGGAAGAAATGGTGAAGAAAAGGGCAAGGAAGATGAAGACTTGGTCAGCACAAGGGAAAGATGAACTGCTTGGTTTATGATAGAAACATCTGACTGGCTTACACTCGTTCATTGTCAGGTTGCTTTTACAAGGAGGTGAAATTGAAGATTTGTTAATACCTGGTAAAACATATCTGATAATGAAAGATCCAGCAAAAGGGGCAACTACAGGCCAACTACAGGAAAACTATGGGGCAGGGATGTCAAACTCAAGGCCTGGGAGCCAGATGCGGCCCACGGGGTGCTTAGATCTGGCCCCTGGGGCTGTCCTGAAAACAGCAAAGGACCAGCCCATGGTGCCTCTGCCAGCAAAAACGGAGCTTGGGGTGGGGGGCTCCCAAGCTCCGTTTTCACTTGCAGAAGGTTGCAGGAGGCCATCGCAGCCAGAAACAGAGCTCGGGAATCTGTTTTCTCTGGCAGAGCCCTCAGGCCTCCATAGGCGCCCCCGACACTTGGGGGGGCCACTCTGGCCCCCCAAGTTCAAACACAACCCTGATGCAGCCCTCAATGAAATCAAGTTTAACACCCCTGCTATAGGCCAAATCATCTGCTTTCGAATTTCCAATGGGTATGGTGCACAGTCCAACACCATCTACTTGAGAACAGACCTTTCCACTTGAGCAGAAAGAAAACTGCCCAAACAGCAGAGGAACAAAAGATCAGTTACTTCTTGACAAGATGATTTTGGAAAACTGCAAGAGAAGGGAGACCAGCTCGATTGTAGCTTGGATTGATTGCAAGAGGACATTTGACTGCCTGACACATTATTGGATAATCAAATGCCTAGAAATAGCAGGAGTCAGTAGAAACACCAGAAGCTTTGCATAAAGATCAATGGCACAATGGTGTGGGAGAAATATCCATCTGGTTTAGTTCCAACTGGGGAGAAAGATACTGTTGCACTTTTGTCTCCCTTAAGATTTCCATTTCTCTTTTAGGGGAATTGTAATATTCTGCCTTTTAAATATTTCTCAAAATATTTCATTCTTCCAAGAGGGATGACTTCCCTCAATGGAATACATAGATGGTCAATGTCTAGGAAATATTAATATAAAGAGAGGAATCTTTCAAGGAGTCTCACTACTGCCACTAACGTTTGTCATTGCACTGATTTATCTGTCAGCAATGCTGAACAAACCAGGCCAAGGCTATCAAACATCAAAAACATCAGCCAGGCAGTCCTACCTCCTTTACGTGGACAATCTGAAGCTGTTGGAAAAACACCATCTGAAATTAAATCTCTGCTCAACACTGTCTGTATATACAGCCAAGATACCACGATAGAGTTTGGATAAATATGCCACTTTTACCATCCACAGGGGAAAAGCAATGAAAACCAACCAAAATGTCCTATGGAAATAACATCTAGATTCTGGATGAAGACAGTCACTACAAAAACACCAGACAGTTAAAAAAGAAAAAGGGGCATTGGAAGAATATCTGAAGGACATGAGGAAGATACACTGAAGCTAATATACTGTACCAGGAAGGCATACTGAACACCACAGAGACCAAACTGACCCACAAGAAAAGACCAAATGAAAAGTAAAAAGAGACATGGCAAGCAGTGGTGGGATTCAAAAATTTTACTACTGGTTCTGTGGGCGTGGCTTGGTGGATGTGGCAAGGGAAGGACACTGTAAAATCTCCATTCCCACCCCATTCCAGGGGAAGGTTATTGCAAAATCCCATTCCTTCCCCACCCCACTAACCTGTTTTCCAGCTCCGTTCTCCTGTGAAGGGTAACAAAAGAAGACCCAGCTGATCAGCTGGGACTCGGGAGGCAGAGAATAGATGGGGGCAGGGCCAGTCAGAGGTGGTATTTGCCAGTTCTCCGAACTGCTCAAAATTTCTGCTACTGGTTCTCCAGAACTGGTCAGAACCTGCTGAATACCACTTCTGGTGGCAAGGCTAAGTACGGTATTACATGTTCAGTAAACACACAGAGAGACAGAGAGACAGAGAGACAGAGAGACAGAGAGAGAGAGAGAGAGAGACAGACAGACAGACAGACAGACAGACAGACAGACAGACAGACAGACAGACAGACAGCTTCTTGTCTGGGATATCTTCTAAGGCTGATATAGAGTAATGACATTCCTCTTGATGTCTAGCCTGGATCTCCTCAAGGACCTACCTCAAAGATGCTTTTGCAAAAGACAACTGGACTGACTTGAATTTTGGGGGCGGGAGGACATTTCACTTCCCATCCAAGAAACTGCTTCTAACTGAATGGTGGGGAATGGAAAGATTTATATTCTTTGAATGGTTAACACAGTGAGAGTCGTTGAGGCCCCTTGGGGGTTTTATCTGTATCCTCAGCATTACCCAAATCAGAATGCAAATCAGTGTGGAAAATTCTTGGGACCCATAAACAACTGACCTACCAATTTTAGTCCTCTGTTCTGGGGTAAACAGAGAATAAGTCCGTGCCATCTTGCACCACTTCAGGATTTCACAATTAGTGTCTTCTAAGCCAGAGGTGTCAAACTCAGTTTCGTTGAGGGCCACATCAGGGTTGTGTTTGGCCTTGGCTGGGATGGGCGTGGCTGGGGTAGGCGTGGCCAGTTTGACATCACTCATGTCATGGGCGCCTGCGGTGGCCTGAACGCTCTGAAAGTGAAAACGGATTCCTGAGCTCCATTTTTGGCCACGACAACCTCCTGCAGCCCTCTGCCAGTGAAAACAGAGCTCAGGTGGGCCACATGTGCCCCCCCAAGACCCATTTTCAACTGCAACAGCCTCCTGCAGCCTTCTGCCAGCAACAACAGACCTCCGTTTTCACTGGCAGAGGGCTGCAGGAGGCTGTCATGGCCGAAAACAAGGCCTGGGAGGGCTGTATGCAGCCCTCCCAAGCTCTATTTTTGCTGGCAAAGGCACTGCGGGCCAGTCCTTCACTGTTTCCAGGGTGGCCCCAGGGGCCATATCTAAGCACCCTGTGGGCCAGATTTGGCCTCTTGAGTTTGACTCCCCTGTTGTATGCCATTCTGCTGAATTCTTTTTGATGCCCATTATTAGCGAATTATTACTGCATAAGCATTCATACTAGAAGAATTTATTCTGCATAGAGTTTCACATTGCAAACCGAGATCTGAAACTGTGGAACTCTGCTTATCATTTTGTCCTGGTGCTAGAGTAGGTGTTTCAATACCAAAAATAAACATGGAGACACAGGTTATGAAGAATAGATATAGATATAAAAAGCAGCAGCAATGAAAGATAAAACAAAACCAGAGGCACAAAATTAATCTTATTCCTGGCCCCGGTCCATCAGCTAGGAACAAAGACAGCCCAATTTTATATGTTATTGGGGCACTTGAAAATTAAAATTAAATTAAAAAGAGGTATCCTTGGAATCCTCAGGGAAAATCTGCCTCCAGACATCACATATGTAAACATAATTCAAAGCCTAAAATAAAACAACAACAGAAATATAAACCCTTAATTGCATTTTATAGATTGAAATTCTGCTTTCAACAGCCTCTTGGTTCTTAAGACTTTTTCCCCCAAAATCTGGGAGTCCCTGCAAGAATGCCATTTATACTCCATGCACCCAGAATTCTTCTATCCCCTCCAGATAAATCTAGAAGAAAAATGAGGCCCTCCTTTGTAGGTTCAGGAAACCAGAAAAGATCCTTCAGAAATTCTGAGGCCAAAATTATTTAGAAGATTCTGAATTGGCCTGTTACTACCTACTTCGACTGCTAGGACTGTGTATTTGCTAATATTCATGTTACACTCATTTGATCCATTTTTTAGTGACCCTGTAATTCCTTAATTCAGGATAGAGTCAGGACAACTGAATGGAGCTGAGCATTTACTGGCCAAATGCCCTTCCTGACACCTTCACAGAGTTCACAGCAGATATTTTCTGTTTGTGCCCCGAAAGAGAAACATCTGCCGCTACCTAGGATTGAACTCTTCATCTTCCAAATGGGAGGTGAGAGTCTTTGCCACTAGGCCACCATGCTGCTCACTCATTTGATGTAATGTTCTGTTAAAAAAAATAGCATCTTGAAAGGGGAGAATAGAGATGCAGACTTTTTTCCAGCATCTGCTCCAATTCTTTTCAGGAGATTCACTGGCACATTCTTAGAATAACTACCAATACCCAAATGAAGGTATTAAACAGGCAAGAAAAAAACTCAGTAGAATGGAGAAAAATCCAACAGCTATGCAAGAGGCTTATGCACAATGTCATTAGTTTTAATTCTCAGTGCTTGTTTGAATAATCAAGAGAAAAGTTCCTAACTAAGTTAAGTACACCAAGAGAAATTGGAGCTGACCTGCTCAACAAATTAGTAAATTGAAATGCCATCCCATTGTAACTACTTTAAAACTAGAGTGGGTTCAAAGAAAAAGAAGATTGGATCCCAGACAGAACTGTTTTAAACTCACTGTTATATTGGACAGTATAATTTACAGTGTGAGCAGATATTTGTCATGCAGTGCAGTTCCTTTATAAATGAACACTGTATTCTCTCTTCAATTGGATTTTCATTGTTCCTAAACCCACTGCTTTTTAATCCAACTGAAATTAACTTTCATACTGTTACGATTTTACGATTATCTGCTAAGATTTTAAGAAAATCTCAGCATCACTCTTACAAAGCTGATATCAGCTTGGAGGGGGGTGATATTTACATGAAGAGCTTGCAAAAGTAAACATTTATTTTAAACTTAGACAGGTTTCTTTTCAATTCACCACTAGAGGGCGCACTATGCTGAAAATGATTTGTTCTGTGTTAATACTTATAATGTAATTAAATAAGCCATGAAAATATCAACTCATCCATTAAGTTACCATGGAATAAAAGCTTAAGCAGCCACAGATTCAAATTCCCCATGAACACTTCATTCATCTTGCCTAGCACAACAACTATATCCTTGTTGCCTTTGCAACGTCGATTATACCATAGGTGACTCAATTCTAAGACCATCCTGACTGGGAATTATAAGAATTGGAGTCCCACGCTTCAAAGAGGTGGGGGAGGGGACTAGGTTGTAGAAGGCTGTTTTTTACAGGAAGTCCTTAACTTACAATCACAATTGGGAAGATAATTTCCGTTCCTAAGCATGGTGATTGTCAAGTTGTGCCTGATTTTACGAGCTTTTTGGCCACGATTGTTAAACAAATCACTGCAGGAGTTAATGAATTAATTTTAAGTAAAACGTGAGTAATGAACATCCTGCCCCTTCTTAAACTCCCTTATAATATTTACAGTAAATGAACCTATTTCCTCCTAGGTGTGGCTCTGAGTAAGAAGCTTCATGGGAGATTCCACAAATAGCAGCTTGTTCTGTAACTTTTCACCTACTGAAACGCTCTGCCTTAATCAGTGAAGAATGAAGTCAAGACATTTCTGTTTTATAAATAAACTACGTATAGTAGGTAGGTGTCCATGCATAAATGCAACAGATACAACTCCCACAATCACATTCTCCTGCAATGAAGTTTTGGTTTACAATACTCGGTTTCGCTGGAATGGAAACATGGAGAATGAACTCTCTTAGTTTGGAATTATTTGGAATTATTGCATCTCTATGTAAAATGCTAAAGACTGATGATTTAAAAAGAGCCTCTGGATAGGGATTGTGCAAGCTTCATTGCTTTTAAAAGTGTTTGTGAAAGATAAAGCTAAGAAAGTTATCCAATTCCTTAACAGATTGACCAAAATAAGGGATTTTTCCACTGCTATTTGCTCTTAACACTGTAATCCCTCGTTTCACTTTTGAAAATAATACACCTATGATTGAAAAGCATACTACCCAGCGTCCAGATCATCACTCAATTCCCTTTGATAGTATCTGAAAATACTTGCAGCTTGCAATACTTGCAAATATGTAGTTGCTGCAGATGTGCCTGTAGGCTTGTTTGCTGCAGATGTGCCTGTAGGCTTGTGTTCTAATCTAACCTGAGATAAAAGTTCCAAACATAAAAGTTCAGCTGTCTTGCAGTCTGTTGTTAGGCTTTGTGGACATACGCCACAGTATGAAGGACTTTCCAAAGGTGCTTTTTCCAAGAGGCAACTAGACTTTCTGGGGTTTTTTCCTTTGAAGACATTTCGCTTCTCATCCAAGAAGCTTCTTCAGCTCTTCTTGAATGAGAAGCGAAACATCTTCAAAGAAAAAAAAAAAAAAACCATGACCTGGATGACTGAAAATCTCCATAGTATGAAGGAAGCTCTAACACTGAAATACAAACCAATCTAGACAAAATAAAAGGGCAAGGCCAGTGAAGAGAAGGCAGGACTGAGCTCTTTCAATCAAGAGGCATGTACTTTTCTGCCCGTCAGTAAAAGGAAGCATTATTTTGGGGCTCAGACAGAAGGCCCTCGACCAAGCAAGTTTAATGCACTCTATCTCTGCCTTCAATCTTCCTTGATTGCTTCTATCTGGTAATTCTTCTGCCTCAAGACTACTATTTTCTCTCATTAAGTCATTTCCCTGTCACCAGGATATAAAACAAGGTCCAGCCAAAAATGTTGCTTTTGACATTTATTCTTAAGCTGTGATCCAAAAATTCCAGTTGACACAAAGACCTTCACAAAACACATCCCCCATAAACGCCTCCCAGAGGATGGTTGATATTTATTAAGGAGCCTATCCCTGGAAAACTTAAACTATAGTCCTCAAACTCCTTCAAAAGTTGACGGGGAAATCGTTAAGCACATGGAAAACAAAATTCAGATGCTTGGCAACTGGCTCATATTTATGGTGGTTGCATTGTCCCTGGATCTTGTGATCCCCTTTTGCGACCTTCTGACAAGCAAAGTCAATGGGGAAGACAGATTCACTTAACAGCCAGGTTACTAACTTTAACAACTGACGTGATTAACTTTACAACGGTGGCAAGAAAGTCATAAAATGGGGCAAAACTCACTTAACATAGTCTCACTTAGCAACAGAAATTTTGGGGCTCAATTGTGGTTGTAAGACGAGGATTACCTGTATCCCCGTTGTTGAGAGTACCATTAGCTTGGTGGCCCTTTGAACACTTTGGTGCTTACAGAAAGCATAGGACTTGATGAGTCATAGTTTAGCTGAATTTTGATTACCAAACGGGACCAACAGTTCCAAAGGAAAAAGGAAAGAAAGGGGTGTGTGTGTGTGTGTGTGTGTGTGTGTGTGTGTGTAAGTAACATTGCATGTATAGATGCACACATGTGCTGGGATGTGAAGGAATGCACACATATTTAACCCAACGTGCAGAAATCTTAAGAGTATATCATCATTAAAAAATATAGTGGGGAGATCACAATCTCGTGCCAGCCTGATGTGATTTGGGGCAGACGGCCAATCTAAAATCTGAAATTGGCTCTGAAGAGAAAAACTGTTCCAGTTGGTGGAATGACATATCACATGAAAGGATCAACAACAATAAATGAATTCCCGAAAATGAAACAGCCACATAACCAACATTCAGAAAATAAACAACAAACCCATTCATAAGGCAGAAAAATGTTTTGAAGGCTTTTTTAAAATCTAAAACCATAATGGAGAAACATTTTTTTTAAAGTTTACGAAGTTGCATCTTTAATGGGAAGTTGTTTACACCAACTTTCCCCTTTCAACCAGAACGCTTATCTAAGCTGATAGAGACTCTTCCTTTTCTTCCTATTCCAGTTTCTTCTCACCAGACACTTAATACTCTTCATATCCTGAAGCGTTGTAGATAATTTTAGAAGCTTAAAATATTTCATCTTCTCCAAATCATTTGCAGAGATACTGAGGCAGAGTAATGTATTCGTCCAAGTGAGGGATAAGTCACTATCTTGTCTTGGAGTGTTAGTGTTTTGTTGCCATCCCAAAAGGTCAATCAACTCTTTTAGGTCATTGTTAAAAAAGAAAAACGAAAGTACAGGAAAATATTCCATAGTGACGTCAACCAACCAGCTAGCCAACCAGTTCTACCGTCTTTTATTTATTTATTTATATTTGAACTTGTATGCCGCCCCATCTCCGAAGACTCGGGGCGGCTCACAACTAAAAACACAGAACAATAAATATTTAAAAAGACATTAAACCAGCAAGCCCAAATATAAGACACAACAATAAAATAAAATACATTAAAAAACCCATCCCTCCCCCAAGGGAGGGTCACAGCCCGGTTGGTCAAACAACCAAGTTTTAATTGCGGAAGGTGCGGAGATCAGGGGCCAGACGGAGCTCCAGAGGCAGTTGATTCCAGAGGTCAGGGGCCGCAACAGAGAAGGCTCGTCATCGGGAAGTACCAACCGGCATTGGCCGCCGATGGAACCCCAAGGAGTCCTTGCCTATGAGCCGCACAGGGCGGCGGAGCTAGCTATTGGAAGAAGACGCTCCCTCAGATATTGGGGACCCATGTCGTGTAGGACTTTGAATGTTAAAACTAAAACCTTGAATCTCACCCGGAGCGCAATCGGCAACCAATGCAGGCCACGCAGGAGGGGGGTAACATGGGAGAACCGGGTAACTCCCATCACCATTTTCTTATTAAAAATGACTGGTCTATGAAGTAAATTATGAGTTGAAGAGCTGCAATATTTCTGATGCCTCTATATTGTCTTCAATTCCTGTTGTACATCACCCCAGTAGTAGTTTATAAATTGAAGAGGTATGGTATGGTATGGTATGGTATGGTATGGTATGGTATCCTATCCTATCCTATCCTATCCTATCCTATCCTATTGTGAGCAATATGGTAGCCTAGTGATGAAGACGAAGGTTCAGAGTTCAAGCCTAGGTAGCAGCAGATGGTTCTCTCCAAGGGCTCAAAGAAAAAGTATCTGCTGTGAACTCCACGTGGCGTCAGAAAAAGCATCCGGCCAGTAAATATCCAGCTACATCCAGTCCCTTGATTCTAGCCCAAATTAAGGGATTACAGGGTCATAAAAAGGGAGTGTATAGTCTAGCCTTGTCTAGTACCATCTATTACAGTATAGTATACTGTAATAAAATATTTGACACTAAATAATAAAAGAACTCAGTCAACCTATGTTAAGCTAAGAATTACTCATCATTAAAATCAAGAATCAATCCATCAATTGCAAGATGAATATGCCAAGAATAAAGCTAACCCAGAACATTTGCCAGAATGTTAACAGTGAATAGCAGAACACAAGTTGTATCCTGCATATACTGCTTTTAATATCTACTATTACCAAGCCCAGGGCTGGACAACTTGAAAACACAGGACAGCTTGTGATACACACATCTCACCTCTATTTATATATTGACAACAATTATCAAAACTTGGTAGTCTGGTACACACACTTGCACATCCATGCATAAATGCATATTAATGCAGATCATCTATCATAAACTACACAACCATAGGGCCGGTTGTGTAATTTATAAAGCAAAGTTTGAACATCCTGGCTTCGTCCCCTCTACACTGTCTCCAGATCACGCTGTAGCCCTCAGCTGCCCATAAAATGTTTGCTTCAGCTGCCAACATTGAAAGTTCAGCCATTCCTGACAGAATCAAAAAGCACGTGTGAACAATGTGCCAAATACCATGTTCATTACCCTTCTGACTTTACTGTGCATCTTAAAATAAAAAAAATAAAAATAAAACTCAACCTCCTCTAATTCCTATACTATATCCTAGCTTGGACTTGAAGCTGGAGATTTTCTCTTCTGCTTTAAGGACAGTTTCATCCCTTTGCTTTCCATGGTTACGGTTACCAGAATAGAAGTATTTACATGCTGTGAGAAGCTAGAGGCTATAAGTTAAAATTCGTACTGTATAGTAAAAAAAAACATGAATCAACAGCTGTTACAAGCATGAAACCAGCTCAGGGTTATATACAGCATTACTTGAATATGGCTACACAAAATATCTAGTTTGATCAACTCTAAATAAGATGAAACATCTTTCCCTTCCAGAAACACTCCAGCCAAGACTTCAGCTTTTTATTGGAGAAAGGGGATGTTTGTTTTCGTTTTATGGCCACCAAATTATCCCCAGGAAGTCTCCTCTCAATCTTTTTTTTAATATAAGAGCATTCAACCGTGTACAACATCCTATGAAAGGCTTCTCAACGTCATACATTTTAAACCATTTCAGTGCCAACGAACATTTTAGTACTATCACAGCTTTCTACTATGAATGAAATACTACAAAGTGTCATGTTCTGAGGGAGTCAAAGTGGCCAGCAGCAAGACCTCTTATTGCACAGAGGAGGGCCTGTCATCCATCTTATTTAAAATGCTTTCGGTCAACGAAGCATGACCAACAGGAACCACAACATTGCTAGAGAACAGAAGTTACATTGAAACTCTTCTGTCACCCGTCGAAAGATTACGCTGGAAGCGATGGCCAAGATCTAAAGTAGATTATACCACCCGAGAAAGACTAACAATTTGGAGTGGTTTAAGGCAGATTACCAATTTCATAGTTTATAATTCTGAATTATGACTTGCCTAGATGTACATCAAAAGGGGGTACCCAAAGGCTAATCATGAGAAGTATGCAGTTAAGAATATAGAGGTGGTTCTTGTATCTAACTATGATCAAGCAACTCAGTCGAAATCAAAAGAATCAGAATTAGAAGAGGACTGGATGAGACCTTGGAGTTCTTCTAATCCAACCCGCTGATGAAATACAATAAATGTCAGGGAAATCAATAATAACCAGCAGGTTTTGGGAGTTAGGTAAACACAGTATAGTCATGACATCCAATGTGGAGCAAGCTCTCATCTCCTTAAAGGAATGCTTCAGACCATCTGTCCAGGGCTGGGCTGCTACGGGTTCGCCCGGGTTCAGGAGGACCCGTTGCTAATGCTGTGGCTGGTTCAGAGAACCACCAAATCCCACCCCTGGCTGGCCCTGCACTGCCCCACCCCTGGTAAGTGCAGGGGTGAGGAGGCTCAGGGAAAGGGAAAAACGGGCCTTTCAGAAGTTCTGGAAGTCCAGAAACAGGCCTGTTTCCAACCTCCAAAGGGCCTCCAGAGCCCGGGGAAGGCAGTTTCTGCTCTCCTCAGAGGCTCAAGGAAAACCTCCAGAGCCTGGGGAAGGCAAAAAAGCCTCCCCCTGCCCCGCTGTGGTGCAGGAGGCCAACTAGGCCATGCCCACCATGGCCACACCCACCCAGCAACTGGGCAGAGAACCCATTGCTGAAATTTTTGAAGCCCACCCCAGTTCTACTTGAAACTTTACACTTGCAGGAATAACTGTAAGGATTGTCTTTAGTCCCAACTAATAGTGCACATTATTCCTGTGCATCTCAAGGTTAAGGATGTCCCACATTTTTTTTTCTTCAACTACCTCAAGGCAAGCATAAGGAAAAGGAGGGGGAAAAACCTCCCAAACAAATCACAACTGACTAAATTCATTCAGTGAGTTAAAATCCAACATATCACATTATGAAAACAGCATTCGAATATTGTTTTAGTTATGTGCCTTGGATATATTTATGAGACAATTCTATCGCTTTCTAATTTTGCTTTGGTTCAGTCACTCTCTCTCAGCCCACAATGTCAGGCTTGGGGCGACAAGCTGCTCAGCCAATTGCTGTCGTAACCAATGGAGCAACACTTGGTTGATCTGGGGGAAGTGAACCCAGTTCTGCAGGAAAACTCTAGGAAGAAAAGAAATCAATTTTTACTTTCCTTTCAAGGGGAAGCAAAGAAAAATAAAATTAAATAAATTTAATTTTAAATCAGTTCTATTTTAATAAGCTATGCTGCAATTTGTACTTCCTAATTTAGCAGCAATCAATGTTGTACTAGGAACCAAATTAACCCCATCATGTTGCTGTTTCAGGCCATTGCATTTATGAAGGAACACCAGAGCAACTTTATACTTTAAAAGCATGAAGTATAATATGAAAATGTTTTTTAAAAAAAAAAACCTTCAGTTTGAAATGCTTAGTATTTGCTTTTCACATTTATTTACTTTCTACTAGCCAGGTTTCTCTATAATCAAGAAGCTGCCACAATTAAATTTTCTGAAGATATATTTTTTAAAAATGAAGAGAATTTTTTTTTTGATTGACAACATTTTGTTTGCTGCTTTGTGCATCAGGCTACAAAATTAAATAAACCTGAACAAGTATAGTCAGGAATCGGTGTGTTTTAACTGACTGAAGATAAGACATACATCATAGTTATCTACAACTGAATTAAACTAAAAATAGACTGATAAGTATTGTACATATACATATGAATATGCAGGTGAACATGTACACAGCAAGGATGTTTATGCATATGGTCATGATCCAGTCTAAAATATATTTAAATCAATATCTTTATGTTGCTGTTTTTTTTTTAACTTTATTTTACCGTTAATTAAGATGTAACACCGGCACTTACCCAACATTGAATTTGCTGTTAATGGAACAGCTAATGCTGACTCACAATCTAGAGAAACACTCACTCTTATTAGTATTTCAGATCAAAACAATGAGGAAAAACTGGCTCAGCAGACAAATACTTTTTCCAAGAAAGACTGAACTCTGAGAAGTATTATGGTCTGAATATATTAAGAAGCTTATTTTAGATATCAAAGCAAACAAAAAAAGGAAGCAAAGGAAAGCAGCCATTCATTTCACACATGATTAACATGTCAACTCAACAATCTCCTGCCCCTGAAAACTTCTAGCTATGAGACGGTGATGACAGAATGAACTATAAAGACAAACCAGCCTTCAACATCACCGCTTTCTGCATAGTACACCTTTTGTGATAAAGGAGAAATTTCCATGGATTTTTAACAAAGGGATAATCCACACCCAAATTAATGACTTTGACCATCACTGGGGGGGAAAATAGCTTCTTAACCACACATATAAGCATAGTATTTTTCCAGAAGGAAAATTGTACTCAACCAGGTCACTAGGAAAGAGGCAAGGAAGAAATGAAACAAACTCCTTTATTGGAAGTTTACAGGCACCATCCCTTATGTGTTTCTGTGCTCTATTTTACTCTCCTGTTGTTCAAGCTTCAGGATACATCAACTACATCAACTTCTAACTTGGACACTTTAGCTTGACTTGTATTATTCACACTGACAGGCTGAAGCTCACAGGGCGGCTTAGCTTAATATTTCATGACGTTTGCAATATTCTCATACAGCTGGAGAAGACAACCTGCTAGCTCTCCAGATGTCTTGGTTTTTTAGCCATCAACTCCAACCAGCAAGGCTTGTGGCAAGAAATCATGAGAACCGTAGTCCAAAAATATCCCAGCTTGATGAGAATACATTTTATTTGAGATTGACTTCAATTCCAATGGAGAATGTATATCTCTAGAAATATTTCTAGAAATATTTCTAGCAGGGCTACCAGATTCTGTAATTTTGTTCCCTATGCCATCCATCTGGTAAACTCACAAGATATGTTTTTTTCGCCCTGGACATCGGGACTAGACTGTGTTGTTTCTCTGTGTCTTATAATGTATGTGGGTATACGCATATTTTTTGTCATGTTTATATAATACATATTGGAGGTGGTGACCCTTTGAGAGCTAGCTGTATGCAACGAAATTCATTTTAATGTATGCCGACTTATGTACATTTAAAAGTGACAATAAAGTTATTCTAAGTTCTAAGTCTATCAAATTTTTTATTTATACGAACATATGAATATTCTTTATTGGCCAAATGTGAATGGACACACAAGAAATTTGTCCCCGGTGCATAAGCTCTGTGTGTACACACAAACAACAACATGGTAAGTTATAGATCATAAATCATAAGATACAAACAAGTGATAACTCATAAGACACCAATATGAAAAAGTAGTAGGAAAGATGAAAAGATAAGAAAGATGAGAAGATGAGAAGGCTAATAGCAATACAGTTCTACTACATGGGTAAATATCTTTAGGCATAAGACAGTGCTGTGGGAATCAGATGTTTAACAGAGTGATAGCATGGGGGGGGAAATTGTCTTTGTGTCTAGTTGTTTTGGCATGCGGTGTCCTGAGGGGAGAATTGAAATAGTTTACAGAATAGAATAAAATAGAATTCTTTATTGGCCAAGTGTGATTGAACACACAAGGAATTTGTCTTTGGTCCATATGCTCTTGGTGTTCATCAAGAATCATAAGATACAACACTTAGTGATAGTCATAGGATACTAAATAAACAATCAAATCATACTAGGAAACTATATAAAACAACATAAATCATAAAGATACAAGCAACAAGGTTATAGTCATAAGTGGGAGGAAATAGGTAATAGGAAGGATGAGAAGAAGAAGAATAATACAGTCTTAGTAAATAGTTTGACAGTGTTGTGGGAATTAGTTGTTTAGCAGAGTGATGGCATTCGGGGGAAAACTGTCCTTGTGTCTAGTTGTTCTGGTGTGCGATGCTCTACACCATTGTTTTGAAGGTAGAAGTTGAGAGGGGTGTGTAGATATTTTCTCAGCCCTCTTTCTGGCTCATGCAGTATATAGGTCCTCAATAGAAGGCAGGCTGGCTGCAATTTGTTACTAGAGGGAAAAAGCTCAGCATTTTCCAATATAAACGTAATAAAGAAGGGCTGTATAGTATAGAGGGCTCCAAGAATTTGCCAAGGATTAGGGTCCCCTTAGGCAGGAGCGATGCTTTAGATTAATTCTCACACCACAAATAAAAGCTTTTGACTTTTATAACTCTAGAAGTATTTTATACATTTAACCTTCATTTGACCAGCCGCATGAGTGCATACTTTCTGCCCGCTGTATTTACAGCTGACCCAATAACGCTGCAACAAGGATCAATTCCATTTTATCCAGACGATGTTTAAATTAAAACAGAATGACACAAAGCAAATGGTATGTTTTCTCTTTGTGAAGCAAGATTAAGTCGCATTCCTCTGTCCAGCTCACAGCATAGTCTTAAATCTCTCTCGTCTTGGCACATCGCGTGGATCTACAAAGCTGCTGAGTTGAGAAGGGCAAGTGTTATGGGAAGAAACACAGCAATGAAGCCTCAGTGTAAGTTTTCCGAGCCTCGGTTGCAAGGAAAAGCCAGCAGATCGTTCTTGCCTAGTAAACTCTTGTACTCTTAGAATGCTGAAAATTTCCTTTGATTCAGAAATGCACTAAGCAGAAAGTATAAATCCAACTTATATATAAAAAAAAAGAATCCAAAGGCTGAGATGAGTACAGTAATATCAGAATGGAATGAAACAGAAACAAAAACAGAAATAGAAATAGAAATAGAAATAGAAATAGAAATAGAAATAGAAATAGAAATAGAAATAGAAATAGAAATAGAAATAGAAATAGAAATAGAAATGGTTGGAAGGGACCTTGAAGGTCTTCTAATCCAACCCCCCTGCTCAGGCAGGAAACCTTCACTGAGATAACTGTAAAATGTCAGATTATAATGAATAGGTTTCCTTGGGCCATCCTGGCTGAAATCTGGAAGTTGCAGTCCCAAAGGGTCAAGATTGCATCAGCTATATAGAAAACCATTCTGGGTAAATTAAGGGCAACCCCTTGACCAACTTGTCACAGTATTATTATTATTATTATTATTATTATTATTATCATCATCATCATCATCATCATCATCATCTCTAATAGAAAAAGACAAATATAAAGTAATTATATACATTATAATAATAATGAAAATAATTATGATGATGATAATAATAATGATAATGATTATTGATAATAATAATAATGATAATGATAATGATAATAATAATATATAGTTATGAAGGAATTGGTTTACAATTGAAGAGGCCGAAGTACAGATCTATCCTTAGCCCAGGAAACACAATTCAGTGACTCTTGGTCAACCACACCCTCAGGCAATTTACTTCATGGGGTTTTTATTGCAGAGATAACATGAAGGGGATGCCCACCTGAACTGCTTTAAAGAACCTAAACATAATGGCTAAGGAAGACACAGATTGTATTAATTTAATTACAATAAATACACAGATCAGTCTTTGCTTTTAAGCAAAGACTTACTATGTAAGTAAGTAAGACTTACTCACTATTTTGAGTATTTGCCACAACTACTTTTGCAAGTTGCACAAAAGTAGCACAAAAGTCACAAGTGTCCTCAGCTTTAAAATAAGTGCAGCACTGGGAATCTTAAGAATCTTCCACAAACCTTAGGAATCAGTTGAGAATACAGAATGTTGCCCTGTTCCAAATCACAGCACTGGTTCATCTTCTTCCACCTTGTAGAGGTTCCCAGACATGGATTCTACCTTGGGAAAACCTAGATACCTATCTTTGATTTGAGCCATGCAAATGGATGTCCTACCCCTTTATTTGTCCTCCATCTCAACGGATTGTAAGCCATGGTAGAACAAGCGTTCCATGAAGAATGCTCCCAATACAGCTCTTTGCCTTTCCCACTAAGTAAACCTACTCACAAGTGTTGGGAGAGAAGCAATGACTTTGAAGCAGCTACTTCATGGGAGCGAATAAGAAAATTAGGGAGCAAAGAAAAATGCAATAAATCAAATGTTTAGAGAAGCTATTATCCCAACATGCTTATTTTAAAGTATTGTGACCACAAGTGAAAAAAATCAGAGCTCTTCTAAAACTGATATTGAATGGCATGCTGCAATCCCAGCCACTCAGACCACAGGCCAGGCATAGAAGCTATTTCCATGTGTGAGGCATGCCTTTTCATCATATATACAGTCAGATTACTTCAGTGTCTCCCTCTACTGAAGAAAGATTAGTTTAAAACCAAACAAAAAATCATAACCCTAGAAGCTGGGAACAAAGGCTGGGAAAAACACAAAGCAACCTTGTCTCCATAGCCTCCAATAAAAATTTGAAATTTTTCAGGGGAAAAGTAAGGTCAAAAAAAAAGAATAAGGGGAAGAACCATGTAAGACCTTTTTGAAGTAATAGATAAATATATCTACCAAGGGACTTGCATTAGGATTTTGTTTTTTTACTTGCTGCTAAGTAAGTCTCACTGTCTCCTACAAACCACAAAATTGGGTGCTTAAACATCACCCTGAATTCTGATTTGGGTTCCAGATATTCTGTAATATGGAATTCTCCATCCTATCTCTTTTCATGGGCATTTTAAATTTCTCTACTTTTCCAGATCAACATCATTTTATACCAATGACTGCATCTCAAAAGATCCCTCTGTTAAAGTACTGAAGTTTGCAGATGATACAACAGTGATTTGTCTCATTGGAGACAATGATGAATCTGCATACAGACCAGGGAGTTGGGGGGAGTTGAACAACTAGCCTTATGGTGCAACCAGAACAATCTTGAACTAAACTCACTCAAAACCATAGAAATGGTGGTAGATTTTAGAGAAACCCTCCTATACAACCACCTCTTACAATACTAGACAACACAGTATCAACAATAGAGACCTTCAAGTTTCTAGGTTCTATCATATCTCAAGACTTAAAATGGACACCTAACATCATAAATGTCATCAAAAAAGCACAACAAAGAATGTTCTTTCTGCATCAACTCAGAAAGCTCAAACTGCCCAAGGAGCTGCTGATACAGTTCTACAGAGGAATTATTGAGTCTGTCAGCTGCACTTCTATAACTGTCTGGTTTGGCTTTGCAACCAGACAAGACAGATACAGACTTCAGAGGATAATTAGAACTGCAGAAAAAACAATTACTACCAACCTGCCTTCCATTGAGGACCTGTATACTGCACGAGTCAAAAAGAGGGCTGTGAAAATATCTACAGACCCCTCACCTCCTGGAAATAAATTGTTTCAACTTCTACCCTCAAAATGACACTATAGAACACTGCACATACCAGAACAACTAGACACAAGGACAGTTTTCCCCTGAACGCCATCACTCTGCTCAACAACTAATTCCCACAACACTGTTAAGCTATGTACTAAGACTGTATTACTATTCTTCTTCTCATCCTTATTACCTATCTCCTCCCACTTATGACTATAACCTTGTTGCTTGTATCTCTACAATTTTAATTGTTTCCTAGTATGATTTGACTGCTTATTTAGTAACCTATGACTATCACTAAGTGTTGCATCTTATGATTCTTAATGAATATATTTTTTTCTTTTTATGTACACTTAGAGCCAAAGACAAATTCCTTGGAGTCCAATCACACTTGGCCAATAAATAATTCTATTCTATTCTATTCTGACTTACCTGGACCTACCTATTTATAATCACACTTTTTTCCCACACTTCTATTTTTTCATGATCTGCCCAGCTCTGTAATTGATCTCCTTCACTACTAAATGTTTATATTTTGCATAGTTGAAGTTAAAAAGGGCATTTTATCTTTTCTTTTTCAAGAAAAGTTGATTTCCATTTCAAGAAAAGCTACGTGACTCTACATGGCCATAAGGATACACTATAGATTTTTCCCCTAGTTGTCCCTATTCTCTACCTTTTAATCTTCTGATGAGCAGCATGAGTTCACACTGGGGTTAGGAGATAAATATAGAAGGCACTCTGCTTGTGTCAAGTCACTTTCCCAAAGCAAGAAACAAGACCATGGGAGCTTATGAAAAAGATGATTTGTGACTTTTCAACTTTTCTGTCAGGGTTTTTGCTTCCCATCCTAGTTCAAACAGTCCATGCTTCTATAAAACTTCCTTAAAGAAAACTTAGAAAGGCACTCCCAGTCAAAATAAACAGCAAAAAAATCCTATGAATGGAATGGAATGGAATGGAATAGAATAGAATAGAATAGAATAGAATAGAATAGAATAGAATAGAATAGAATAGAATAGAATAGAATTCTTTATTGGCCAAGTGTGATTGGACACACAAGGAATTTGTCTTTGGTGCATATGCTCTCAGTGTACATAAAAAGAAAATATACATTCATCAAGAATCATAAGGTACAACACTTAATGACAGTCATAGGGTACAAATAAGCAATCAAATAATACTACAAGACAATCAATATAAATCGTAAGGATACAAGCAACAAAGTTACAGTCATTCAGTCACAAGTGGGAGGAGATGGGTGATAAGGAGTGATGAGAAGATTAATAGTAATAATAATGCAGACTTTGTAAATAGTTAGACAATGTTGAGGGAATTATTTGTTTAGCAGAGTGATGGCATTTGGGGAAAAACTGTCCTTGTGTCTAGTTGTACTGTGTGCAGTGCTCTATAGCATCGTTCTGAGGGAAGGAGCTGAAACAGTTTATGTCTGGGATGTGAGGGGTCTGTAAATATTTTCACAGCCCTCTTTTTGACTCGTGCTGTATACAGGTCCTCAATGGAAGGCAGGCTGGTAGCAATTGTTTTTTCTGCAGTTCTAATTATCCTCTGAAGTCTGTGTCTGTCTTGTTGGGTTGCAGAACCAATCCAGACAGTTATAGAGGTGCAGATGAGAGGAAGAATCCAGTGAAATACAAAGGTTTTCTGCATTTTGAGGCTTAGAAAAATTACAGTATCTGATGATTGTGATACTCTGCTGAATAAAGTACTCTGCTGAATAAAAGGACCGTACCTTTACAGCTGAATTAGTTTGCTTGCAGTAAACAGAGTAGGCTACAAATTCTCCAAGAAGTGGGCTCATTCCCTGGGTTTCTGCAAATACAACTGCAGAATTGAAATAAACAGAAGGAAGCAAGGTTAGACCCTAGAGCAGGGACTTCTAAAGAAGCCACCAATACCTGATGTAGAGGAATCTCAGAGCAGTCTAGAATCATCAAATATATTGGATAGGCCCCTTGGGGAAGGTCACCTTGGACTGTCATAAGCTTTTAAGTATGAAATGTCTATCTCAAGAACTAGCATATTTTCCACTATTTACTAGCAACCAGTTTCTCTCCAGTTCCTGATAGTAGAAACTGAGTATACCAAGGTCAGATAAGTAAGAGCAGAAAAAAGGTTTGGTGCCTAACCCTAACATCTGCACATTCTCAATCCCCGCCTTAAGAGTCAAAGAACAAAAGTAACTGGATAAAAGCAAAAGCAAAATGCATTCCATGTTCCTGGAATTGTGTTTTGCACCATTTTACCTTTTCTTGGGTTCAGAGGTGAGCTGCATTTATGTTACCAACCGGTTCGCTAGTTGTGAGCACGTGTGCAGCCCTTTGGGACTGAAACGGAGCTTCAAACATGCAGCTAATCAACTCAGGCAGCTCCAGTGAGGGCAGCAGGGGCATTGCGGAACTCAGCTGGGCAGCATGGGCAGGGGAAACGAGCGAGAAAGTTAGTTATATATGGAAAGGATAGCGCAGGAGCGGGTGGGCGGGCCCAGCCTAGCCAGTAATCACAACTGCGGGTTCACCTGAACCTGTGCGACCAATCAGCAGCCCGCCACTGCTTGGGTTCCTCTCAAATGGAACCCCTTGGCAAATATATTGGTGCTTTTTTGTTTTACGAAATGAAATAAACAGCCACGAGAAGATGAAAGAAAATTAACAGGTTTTCTGCATATGCTTGAACATAATTTGCAACAACAGAAGTGGTGCATCAGTATTCATTTTCTAATAATGTTTGAGGGTTGCAAGTGAACATAGCATATAGAAGACTGAATTCATTTAAACGCTCAACATAACATTGGCCAAGTTGTTGGGTTTTTTTTTTAAAGACTGAACTACTTTGAAAAGTATATAAGTGATTATTTAACATTTTTTAAATAAAACACTGCCAATTCTGATTGTTTCAACTTCTTTTGGGAAATTACTTGTTCCAGAAGGAAAGCAAAGACTGGAACGTGCTTCCTTGTAAGCAGCAAGGGACAAAATTGCTAACTATAACTACAGAAGACACCCGCCTACCCATACAAACACACTAAATCATCTAGATCAGAAGTATTGAAAAAATACCAAGATCTAAAAACATATCAAAGAAATTTGTTTATGTGGAATGCTATATCATAATATTCGTACTGGAGAAAAAACTACTTCAGGGGCCTTTTAATTTAGGGAAACACACGTTAACGGATACAGTTTCCATCTAATTCCCCATCTTTTTTTGGAATTTTTAACAAAGTAAAAATGAGATTTTCTTTTTCCCAGCCACATGAGAAACATTTCCACAAAAGAAGTCAATCACACTCTGAAAAATTGCCAGGGTCCCAGTTATGCTGCAATTTAACAAAAGTCAATTTCTCATAGAGGAAAGGATTGAGGTCTGATTTCAGCTTTTTATTGCCTTCTGGAACAAATAACATTACCTTCCCAACAGAAGTTAGAAACAATCAGAAATGACAAGTTTTATTCAAAAATAAATCCTCGGTGTTCTCTGAGTTGGTTGTTTTCTCACAGACATTTCATTACCCAACTAGGTAACATCATCAGTGCTGCAAGGGAACAGGGTTTGCTCTCTACTTATATACTAGTGGTTTGCCCTGTCATTGTTACTGGTGGGTTTTCTGCTTGTTTCTTGGTTGCTATACCAGTTAACCTCTTTTCAAGCAGTTCAGTATTTTAAAAGCTAACAAATGAAGGATACTTTAAATGTAATGATTTGAATTGAAGCAATGACAGAATGTTAGGTGCAGTTCTGAAATTATGGGTATCATGGCTTTGCTTCTCTGGTGCAAAAATGGAAGTTGGGAAGGGCTTTTAACTAATCAAACAAACTGAGATGACAATTCTATAGCATTTGATCTCCCAAGCCAATACATTTTTTTTAAAGTTCCAAAAGTAGTTTTTTAAAAGAAAAAAAAGCTGTTTACATACTTCAAAAAAGAATAAAAGAAAAACCATCAGGATTCTTCTTAGAATGATAAAACTTTCACCACATGTGACAAAGGGACTACCAAAATCATAAGTCATAAATCTCATGATTTAGCTAAATTTATTTCCAACGTAGCTTTCATCTGCGCATCTAATCTCCGTACCCTTTCACTGCAAAAGCAGGGGTGTTTGTTTTAAAAAAGAATTCTTAAAGCCTTCCTCAGAGATTCTTATTGCTAAGATTGCATTTATTGAGGATACAGCTGAATCCCTAAAACACAACCTTTTCCCATCCTGGTGTGCCCTCTGGAGGTGGTAATCCAGGAAGTCATGTGAGAAAAGTGGAATAAGAGTTAATGTGTTGGAATAAGTTTGCAGAGACCCTGGGGTCAAATCTACTCTCAGCCGTGGAAAACCACTAAGTATCTTTGGGTCAACCATCCTCTTTCAGCTCCGTCTATCTCACTGAGTTTTTGTGGAAATAAAATGAAAGGAGCTCTTCATGTAAAAACAAGTCATTGAGTTAATGAATAAATGTCCCTAATCACCAGCCAGTTCTACTCCCCGTAGGAACTTGAAGTTACAGCCTAACACATCTGGATGGAAGAGATCCTGCACTGTGACTTTGAAGTTCTAGAAGCTGGACTCAGCTATGGGAGTCATCTCTTGCCTTGAATGCATGAGCTAGCCTTGGACTGTAATAAAACATTTGTTCCTTTGGGCCTTGAATGCTGGCTGGGAAAGCAGCTGTTTCCTATGCTGGCAAAACTACACTGAAAGCTGGATGGAATTTGGAAACAGGGAAGAAAAGGGAAATTTTTCTGATGTCCCTATCAGTCATACACTCATTATTACATGATTCAGCAAAGCTACATCCGAATTTTCAAGCATGCTTCCAGATGGACAGCTCCTGACTACAGCCCATCAAAGAGGATTGCAGAGTTTGTCTGTTGCTGGGTTTTTTTTCCTTTGATCTAGCTGTGTGTGCATGTAAAGAGGAATAGTGAAAGCAACACAATGTGCTATATGTGAACGGTGATGATTTCTGCAGATTGCAAAACAACTCTATAAATCAGGCCAGGCAACCGTGCACAATAAAAGCAGGAGAATTGCATTGTAGGCCTTGCAAAGCTGCTTTTTCTGAACTCTTCATCTGTGCATATGAAGAAGCAGCACAGTGTCTCAATGTTACTGTTTGAATGATAATTTTGCTTCTTTTACAGGAACCTCTGCTATTTGATGAAAGGACTACATGCATATCAACTATGGCATCCCCATGAGATTGTTCTCGCAGTAACTGCAAATAGCCAAGCCTGGATTTTCATGGAACTACTTTGTTTGCTTGCTTGCTTCTTCAAAGAATTTGCAGCCCAGAATTATGTTGCCCCCAGAAGCACAATATGTTCCTAAGGGCTTTCCCCAGAACAACCTGTCCTTATGTCTTCATAAGAACAAGGTCTACAGAGACAATCATCCACTGTGCTATTTTGACAGCCTGCCAATCCCACATATTTGTCCCTCAAGGACAATGCAAACAGTACCAGGAAATATAGCCAGAATGATAGTCAAGTGAGGAACAATGGGGCTCCTGCATTCAACCCTGAACCCAGAAGGCCCAGTGTTGTTACTATGTTTGGAAGGAAAGACTCTGAGTTGCTGATGGGTTTTCCTTCTTTATGGATTACATCCTCCTTTATGGATTGTTCCCTGGGACTTTAAGACAGCAAGGGAGCAATCTGCAGAAAGATATAACAGAAATGCTGAAGGGCCCAGGTTGTGTGGGTGGGTGGAAGAGACAAATAACAGTGTATTGGAGAGCTACAGCACCTAGCTGTATGTAGAGAAGATGAGACCAAAACAATTGATGTAATGAGCACAGCTGTAGTGGGATTCAACTTTTTTTACCACCGGTTCTGTGGGCGTGGCTTGGTGGGCATGCGTGCACACGCGCAAAGGGTTTGATACTGATCTTCTCCTGCAATCCTGCACTCTCCCTGTGTCTTCAACAGCTGATTGCCGCGTGAAGCAGCTGAGCTTCAAAACCAGGAAATAAAGGTCAGTATAGAGCCAGGGCAGTTGGGAGGGCACAGCAGCTGATCGTCAGAGCGAACCAGTTCAATCACAGATGATCCTCAGAGTTACCGGTTCGGCCGAACCAAGCTGAACTGGTAGAATACCACCACTGGAGCAGAGACTTAAAAGCTACTGCATCTGAGAAAGGAGAAGAGAGGCAGGCCAGCTACAGCCAGCAACAAGTAATTGCTTCCCTCCCTCCAATAAGCTGGCAAGAATTGAGAGACGGAGAAGCAACTCAGAACAAGAGGGCTACTCAAACCCTGAGCTAGACCTCCTGAAGTCTAAGGGTTAAAAGGCTGGATATCATACAGGGCTAAAATGTAAAGTAAAAGGACAGTAGGCAGGAGTAAAAGGAATAGAATTTACAGTTCTTAAAAAAAAGAGCTAAGGAAAGAACTGTGGAAATGTTTCCTTATTGTTGGAAAAGGTTGGCATTTAAAAAAAATCAGAAAAAGGAAACCTGTAAGTTTGTTAAGTATAGCCATTTTTCACTTTTCACTATAGCATTGTCATTCATAAATGTAACTAGGCAACGATAGAAGATTAGTTGCATATAGTTGTATAACTCAGCAAAAGTTATATTTTATAATGAACCAGTTTAAATATCAAAAGTCTCTTGGACTGTGGTTTCTACCATAACTTAAGCGGAACCTTTTCACAGTATGTGACAAAGAGGAAATAATTCAGCTATTAATAAATCAATTTAAAAACCAAAATCTGTATTTTCATTCAATTTCAGCTCCCAGGGCTTCCCCAGAGAAGCAATTAGATTTCAAATAGAACTGGAACTTGAAAACAGAATTTTTAAAATAAATTCTGTCTTGCACACACTTGTTTTAAGCTCTCCTCATTTTTAAATCCTCAGGGATCCACAAGAAGAAAGTGCCAATTGTTATAGTGCTTCAAAATGGAAAGGACAAGAAATTAACACATTTGAGTTTTCCTATTTACCTTCCCCCTCATGTATCTTTAATTATTTTGATGAGCCACTGAAAAATTATATCTATCAATGAAGACTCTGTTCAATTATGAAGATGTTGAATAATACAGAAATAAATAAAATAATACTTCTAAGAAATGCTAATAAGAAAAGATGAATTTGTATGCTATGAAGACCTGATTCAATTGGTCATATTAAAGCTGTAGCAAATGCAATACAGAAATAAGTGAGCATAATTGAGCCAGTGTGCAGAAATGTTAACACTTCAGCATACCAATTTCACTTAATCAAGTCTTAACAATTCTATTTTATCAGCATTTTGAATCTTATGCATAGACATTGCAACCATATCCTTTAAATTTGTGATAATATTTAAAATAAGTCATGTATGTTGTTATTCCATCAGGTGAGTTTTGAAAATGATTAAGAATGCATATGCAAGTAATTCTTAGCCAAAAATTATGCTCCACAGAGTGATTTTCACAGATCAGTATGGATTCAAACATAGATGCAGCTGGGTTCACACAGCTTTGGGTCAAACATCACAGTGAGCCAAGTTTCAGTCTAATTACAGCTTTTTGACTAAAGTAATATACATTGTGTTCACACAACATGGACAAGCAGGCCACACTGTGGCTTGGTTTGTTGAGTGAACACAACATATAGGTGATTTAGTCAAACACAAACATGGTCTCCAGTATTCTAACCACCACTCTACACTAACCCTCTGACTGTCTTAGCCCTTGGAAATTTACAGTCTACATGAGTTTCAATGTTCTTGGTTTATAATATATACATGTTATATTTCCAAGGCCTCTTACAGCTCCACAATGGAAACTGGGAATATACTTAATAAATTGCAGTCTGAGAGCGACACGCAAGCCATTTGTTTATTCTTATTTATATAGCTGCCTGTATCACAAGATGTGGCTCTGTGTGGCACACCATGAAAAACAAACAGCAGTATGTGCTATTAACAGATCAGAGAGAATTTGATGGAAAAGGCATTGCAGCCTCCTCACTAATTCCCCATTTCTTTGAGATTTCCAAGCCTGTTGATATAATCATGCTTCGCAGGACTTTTGGAAGGAGGTCAAGGATGGGGCCAGTCTTAACTCAAGTGGAATGGTGAAATGGCATCTCTCCTGGGTCCCACCAGATGTAGTTCCTCACATACTGGACCTACAACATACTTCTTCTCTTGAACCTGATAGGGTGTGATATAATCAGGCAGAGGTGATCCTTCAAATGTTAAAAGATCTTTGAAGTTCCACAGAACCTTGACAGCCACTAGTGTAGTTCCCAGACTGTAATTTATTAAAGTCATGCTTGGAGAGTAAATGTATTAACTATACTACATTTCAGTTGTATATAAATAGAAGGAAATTAATTTTATTTTTGTTCTATGGCTTTTGGAATGCAGCCCAGGCATGATTCGAACCGGCCAGGTTCCTGACCTGAGAAAAGTTCTACCTGCTGCTCTGCAACTCAAAGATCCATTTTATTCTAAACAATCTTGGTTTTAATGTCCTTGCCTCATTTAAGAACCCTTCTATAATGGAAGGGCAGAATCAATTTGAGAACAGCCATGGTAGAGCATTCAAAAGATTGGAAGTGGAGCCAACTAACCTTTAGCCCTACAGCATTTGTTCTGAGCGTGGAGAAAAATGGCTTCTCATTGGTGGAAACCTGTTTTTCCTACCACCTGGCTTCCAGACTCTTCTGCCTGAAGTCAACTTTGCCTCAACTTTCACCTTCATAGTTTCCTTTTTAAACATCCTCATTGAAAACAAAACACCATCATGAAAATAAGTGCAGATGAGAGAATGGATTGAAGCACAGGTTTTCCTACTCCTGCAAACGTCAACCTTCCTTCTTTCCTTCCTTCCTTCCTTCCTTTCTTCCTTCCTTCCCCCCTCCCTCCATTCCTTCCCTTTTCTCACCCACCAAAACCTCATGAAGAAGTCTTGAAGATTTGGTATATTCACACAAAAGTGCAAGAGGTATGAGGTTGGTGGCTATATAGAATTGCCTTCTTATTACCATGTTGACCAGGCTGCTCCAAATATTTTGAACTACAAATCCTAGAACAGTGGTGGCTAACCTTTTTGGGCTCCTTTGCCAAAAATTGTGCGTGCACGTGGCAGCACTTAGAAGGCAATGTGCGCGCCCCCCATGCCCTGCGCATGTGCGCACGATCCCCCACGCCTCCCCCTTACCTGCACTGTGCTTCCCAGCTGATTTTCGGCCCATTTTGAGGCCTTTTTCAGCCTCCCAGAGGATTGAGGGAACCCACTGCAGCCTTTGCAGGCCAAAAAATGGGCCCGTTTTATCACTTCTGTTATTTCCAGAAGTACAGAAAGTGATGAAATGGGACTATTTTTCAGCCTCCAAAGGCTGCAGAGGCTTCCCTCAAGCCTCTGGGAGGCCGAAAAAGGCCTCAAACAGGCTGAAAATCAGCCAGGAGGTGCACACATACGCAGTGAGGTACGTTTGCCTGGAGCTCTCATGCCCGCACAAATGGCTCTGCGTGCCACCTGTGGCACACATGCCATAGGTTTGCCATCACGGTCCTAGAACTTCCAGCTGGGAACACCAGTTTAAGACTTACAAATATCAAGTTTGCGGCATTTGTATAATATCATTGAGGAAAATAACTTTGTCTATCCAGTATGATATGCCCTTGCATTGCTTTGCCAAAGCCCTGTTCTTGCTTGCAGAAAATAGGCTATGCTGCAGAGATGGAACAAACTTAATTACAAAGTTACGGGACAAGGATAACCTGCTTTGCAGAAAAGAAATTAGGACGCAGGTCCACAGAAGTGGCCTTTCATTGGCAACAGCCAGGACTGAGATCAGCTGGGGAATTAAAAGGTGGTTTCAAGTGACTCAGTTGCCACCAGCTTTCCTGCTGACAGTATTTTCAAATAAAATTGCTTCATTAAATTCAGATTTAGTCAGCGATAGCTGCTCTAATCAGGCATTTACAGCTTTGATTAAACAGGTGCGGCTTTGAGCCACTTTAAGCTGGGCATCTAGCAATTCATTTACATAGTCCAATGTCTGGTGTATAATAAACTAGTCAACTAACCACTACACTCTAGCAACAGAAAACATAAAAATATGATTGATGTTAAACCACATCTTTTTTAAAAAAAACCCTCTCCAAGATTGGAAATTTACCCCAACCTTGAAAAGTCAGCACTTTGTGTCTTTATAAATAAAGTGATAAAGATGTACATGTACAAAATTACCCCTTGCTTCCTGAAAAGTCCTGCAGTGAAAGTTCAAGCCACAAAAAGCACCACGTTGACAAGACTTCATGGCTAAATTCAATGCTATTTAAAAGCTGCTACCTCTTGTTTTATGGCCACAATCCAATACCTTCGAACGACAAGATATAAGCACGTGAGTTATTAATCACTGCTACTTTCAGATGCCCTCCTTCCTACCACAGAAATCAAGATGGTAGGCCTGAATTGGAGCTGCCCATGCTGTGTCTCAATGAAATGCTTACCAACCCTTACCTGCTGAATTTCAGCACAATAACTTAACCTTGTCCTCAGCTTGTGCCCTGGGGGATTTACATCGTGATTATTGCCTGATTATATGCACAATCATAGGGGTGGGGAATGATGATCCTTTTATGACTTGTGGACTTCAACTCCCAGAATTCCTGAGTCAGCCAGGCTGGCCCAGGAATTCTGGGAGTGGAAGTCCATAAGTCATAAAGGGGCTGTCGCTCCCCACCCTGCTTTAGACTGATCTAAAGTAATGGTTGAATGATTTAATCACGGACATAGGTACTGTTTAACAACTTTATGAAATCAGGAAAAACAGGTAGCAGAAGGAGGAAGACAGATAAGCTGAGGATACTCTATGGCATTTCTCTACATTGGAAGAAATTCTACAGCAATGTTTTTCAACTTTGGCATCGTTAAGATATGAGGACTTCAACTCCCAGAATTCATGCTGGCTGGGGTATTTTGAGAGTTGAAGTTTACATAACTTAAAATTGCTAAAACAATACTCTACAAAATGAAATATTTTTTCTGTTATTTCCAAAAAACTGAGGGAGATTCTCCCTCTGTCATTAGAATTTTATTATCTATTGATCTTGATTTTTGTTTTGTTTTGCTTGAATATATTTTGCTATATTATATGGTTGGGAATTTGGGACTATGGCTATTTTATTATAATCTTTTATTATAACATGTTATTTTGGAAGCCACCGTGAGTCAGGTAGGAGTCAACAGAAAATAATAAGAAGGGATGCATGCTTACTGAAATAAAAATGCACACAAAGTTTTGTGCAGATAGTCTTGAGCCCAAAATTTCCATTGGTAAGCAAGACAATTGTTAAATGACATTTTGCCCCATTTTATGACCTTTCTTGTCACAGTTGTTAAATTATAACCTGTTAAATTATAACACTGTAGTCCCAATTGTTAAGTGAACCTGGCTTTCCTATTGACTTTGATAGTCAGAAGGAAGTGATCCCAGGACACTGCAACCATCATAAATATATGCCAGTTGTCAAGTGATCGAATTTTGATCACGGGATCATGGGAATGCTCCCATAGTCGTAAATGTGAAAAATGGTCATAAATCACTTTTTTCAGTGCTGCTTAATTTTGAACCATCACTAAATAAATGGTTTTAAGTCAAGGACTTTACCTGTATTATGAAGAAGACCCATGGATGTTTGATGCTGACCAACACCAATAACCCACAAAGGAATAAGTTTCAGTTTTGCCATTTTTTTTCATCAATTTCAAATCATGTAGGGGGCCACCAATCACCAGATACCACACTTAGGAGCAAATACATTATCCAGGAGCTCTGAACTCTGTATATTAAGTATATGTAGAATGGGGAATCAATTTTTCAATTTTCACTGCCTGAATCGGTTGATCTCCTACTACCACATGTTCCATATTCCCCCATTCGATATGGGACTTATAGCCCACCTTTCTCTTTCTGTCCTGGCCACTTTTTAATACAGAGGCACAATTGAGAACGTTTTAACAAAATGCATCACTGTTTGTTTTGGTGGCAGTGGTGCCTGAGATAGAAAGTCCATACGGAGAGTGGTAAGGACAGCTGAGAAGATTATAAGAAGTTCGCTTCCTGTTATTCATGATACTGCTTATAAGAGCTATGGTGCTTAGAGCTTGAAGTATTGTTACAGACCCCACACATCCACTTCACAGTCTGTGTCTGTTGCTCCCCTCTGGGAGGTTTTGAAGTATTTCTAGCAGGACTACCAGATTCTGTAACAGCTTTGTTCCCTATACCATCTGTCTGGTAAACTCGCAAGATTTGTTTTTCTATTCTATTCTATTCTATTCTATTCTATTCTATTCTATTGCACTTGAAGGATATCAGTTGGACAAAGTTGTTTCAAATATTCTTTAACCTCAGAATGCAAATACGAGCAGAAGAAGACTGAAATGATTAATTTCCAATACCTTTGTGGAATTAAAAACTTAGTGGAAATAAACCTTCCCTTTCTGATTGGCACTTTATATTTATCATTTATGTTTAATAGCTCTTTTGGTAATATTTTATGAGGTCTATTTGTATCGGTAGTATTGCTTTAATGTCATCTTTTATTAATGGTTGGCTTTATTGTTTAATGCTGTGGCTTGCTGAGACCATGCAGGTGAGAGGCCTAGCAATAAAATAAATACATTTTATTATTTCAGTAATACATAATTATATATAATTGATAGCACTGTTCCCTGAAAGCATTGCTGTACACAAGCTTTAAGAGGATTGCCAACACAGCATTTTTTTCATTACTAAGCGAGCAAAGCATTTTAGGATTTCAGTTTCAGACCAGAGGAGTTTCCCAGAGGGGTTTAAACCCCAAGTCTATTCTTTGGACTTCATGGTCACATCATTTTACAAATGAAGCGTCTATCTTTTGCAAGACAACATTAGAGAGACTGCAGTCTTTGCAAGGATCTCTATCAGACAAAAAAAGTAACTTTTTATCCATTGGCTGTTTTTTTAACCTAAGGGAAAGAACTAAGAGTCAGGTATAGGTAAGGGGCAGGAGTTTGGGGGACAGTTGGAGGACCTGGAAGGCTGTAGATTAGATGCCTCATCTGTGGCAAATGCAATGGACCATTGAATGCATCATTTACAAATGGGCCAATACTTTCCGGAGCTGACAGTAGCATGAAATTAAGAGGAATTCTCTAAATGTTGGTTTGGTAACTGTCCTTCTTAAAAACCTTAGGGCCAGCTATGACTAAATTCTGAGGCCTAAAAATACTTTATCTTTACAATATCAACAGACCATCCCAATGCGACCGACTCTTTACAGTGTACATCAACAAACCAAAACAGGGTGTCTTAATGATTTAATAAACACATATTCTAAAAACAATACACCCCCAATTATCTTGAAATCTGAAGGCCCTCTGATATCAGGTTTTATAGGCTTTCCTGAATCAGAAGTGGGCTAAGAGCCAACTGGAAGTCTGAGTTCTCCATGTTTTATCATGTGGGGTTACCACTGCCCCCAAGTGAAAGCCCTCTTCACTTCATATGGGTGGAAGGGTTGAGATTTTTTCAATTTTAAGGAAGAATCATGCTGGGGAAATGGACCCCAATGAATCCTGTACCACACCATTGATGGCTTCATAAGTGACAATCCATGCTTTGAATTAGGCCCAGAAGCTTATTGTTATGATATGTACAGAACCCTTGAGTAACAAGGATATGCACATGGAAACGTTTATGACAGTAGTTGTGAATAAATGTTCAGCCACACACAGATACACTGAATTGGGTTATAGTTTACTTTAAGAAATAGCACAGTCTGATAAGCAGTCCAAGTCATAAACGTTTAACAGTCCAAATAATATCCAGTTACAAAGTCTTCTTACCGGTTGCAAGTTATTTTCAATAAACAAAGATATCAAAGTATAAACACAGCATACATACAACAGAGAATCTTAGATAGCAACAGAATGTCAGAGAAACACAGAATGTCAGAGAGCATGTCAGAGAGAACAAGCTATGATCTCTAGCTCCCTCTTATGGTAATTTGCAATACAATCAACCAATCGGAATCAATACAGTGATTCTGTCTTAAAGACACAAACATACATTGTTGGTTTATATATTGCCAATCCAACTAGTTGGTTTACAGAAACCTAACACCTATTACATTTTTTCAAAAAGGTGGAAGCAAGGATTTGTTAAAATGTTTATTTTATTTTATAAATAAATAAATAAGCTGCCTCAATTGCCAAAGGGGCTCTAAGTAATGTATAATACATCAAAAAACATTAGACCAAAGCAAGAGAAAAGAAAAATCAATAACATGCAATTCTGCAAATCTCAAAACAAAAAAAATCAGGTGCTTTGGGAACAAACCCTTTTTCCAATATCATATTAAAAGATACGATTGGAAAATAGGAAATGCTTTAAAACAATCTTGTAATCATGTCCTATACACAGCATAACAAAAACATTTCTGGAGAATATAATTCTATCAGTAGACAGATACTGCTTCATGCAATGCAGATATTTTCCAGAGAAATAAAGTGAGCAAATAAAGTATAACAAATTTAAACTAAAATGTTGTGTGCCCCCTTGTCCAGTGGAATTTTCTTCCAAAGTATTGCATATATGATTGCCCCCTTAGGTTTGGTATAATTAGGGTTTTTAAAAATACAGGCTTGCTTTTACAAGGTCTTAATATTTCTAGCACAGAGAATTAACTTTATATAGCTGTTTGATGCATTGCAACTGAATCTGTACTTACTGAGGAGATGTAGTTATATTATTAATGTATTTACACTGAGTCATTTAAAAACCAACATTATTCTGAATTCATGTATGATTTCCAATGCATTGCTAACAATTTTTGCATTTGCATATGTAAGATCCCAGTCAAGTATGAACAAAATTATTTCACAAACCAGAAAATCAGAGAGGGAGATAAATGATAAACATTTGAAAAGCGTTACCCTTTATTTGCTGTTCGTGTAGGTTTAAAAATATTCAGTGAGTTCATATAGACATTTAACCAAGTGTTTAAAACAAAACACCAATCTATTGAACCTTGAAGTGTGATAATTAATGTAGAATCTCAAGTATCTTATATTTGGCAATTTAATAAGTGAGAAACACAAAAGGGGATAACTTTTTGGCTTTGGGGATTATTGGTAGTCCTCCACTTACGATAATTCATTTAGTGACCGCCTGAAGTTACAACAGCACTGAAAAAAATTACTTTTTTCCTTTTGTGACCTGAAAAGCAAAGACAATGGAAAGCCTGATTCACTTAAGAACCATGTTACTAATTTATCTACTGCAGTGATTCATTTAACAATTGTGGCAAGAAAGGTCATAAAATGGGGCAAAACTTAACAACTGTTTTGCTTAGCAATAGCAATTTTGGGCTCACTTGTAGTCACAAGTCAAGGACTACCTGTATGTTCGAAGCAACTGCTTACTAAGATGGCAAACACTTTATAGTGAGGTACTAATGCCGCTCTATAAAGCCTTAGTAAGGCCACACCTAGAGTACTGCATCCAGTTTTGGTCACCACACTATAAAAAAGATGTTGAGATTCTAGAAAAAGTGCAGAGAAGAGCAACCAGGATGATTAGGGGACTGGAGACTAAAACATACGAAGAACGGTTACAGGAACTGGGCTTGGCTAGTCTAGTGAAGAGAAGGACCAGGGGAGACATGATAGCAGTCTTCCAATATATGAGGGGCTGCCACAGAGAGGAGGGGGTCAAGCTATTTTCCAAAGCACCAGAAGGCCAGAAAAGGAACAATGGATGGAAACTGAACAAGGAGAGATTCAACCTGGAAATGAGGAGACACTTTCTGACAGTGAGAACAATCAATCAATGGAACAGCTTGCCCTCGGAAGTTGTGGGAGCGCCATCACTTGAGACTTTCAAGAAGAGATTGGAATGCCACCTGTCAGAAATGGTGTAGGGTTTTCCTACTTGGGCAGGGGGGTTGGACTAGATGACCTAGAAGGTCCCTTCCAACTCTGATTATCTGTTATCTGTTATAGTTTTCACAAAGCAAACTGCTCGCTTGGACATGTATTTGAAAGGAGAGGGCAGACACACTTTCATTCTGGCTCCCTATATTCTCTTGATTTTTATCTCTACATGTGATATTGGCGGCTATAACTCTACTGGGCACGTTCCAAGGTCCCAAAATTGTCTCAATGAAGTAAGACCCATCTGGTCTAGGCGGTAATCGTGCAGCGATATCAAAGGGAGAGCAACCTCTGCATGTCAAGTTTCTCTAGGTGGCCTTACTCTTTGCTTCACAGGCTGTTTACAGGCCGTTTCCAAGGTGGTGAGATTTCAACACTTACTTTTAAACCCAGCTTGCAGGTAGATCCTTCCACAGGTGAAACTAGTCAAACCGGTCCAGCCAGGGCATCAGGTGCACACAGCTCACAAAACAGAGTTTTGAAAGCAATGTAAAAAGCACAGAGAAGCCAAGCTTCTTAAAGTCGAGTTCCCCGATGGGGGAAGAGAGGCGGGGTATAAATTTAATAATAATAAATAAATAGATAAATAAAGCCACGAGAGAACTCTTGAATCAGCAGGTCCAACTTATGAGAGGTACAATCTGGAGGCTCCAAAAAAAAAATACAAAGGACAAGAAACCCTTTCAGTCTTTGTGTTCTAAGTTCGAGGAATCTATTGGATTAGGAGAAAAAACATTGCAGGAATTGGGTTTGGCCAGTCTAGAAAAAAGAGGAACTGGGGTGTCATGATAGCAGTATTCCAGTATTTGAGGGGCTTCCACAAAGAAGGGGGGGTCAAACCATTTTCCAACGCACCAGAGGGCAGGGCAAGAAACAATGGATGGAAACTAATCAAGGAGAGAAACAACCTGGAATTAAGGCGAAACTTTCTAACAGTGAGGACAATTAACCAGTGGAACAGCTTGCCTCCAGAAGTTGTAGGTGCTTCATCACTGGAGGTTTTTAAGAAAAGACTGGACAGCCACTTGTCTGAAATGGTAATAAGATCTCCTGTTTGAGCAGGGAGTTGGTCTCTTCCAGCTCTATTCTGATTGATATGCAAAACTTCTGCTGGTCAGGAAAAAAGGCTCCATTATAGGACAGAGCAGCATTTCACCATTAGGAGCCAATTATATTTTGGATTTCCCAGTGGTGGCACCATGCATTAAAGAGGGTTGAGAAATGTGATTCCCCACCCCACCGCCCCCACTTTTTGAAATGGCAATTCAACTCGGATGTGCTGTGCTGGTCACCAGCAAAACAGGACAGCAACTTGCCATTTCCTAAAGAATAAGCAATTTGATTTTCTTCTTTAAAATCATTAGCTGCTAAATTCAGATATTAAATGCCTTAATGAAGGAGAAAATTCCCCCAAAGTACAGAAAATATGGGATATGGCTTACTTTTGGGGACCATAAAGCTAGTGAGTTGCGGGGTAGAGGCAGTGGCGGTGGCAGTTACTCCATCCTGCCTTTCACTTGAGACTTTCAAGAAGAGATTGGACTCCCATCTGTCAGAAATGGTGTAGGGTCTCCTGCTTGGGCAGAGGGTTGGACTAGATGACCTACAAGGTCCCTTCCAACTCTGATTATCTGTTATCTGTTATGCAACTAAAATGGATGTTCGAAGAAAGAAGAGATGGGAAGTGGCTGGTCTGCATTCAATTTATATCCCAGTTATATTGTACTGGAACACATACAAATTCTTAATTTGGAACCTCGTATTTTTCCCAGGATCCACATGTGTCTACATTTATGCTTAAGATAACAAGTCATACAACAGTGCTTTGCTTGCCCAAAATTCATTGACTAAATCACAACTGGCCAGATTCACTAAATGGTAAATAATGTTTGGCAGATCCACAATGGCTGGGTTTAAACATCACATGAAGCCAAAACAAGAAAACACCTTATGGGCTATAGGTGTTCTTAAAACTCCATGCTCTCCAGAACTGTTGAATGGAGTGGAAAAGTTTATTACAATCAAAGGACCCAAAGAGCAAAGTATTAAAACGGTATACATTTTGATATTTCATGGGAAACAGATCATTCAAAAAATAATTTCTTCCTGTCTGATCATGACAGCGAAAAAAATTGGGCTACTGCCAGAATCACATTGTGCCTAAAGCTAGGTAAGAGAAAATTTGCATATGCATGGTTTAAACAGCCTGCTTGAAAAAAAAATTTTAAAGGAGAAATAAAGGTCTCAGATCCCTATAGAATCCACAAAAATGGAGTTAGGAATTTAGCTATCAGATGAACTTGGGCGCTCACACACACATGCCTATCTATTCAAAGTACTGCCACAAATCAACATTATTGGTTTTACAACCTGAACAAATTACAGAGGCCCATAAAAACATTTTGCATTTAATGATGCTCTCTGACAAGACAGGAGATCCATATTACACATATTCAAATAGAAAAAAAGGAAACATCTATCCAAAGTGAACTGTAGTTGATTTCCCCACAATGGTGGCATCAGGGGCAAACTATCCCATGGACAGAAATGCAGTTTATACTCATTCAGTTTTTCACATTCCTTGACAGACTTCCAAGAAATAACGATGTACCCTAATCAGATCAGAAGATTAAAAAGATAAAAAATGTTAGATGTCAAGTTCTCAGAGAGAAAGAAAAAAGATATATTTTCAAATCAATAAAAGTCCCAGTGTTTTTTTTTACTGGTTTTGAAGTTGTGGCATCAAAAGAATGCAAGTCTCTCAGTACCCTCACTAAAAATGATTATGATCTGTGATCTGGCCCATGGATCTAATCCAAACATGGGGAAAAAAATTGAAAATAGTGATTATATTTGCCTATTGGGCATTCTAGTTCTGTGTAAAACAAACACAAGTTTGTTCTGAAAAACAAACACTGGTGTAGAACCTGGAATACTTGGGTAAGACACTGTGTTTTTTGAAAGCATCAATTTTGCCACTGAAGTACAGCTGAGGTTACTGTACTTCAGTGGCAAAATTGACTCAGCCTTCCATCCTCTCGGGGTAGGTAAAGTGAGGACCCAAGATTGTTGGGGGCAATAAGCTGACTTTGTAAAAATGCCGCTTAGTAATAAGCAGGCATATACAATGGAATGAAGGCTATTGCTGAGCGCATTGGGTTGTATCCCAAAAATTGTAAGCCACCCTGAGTCTTCGGAGAAGGGCGGCATATAAATGTAATTAAAATAAATAAAAATAAAAATAAAATACTGTTATCTGCCATTTGTCCTTCCCCTCTTCAAGAAGTTTTTTGTCACTGCATTTTTCTAGACGTTCTGAGCAAAGAGAAGGCATTGTTGTGCCTCCTCTTGGCGGTGACCCGGGGGAGGGCCTACTGTGTGGAGGCCCCCACTCTGTGGAATCTTCTTCCACTGGAGCTCCGGTTGGCCCCCGATCTTCGCACCTTCCGCCACGATTTGAAGACCTGGCTCTTTTTACAATCCAGGCTGTGCTGATTCTCTGGGGGTTGGTTTTATTCTAACTATGGGGTTTTAACTTTAATTAGGCTTTAATCTGTTTAATATGCTTTTAACTAATTTATTTATTGTTGTATTTTTTAGCTGTGAGCTGCCCTGAGTCCTTTTTGGAGAGGGGGCGGCATATAAGTCGAATAAATAAATAAATAAATAAATAAATAAATAAATAAATAAATAAATAGTTGGGGTAGACACAGGACAATCTATCTCTGTTTTTATTAAAATGTTTCATCACAATGAAAGTCAACCACCCTTCCCTGGGCATACAATATAAGACCAACCATCAGTAAAGTGTTTAATACAGTAACATTAAATAAACAAAAATTTACTAGTAGTAACATTTCAATAAAACCAATTAACAAATCAATTTTGCAGATAAAAAGGGATCAATATGGAAATTTATGAACAAAATCTAATTGAATTTATTCATGCAAACTGAAATAAATTAAACATTTTTCTTCCATTCTAGATTTGCATATTCATTTATTTTTTGCAATAGTATTAGCCAAATATGCAGATTTCCCAAAAGTCAATAATGAACGAACTCTTACAGTAGCTTTTGTGCATCATTTCAATGAAAGTGGGGGGGGGATCAATCACACATTTACAAAACACTTGTTTAGGATATGTTTTACTGGCAACAGCTAGGTTTTTGTTAAGATTTATAGATTATTTTTTGTCTATAAGGATTCTGATATTACTCAGAATTTATACTGTGGGAAAATGAAGAATTAGTCGTAAAAGCAACACGTAGGCAATGTTTGGGTACTGTAACAATTACTCAGCTGCTGGAGACTTATTAGTATAAATGAAAATTTAATTAAATACCTGTTTGATGAAAGATACTGTTGCTCTAACTCAATGGTTACATTATTCAACTGCATGAAATTGCTCATGCAATTGTTAAAATCAATTTAGTATTCAAAATAACTATCAAAACTACCTTCTAGAGCAATAGAAAATAACTTGTACGCAATTTAACATGCAAAATAAAATTTGCCGGAAGACATTTAAAACTATTTTGTAACAAAGCAGCAAACTAAGAGCTTTTAAATCAAAAAGGAGGAGCGAGACAGTTAATTATCCAGTTAAAATATTATTTTCCCTCTTCACCACTAATCTATTTTTGTTATTACTCATTTCTTCTCTGGCACATCTCACCGATCCTACAGATGATAAATTCAATTTGCTAGTATTGAATCGGGTGCCCCTAATCCATTAAAACATCAGCTTCTGTATACATTGGTTGATGGAGATATTCGGAAAGGAAATAAATTTTAAGTTTTACTTGTAGTTTCGTGAAGAGAGAGCAAGGGAAATTGAGAAAGTGAACCAAAATTGTTGCTGTACAAAATCCATTTTGAAATCCATTTTAACAAGAGAGTAGAAGAGCTCTTTCATCTGTAATGGACAAAACCATCACATCTTGAGAGAAGAACAAAAAGACAACATCCTAAAAAGCCCCATTTTACAGATCAAATTCCACTTCATCAAAGGTTTGAAACTGTTGTCCTAAACTGGCAAAGCAGGTTTGATCAATAGCATCCCTATTACTGGGACAGATTTGTTATTATAATGGAACAAACAGTTGGGACTGCAGAACTGAAGTGGGTTCCCTGTCATTTCAATGTAGGCTGATTATTAGAAAGAGTGGATTTTATGGCTAGAGGCCTTTGGCAGCTGTTCATGGATCTATTCTAATCTCCTCATCAATCTCAGTCCAATTGCATCTGCACCTACTTGTATGTTACAGTAAAAAGAAGGTGAGGAGAAAAGAACTCCCATGAATTAACTGTTAAAAAAAAGTCTGATCAGGAGATGTTATCTTTCTGGTGGAGAAGCATCAGATAAGATGAATGAAGCCATTCCCAAATAGTGCAGAAGTCTGACCACTGAGAAAGTGACAAAAATAATTTCAAGATCCTCTTGAATGAAGCCTGTCCCAAGAAATCCAGAACTCTGATCACTGAAAGGATCAAAAAAGGGTAAAGGAGTCCCTGCAAGTTTTACTGTTAGTCATAGCCAACTTTAGGAGGCACGGCTCAACTGTGTTTCTTTAAGCCACTGAGCTAGTGACTGCAGTGCCCGTGTCATATGATCACCTTCTGCAACCTCCTGACAAAATCGATGAGGAAGCTAGATTCACTTAACAACCATGTTACTAACTGAACAACTGCACTGATTGTCTTAACAACTGTGACAAGAAAGGTCATACAACGGGGCAAAACTTAACAACTGCCTCATTTAGCAACATAAATTTTTGGCTCAGTTGCGGGTCATCAGTCAAGTGCTACCTGCACAGTCATGAGATACAACAGGTTTACAGTATTGGGAGTAGGGGAGTTTACTGTTTTGAAGAGGGCTGTTTCCCATGAATGAATTGGCCTACTGTGTTTCCCTGAAAATAAGACCCAACCGGAAAATAAGCCCTAGCATGATTTTTCAGGGTGCTCATAATATAAGCACTACCCCAAAATAAGCCCCAGTTAAGATCATCAGCCAAACAGATGCATTTAGTACTGTATTTCTCAAAGACTAAGACCTTACTGGAAAATAAGTCCTAATGCGTCTTTTGGAACAAAAATTAATATAAGACCCAGTCTTATTTTTGGGGAGACATGAGTAGAGCCTTGGTGGTGCAGGCTGTTAAACCCCTAGCACTTAGCTCCAGCTGCCTGCAATTAGTGCAGGCTCGAATCCCACCAGGCTCAAGATTGACTCAGCCTTCCATCCCCCCGGGGTAGGTAAATTGAGGACCCAAGATTGTTGGGGGCAATAAGCTGACTTTGTAAAAATGCTGCTTGGGGGGGGCAAAAAGCCCTAGTAATAAGCAGGCATATAGAATAGAATGAAGGCTATTGCTGAGCACATTGGGTTGTGCTCCAAAGATTGTAAGCCGTCCTGAGTCTCCAGAGAAGGGTGGCATATAAATGTGAATTTAAAAAAAAAGTAGTATCTCTGGATTGTTTTAGGATCCAGTACAAACCCTGAAAACACTATATATCTATGATGCTATGATCTATGATCAATGCTTTCTAACATTGACAATTGCCAGTTATAGACTTTAAGAATTTTCTAATCAGGATGGTTGTTGTTGAAAATTCTGAGAATTCAAATCCATACATCGAGAAATTGCCAAATTGGGAAACACTGCTATAGACTGATCTGTGGCCCTTAATTCCTTACTGCTATATCTTTGATTGCCTTCAGTTACATATGCTGTAATAAGTTTACTCCTGGATAATTGCACTGCACTAGGGATACTCCAGCTAATGTAATATAGAGCTTTAAACCTGCTACATACTCAAGTGATGTTGCACTTAGCCAGATGAATACATGCAATTTTTTAAAAGAAATGTATTAAAAAAAGGAGAGGAAGAGAAGTGTGTTGATCGTTGTTTAACAACCTAGTGAAATCACAATGGAACTTTCTGCATGTATTTACTTATGATCTGGTTCTGATGGCCACACCCCTATCATGTGACCGCATGTGGAGTGCTCGGTGATGGGTCTGCATTTATGGCTGTCTGTAGCATCCCACATATTGTCAGCTTTTTTAAAAAATTCTAGCAATTTTGTAATCTGCCCAGAGAACTTGGTTTGTTGCACTGAAAACACAATAAGTACTGAAATGTATGTTCTTGCACATAATGTATGTATATGCACATACCAAAATAAATAAATGGAGAGGAAAATCAAAGCCCGAATTCATTAATGGAAGATCAGCCTTTAATCTATCTCCAACATCTCTGCTTATTCCCTACATAGATTTGCAGCAAAAAAATAAAAATAAAAATTCCACAGCTCTTTCCCTTAATGTCAATTTGCAAGAAATCCCCATGGGTTAAATCATGCAAAATTATTTTATGGCTGGTTTCCAAAAGTGGCAAAGATCATAGCAAGAACTCTACAAAAGAAAGCAGAATTTGTTATGTCCCCCCCCCCTCCTTTCCCTTGTCTGGCTGTTAAAATGACTATAAGTGAACTCTGAAATGATTAACATCACTGGAAATCTCAGGGCACAAAAGCTATTTGTATTCCTTACTTATCTAACAATAAATGCTCAAACACATTTTTCTCTATGTTTCTCTGTTGAACCAAATATGTTTTTTGTTTGTTCCTTAATTGAGAAAATAAAAGGCACCCTAACGGACAGGCAGGATACAATCAAGATCCCTGTAATTTCAAAAACATTTTCTCAACAGGCTTTCCTCAAACAAATCCCCAGCAGCCATTAAAAAAAATCTTTTTTAAACAAAACTAGAGTGGAGGGAAGAGGGGGAGCTAAGAAAACAGCGTACTTTTTTTTTTTAAAGCTGAACCAGAAATCTGATCAAATGGAGAACTGTTCTGGCCTCCCTTTTCAAACACAAGCAAATTTAAAATTAACACTGAAATTCCAGTTACCTACCTTTCCTAGGTTTTAGAATTTCAGCCATAAGACCACCCAATGTCTGGAAATCTTTGCAAAAGACTAAAGCACAGCAGGGTATGTTAACAATCATTGGAGACAGGATATGTGGCTGAAATTAAATACACAGAATGCATATACAACGTGTGCCACACTCTGCATTCTTTCTTAACACCAGAGATTCACGTTAACCTTGGTGGAATGTATAGCGAGCTCAGGTTTCTTCCTTCATCTGCTCTCCAGAATATACATCCAAACATATTCTTCAGAAGAAAAGAAAATACGGTAACATGTATTGATGGAGATGAGCAATCACATTCGCAGAGTAAGATTTCTGTGGTTTCCAAATCAGTCCATGATCTGTTGAGGTGAACGCTTTTTCCACATTATCATATAAAATTGATATAATTATTTCATCTTGTGGAATGTTCTATCAGAATTTGATGGGGAATTGACTACACCTAGAAATCTGTCTTTTTGCATCAATAGCAACTTTGCAGATCATCACCACATGGATTTTAGGAGTATCATCATTTCAATAAACACATGTGCCTATTCAGAATCAGTTATGAGGTGGCAAAATTATTGGAATTTGGCCAAGGAAAACTGGGCTCAATATTCATGCAGCCATAACAACATTATTAATTTTAGAGCTAGGTTTGGCATAGTGGTTACAGTTCTGGCTCTAGAAACCAGGAGATGATGAGTTCTAGTCCCATCTTAGGCGCCATATAACATAACCTGCTAGGTGACCTTGGGCCAGTCATGTTCTCTCAGCTCAACTCACTTCACAGAGCCTGTTGTTGTGAGGAAAATAGGAGGAGGAAGGGGTGTTAGGAATCTTTGCCACCTTCAGTTACTCATAAAGTAATAAAGGCGGGATAAAAATTAAATAAATAAATAATTTATCATCTGAAGCAAGCCATACTCTCTTGGTTCAACCAACCACTTTGGTTTGAAGTCAGAGTATCATTTAAATTTGAATTCTCTTATGTGATGTCTATGGACATGGTTGGCATCTCTTGGGCTCCTTTTTTCACTTGACTCTTGAGGGTGTGTACATGTGCATTTGTTTAAAATAAAAACAATAATTAAATGGATGGGAGGTTCTCCTTTACTCTCAGGTAAATGGGGGGAATCCACACTAAGGTATTCATCTCCCAAGTATGCCCACACCGTGCCTAAAAAATCTCAACCCTGATGAGGTCAATCTTGTTGGGGTTCCTTGGTTTAAGCCACTTTACCCCAATGTGAGCTAGAAAGAGGAGGCAAAAGTTATTTAGACTCTCAACTTCACCAAAAATGTGAATCTTACAAGTCTGTTAGACACACTTATTCTGCAACTTGGATAATTTAGATAATGGTCTAAACTGAGTCTATCTATGCATCCCTCTCAATTTTTGGGAAGAGTCAAACTGAAGTGTAATACTATAATAATAATAATATAATTGGCATTTATATTATTATATATAACAAATAATAATATTGGCATTTCAAAACATTCACAAAAAAGGACTATGTGCATACACACAATAGTGCATGTTTACAGTCCAGATTTGCCCTGGATCAGAGATAAACTGACTTTATCAGGTACCATCGGAAATGCAAAATTAAAATGAAGTTACCTCAGGAAAATGGAAGCATGATTTTCAAGAAAAAAAATCCCACTCATATTTTCCAGATGTCACCAGCTGATGGCAATCAGCCCTCAGCATGTCCCAAGATCACTGAAAAATGATCAGGAGATGCCTCTGAATACAAAGGTTTTGTTTTCCTCCAAGACACTGTATAAAAAGAGCGAGTATCCAAAATATGTTA
The DNA here is from genome assembly GCA_009733165.1 of Naja naja. Classification (NCBI taxonomy): domain Eukaryota; kingdom Metazoa; phylum Chordata; class Lepidosauria; order Squamata; family Elapidae; genus Naja; species Naja naja. Next base: position 45,812,811 of record CM019149.1, read on the forward strand.
AGATGCATTCATTCTGAACCATTTGTAAGACACAAAATGTTTCCTGTCTCAATCATGTGCAGCCGTTTTAGGGCCAAGCTACACTTTGGTCTTTAGGTGACAAGAAAACTAGTGAAAGCAAACTGTGCCCAGACATAAAAAGGGCCAAGCCAAGCTGTACACTTTTAAATCACATTTTAAATTAATTAATACAATAAAACCATCATTAAAATATGATTCAGACAAGAAATGTATAGCACTGCCAATTAATGTTAAATTCTTAAACATTAAAATATTAAAGTCTTAAATGGATAACAAGCACACTTTAACTTCACCTAGATTCATTAAATCGTAGCCGTAATTCCATCTCTATGGTCTCCACCAAATTAACCTTTGATGTAGCAAACATCATTTGAAAATCAAATCGAGGGCACAAAGATGCAGATATACTAAACATGAATGTATTCCTTTAAGGAATTTGAGGCCTAAGGCCAATTGGAATTACAATTCAGTAGCAATTTTGGGGACCAGTGGGCATCTCTTGAAGGCTCCAATTTAGGCAGTTAAGATGAAACTTAAGTCTTACAAGACTCTACTATCCTGGATGAAACCACAGAGGTGTCTTTGGAGAAAGACTCAGATTGAATCCTCCTTGATCCCCCGGCTTTATAAGAAGGGGAGAAGGAAAAAATGCAGTCAAGTATACAAAAGTCTGTCAGTATAGCCTTATAATATAGCCTTATATAGTATATTTTAAAGAGTCTGTTTCCAGATCTGGTCGACCTTGAAAGTCTGACAATAGAGTCACTCCAAAAAAAAAAATAATATAGATTGAGTCATTTTAAGAGAGTCTGTTTCTCATATCTAGTTGACTCTGTCAAATTCAGAGTAGTTAACTAGAATTTCACAAGATCTTTTTACAGCAATGATGCTTTTTCTCAAAGGCCAAAGAATAATTAGATGAGGAAAAGGGATAGTTTTCACTAATGAACCACTTGTGCTAAAATTGCCCTATATGGAAGAAATAACTGTAATTTACCGTTTACATTCTTTCCACAAAAAAAGACTGTCACTTCTGTAAAAAAGAGAAGCTGACATGTCAGAATACTATTATGAAATTCCATTCACTATTAGGAACCCACACTAATGAATTATTCTATTTACCGTTCTTCAGCCTCTTGTGCCACCTTAGGACATTATTCTGACAGAACTTGAGTACCCTACTAAATGAGAGTAGAAGGGTGAGATTGAGAAAGGGTAGACCTACAAAATAAGTACCTTATTATACAGAATGTGAATCCTAAGCATATTTCTATGAAAATTATGCTCTCATGGACTCAGCAGGACTTTTTTCTAAGTAAATATACTTTCTGGAGGGAGATATTAAATTATTTATAAATAAATTATATCATATTGACTGTGCACCTTCGTTTCCACTGAACTTCTTATTCAAAGAGAAATGTACAGCCAAGCTGGATCATTTCTATTTTATAGTCCCAAAGCATAGTCTATTTGATGTTAAAATAATCTAATAAATTCCCAGTTGGATATACATGCTACAACATGAATGAAAAGAAACATTTTTGAATTGGAAATTACAATACAATAGTAACAAGTCCAAAGACTTATTTATCCAATATTCTTAAAAATTGTGGTCACTTTTGTGTATACTTCTGATCCACTAGGCTTCAGTCCCATAAAATGGAATTGTTTCCATGTAATACGGTATGGGTATAATCCTAAACATGCATGTCTCCAAACCCTGGTTATTGGGAATCACAGATATTGAAGGCTAGCAATATGAAGTATGGCAGTTTGGGGAAACTGGAAAGTATGAAATATACTCTATACTCCTATATACTTTATTGGTTAGTAGCAGTATGCAGTAGTAAATCAATTCTGGATTAATCTTTCTGGTCATATTGAAATAATATTATAGAGGAATTTTTGTTTGAAAACTGCAAGGAAATTGCTTGATTTGAAAACCTGAGCAAACTGTGAAGTGTATACAAGTAATCCTCAACTTACAACCACAATTGAGACCAGAATTTCTCCAAATTGCTAAGCAAGGCTGTTGTTAAATGAGCCACACCTAATTTTACAACCTTTTGAGAACTTTACTTAAATGAATCATATGGTCATTAAGTGAATTCGATTTCCCCCACTGATTTTCCTTGTCAGAATCCATATAGGAAGGTCACAAATGGTGATCACATGACCCTTGGACCCTGCAACCATCATAAATACATGTGGTTGTCAAGCTACCAAATTTTGATCACATGAATGTGGGGATGCTGCAACAGTTGTAGGTGCGTTGTCCAGTTGTAAGTGACTTTTTTCCTGTGCCACTGTATCTTTGAATGGTCTCTAAACAAATGGTTTTACACTGAGGACTATCTGTATCTTGAATTTATTAACAAAACTAGTTATGGAGTTTTGCTCATTGAGGAGGTACATCATGAACCTATCTCAGTTGATAAATAATAGTATCTAGTATTCTAGCAGTGTCCTCCACTAAAAGCCCTTCTCAAACCTAGAGGTGTGGTATCAAATTGAGACATAAAGATAACAGCAAATAAGACTTAATGGGACTTATTTCAAAAGTAAAGTATCTGGATTATGATTAAATATTAAGACAAAGAATAAAGAAAGAAAGGTGGCCAATGGTATTTTTCCTAGGCTCCAGAACAGATTTTTATTAATGCAAGTACAGTTATTCTGGTATACCTGCAAGATATAATGAATAGTCTTGGGAGAAATTAGTAACACAAAAATGGGAATCTTTTTTGATAAATCTAACCAATAATTTCTATATTGACTTGCTAATTTTCTTCTTCTTTTTCAATTGCTTGTTCTCTTCATTTCCAGAAGATCATAATATACTCCAGAGCAGAACTGTTACTAAGTAAAACTCTTGGTTTAAGTGATGCATTTTCCACTTAAAGATTGATTCTTGTCAAGATGCTGCTTTGCATTTTTTTTCCCTCCAGAGTAATTTTCATAAAAACCAAGGTCATATGTCCACCCATTTTCTGGAGCCAATCACACTAAGAGTGATTGATCTAACCAGAGACTTAAAAAGAAGAGAAATCTCTGCATTTAAATTCAAATCAGAAGTCACAATTCAAAAACAAAACCTTGTTTCAGATTCTGGCTTGATAGGGAACAATAAGCCAGGAATTTTGTTTGAATACAACATTAATATTTGTTTCTTATATTCTTTCTACTTTAAGAGCACAATGGCTCCGCGTGATTAGGACTCTGGGTTTGAGGTTAGCAACATCATGTTCAAGATCCATGTGCTGCCTGGGGTGGGGTGAATTCCTGTCCTTCGCTCCAGCTCCTGCCGGAGACACGAAAGGAGGCCCCAACTGGGCATCCTCCTGGCAACAGTGATGTCACCAGCTAATCCTTTCAACCGGGAAGTCTTTAGTGCTTCCAATACAAGTGTAATGTGATCTTTCTACTTACTTTTCCTTCCTTATGTTTTGGCAGAAATAGATAAAAACCAAGCTGCATTCTCAATAGTTTTGGCTTAATAATATGGATGAACCAGGTCTTTAAGTGGCCAAGAGCTATTTATGCAGATATTTGTAAAATTTTGTGTATGGTTCCCATAAGGATTCCAAATTGATAATAACAACAATGACAACCAGAAGTAAAAATTTCTGCATATCGCAGAACGAATATGAACTCTTAAAAGTACACAAAATACTTTGGAATGCAAAATGATACTGCATCTGCCAGCTTCACAGGGCAAATTTGGGTTTTCTCCTCCCTTTTTTGCTGACATGGAAGATGTCCAGAGGCCAAGGTTTGTCCTATGTCAAGAATTCTAGGAGCAGCAGCTGGAGAAAAATCCTGGCACACCTGCCTCTAAAGATGCCAACACCCATAAAAGGAAAAAAACATCTTATTGGAACTCTGCCTTGCCCCAGTTGGTGGCACCAGTACAAGCACAAAGAGCAGACACCCGAGGATGGCATTAACTCATGTACTTCTATCACATGTACTTCTTATTTGGTGACTGAAAAGTGCTACAGAAATTCTTCAAGGTCTCTAGACTTCTTTAGACTCTCTGCCTAACTAATTTTGCTTTGACTGATGAAGTTGCTTAAATCAGCAATGAAACGTCTCAGATTAACAAAGTTTGGCCCAGTTGCCATAATTCAATCTTTAAATACATTTGGTCTAGATCAGTGATGGCTAACCTTTTCAGCACCAAGTGCCCAAAGAGCATGTGGGCGCATCCCCAAAATGCAATATGCGTGTGTCCCCAGTGCATGCCCCCACCCCCTGTGCATGCATGTGCATCCCTGTGCATGCATGTGTTCCCTGTGCAAGCCCCCATCCCCGCACATGCACATGGGGGCCCATGCATGCACCCCATGCCCTACACATATGCACACATCTCCCATGCATATGCCCTGTTCCCCACGCATGTGCGGCAGACCCAAAGACCAGCTGGCCGGTGGGAGGTATGCACACACATGCATGGTGAAGCTGAGCTGGGGCGATGGCTCACGTGCCCACAGAGAGGGCTATGTGTGCCACCTCTGGCACATGCCATAGGTTTGCCATCATGGGGATATAGCATACACTTGGCCCCCAACTTACGCTGATTCGTTTAATGATTGTTTGAAGTTACAACAGCACTCAAAAAAGTGGTTTGCCAGAGGTCCTCACACTTACAATAGGCACAGTGTCCCCACAGTCAGCTGGTCTTTGGGTCTGCTGTGGATGTATGGGGGACAGGGCGCATGGGTGAGGGATGTGTGCGTATGCGTATGGCACTGGGCACATGCACGGGGACACATGCATGCACAGGGGATGTGCGTGCATGCATGCACGGAGGACACACATGTATTGCATTGTGATTGTGATTCAGGCCCTTGGCAACTTGCATGTATTTATAATGACTGGTGGGAGGGGGGTGTCACATGATTGACGTGTGCAATCTTCCTAGGGACTTTCGAGAAGCAAAGTCAATGAGAGAAGCTGGAGTCACTTAATGGTTGTTGATTTGCTTAACAACCATGGCAACCATGGCTCACTTGATATCCACATCAATAGCAACAGAAATTCCTGTCCCAATTGTGGTTGTAAGTTAAGGAATGCCTGTATTTCAAAATGTAAGTTTCTTTTTATTACTGGCAAAACTGTTTTTAGAGTAGTCCATGGCCAAAACACACCATAGGACAGTGGCTCATGGCTGCCAATAGGACTCAAAATATCTCTTAGCGCTTCCCAAGTTTGCTACCATACCTGGCCATAAGCCAAGATATGCTGAAATGAACTACCAGTTGCAGAATCTTTTCTTTGCAAGAAAATCAGTAGGCCCACATATTTTGAGGTTGGGCACAACCTCTCAAGGACAAATGAAACCTAGGTTAATAAAAAGAGAGATGAGGGCAAAGAGGGGGGTTAGAGATGGTGGTAAGTTTTGTAAGACTGTTTCGGCTACCTGCAATTTTTTTTTAATGATCAGCCATCCCTACCCCAGTGGTCATTTTGTGAATGAAGAGTCTCCCAATCGTTTATGACAGCACCCACAAAGTGCTCTAACATTCCAGAAGTCTAAGGGTCCATGTCCTAACCAAATTAACACCCCTCGCTTCATTAATACTTTTCAACAGCCACTCTTTACATTACTTGATAAGCCATTGCAGTTTCTCTGGTCCCCATTTCCAAAATAACATATTTCAAAGCCATTTGCACATTTTTAATTACACCTATATTAATTTCCTTGGCAACTGAAAGCCAACATTCAGATTAGCAGTTTGCACCATTCCCTTTTGCAGAATAAAACTTGGAAGCATATTCACTTTCTTCGTGATGGATGGTTTTAATTAGACTGCATGCTCTTTGAAGTGCAGGATTCGTCTCAACTCAGTTCCTTCATATCCTTTTCATCTTTTGCATGCACTTCTGTAGGAATTGTTCCTAGACAGGCAAGAATCTAAGTGATAATCCAACATGAAATGAATGGGAAAAGGAGCCTGAATTTTTAGACATATACATCAAAATGAATGCTTTTTTAGGTATACATGAAAAATGAATCGCAAACTTAATGAACCTCAAACATTGCGACAGTCCAACCTGTTATAGTGAAAGAAACCAACAAAACTCATCTACGATATTTATGGGCTTTGGACCACTGACGCAACAAAAAAGGAAATAGAAAGAGATCTCAATCCCAAAACAGAGCAAGTTGGTAATATGAAATACAGGATAAATGCCAAAGGTTAGTCTCTCTTAACCAATAAATGGTACAAAAAGTATAACAGCAAGCAAGGAGCAAAAATATTACACAAAAAATAAAGATTTGAGACAAGATAAAGAAAAAGAAATATAGCTAAACTTAGTTTACAGCAATGCCATACCTGTCTATGCTGTTCTATTCTTACATGTTAATCCCTACTTCTGCTACATCTAAATATAGCTTTTCGTTCTATAAACTTCTCAAACAATAATACGTTCCTGTACATAAATGTACATGTAGAATTTATCCCTCCATGTCTAACAAGCATCACTTATATTATTCAATCAACAGAATAGCAGCCTGGCTTTACTGCCTACTTTATATTAAAGCATTTACTAATGTTCCATTTATTCTCACATATGCTTTTATTCCCATCAAATATCTCTTTATGACTGTCAGAAACCAGTCTTCAACTCCATATTGATGTATCACTTTCCATAATTCAAGCCTACTTCGTCATACGTTTTCTCTAAAGCAAGAAACATACAGTAAACATTCTTCCTCATATTCATGTCTTTCTCTGTTACCTGCTGAATAGAGAAAAATGGTCTATGAACCCTCCACTTGACCAAAAAAAAACCTTCTCAAATTTTGTACGCTGCCCTCTATTATGTCCTCTCTTCTGAATCCTCTGAGTCAGGCCAGGCAGACCATGAGGCTGAAGAGTAAGCAGCTTTCCCAGGAAACAGTAAGCTTGAGCAGGTGGGACCACATTTAGTCATGAGGGACCAGATTCTGGTCAGGTGTCTAGAGTGGTAGTTATGAGCAAAGATGATTGGCATGTCTCCTTGAGAGGAGAGGGCAGTTGCATCCTTCTTGATGACCCTGCTAGTACCTGGGGCTACTATATAAAAACAGTCTCCTGGACCTAGCTCCATACTTGAAAGCAACTGTTCCATGCTCCAGGCTTGCATTCCTGTCATTTTGCTCCTTGCAGACTCTCAACATGTGTAATTCAGACTCTCAACACGTGTAATTTTTTCTGTTGCTAGGACCCTGGACTGTTTGAGACAATCTTTGTGATTCTTCCTGTCTCCTGTGGGCAGACTGATGAAGGCCCATATTTCAAAGCAAATCCTAGTGGATAGGCATATACTGTCTACACCTACTGCACCTACTACCTTACCATTTTTCAGCATTTATTATTTTCTTTTCATTGTATATGTTAGTTCCTAAGAAAATGTATCATCTGTTTCAATGCCACTTTTCATTCCTATCCAAAATCCTTAACACAACTCCTTTTAATATTCCCTCTACTTCATTTCATCCCAAATCATTTCATCTTCTTTTATTTTTTTTAATTCCATTCTCTCTGCCTTGAGAAAACTCCTTGATCAGCTCTTTTCATTCTCTTCCAATTTTTGTTTTAATTTTCATCAAAATCACTCTATTTTCTTGGCCTGTTTCAATATTAACCTTACCTTTGTAGGAAGTTAGCACTCACCCCTCTCCTAGAAAAATGAAATATTCTGGTAAATATTTAAAAAGGCAGAATATTTCCTCTAAAAAGAGTAGAAACCCAGAAGCAGAATCTCACCCCCACCTTTGTTAATGGGTGGGCCATTAAGGCCTGGGCCAGAATACTTTACATAAGAAGGGTCTCCAGGTAAAGCTATAGCAATTTCCAAAAGCCCTTTTAAGGGCATAAATCATCCAGCAAGGCTCAACCAAGCCTGGAACTCAGGACAGCCTACAGAGTTGCCCCTCATGGGAGTCTGACAACCAATTAGAATACAAGCTCCAATTCAAATCCCAGCAGAGGTCATAAAACCCAGGCACTCTCAGCACCTCAGCCCTTTTTTTTATTGATCTCACGTTGAAGTATGTGATCATCTTTCTCTGGAGCTCCAGACCATGTGGTCCTGTTCACCATTAAACTTTCCAAGCAGCCTCCATGTTTCCAGTATCTTTTTCCCCACTTGGAACTGAACCCAGAAAGATATTTCTTCCAACACCTTGTTCCCTTTGGTAAGTCCACTCATTCTCTCAATCTGCTACAGTTGAGAAGAACTGCTCTATCAATTTATTTATCAAATGATACAAGTCATGATAGTGCATATTTCTTCCATAATCAAGAGCCATTATGTCTCTCAACTTGCTCAGGACTAGATTATGGAAAGTTCTGTTGACTGCAACAGTATAAAGAGTCTAGCATGGCTTTTACATTCTTAGGTCCTTAACTATTTTGGCATATGCACACAAGTCTTGAAGCAAGCTAACCCTTCTCCCAATCCATTTATCCTTTCAGAAAATGAGGTTACATTGCATTACCCAACTTGGTAACATCATCAGTGTTAGAAGGGACTGGGGTTTGATCTCTGTGTATATCCCAGTGGCTTGCCCTATCAGTGTTGGTGGGAGTGCTCTTGGTAGAACTACCAAGGTAGTTCTTGAGAGTTCTACCAAGAATACACTCACCAACACTGACAGGACAAACCATTAGGATATAAACAAACAGCAGTCCCCTCTAACACTGATGATGTTACCTAGTTGGGCAATGAAATGTCCGCAAACAAACAACCTCAAGGACCCCACAGTTTAACCCTGAGCTACAAATGTTCTCTTCTATTAATACAGAGATTAATTTCTGGGAAGGTCAGTATTTGTGAAAAAGGACAAGGCAGAACATACTCCAGGAGGTGTCATGCATCATATCTCCACTGAAGACACTGTCCAACTGCTTTTATTTTAGATTAACTAAAACATAGTTGTCTTTCCACCAAATAGCATTCCTCTTACTTCATCCCCAAAGTAATGATTACATTGTGAAAATATCCTATCTTTTCCAGCAGTTCCAATCTTCTGACCAAGGTAGACAAAACAAAAGCAGCTGAGCTATAAAAAAAGGATTGCTATGTTTCGCCCAACCACAAACAATTCAATAATATAATGGTGGAGTTTAACCACGCCCCCTTCTAACCACTATTTTAAAGAAGCAAAGGGTTATCTCTGTGGGACTTGTGGCATTTTATTTATCTGCATGTTTTTTCTTCTGTTGTTCTGATTATTCCCAGCAGCCTTGTACATTTCTATTAAAGCAAGGTAACCCAGCAACCCAGAAGAAGTTGTGATTAACTTTTTTTATGGCAGGGATCTAGCAGAACAGGTTGGCTCTTTTCCCCGAAGACATTCCTATCTCCACTGAGTTGCTTTTTCTTGCAGAGTTATCTCACACCACTAGAAAATACTTGCTTTACACTCAGACAAACTCAGTTTCAAAACGTCTGTGCTGTGCCAAATCATAACATGATTTAGTTTTAGTTCAGTGTTTTGTGTGAACCCAGATTTTTCCATTCATAAACCTGCAAGCTTAGCTTATAGTTTAGAACGCTGCACGATCCCAGCCAATTTATGCAGCAAAGAAATCACGGCTCTATGTGATATGTGAATCCAGTTTGTGTCATTCACAATTTAGGGAGGGAGGGAAATGTGAACATGAAATTCAAATTATTTTATTATATAAATATTAAATATATTATAAATATAATTTATATTTATATTATTGCAACTGTTTTTAGCACGCTTTAGAACAGGGCTGTCAAACTCCCAGCCCATGGGCCGGATGCGTCACGCACTGGCTACGCCCACGCCCGGTTAAGCAAAGAGGAGGAAAGTCTCGATATGTCACATGATGCCGCCGTGACGACATGAGTTTGACACCTGTAGAAGAAGCTTAAGGTTCATAATGCAGCTTTATTTATTAAATTTTTATCCCATTTTTATTACTTTATAAATAACTGAAGGTGGTGAGCATACCTAGTACTCCTTCCACCTCCTATTCTCCCCACAACAACAACCCTGTGTAGTGGATTGTGTTGAGAGAGTGACTGGACCAAAGCCAACCAGATGGCTTCATACCTATGACAGGATTAGAACTCACAGTCCCCTGGTTTCTCCTGATTTACCTTAACCATTACCAAAATGTCTTTCTGATTTAATAAACTTTCATTTTAAATGAGTAACTCTAAAACAGGAGTTCCTAAATGTTTTGCCATCTTATCTCCCTTAGATATAATCTTATCATAAGGGATGTGTCTATACTATTAAATATAATAGTATATTATATTAACTATTAACTATTAAATATAATAGTATAGACACATCCCTTAAAAATCCAAACACAAATTAATGTAACCATACACTGAATCTATATTTTTAATAAAGAGATTTTTTTAAAGGAAAGGTTCTTTACACTTGTGCTGGACAAAAGAGGCTCATCTCACTATTTTGGAAGCCTTGTCTTAAATCAGGTGTCTCCAACCTTGGCAACTTTTAAGACTTGTTGGCTGGGGAATTGAAGTCCACAGGTTTTAAAATTTGCAAAGTTTGGAGACCCCTCTCCTAAAGCATGATCAGGGAACCCTTTAACTTTCAGGTACAACACAATTAGCCGTTTCAAGATTAGTAACACAAGAGGACAAAAAACAGTCTCTATATTTTAAAAAATAATTCTGAATTGATATTGTTTACAGAAGGGATGAGGGAGAACCTCTTATTGCAGACTAAATCAGTCTTTGTTTCTTGTTATGTTCTCCCAGTCTACAAGACAGTCTAGAAATTACTTTCCACATTGTTCTCTTTCATCCCTATATAATATTATTCTCACTCAGCCAAGTACTGAAATTTACAGGAAATCTCTCCCTGGAGAATCTGAAGAGATGATCGGTAGCACCTGAGATTCAAGGTTATAGTAGAGATCTAATTTTAGGTACTGCAAGAGGGACTTTGAAAAGCAACTTCTTCAAGATACTCACCTCCATTTCAGAGTTTTCAGACGCAAGCCATCATACCACTTGCAAACAATTAAAAATATTAGGAACAAGAAAGTGTGTCCCAAAACTGAGAAGATAGTTTGAAAAGATTCAGTGATTTACATTTAGTGGAAGACCTAGCCTTATTCATCACAGCTGTTCGTCTCATACACATCTGCTGTTGTGACAGGCAAATGAATGATCATAATGAATAATAATATGAAAGTATTAGAAAAATAAACAGGGGCTTAACTTTACGCAGCTGGATAAGCATTTGGCCTAGGTGAGTCTAGATTAAAAATGTTGGTAGCACCTATGATACTGAATATGAAGCCTCCCTTCATTTAACTATACAAATATGTTTTTATGTTTAAAAAACATATTTTTAAAAAGGTTAAATATACATACTGTAAAGGTGCAATTCTTAAAGTATTCTAGACCAGGGATGTCAAACTCGCAGCATCACTGCAGCATTATGTAATGTATCAGGATTTTTTTTTTCCTTTGCTAAACCGGGCATTGGTGTGGCCAGTGCATGACACACCCAGCCCGTGGCCCGTGAATTTGACAGCTCTGTTCTACACTAACCTTGTCTTGTATTCATAATGGTTCACTTTTAATATTCTGAGAAGCAAAGGTTAAAACAGGATTTCGAATGGAAGCTGCTCAAAACCGGTTAGAGAAGATGGATAGCTATATAAATGTTTTAAATCAATAAATAAAAGCTCTCCACTTGAAGCCCCTTCCTCATATTCAGCCCAGCCACTCATTTCAGAATAACAGATTTGGAAGGGAATTTGGAGGCAGGAAACTCTATACCAGTGGTGGCTAACTTTTTTGGGCTCCTGTGCCCAAAATTGTGAGCATGCCAGCACCCAGAATGCAATGCATGCCCCCCCTCCCCACATCCCCCTGCACCTGCCCGCGCAATCCCCACCCCCTTACCTGCACTGCACCTCACAGCTGATTTTTCAGCTGGTTTGAGGCCTTTTTCAGCCTCCCAGAGGCTTGGGAAAAGCCTCTGCAAGGCTTCTCAGGCTGAATTATAGGCCCATTTCATCACTTCCAGTATTATAGGAAGTGACAAAACGGGCCTATAATTTGGCCTGTGAAGCCTTGCAGAGGCTTTTCCCAAGCCTCTGGGAGGCCGAAAAAGGCCTCAAACCAGCTGAAAAATCAGCTGTTAGGCACGGGCATGCTCAGTGAGCTAAGTTTGCCTGCAGCTCGCATGCCAGCACAAATGGCTCTGTGTGCCACTTGTGGCACGCGTGCCATAGGTTCGCCATCACGGCTCTATACCATTTCAGACAAATGGTTGTCCAGTCTCTTCTTAAAAACCTCCACTGTTGGGGTTAAACACTGTACTGAGGCAGCAGAGACTGACTTCTATTACTAGCATCAGTCCTAGCTTTTCAGAGAAAAGGAAACACATGATTAACAAGTTCTAGAATCTGTACTCGCTATCAAGAATCCACATATTAAAGAAATTCCAGAATATTCAAACATGAGGTATGCAATCTCTACACTTACTTTCCGCAGAATGTGCACAAATTCAGGTAGCCCTCAACTTACGACCACAACTGAGCCCAAAATTTATGTTACTAAATGAAGCAGCTGTTAAGTTTTGCCCCATTGTATGTCCTTTCTTGTCACAGTTGTTAAGAGAATCATTGTTGTTAATAACCTGGTAGTTAAGTGAATCTGGTTTCCCCATTAACTTTGCTTGTCAGAAGGTTACAAAAGGTGATTCCATGACCCCGGGACACTGCAACCGTATAAATGTGAACCATGTGAATTTTGATCATACAACCATGGGGTTATAATTATGAAAAAATGGCCATAAGTCATTTTATTCACTGCTTTATTCAGTGGTGGTATTCTACCGGTGCTGCCTAGTTTTGCCGAGCCGGTAGCGGTGATGAGCAGCAGAGATCGAACCGGTTCTCTCCACTGCTGTTGTGCCCGCCCGCCCGGGCTCCCATTCTCACCTTTATCCTCTGAATTTGAAGCGCCTTTGCGCAGCACAGAAGAGTGCTGCGCAGCAGTTGCTGAAGTGACTGGGAGAGTGCAGGCTTGCAGGAGGTGAGTCAGAACGCCTCTTGCGCCCACTGAACCGGTGATAAAAATATTTGAATCCCATCACTGGTGCCATTGTAACTTTGAATGGTCACTAAATAAACTGTTGTAAGTCGAGGACTACCTGTGGGTAGTCACAACACAGGCATAACAGTGTTCCTTGTCTGCATTCAGTAAATGCTTTCTTTCTTTGAATATTTATAATCTGCTCATTTTCATAAGGTTTTCAGGCTAAGTTACAGTCCATGAAATGCACATGATGAAGGGAAGAACAAACAAATCTTTGAAAAATTAAAAGAACCAGCATCATAATGCAAGAAAAGAGATTCCTAGCTTTTATTTTTATTTTTTTTTAAAGGCAAGGGCAAGTATTGACCAGATGACACAAAGTAAATAATTTTAGTGTCAGCCTGCTGCCAATAAAAGAGCATTTCAAGCCAGGGTGCCATTATTGGAACATGAAAGCAGACAAGATGAGAACTACATTCACCACATGGATTCACATGCATTGCTAGGAGGGAGGGAGGGAGGGAGGGAGGGAGGGAGGGAGGGAGGAAGAAGGAAGGAAGGAAGGAAGGAAGGAAGGAAGGAAGGAAGGAAGGAAGGAAGGAAGCCAAACACGTAAGGGTACAGTCTTGTTATTCAATATGTGGCCAGGGCAACTAAATATTTTAACAGAAGGGAACCTATTTCAACACCCTTTCTAATTTCCTCTTTCCGTTACATGAGAAGCTGTTGTGTTTGAATGTGTTTGCATGAAACACAGCAAAAACAGAGTAACAAGGCACTATTGTTCTCCAAAAGAAGAAAAGAAAAGAGTCAACGGGGCAGAAGAAGAAACAAGGGGGAGGTGGGGGAAATGCCAAGAGCTTTCAGGACTTCAATACCAGATAGAAACTGTATTTAGCCACATTATTCTATCTGGGATGAACATGTTATCAGCACTTAATATAAGTGCTTGGCTCCTTCCAGGGTTTCAAAACACAACACGATTTAAGGTCTGGCACAGGCTGACAAATATATAAGCAAACATAAGGGAATTCCCCCCACCCCCCGCTTTACATTGGACTTGGTTCCTGGCAACTACATGAACAAGCCCAGGCAATTTTCCAGGGACAATGTTCAGAGTTGTCTGCCTCCTTCTTCCTAAGGTTGAGGGAGTGAATGGCCTTCGCTCACCCCTGGCTTTATGCCTAAGGAGCGATCAGAATTCAAGTTTCCTGCTCCTGGTCCAGAAAGTGAACTATTAGACCCCACTGGTTCCCATAAGGGGGCTGCAATAATTATAAACCAATTATGTCATATTAAGAGCAACTGCGTTCTCTTCGCTGATGATATAAAGCTATTCAACACCACAGACAATACTGCTACCCTTCAAAAAGACCTCAACTATGTATCAGAATGGTCAGACAAATGGCAACTTCAAATCTCAACAAATAAATGCTCTGTCTTACATATTGGCAAAAAAAATCAGAAAATAAAATACAAGCTGAATAGTCAAGACCTTGTTTATGATCTCCGTCAACAATAGTCAAGACCTCGTCAAGGACCTTGGAATACTCATCTCTAATGATCTAAGTGCTAGAGCCCACTACATAGCCAAAAAGGCATTAACAGTTGTTAACCTAATCCTACGTAGCTTTTTCTCTGGTAATATCACACCACTAATTAGGGCATACAAAACATTTGCTAGACCAATTCTCGAATACAGCTCATCAGTCTGGAACCCACATCACATATCTGATATTAACACAGTTGAGAAAGTCCAGAAATATTTCACAAGAAGAATTCTACACTCCTCTACCCGTTGCAGAATACCTTATGCCACCAGACTTCAAATTCTAGACCTAGAAAACTTAGAACTACGCCGCCTTTGGTCTGATCTAAGTATAGTATAAAAAAATCATACATTGCAATGTCCTTCCGGTCAATGAATATGTCAGCTTCAACCATAACAATACAAGAGCACACAATAGATACAAATTCAAGGTTAATCACACCAAACTTGATTGCAGGAAATATGACTTCAGCAACAGAGTGGTCAATTCTGGAATACTCTAGCTGACTCTGTGGTTTCTTCCCCAAACCCCAAAAACTCTAACCTTAGACTGTCTACTATTGACCTCACCTCTTTCCTAAGTGGTCTGTAGGGGGCATGCATAAGTGCACTAACATGCCTACCATCCCTGTCCTATTGTTTCTTTTGTTTTTCTTATATATATTCATTTCATGTATTCACAGCTATGTTTATCCTTATACTTATTATCTTGTAAGCGATTGACAAAATAAATAAATAAAATTAAAATTTATTAATTAGCATCTGTTATTGCACACTGCAAGTGTTAACATTCTGCCCTTCCCACTCTAGCTCCCAATTTCAAATTACAACTCAGATAGGAACTTTTAATAGAGAAAATGCCAGAGAAACAGGAGGAAAAAATAGATAATGCAAGTATTCCTTCACACTGTGTGACAACGGTGAGATTTTAACGTCCAGTTCGATACATCTACATTTCTTTTTCAGATCCTAAAAATGGCCCTGCAGGATCTCTCTTGAGGACTCTCTAATCTACCTTTTGACCTCACAGAAGCTGACCAGATGCATTTGCAAAGCCCAGAACACTCCACATATTTGAGGCAATTAACATCCTAGCCTAAGGGCTGAAGATGGGATTGAGATTTCTTCCTCCCAAGGTTTTCAAGGAGGCATGATGCCCTTCAAGCTTTTTAGACAGCTACCAGCAGGACAATAGCAAAGTGCAAGAACAGGTTTACTCCCTGTTTACTCCGCTCCTATTGTGTTCAACAATCAATCTTCATAGTCAGACAAAACATTTATAATTGAAGCCTATTCAACTAACACACAATCAAGTTTTCTTTCTCACGTTCATGCATTTCATCTTTGGTCCGCTAAACAGCAAAAATCTGATCTGTATTGCTTCGGCCTGACATAAACCTACTGCACTTCCCAAATGTTTATTTATTTGATTTATAGGACCCCACATCTTGGCAAAGCAACTCTGGATGGCAAAGTTCTGGTTACCTCTGAACCAGAGATGGTATTCAGCAGGTTCTGACCAGCTCTGGAGAACCGGTAGCGGAAATTTTGAGTAGTTTGGAGAACCAGCAAATACCACCTCTGACTGGAGATTTTACAGTATCCTTATCCTTCCGCGCCCACAGAACTGGTAGTAAAAACATTTGAATCACACCACTGCTCTAAACCTTTTTCTACTGAATTCTGCAAAGCACCTTCCCAAGCACAATTAACAGATGGATTCCCCTGTAGTTTTTGCATTTAATCTTCTAATATTCCAATGAGGAACAATAATATTATCACAGAAGGGTGTTTCTTTTGCCATTAAAGATGTCTAAAATCACTTCAGTTTCTGGTGCAAAGTGTTTAGTTTGTGTTTACAAATGCACTAAATGGGCTGCCTTTCAATAAACAACTTTAAGGAGTCATTCTCCAGCGAGCTGCTCTGAGCATCCAGGAAGTGGGGAGGTGCTTAGTCTCTCTGTTCTGATAGGCTGGGCTTTACTGAAGGACGTTCTGACTCCTCCTCTCCCCCGTCGTCCCCAGTTTAGCTCAGCCTCGGTTCGGATAGGCAGCTCTCTCTCTTTCTGGTTGGAGCAGGAATAATTAGAGGTATTCTATTCCTAATTGGCTTCTGTTTAAATTGTTCTCCCTTTCAATTTGGCTTGCAAATTGTTCCCTTGTGCTTCAAAAGCTGACTGCGACTATTTGCAGCAGTCAGCGAGCGCTTGGGGGCGGGTTTTTTCTCTTTTGGGCGAGGCTGGCTTTCGTTTTCCCTCTTCTCGCAGCCTCTACTTGCCGGTTCTCTAACTCCCTTGGTGCTGCCGATACGCCCCTTCCCTTGGGGTTTCTTCCTTTTATTCTTGATCCCTCCCCTCTGAGAAAGCTGGGGTAGGGGCGCAGGAGTCCCGATTCCCCGATTCTGCTGCTCTTTTGGAATGCAGCCATTGCGGGGGCGGCAGAGCTGTGCTGGCGCCGGAAAAACAGTTGGCGCCGTTTGTCTCTCTCCTGGGGGTAATTGCGGCTTGCACGTGCGTACTCCCCTTCTTCCAGGGCGTTTTTCTCCACAAGGCCTCATGGGAGCCCGGGCTGGCTGCTGCCAGAGCCCTGTGAGAGTTTTTTTCTTGTCTCCTTCTGTGTTTTCTCCCCAGGCTCTCTTGGTGAAGAAGCCTAGGGTACAATAATATATTTTAAATAGAGAATTGTTGTTGGTCTGAGTGACCTTTTCTTAGTTGGCACTTTCACAGGTGTTTTTTTTTTTTGTAAAATTTCTTGTCTACTCTGGGTAAATTCTACCCTGATTTTCTCTATAGCACAGCAGTCATCTTATCCAACTAATCCCCAGGCCTGGGCCTGTGGGAACGGTTGACAAGGGCATACTTTGTATTTTTTCTGCCCTATGAACTAGTTCTCAATTTGGCATACCAGTTTTCTTGTGAGACTCTTTGTTTATCTCAACTTCCAACCATTCCAAATATTAGCAATAATTGTAATACATATTGCTTATCCACGAGTCTCTATAAAAAATTCAAAAAGGGGGAGTGTGTTTTTCTTTGGGGTGCCTTGCCCAGTGACTGGAGCAGGACCCAGGACGTGCCAACCATCCAGGCAGCCACTAAATCTTATTACATATCTATTTATAATTCTCTGTCTCCTTTTTTCTGAGATATCTCTTACCAGACATGGCAAGTAGGGGTGGCGACAAGTCTCATAGCCTAGACAAATCTGTCATTCCTAAAGGTCCTTCTAAGGCCGCACAAAGGGAGGCATTCCGGTGCCAGAAGGCACTGGAGAAACAGATTCAGAAGACTACCAAGGGCTCTCTGGGGGCACCTCAGTTACCAGACCCTACCCGCCCACCCAACCCCTTCCATCCCCTAGGCCTTTAAACCCCTCCATGTCCCCTAGACCTAGCCCCTCCATCATATCAAGCAAACGCCCTTCAAGGAGGGTGCCGGAAGCAACCTTCAAACCTACGGCAGCTGGACTGCGCCAGGAAGAATTCCTCCCACAGGAGGTCCCTGATACCATGAAGGCGTGGATGGAACTGGCGATTTCTAGGGGAATCGCAGCGGAGGTGCAGCAGTCCCTGGCAGCCAAACAATCTTACAGATCAGAAGGTGACTCGCGCTCCATGAGGTCCTCAGTCAGAGCAGGCTCGGTCATTTCACAGGTATCTCAATTCAGAGATTTTCACCCTCATCTCAATCAGGATCAGGAGGGGGAAGAAGAGGATCCCCTCGCTCAGATTGACTCGGTCTCTGTTCAACAAAGTGAGGACCCCCTCGGGTTCCCGTCCACAGAAAGAGGGATGTCCGATGACGAGGATGTAAAACCGGGCCATCCAACTTTCACAGGCCTTTTTCAACCACAGTTGTTCAAATCCCTTCTTTCCAAAGCAAAAACCACAGCCCGCATTCCAAAGCCCCCCTCAGTCCACATACTACAGATTCTGTAGTATGTATCAGGTAAGTACCAACGCCCATTTTCTATACGATTCAGGGAAAAAAACAAAAAACAAAAACACTGTGATAACCCGGGGCGTGGCACAAAGGCAACACAGTTACATAAGTAAGAAAAGTCCCTTTAATACCTCCAACTTTGCCCCTGATGTCCAGTTACCTTCAGCTGGAGAAAAAACTCTCCCAAGAACAGTCTTTAAGTGGAGGAAATTCAGTACATATAAACTGTAAATAAAACTCAACACAAACCAAGCTGCAGCAATTAACTGGAAAGGGCAGGATAAGGAATTGCAGATTTCAAAGGCCAACAAAACATACACAGTTGGGAAGACGCCAGGAACCCAGATAAGCCTCGACAAAACAAGATAATACACGATTTGTTTCCAACAAATTGCTGTGAGCAAACCCCCTTTTTAAACACTGTGTTTCCATCTGAAGCTAATGAAGGGAATCAGGGCCCTTTCCTCCCCCGTAAGCCATGCAACTCATGTTGCTCCCCTCTCCATTCTTCCCTGTGTCCTAGGATGAAGAGGGGGTGAGCCTGGATCTTCCTCTGAATTCCCTCTACCTTGTTCTACCTCTCTCCTGCTCTGCCCAGACAGACTGTGCCCTTCCCCAGTTTCTTCCACAGCCAATGGAGCCACACTCCCACTCCCTGTCAGCTGCTCGGTCTCTCCCTTGGAATCAGATTCCAACAGGGGCAAGAACACATTTGCCATATAGATTGTCATGAAGAACCCTTGGGCTTCAACCTGAGATCCACAAATATTGTAAGAAATCTACGTAGCTTTTAATAATAACAGCATCCAATTACTGTAAAATGCAGTAATGCAACAAGAAACAGATTAGTCACAGCCTGCAATCCAAAATTGTCTACCAGGGCTTCCTAGATTTCAGCTGACTCTTAATTTCTGGAGTCACCTAATAAACATGAGTATATGTTTTATGTATTATGTACCCAGGTACAGAGGTAAGAAGATTGCCTCCACATCAATGATGTGCCCCTTAGCTCTCTATGTGCAATAATTATAACTGAAAGAGGGAGAAAGTGAAACACAGTTGTACCCTTACTATTTTAACAGAATAATGTTTCCACATAGTTTGTGGAAATAACTTCCTTAAGCAGCATATGTCTTACATAAACACTATCCTGCCTGCCAGTCAAGCTAGGAAGAACTGTTTTTCTCAAAGGATTCTCCGTTATAAACAACCCCATTGTGTTGACCATGGCTGGCTGCCAAAATGTTACTCTGTAGTTTCTATTTACTTGTGTTTGGCAAAAGATTATTATTTTCCAATCATGAGTAGCGGATAGGTTTGTGTGAAACATCAAGAATATGTTCAACAGTACAATGCTTCCTTCTTTATTGGACCAATTCAACACTGGAGCTATATCTTTATATTTCTCTATTTTTTCTATCAAGAATGTTCAATAAATGAAAAGTGTGCAAAATGATAGCATCAACTGGTGAACGTTTATGGAGTTTCTCAGTCATCCAAGTCAAAGAGGCCATCCTTGTTAAAATTGAACAGGCCTCTCTCAACAGAGGGGGAGGAATATGACACCATCTTTCTCCAGTCTACAACACAGTCCTTTTAGTAGTTCCAAGAAGGCTCCACATCCATTTGCATTACTCAGGTGACCCTGAGGAGATAGACAAACCTCTAAGTGGCCTCAATGACTCTTTAAAAGAAAATGACCATCTGTCTGCAAGGAATATAAATCCTTCCATTCCCCATCATCCAGTCAGAAAATAAGAAAGTCCAGTTGCCTCTTGAAAACACACCTTTGGGACATCAACTGGTGAATTTTACCTCTGCATATCTATACAAGTTTTCCTCAACTTAAAACCCACCATTTACAATGGCACCAAAAAAAGTGACTTATGACCAATCCTTGCATTTATAACCATTGCAACATCTCCACAGTCATTTGATGAAAATTTGAGAGTTTGACAACTGGCATATATTTATGATAGTTGTGGTGTCCAAGGTCATATGACTGCCATTTGCTACCTTCCCAGCTGGA
The DNA here is from genome assembly GCA_009733165.1 of Naja naja. Taxonomy (NCBI): domain Eukaryota; kingdom Metazoa; phylum Chordata; class Lepidosauria; order Squamata; family Elapidae; genus Naja; species Naja naja. Next base: position 45,833,407 of record CM019149.1, read on the forward strand.
TTCTGACAAACAAAGTCAATTGGGGGGGGAGCCAGATTCACTTAACAACTATATGATTCACATAACAACCATGGCAAAAAATGATCATAAAATCACATGTGGCTCACTTAACAACTTCCTTGGTTAGCAACAAAAATTCTGGTTCCAATGGTGGTCAGAAATCAAGAATTACCTGTAAAGCAAAGGGAGAGAATTCACAATGTTGTCACACTACTGACTGTTTCCAGGTAGAGAGAAAAGATGAGAAAGCAGAGCCTGCTTTGGGCAGGAGATATAAAATGTCATGCCAAGGGATGCTTCAAGAGGGTCTACAGAAAGAAACACCTGTGATTTGTGTTACTGTTGGCACAACTTCCAATTTTAGAAATAAAAATTTTGAAATCCATAACCCAATGCCTGTTTCTTAAAATATGTGATTAAGGAAAGTTACACCTTTCTCAAGAGCTGTATCAAAGAGGACTACAAGGTCATTCTTAGTCATTATAGATTATTGGGAATATCATTCTGCCATCTTGGAAACCTTCATCGCTTACTTTACCCAGTTTGGAAAAGTAGAATTATTTCTCCTTGGGAACCTATCAGGTACAGAAAAGGCATTTAGTTAGACCCAGAGTTTTCTAGGAAGAAAAAAAACAGATAATGGTTTGGTCTCTGTTTTTGGACAATTTTCCATATTTTTTCAGTTAAAAATAGGACCAAGGGTTTATTAAGCTAACTTCTTCAGAGAATAACAATTTTACATCTCTAATTAGTCTTAAACTTCATAAACAACTGTTTTGAATTGTAATTCAGTTGCGGCTTAGAGCTCAGAATAATTACCAGTTTTATTGATTATTGTCAGAAAGCTAACCTATTTTAAAAAATTACTCTTCAAACATCCAACCATGCATTGTTTCATTAGCACATGTAACAATAAGATAAAGGAATGACGTGGGGCATATCTACAGATAGGAAGCCAAGAGAAGCCAAGGGAAAAGATTGCCTAAAAGCACCAGCATTAGAGATTAAAATCAACAATTGGCCAAATGAACAAAACGCTCTCACCACTATTCCAACTTTTTCTCATCTGTTACACAGCATTTTCCCAAACAACAAACATTGCTTCCTGTTAAGCCACTGTGAATACTCACCAGAAGAATGTACAGGGATATATACTTCATAATTACTTTTTCCCAAAACAAGAAACATTTTTCTTCAGGTTAGATAATTTTGGTAATGTTCAATTCCCACATCCAATCATTTCCGTTTATGCTGCCGGTAACATAAAATTTGCTTTGTCATTTTTTTAGTCAGATTTTAAATATGTTTAAAAGCTCATATAATATGTTTTTTTTAAGTTAGTTTTAAAAAACTAAATGTTATATGCAAAATTATTCTGGAGAGGGAAGATTTGCAGAGGAGAAGAGAGTTAAATCTATTTTGAACTGCAAACACTTTTTTAGTTTGAAAATGTAGGAGGAAGAGACTACAAATCTGAAAGCATTCAAATGGTCTCATTAAATATTATGTTATATGTAATATAATTTTTGTTATTTGGTTAAGAAGAGTTACCTTGCAATTGTTTTCTCCTGTGTATATAGCATTAGCCTGGGGGAAATTAATCCAGTTTGTTAGAAAAAAACCTACAAAGCTTAAGATTCTTTTACTTTCTAGTAATTCTAATGGTAGTTGTAAATTACATTTATCTGGAGTATCTGAATTATTACATTATAGGCATATTTATTAGTAGTTGTGCCTGAAAAAAGATAAGTTCAACCAACACCTACTTTGTAGACCAAACTAGAAACTGGTTGGTAAGTGAGGACTGCCTGTATATCCAGGCAAAGCAGGTTAGAATATGTTAATAATTAACATAGATCTGAAATCAAGATTTAAGATTCTGACTTAGAATCTCCCAATGTGGATAATTTAACAATGTGGATACCACATAACATTTTCCATTAGTAATGTGATATCAAATTAAGGAATGTAATTCCTGAGTTCATTTGTCCATTTTTTTTCGAAACAGATTCTTTTAGGTGATTTTTCATTTTTTAAGACATCCAAGTCAAGAGACTTTTTAAAATAACAATTCATTTTATACAGTGCAAAAAGCTTGGAAGCACATAAAATTGTAATAGTAAACTCTTAAAGATATATTATTGGATTACCACCACTCCATTATCCGATACAAGAAATGGATTTCTTATAGTTCACTTATATGCTATAGTTACAGGCATTTTGTTCCTGAATACAGAAACATGAACAAAAGAATGCATTCATCATACATTCTGTATGTACCTTTCAGTTTAGAAGAACAGCCTATGATGACCTAAATAAAGATAGCTTGTTATTTTAACAAAGTGAGTTGCATATAAATTTTATTTGATCAGTTTCTTCCTGAAAGTCCCCTTTCACCACAATATAACAGAGATGGGGGGGAGTAGGGCCCTCCAAATATTGTGAACTACAATTCATATCATCCCCAGCCATCATAGTCAATGGCAAGGGATGCCAGGAGTTGTAACATGACAACACTTACTTGGAAATTTTAGTACTAAAATCTATGGATATCACAATTTTAGGCACAAAGAATCAGGACCACATATTAAGTTCCAATTAACCTAATGTATTGTTCATGTCTATTCTCAAGAATCTAGTCAACAGTCAGCACTAAATTGGCGCTAGGTAAGAGTTAATGGAATTCAAGAGAGGCTGGACTTGGACCGCTTGTGGGAATGTCACAATTCTAGGCTGATTCTTTGCTTGACTCTACCTTCAAGATTCTGTCCCTCCTTCTCCTACATTCAGATACAATCATTTCCCCACTTTGGTCAAAAGATTGATGCATTTAGCATTATAGCACCTGGATCCCCATTCAGCCATGAAGCCCACCATGAAATCCATGGTGAGATGGACAACTTTATAAATCTATGTAATAAATAATTAATTGACAATAGCACCCTAGGGCTTCTGAGCAGGTTGTGTGTGTGCTAATATCGGTGACCAAAATTCTTGACCCAGAGGAAGCATTGAAAAGGTAGTTTGAGGGTGAGACCTCAGTTTTCAATTAGGTCAGTTGAATCCCATTGAGTGCCATCACTAGCATTCTACTTTTATTCCAGCCCTTGAAAAGACCTTGTTGACTTCACTCTGAATAGACAGGTGTCAGATAAGTAAAAAGATTCCATCCCTTCAGGTGAGCTCAGAAAAAAATACAAACCATATGTCCTATGCTCAGCTTTCAGGAAAAACACTCACTTTTTTCCTATATGAGAGAAGACTTTATTAGTGTTTATAATGTGAGCATTAATGACATTTTCCCTCAGGAAAAGAGCGCTGATACTGACCTGGGAATGCAATTAAGAGCAATTTTTTTCTCCCTCCTCCCTAAAGTAAATACTATTGTGAACACATATCTCTCTGTGTGTTATACAAGGAAGTATAAAAAGCAGGCTAGATTGTATGTTACTGAAAAAGAGAGCTATGGAAAATAAGAGATGCTGACAGAAATGAATGCAGTCTCTCTGCTGTTCTCTAAGGAGGGGAACATTTCGTAGTTACGAACTTCAGAGTATGTTATTCTAATAGCTGTAAATTAACAACCAAATTGACAGCTTTATGCCCACAAATATTTCTATAAACAAATGTATAAAAACTTTTTATTTGACTTAATGCTGTTTGCAAAAGGAATAGAGTGCCTGATAAATGAAAAGTACCCAGCACAAAAATACGTTAGAGAAACAGCATGGCACTTAACAAGGGGGAAATGTAATTCCTTGTACATTTGTAGCAATAATGAAATATTTACTTAGGTTTCTCACACTATAAGTTGGGCAGACGAAGACTAACTTGTCCACTCTGACTTGGCAATAAGTGCTTCCTAGACTCAAATGGATCATTTGAGAGATCTTTCCTTTTACACAAATGTCAATTAAAATACGAAGCTGAGGTCAAATGATAAACAGGTTCAAGGGGCAGATGATCTCACAGATTGCTGACCGAGTATTCCATACCTTAATGTTCCTCACCAAAGCTTACTCAATTAATTTAGAGTCTTCTTACCATTATAAGCTAACTTTGAAACCTCAAGTTGACACATAGGAATTGACACATATAACCTTGTAATAACCTTGTGAAATAGTTCTATCTCACCAAGATTGACTGATCCATGTCCACTGAGTTCATGATCAAGCACGGACTTGAATTTGGGTCTTTGTTATCTAATCTCCAATATGACCTAGGCTAGGCCTAGGACAAGGAAGTTGTTATGAAAAATATAAATATACTGACCAGTTGAGATTAAGCAATGCTGGAGAGGGCAGAGGAAATGGACACATTTGATAGGGTGTTTTGTGTGACTTCACACAGCGGCTTCTATTAGGGATTACACATTCACAAAATGACCATCATAATACCACTATCAATGATTTACTGGGAATAGCAAATACAGGTAGTCCTCAATTTAAGGTGACAATTGGGACTGGATTTCTGGTTGCAAATCATTATGGTCTTAAGTTTAGGGACCTATGTGACCAGATCTGATTTTATGACATGTTTTGCAGTGATCATTAAGTGAATCTTCAATTGTTAAGCAAAGGCTGCAGCCATAAGTGCAAACCCATTCTTCTGAATGGAAGTTTTTTTGCTGGAAACTGGCAAAACAAATTGTGGTCACCAGACTTCAGGATGTTGCAATCAATGCCTGAAATGTAAACACGTGACTGTTAGTGGGGATGGATTCTAAAAACATTAGGTCATCTTCCTCAGTATTTTAATTTATTTTTAAGATTTTTCACTACCAAGTCACTTGCTGAGATGGTCAACAATCGAATGAATGAATGAATGAATGAATGAATGAATGAAAGAATGAAAGAATGAATGCTTTAGCTTATTATCCACCCGTGACAATGGCTCTATCCCCAACTTATTTTTATCTTCTTTCTGGAAAGTCAAGCATTTATCAATCTCTTTAAAAAAACATACACAAACATACAGACGCAGACACAAAACAGCTTTTTGGAGAAGCTTAATTACATTGTGCCATCTGGATAGTCCCTGGAAAACTGATGAAAAGAAAAAAACACGAAGAACACAATGCGTTAGTGCTGGATCAGCAGCAAACTAAATGCAGCAAACACCCCTACCTGAGAATACCCTATCAGGATTCCGACTCTACTGTTCTCCAAATATACTAGCAGTACAACTCCTAGAATACCCAGACAACAATTCACCATGCTAACTGGGAATTAATCAAATGTAATTAAAGGGCATCAGTTTGGGAAAAACCATCCTAAATATTATATTATATATTAAAAAATTTGCACACACGTCAGACTAGCCAAAAATACCCAAGCAAGAAAAAATGTACTGCGTGAAATGGAAGGAGGAATCAGAGCCTCTGGTGAATGAGGGAGATAAGTTGGTAAAAATAGAAATACCAGCTTACAACAGGCAGATGTGTCTGGAATGCCCTCAGATCACCCTACTATAGCAGTTCTTATTAAGCAGCAATGTTTCCTCAAGCAGAGGAGCTGTAAGATGTCTTTCTATGAGAACTGTTTTCTTACCTGCTGCTCACGAGGGTCTACATATCTACTTATTCAGACATTACATCAAACACTGGGTATTTTGAGCTGCAGCATCGAAGACAATATCAGCATGGTGCTGTTGAATAGACAACCTTAAAAATGCAGGAAGTAACAAGGAGGCAGCTTCAGTTCTGTGTCACCGTAATTAAAGAGGAGCAAAGCAGTGGTGGGATTCAAATTTTTTTACTACCAGTTCTGTGGGCGTGGCTTGGTGGCACGGTAGGGGAAGGTTACTGCAAAATCCCCATTCCCTGCCCACTCCTGTGGAAAGGTTACTGCAAAATCCCATTCCCTCCCCACCCCACTAACCTGCTTTCCAACTCTGTACTCCTGTGCAGGGCAATAAAAGAAGATCCAGCCAATCAGCTGGGACTCAGGAGGCAGAGAATAGATGGGGCGTGCCCAGTCAGAAGTGGTATTTGCCAGTTCTCCTAACGACTCAAAATCTCTGCTACGGGTTCTCCAGAACTGGTCAAAATCTGCTGAATACCACCTCTGGAGCACACTAAACTATATCTGAAGGTTTGCTCAGTGAAATGGGATTAAACTGAAGCTCTCTTGCCAGTAGTTGTCAATTGAAGGCTAAAGGAAGACTCATATTCTTGGGTACTTCAGACGGGTTTATGTTATGATAAAAAATATCAGTAGCATTTTCTTTTCTATGAATGGAAAAGATCTGGTCTTGCCCTATGGATGGGAACTATGGGAACCAAAGTCTGTATGTGCTCAATATTTGTTTGAAGCCACTGGTCTACCAAAATGTGAAAAAATAAGTTCCAGAATCAGCATATGATACAATAGGGCTAAAAACTTTGTTTATGGTTTAAAAAAAAACTCGGTAAAAATAATGTTTATTTATTCAACTCTTTTTTACATTTTCTTTTAAAAATAACCTACAGACTATTTTTAAATTAATGTAGTATAGAATAGAAAGGTTGATATAAAATCTGGTTAAATGTTTGACCCAGCTCTTTTGTATGAGGTAGCATGAAAGATTAAATGACACTGAACTTACTAGTTAATATTAAACCTACCAATTCTGTGCAGTACGTTGATACTTGTTTGACCTTACATTCTAAAGACATCATGTCACAGTTTTGCAACACTGAGAGGTTGATATTACGCATGTGTTCTTATTTGTCTCTTTATTAATTATTTATTAGAAAACCCATTTATCTAGAAAAAAGTTGCCTACCTTTGTTTTGATATGTGTGGAAACATTAATGCACTTTGGTATAGATCCTAGGCTTGGTTGGATTTTGTCCTCTTTACTTTGCTTTATGAACAGAAATGTTGGCTACTTACAAACTTCCTTCCAGTTTGGTGATGCTTGTTTTTTTTTTCTACATCAGTTAGTTCGCTTTCTCTTTCTCCTCCTCTTATTTTTATGTTACTGCAAATTCTCCTGCCAGTTCTGTTCTTGGGAGATAACAGCTTTAAGACAGATTTTAGACCTTTCTCTTTTGGGGGTGTTCATGCATGCTGCTTTCTTGAGATTAGTGGTACCACACTTTAAGCAAAGCTACTATAAAAGAAACAGATCTGTAGGAGCTTGTGAATTGACCTCTGAGTGACTTCATTAGGAAACAAAATGCTTACAGAAAATACATGTTAAATCTCTTTTAAGATGGCTCATGGAAGGCATCTGCACTTTACATATTGTAGATGTAAGATGTATCCTTTCAGACCTTTATATGATAATGCCTATCTGACGTTCCCAAACATTTTGTGAACTGCAGGTAAGTTAAGATTGAATTGGATTTTTGAGACTACAGGAAAGAGTAAATGCTTTGGAAAGGAGCTTTTGTTTGTGTTTTTTTACACTGATGATCTTTAAGGTTTCATTTTGCTGCTGGGTAAGAGCTTTAAAATGACTAATCCCTTAATAAGCTATCTACTGTTTCCTGATTTTGGTAGTGCCTATTGATACTGGAAATGATTCTTTCTTTAAGCATTTAAATACTTTCTACTGAAACTAGGAGAGAAAGAAAGAATAGATCTTTCTTCCTCTAACTGGGGCTTTCTAGAAGGGTTAGGCATGACTTCTGAAGACAAGCCACTCCACTGGTTGATTGTTCTCACTGAAATTTCTTTCAATAAATAAGAAATTTCTTCTTAGTTCTAGGCTGCTTCTTGCCTTGATTAGTTTCCATCCATTGTTTCTTGTCCTGCCTTCAGATGTTTGGAAAGTAGATTGACTCGCTCTTCTTTGTGGCAGCCCCTCAAATACATGTATTGGAACAACACTGCTATCCTGTCAACCCTAGTCCTTCTTTCAGTTCCATCACGAGACAATATCATATGTCATTCAAAAAAAAAGTTATATGTGCTGCTCCCAAGGTCTTCCAAATTACCCCAAATTGAATCCAAGTAATTTGTCCATTTACAAGCAGCAATAAATGTGTTTGCTGGTCTAGAAAGGGTGACTTGTGATGTCTCTCACAACTGAGGCCATCTCAAGTTGTTTTAAATATAGCGGGAAGAAAGCAGGGGGACAGCAAGAAGAGAAATTAGAAACACATGATTTGGATCTCGGCCATTGCCATCTCCCATATGCTTCCAAACATCAAAGGTAAACTTATTTCTTAACAGAATTTTTTGCAAAGCTCTCGAAAATAATCCCTTTCTGGTTTATGAGAGCAACCCCTGTGAGGGGCTGGAAGGTGGTGGTGGTGAAACATTCAATGGTGGCACTTTTTCTACAAATGGCTAGGTTGTTGATCCTATTCTAAAAGCATGCGGAAACTACCAACTTTAAAAAAAATGACAGTAACGATGATGCCAAGTTAAGACTGTTTTTCCATTATGCAGAGGGATTTTTTAAGAGTTCTTTAAAAAGAATCCTTTTTCCTCCCAGAACTTAGTTCTGAAATGGGCAAGGATGAGACATTCATCCAGGGAGAAAAATGCTTTTCTTTAACTGAACTAAGATTTTGCTACAATCTGTTTAACACCAAGTATCTTTTAGGTTCATATGATTAAAGTTAAAACAAGAAATATTGTTACTTCTGACACCCCTGTATGGACTTTCTGTTGTCACTAGGTCTGAAAAGATTATGCTTTCTTGTTGTTTATAAATAAGAGATGGGATATGGGATGCAGAGATAATGATTTATAATCTTAAAGAAGGTGAAGAGCCACTAAATTTCTTTTTTTACTTCTTGTGAAAGTCACTTCTTTATATGTTTTTTTTTCTCTTTGTTTATTGTATTCTTACTTTTTGCATTCTTTTTCTCCTTTCTATTCTTTTTTTTTTCTTTAAGAAGAAAAGAAGTTTGCATTAGATTTTACTATTATAATCACAATTCTTAATAAAAAATTATATAGCTAGTAGTATATTTTAATCCTGATCACCATTTAATGGCTTTAGTTTATTTCAGTGGTATGTATTATTTTTCTTGTATTTTTCATGATTTTATTTTCTGCCCGGGTTCACATCGTTTGAGTTGGGCAGCAATGCGCCTCTCCTAAATAAATAACTGGAAGCATGAGGTGATGAAATGCAGATACAAAACCTAACAAAAGACTTCTTTACTAGCAGCACAACATCTTGTCCATATTCTGTGCCACAACAACCATGATGATGCGAGTTTGACACCCCTGTGCTACAGCATTGTGAAGCTCAGGTGTGAGTTGTGTTTCTATTTGCATGGTCTGATGCCTCATTCAATTTCCTGATATCTGGTTTAAAAGATCCCCAACAGATTTCACAAAAAACCTTCATAATTCCTATACAAATCTGTTCATCTTCATATTCCCTATCCCCAATTTTGAGCTCAAGGAAACATGTACACTCCTCTAGAAGACACGCATGCACTCCCCATGTGCACAGGTTCAACACATATTGCAGCTGCTGAAAAAAGCTTCCGGCTATGAAGCTACAGTGTTCTGGTCTCTTCAGAACATTCAATGGGAATTATTTATATGAAAGAAGATTGACATTTAATGTAGATAGCCAAGCAGCTCTCCCCTCATACTCCAGCACAGGGCTTTTTGGACAACAGCCAAATACACAAAACATGCAAAGCTGAGCAGAAGGAATAAGAATCTATTCTTTTCCTTGTCTGTTTACAGAGGGACAGAGCTACAGGAATTGCTATGGTTCAGCTTCAAAATTATCAAGGTTGTTAAATACTGTGGTGGGACTGAAGAATGAAAATGGAACAAGGTGTCCTAAAAAACATGATCCCCCGGCAACGATCAAAGCAGCCAAGAAGAAATGTAGAACAAATCTACTAGAAATTGCTGCAGATGCCCCCAAATTGCAGATAATATATTGACTAATAAACATAATCAAGGGGTTGCCTCTTCAAATCTTACCTGTATAAGAAACTTGACAGCCATCTTAGAAAGTTATTTTATACTTCTTTGTGTGAATAGTGTTATGATTGCTTCTTAGTGTTAGTTACAGGTAGTTCTTGATTTACAATTGAGCCCCAAATTTCCATCTCTAAGCAAGGCAGTTGTTAAGTTAAGGAGCCGCGGTGGTGCAGTGGTTAGAATGCAGTAGTGCAGGCTACTTCTGCTGACTGTCAGCTGCCAGCAGTTTGGCAGTTCAATTGCCACCAGCTCAACGTTGACTCAGCCTTCCATCCTTCCGAGGTTGGTAAAATTAGGACCCAAACTGTTGTGGGCAATAGGCTGACTCTGTAAACTGCTTAGAGAGGGCTGTAAAAGCACTGTGAAGCAGTGTATCATTTTAAGTGTTATTGCTGAGTGAATTTTGTCCATTTTTTGCCACCGTTGCTAAGTGAATCACTGCAGTTGTTAAGTTAGTAACAGGGTTGTTAAGCAAATATGGCTTCCTCACTGACTTTGCTTGTCAGAAGGTCACAAAAGGTGATCACATGACCCCATGGACACTGCAAAAGCCATAAATTCTTACCAGTTGCCCAGCGTCCGAATTTGGATCATGTGATCATAAGGATGCGTCAACTTTCGTAAGTGTGAAAAACTGTCATAAGTCACTTTTTAAAATACTGTTGTAACTTTGAATGGTCACTAACTAATGTCTGTAAGTCGTGGACTACCTGTATTATATTATTTATGACACTGTTATTTTGTTATATTGATATATCTATAATTTATGCTTCAGTTTCAATCTTATTATTGTCTGGGGAGGTCTGTAAGCCACCCAGTCAGGCATTCTTGGATGGGCAAGCTTCCCTTAACATTATAAAGCAAATAAATTACAGGGATGTCAACTGACCATATCAAGCTTGTTAAAGGCAGCAATTGAATATTTTATTTAACAGCATAGCATTCAATAGAAGCAGATGGTAATGCCAGAATATCAAGATGCTACTGAAAACAACAGCAGGAGAGAAAACATATAATCTCTAGCTGCAATATGGGGATAATACTGCCATACTTTACAAGGCTGTTCCAGGAATTATGGGACTTGATGCCTGAATGAATATTTGCTGAAGAAATGTAAAAAAAATCATCACCGTCTGGACTAGGGTCTACAGCTCTAAGAATAGCTTGCATCAAAATGTTCATTGCATAATCGTTGCAATAATTTATAATTATTTTTAGCGTTCCTTTGCTTAGCACCCTCACCTCTGCCCTATGGGCTAGGGATATATGAGCAGTACAGGTAATCCATTTAGTGACTGTTGGAAGTCACAACAGAATTGAAAAAAGTGACTTACGACCATTTTTCACACTTATGACCATTGCTGCATCCCCACAGTCATGGGATCAAATTTCGGACACTTGGCAACTGACTCATATTTATGACGGTTGCCATGCCCCAGGGTCACACGATCGTCTTTTGCGACTTTCTGACAAGCAAAGTCCATGGAGGAAGCCAGATTCATTTAACAACTGTGTTACTAACCTAACAACTCCAGTGATTGGCTTAACAACGGTGGCAAGCAAGGCTGTAAAATGGGGCAAAATCCACTTAACAAATGTCTTGCTTAGTGACAAAAACTTCAGGCTCCACTGTGATCGAGGACTAACTGTAATTTAAAGCAGTAGGCCAAAGCACTCATCCATCCCATCTCTCAAGTAAAACAATATCAACAGCTCTTTTCTTTAAAAGCAAGCTTTTATTAGAGAAAGATAATTTCCACTTGTTCTACCTTTAACCCATATACAAAATTAAGTTATAATACACTATTACTTGTTGTTAGACAGAGAGACTGTCACATATAGCTGTACAACTTCAGTTGTCTGCTTTTGACCATAATCTTAGAAGTATTTATGCAGAAAGCTTGCCAGTTGGGCCAGTTGGGGGAAGCTGATTAAAGCTGTTGTCATCACTTCATCTACTTTAAGGTGTGAGCTTTGTCACATATACCATAATTGCATTACTTTGTTCTCTATGCTCTCCTGATGTGGTAAGAGAATAAATAAGTCAAGAGAATTTCTAAGCTGGGCTTTAGAAGCCCTTCTGTAGTAACCTGTCAAAAATTATCCTGATATTATTGCAGCTTTTTCAACAATTACCTATAACTCCATATTAGACGGGGCCTTACACAGAAAAGTAAAATCCTTGTCATACCATAAAGAACAATTGAAGGTTTTCTCAATTGCCAATTGGAATTTTGCTTCTAGAAATGTACAGATGCATATACTCAATCCATCTTTTCTCCCCCAAAATATGGAGGTTAAATAACAGATAATCAGAGTTGGAAGGGACCTTATAAGTCATCTAGTCCAACCCGCCGCCCAAGCGGGAGACCCTACACTATTTCTGACAAATGGCAGTCCAATCTCTTCTTGAAAGTCTCAAGTGATGGTGCTCCCACAACTTCCAAGGACAAGCTGTTCCATTGGTTGATTGTTCTCACTGTCAGAAAGTTTCTCCTTATTTCCAGGTTGAATCTCTCCTTGTTCAGTTTCCATCCATAATTCCTTGTTTTCTTGAAGGTTTTCTTGAAAATATAAAGCACTGTTTTCCCATAGTCCCAATGTAATTCTTAAATAATGAAAAGTACCCTTAACTCCTACTATGAAGCATCATATACATAAGTCATGCAGAAAAAAAAGTACCCATGCAGAGATGTTATTAGTTCTTAAATTCTTAAAGGACTGGGAAGACATAGAATGGCATGCTTATATTTCCCCCCCTGCTATTATCTCTCCCTACAGCCCTAAGCCAATTTCCGTGTTTGACTTGACATTTGGAAGAATGAAAATTAAAGTTCAAAATATAGCCTATAATCAACAACAAACTATTGATAAATACCTGGGAAAGAATATTCTTCAAAGAATATTCAGGTAGTCCTCCATTTATAACCACAATTGAGTCCAAAATTTCTGTTGTTAAGTGAGACATTTGCTAAAGGAGTTTTGCCCCACTTTATGACCTTACTTGCCACAATGGTTAAGTTCTTAATAACACAGTTGTTAAGTGAGTCTGACTTTCCCATTGATTACAAAAGGTGATCACAGGATTCCAGGACACTGGGACCATCACAAATATGAGTCACTGGCCAAGCACCTGAATTTTGATCACGTGACCATAGGGCTGTTGCAAAGCTCATAAGTGTGAAAAATAGCAATATCACTTAGACTTATATACTGCTTCACAGTGCTTTCACAACCTACTCTAAGCGATTTACAGAGTCAACATGTTGCCCCCAACAATCTCGGTCCTCATTTTACCCACCTCGGAAGGATGGAAGGCTAAGTCAACTTTTTCCAATGCCATTGTAACTTTGAACAGTCACTAAATGAACTGTTATAAATTGAGGACTGCCTGTACTTCTAGCTTAGGCAGACTGTTATCTGAGGAAGACTTAATTAGCATGCCTTTCTTTGCTTTATTCCAAAGGCTTAGGATACATTTGAATAAACGGTCATCTCTTTTTCATATCCACACAATATGCAGTGGATGTCAAAATCAACAAATCCAGTTTTTCAAAGCACTGTGCAACAAGAACAGCTGAGGTACATCATCTTTTCCAGCCAGAACGAGGGTGTCCACTGCCAACTATATGCCAGTAAACATCCCAGCTGGTGATCATCGGGCTTTCTGCTCCAGATGAGGTTTTACAAGGATTGGTGAATATTTTCATTTAAGGAGAAAAAAAAGATAAGAGAACATCTTCTTTCCATAAAACAAAGCACTTGTTTTTAATCTCAGGGTCTGCCACAAAGAAGAGGGAGTCAAGCGATTCTCCAAAGCACCTGAGTGCAGGACAAAAAAAATGGGTGGAAACTAATCAAGGAGTGAAGCAACTTAGAACTAAGGAGAAATTTTCTGGACAGTTCAAAAATTAATCAGTGGGACAACCTGCCTCCAGAAGTTGTGAATGCTCCAACACCGGAAGTCTTTAAGAAGAGACTGGACAACCATTTGTCTTAAATGGTATAGAGTTTCCTGCCTAAGCAGGGGGTTGGACTAGAAGACCTCCAAGGTCCCTTCCAACTCCTATTCTATTCTATTCTATTCTATTCTATTCCATTCCATTCCATTCCATTCCATTCCATTCCATTCCATTATAATGTTTATTTCAAAAGATTATTTGAGCTCATATAAGTATATATGCCACCACGTATATTTAGTCCCTTTCAGGATAAGCAACCTTGGTTGACTCATTGACTTGAGTGATTGATTTAGTTATTGGCTACTCTAGTTGCAAATGACTCTGAACTGCCTATAAAACCAATTAATGAAGGTGGGGGGGGAGTGGAAAAGTTGTAAGCCAAAGAAATTTAAAGGAGGAGAGATTTAAAAAAGAGAAGTCTTCTCTGCTCTGACATTTAAAAACAGTTCCTTAAAGCTTGGTTCCTGAACAACTGAAACCTCTCTGCTAGGTGATTACCTAGCAAATGCAAGTAAGTCCCTGGACTTACTACCACAACTGAGCCCAAAATTTCCATTGCTAAGGCAGTTTTTAAATGAGTTGAGCTCCATTTTACAATCTTTTTCCCCCCCACAGCTGTTAAAAAAATCACTGGAGTTGTTAAGTGGATCATGCAGTCATTATTAAGGAATATGGCTTCCTTCAATGACTTTGTCAGAAGCCAGATGAGAAAGTTACAAATGGTGATTACAAGACCCCAGGATGCTGCAACTGTTATGAATCCATGCCGGTTGCCAACTGTCCAAATTTTGATCACGTTTTGCAATGCTACAAATACAGGTAGACCTTGACTTAAAACAATTCCCTTAGTGACCATTTGAAGTTACAACAACGGTACTGAAAAAAAGCAACTTATAGCAATAGCACTTAAGACTTATATACCACTTTACAGTGCTTTACAGCCCTCCCTAAGCAGTTTACAGAGCCAGCCTATTACCCCAACAATCTGGGTCCTCATTTTACCCACCTCAGAAGGATGGAAGGCTGAGTCAGCCATGAGCCTGGTGAGATTTGAACTGCCAAATTGCAGACTTATGACCATTATTCACGCTTATGACCTATTGCAGCATCCCAATGGTCATGTGATTTACATTCGGATGCTTGACAACTGACTCATATTTATGCCAGTTGCAGTATGTGGGAGTCCTTTTGCGACCTTCTGACAAGCAATAGAGAACATAGATTCACTTAACAACCGGGTTACTAATTTAACAACTGCAATGATTCACTTAACAAAATGGGGCAAGAAAAATAGTAAAATGGGATAAATTCACTTAACAAATTTTTCATTTAACAACATAAATTTTGGGCTCAATTATGGTCGTAAGTTAAGCACTACCTGTAGTCATAAGCTGGCATTTTCAGTGCCATTGTAACTTCAAATGGTCACTAAATGAACAGCTGTAAGTCAAGAACTACCTCTAAGAATTTGAGTTCTAATTGTTTTGATATTAGAATTATTTGCTTCTCTTATTACACAAACTAAAGATATTTTGGGGTCTAACAGCAGCTGGACTTGAGAGCAAACAGTTCATGATGTATTACAGTTTTATTTATAATTGGGTAGATCCACACCAAAACTAGTTCACAGCTAGCACTGAGTTAATTAGAATTCCCATATACCTCCTATGGACCCATGTATTTCTGCAAAAATTTGTAAAACTTGGTTTTTCCTTGTTCAGAAATAATATATTCAATTAGAACATATTTTGCATTAGCAGCATCTAAAAGTCCAGATTCCTGATTAAAAGAGTATTGATTCAGGTCTACAATTAAAGTACAGTAGATAACTGTGGCCAGTCAAAAGGATAGCATTCCTCATCTAAGCTTGGATATTAAATATGCATGAGTCTAGTGGAAGTTAAAGTCCTTTGAATAATTATTTGAATGGGATAACAGTGACAATTTGAAAGGCAGCGGCCACATTCTTATCACAAGTTTTACAATTAAACCAGGAGTTCAATCCTAACTAGATCAAGGTCGACTCCAGAAGCCTCCATCCTTCTGAAATCAGTAAAATGAGGACCCAGATTGTTGGGGGCAATATGCAAACTCTATAAACCACTTACAGAATGCTGTAAAGCAGTATGAAGCGGTATATAATTCTAAGTGCTATTGCTGTAAGTCTTCAATTCTGGTTCTATTTTCTGCTTCATGTTGCAGAGTCCAAAGTCCAAATTGCTTATTATTATTATTATTATTATTATTATTATTATTATTATTATTATTATTATTATATCTTTAGTGATTAAATACTGGTTGGTAGCTCAACAGCTCGAGTCCTAACCAAGGACCTAGGAACTGTTAAGGTAGCGTCAGAGGATATAAGCTGTTCCAAGTAGGGTGGTTTTTTGTAGAATCAGGGTATTCAAGTCTGATAAGTTCAGAATTTCCAAATAGTGAGGTAGCCCTTTAGGTATTGCTCCAAGGGCTCCAATTACAATTGGGATAACATTATTACTATTATTATTATAATTATTATATTATTATCATTATTATCATCATCAACAACAACAACAATAACAACATCATCATCTTAGAACTGAACCATTTGCGGATAAGTAATAGAAATAGATTAACTTTGTGAACATTTGGGCGACTGGTTGATTATGAAATTGAAGGCAGGACCTTACTATCCTTGTGAGTTTAACTCTCTGTGATATATGTACATGTCTGATCTAAATCTTTGTGGGTTTTAGTTAAACCTGATCCATGTAAGCAGAGGCTAAATCTTTTTGGAAAGGTTGTCAGTGCAACTAAAGAGAAAGAGATCTGATTTGAAATAAGCCGATTAAAATTTATTCATTTATTACATTTAGATGTTGCCCATCTCACTATCCAAACAACTCTAGGTAGCTAATTAATTTAATTAAAACTAATCAAAGAGGAGGAGTTACCTAAGTTAAAAAAATAAAGACATAATTCCTATATGAAACCTAGTACAGAGATAGGCAATTTCCTTTGAATTGAGGGTTACCATTAGAGATGTGTAAAATGGACCATGGTGAAGATAATCCAGACTGTTCCATTCTCCTCCACCCCCAACCCCCCAACCTCCTTCACATTGGACTAGACCAACATTCTGAATCTAATTCATGTATCTAAAGAAGACAATGGTGTTTTGATAAAATGGCAAAATTTCAGAGATGCAATTTGGGCTTTACCCTGTGGATGGGGTTTAAGAAATGAATGCAAATAGCTTGCCTTCCAGACACTTCTGGCTCCCATTTTGGAGGGAGGGAGGGAGGGAATAGGGTACTTTATTATCAATGTTTGATAGCATGATTTTAGAAGCCACAGAGAGGATGTTAGAGTTGCCGACTCTACCATAACAGTTATATCTATATAAATCTATATAGTGATATTTAAGCTAGTATAAGCAAAGTTTATTCTGAGGTATGCCTTATGGCCCTCGGCCCTTTTTTTAAAACGTACATACCAGTGGTAGGATTCAATTTTTTTACTACGGGTTCTGTGGGCGTGGCTTGGTAGGCGTGGCAGAGGAAGGATACTGTAAAATCTCCAGTCAGAGGTGGTATTTGCCGGTTCTCCAAACTACTCAAAATTTCCACTACCGGTTCTCCAGAACTGGTCAGAACCTGCTGAATACCCTCTGGTACATACCAACTGTCTTAACAGTGGAAGGCTCAGAGCTTACAGCTAGAACAGCTAAATGTTAATATTTGTGTGGAAGGATAAAAGCATATATAGGGTGACACAGTTCATCCTCGTTTTAAAAATAAGAACACAACAACCACCAAAATCTAGCTAAATTATTTAAGATTATGGTTTTAAATAATTTAGGGGGGTGTTTTTGGGTCATTAATTTTGTAGTGCTTTTACTTAATGTTACTTGTAATGGAAGGGTAATTGCTCAGTGGTCACTGAACTTCAAAAAATCACATTTGGCGATATTAATTCATAAGAATGACTTAATCATGTTGAAGAAAACACAACCCAAATTTATTCCATTATGAGTGTCATACTATAAAAATTATAAAAATCTATATTATGAGTTATCCTTAAGCTAGTAATTATGGCACTTGAAAAGGTAATAGGAATCTTATGAGAGAGAAAAAGCAATAATTTTAAGGAGTTGACAAGAATTAGCCTGTCCAAGAGGTTGTCCTACAGATGTGCAAACACCTGTCTTAATTCCCAGCAATGACCAGGTTTTCTACTTAGCAATAGCACTTAGACTTATATACCACTTCACAATGTTTTACAGCCCTTTCTAAACAGTTTACAGAGTCAACATATTGTCCTCAACAACCTCAGAAGGATGGAAGGCTAAGTCAACCATGAGCCAGCCAGGATCAAACTCCTAGCAGTGGGCACAGTTAGCAAGTCTTCCCATCAGCCAAGCAAAAATAAGAACTTCAAGTGAAAAGCACTCAACAAAGTAAACAATCTTAAACTATAAAACAGAAAACTAAAAAGCTGAACAACAATAAGAAAGATTCAGCAGTCCAAAAAAATGAATACCCTGAAACACTAAATCTGCAGGATTGATTTCCAAAACTTCTATTTAATTGGTTAAAAGGGAAAAAAGAACTGTTGGTAGGCTAAAATAAAATGCTAATCAGCAAGTTAATAAGTACATCTAGTCACAGTCCTAAAATATGCAACATAGCCTTTTCCATTAGATACATCTATTCAAACTTCAGGTTTTGCGCATTATGCTTGTTTGAAGTACCGCACTGTATATACATATTACAATAATGCAAAACAGAAAAGCTGGGGTTTTTTTTAAAGAGGAGGGCTACCTGACAATTTCAAGAAAGAGCATCTCCTAAAATTTTGGATGTATCATGTCATGCTTAGTTTTATAAATAATAAAATGTGCTCATGACCAGAGAGACTTCCATATTTCATGCTCAGAACAAATAAAACTGAGAAAAAAACCTTACTGACATTCAACTAAAATGGGTTTCTCAAAATATAGGATATAGTGCACATATTTCCACCCTATGATGTCCTATGTCATCATTCAGTTACCTTCTCCACCCTAGCCCTGCCTATAACTATTTACTGAAGTTAACAAAGTTGACATATCACTTCTCTGTATACATAAGGCTGTTAAACTTACATAAAAATTCACCGAGGAGCTGATAATTATGTCTCTCTCTCTCTCTCTCTCTCCCTGCTCTTACTTATCCAAACCCCTCGAGTGTTTTCCAGGGAGGAGATGCAAACAAGGGGAAAAAATACAGACTATTGAAGCCACCACATCCCTTTCAGACACCCTCAGGGGAAAAGATGTCAGAATTAAAGAGGCTGTTTCATTCACACTGGTAAATGTAATTGAGCCTAACATTCCACAGCTGACTTGGGTTAATTCATGCCAGCCCTGCAAAGAAATCCACCATCCCTTCCCTCTGTTTTGAAAAGTCAGGTCAGGCTCAAATTAATGTTGTCAGATCAATATATATGATGGCAAGCAGAAAAACAGGACCACTGTCTCTCTTCATTAACTCACTGCATTTGTTCCTTTCCTTTTAGCGATCCTCAATATATTTTAACTACATCACTCGGATAAACAAATCTGTATGGGTAGTAACTTTAGACTGATTAATTCACAGAGAGGAATGGAAAATGCAACAGCTGAAACAAAAAGCTGATACAAGAGGTGAAGCCAGATTTTTAAGGTACAAGCATGTTCTAATGATAGATGGTTTCCCTCTACACTCCACCCTCCACTCCACCTCACCCCACCCTCACATTCAAATCAGGCCAATTCTAAAGAGAACATTCTGCCATTCCAAAGTATTTAGCTATCAAGATCTTTATACAGTTAGTTGTCTTTGTACATTACAGCAATTCTGCTCTGTAGGCATTAATGTAGCTGTTTAACAGAACCGGAAAAAGGCTTTAGAGAAAGACCACTTTCCTTAGATCCTGGTAACTGCATTATTAAAAAATATTAATTCCATATTATTCTCCAGCTCCATTGCAATTAATATTGGAAGCAAAGAGAAGACATACAAGTGGACAACCCTAAATCAAAGTGCAGAAAGTCTACGCTTGGTTTCCAGCCAGTTAAGAATATGCTGCTGCACAATTTGATTGAAAAGGATCTTGAACCATGAAAATAAACTCAAATATCTAAGAATCACTTACAGCTTTATTAGAACATTTTTCCCTCTAACTTCAATGGAAACAAACAATAGCATGAAAATGGGCATTAATTTAACCATTGTTTTTAACCAGTGGTGAGCTGCTGCCAGTTCAGACCGGTTCTAGCAAACTGGTAGTTCCAACCATCAGCTGGCCCCGCCCATCCGCCACCGCCCTATCCTGTCCTGTATTTCCTTCTTTCTGGCTCAGCTGATTCGCGCAGCACAGATGATTTCTGTACCTCAACTGTTCTACTTACCAGGGCTGCCCTAGAAGGTAAGCAGTTGAGGTTCAAATTGCGGTACTTTGAACGCTGCGCACGCGCTCACAGAACCAATTGTTAAACCGGTTATAGCCCACCACTGTTTTTAACTTTCCACCTTTGACCTTCATGGTTAAACTTAACCCACTGGCCCTAAAATCGCAGACTTGAACTTTTTGGATGAAGCAGGTCAGTCACCTGGGATGCAAAATAGAGAGAAGTAACTGCAAGGCAAATGATAACAACATAATAATAGCTTGTTCTCAAAACCAGCTTAATGAAATTTATTCTTGGAAACCCAAAACTTTTTTTTTAAATGATGCAACCCAAGAGCTTGCAAAGGATTAAATTAAACATGTTCAGCTATGCAACCAGAGATACTTACAGGTTAAAAAAAAAGTCTAAGCATGAAAACTGACTAAAGCTTTTGAATACTGCAGCTACACTATTTGGAGAATTAATTCACTTAAAACATGGCATTGGAATACAGACTACAGTGTCCCCACTGGAATAAAACAGGAATCGCGTATGGGAAGATTTGCACTGTTTTTTTCTCCTCAGACTGGAATGTAAGACTAGATGAATTTTATAAAAACCAGATTCTCTTTCACCGAAAAACTGACAGAGACCCTCCTTAATTTCATAATATTCAGCCACCACCAACCTACCATTCGAGACTGATTTTAAAATTCAGATATAAGTTGAAGGATAACTAGTGAAATCTGAACAAACAAGTTTGCATTTTAATGTCATCTGCAGATTTTGACTTTTCATTCACATGCTCTGAGACTTTTTTTTTTTTGGCCTCATGTCAGTTTCAGGGCAGATTTTGGAAAGTTTCAGATCAACTTTCCTGTTGCAAACAAAGGAGAAGAATGAGGTTATTGACTACTATTCTGTCTATTGGAATTCAAAGCATTCCACCAATTTGTAGAAATCTATTCTTACACGGAAACACCAATTTAAGTGAGAGCCAATGCAATCATCAGACTAGCCTTTCAAAAATTATGGAGACGGGCATTTACTTCAGTGAAAATTCATTATGCTTAATAAGCGAAACAGAATTCCAGCATGTTTTAGAAGACTAGTGCAAAATTGGACAAGTTAGTGGAAAATTGGGTTTCCCTGGCAATAAACTACCATCAGAAGAATGGTAAACCACCAAATTGTTGGGAGCATAACCACGTATCAACTGACAAGTCAATACAGGCCTTGGACAAATAACTGCATGTTACTTCAACAATGAGTTGATGGGACAGAATCATCCATTCTGTTAAAAGATAGCAATATAACTTAGAAGGTATAAAATAGGTGATGGTGACATGAAGTATCTTATCTTCCAATCATTTATTGCTGCTCCATACTGCTCAGTATCAGGCAACTAACCTTACTGTACAGCTATACTCTGCCTTAAGATACCAAAACGGGAAGTCAAGGCAAAAAGCGCCCAATGGTTTACTGTACTTCTTCATGAATTAAATTTTTGATCTATTATTTCTCTCCATGTCTTTAGTCAGTATGATTGTAGCACCATTCACCCAACCTCATGTCCTTCGAGTCCCATAATCCCTCCCTCTTTGAGGGAAACAGGTAGTTCAAAAATGTGAAAAGGAAGGAAGGAAGGAAGGAAGGAAGGAAGGAAGGAAGGAAGGAAGGAAGGAAGGAAGGAAAATTCCATCAGACATGGCTAGAAACAGTTATCAGAGCAATTTGGAAGAGAAAATCACTGCTCAATGATATGGACATTCTTCCCATGTTTGCCACTGCTTAAACAAGTTTTACAAGTTTTTGCATTTAATCATAAATCCATAAAAACCAGTTGGACCAGTGGATTGGGGGGAGGGAGTAAAGTGTGCCTATGCACTATGGGAAAAGATACTACTCTTAAAAATCTATTTTCTTCTACAGCCTTGGGCTAGAATAAAATGGCATTAGGATACTATCATCATGATGCTTGAATGGATCTCTTGCTGATCAACTTAGATTGAGCGATGGCTCCTCTCACATAAAATGGGCACCAAGTTCCTAATCAAACTCAAAGATACCGTTGTTGGTTTTAAACAAGTTCAGATTTAGACATGTCCAATGCCAGGCCCTGATAGCTCATTAATGTTACATATTGCATTGCATGTTGGGTATGAACTAGAATTAAAGATCTTTTTAGTGGTCTTCAATGGCTTTTTCTCTTTGCCCCTGCCATTGCAATCTCCTTCAGCTTTTCTAGTAAAACTACTCAAAAGAAATAAAAGATCCCATAACACCATGTGAAGTTACAGTGGGGCAAAAAGAGTAAATAAGTTGTAATGGTTGCTTTTGCAAGCCCTATCTAGCTTTAAACTAATATTAACTCAATTTCACATTTTTAAAATGCTTCTTTGTTTAACAAGATTCCTACAAAAGAAAAATTTAACATTTCTCATTGAGGTCTTAGCCTGACTTTTCAGTGCATTTTGGCAGTTCAGTACATTGGCACACTAAGAGTCAGAACTGGCACTAACACTGGTACATTACAGTATGTCGCCTTGCTGGTTTTCCCTTCATTTTGGTGATATCTCATTCATCTTTCCTACGAGCAGCAAGATGAGACTTCCTTGTATAGTTTTGCTTCTGAATACTTTATTTAAAAAAATAAAAAAAAGCCTTAACCTGATCAGCCAGTCTACCTCAATCTCCACCCACCAAGGATAAATTAAAAAGTTACGAGCACTGAAAGAACTAAAGGTAGTGTGGCCTCTTTGGGTCCTCTTCTACTTCCTGTCTCTGTATCTTGAAAACAAATACAGGTGGTGAACCTAAGGGCTCACCACCTGTATTTGTTTTCAAGATACAGAAAGGGCTCACCACTACCATTTCCAACATAACAGTAGTAATGATAATTAATAATAATTTGTTAAATTTATATTCCTAACTCCCAGCAATTCATACATGATATCACAATTAAAGGCTGAGTATTTCACTGAGTATTAGGGCATTTCACTCTGCCCTAATTACAATTAAACCATAGTCTCTCAAGGAAATCAGTTCTGCCTCTCATTTCAATATCTTGACTTAAGACTGAAGATAAGAAACAGAAAAGTGCTTTCAAAATAAGCCTCTACATTTTCTAATCACTTTAGCTGCTGCCATAACTTACAAATAGTTTTGCACTGCCATACATAAATCATTCACATCAGCCAAGGCAGATTCCAGAGCTGCCATCAGGCTAAACGTCTACAAATTCCAGGATAATGTTGAAACAAGACAGAGATCTTCAGTCAAATCACAAGTATATGAATTGGACCTTCAAGCTCTAGCAATGCCTGCCCAAAAGTCCAGATGACTACTAGACAGCAGCAAGAAGATTTTCCTAGGTCTCTTTGCTTCCACCTATGATTCTCTTAGTTTTTGCAATCCAAATTTGGGATAGTGACTATAGCCATGACGGCGAACCTATTCCATGTGTGCCGGAAGTGGCACACAGAACCATCTCTCCGGGCACGCCAGCTGTCACCCATTGCTCTTCCGGGTTCTGGCGCGCACATGAGCGCTGGCCAGCTGGTCTTCATGCACGCAGGAGTGCCAGAAACCTGAAGAGCACCTTCCAGCGTGTATACGCACACCGGCCAGCTGGTCTCTGTGTGTGCATGCATGCTGGCCAGCTGGTCTTCGCATGTGCATTAGAAACTGGAAGACAGGTGGCTGGCGCACATGCGCATGCCAGGAAGCTAAGCTTCCGATTTCCAGCGCTCCCACACACATGCGTCGGGGAGCTGCTCTTCCGGTGTGCGTGCTCCCATTTTGTTACTCGGTGCCAAAAAGGTTAGCCACCACTGCACTATAGCATTCTTCTGAACTTCTGTTCAAATTCTGGCACTATGTCACGCTGCACTGGCTGAAGTGAAACATAGAATAACAGAGTTCGAAGAAACCTTGGAGGTTTTCTAGTCCTAGTTCAAGCAGGAGACTCTATATCATTTCAGACAAATGTCTGTCCCATCTCTTCTTAAAAGGCTCCAGTGATGGAGCATCCACAACTTAGAAGGCAAGCCATTATATTGGTTGATTGTTCTCACCCTTAGGACAAAAATGGATACTGATGAGAAAAGAAACATCCACATTTTGCTAAGTCCTTATTTGTATAACTAAGGTTCATTGAACTACAATCAAGTAGATTCACACATAAAGTCATAAAGCATGTAGTACAAATATGTGAAATGATTTTAAAAATTCCAATAGTCAGAAAATCACCAAACCAAATAAACCGTAAGGACACTTTTCAATTTATGCAAACCAGGCTAAAGTGTTCTAGGGGTTTTGAAGAAGCTTGCTGCTTTTCTAGCACTAATACTACTAAGTGTGGTTTATTGACTTGTGGCTCATTGCATTTGGGTGAACCCCACCAAAAGATGTTAGAGAGTTAGAAAAACGTTGCATTTGCATTAATCTCTAAGCCATAATGAACACCAAGAGATTATAGAAAATGTAGCAAATTGTGTGCAGATTTAGACTGCAACTACTGTAATGCAGTTCTCATATTCTTCAATGCATAAATGAATCCTCTAGATCAGGGGTGGAAAAACTTTTTGACTCGAGGGCCACAATGGGTTCTTAAACTGGACCGGAGGGCTGGAACAAAAGCATGGATGGAGTGTTTGTGTGAACTAATATAAATTCAAAGTTAGATTACTTCACGTAGCCTTCTGGGAGAGCAAGAGAACCCTCCGCTCTTTCGGCTCCGCGGGCCGGATAGAACAGCCGAATGGGCCGGATCCGGCCCCCAGGCCATAGTTTGCCCACAACTGCTCTAGATACAAACTCCATCAAAAAACTATTTGGGGAAAAACAAAACCCAGACATTCTTTTAAACAGCAAGGATTTAATCAAGAGTGAGTCTCTAAGCGGTGGCTCAGTAGCTAAGACGCTGAGCTTGAAGATCAGAAAGGTTGGCAGTTCAGTGGTTCTAATCCCTAGCGCCGCATAACGGAGTGAGCTCCCATTACTTGTCCCAGCTTCTGCCAACCTAGCAGTTCAAAAGCATGTAAAACTGCAAGTAGAAAAATATGGACCACTTTGGTGGGAAGGTAACAGCGTTCCATGCGCCTTCGGTGTTTAGTCATGCCAGCCACATGATCATGGAGACGTCTTCGGACAGCGCTGGCTCTTTGGCTTTGTAATGGAGATGAGCACCGCCCCCTAGAACTGGAAATGACCAACATGTATGTGCGAGAGGAACCTTTTTATTTAAGTTACTATTAAAACTGCTCAAGCCTTCCAACAGTACACTTCACATAATTTAAAAAAAAATGCCGGACAAAATTTATTCACATTCATAAAAATAAAGCCTGTCACTAATGACAGAACTTAACCATCATGAACTTTCTCCAACCTCACATCCTCCAGCTGGACTTAAAACTTCTCAGTACTCGTCTACTGTGATAAACAAGCAAACAAACAAAACCACACACTGACTAGAAATTTGAGGGTTCCATCTAATCCCAGTTAACAGGTCTAGGTCATCAGAATTAGGAAAACTATGCCAAGGATTGATTGGATTTATTCTCTAAAACTTAAAGATCATTAAAGTTCAGTCCTATAGATTCACTTTTTAATTAATATAGTTAACAGCAGCTTACAACATATTCAGATAACCGTAAGTGCAAGTCAAACCATGCTCCTTATATCCATATGGATAAAATTGTTGTTCCAGGAGAAGTAAAATTGTAAAAGAAGAAGGAGAAGTAAAATTGTTGTTCCAGGAGAAGTATTTCAGATATTACAAGGTGGCTCTCCAAAAGCCAACAACCATAGCAAAGGCCAAGGAACCAGTGAGTAGATTGGCTATTTGGAACCTCCCAGGATAATGAGAGGACAGGAGATTTGCCCACAAGTGGTCATCAATTACTTCTAAGCTATGAGAGACCTTCAGAACACCATGTTTGAAAATGTCAGGTGAGTCTGGCTTCAATCCTGAATGGGAAAAATATGCATATACTTAACAAATTAAGGAATCTGAAATAAACAGGTAAATAAAATTTTGATCGTAGAAAGTTATAAATGGACTAAAGGCCCACATAAAATTGAAATACTGAAACTTTGATAATAAGGTTTTGGAATTAATTATAAAAAAAATAGCTTCTCTTGGGAAATCTATTCTGTTTTGTTTTCTACAAGACAAAACAAAAATAAGCAATTTAATTATTTCAAAAACTGTTCATTAATGGAGACTAAACTTTTTAGGTAAAGATTCAAAGTTTATTAAATGTTGGAAAAACATTGTGACATTGAAAAGATTGAAGGAGACATCTGAAGAACAGAATCCAAAAATATCCGTGTCTGCTTCTATGGTCAGGCTATGTCCAAAAGACTTTATTGAAGAAATGACAGATGTAGAAAAGAATAGCTGATAAGATAGATAGTATTGAAAGTGGATGTAGAGCTGACAGTCCAAAAGAATGATTTAGAAAAGGGTGTTTCATTTGGATTTACAAAATAAATCCAATGTTTTTAAAATTTAAAAGGGAAATACAAATGACAAACCAAGGAAGTGACTTGGCTAATTTTTTCCTATTGTATTTACAGAACATGCTTGTTAAGGCCTGTGCACTGAAACAAAGAAAAAAAGCAAAGAAAAATAAAGTCTTATGACAATATTTGAATGAACTGAAGATTAAGATTGTTAGAAGTAAAAAGAAGGAATAGAAAGTGGTTCCTTTGATCATGGTTAAAACAAGATATGTTGGTATTTTGGGCTACCCTTTACGGACTTTCTGTTGACACCAGGATTGAAAAATAATGTATTATGGAATTGTTTATAGTTACAAGATGGGATATGGGATGAAGAGATAAATGTTTATAATCTTGAGGGGAGGGCAAAGAGTCACTACATTTGTTTTTACTTGTGGAGTTAGAAGCACCTCTCTATATATTCCTTTTCACTTTTTTATTATTATTTTTTTTCACGAATGAAGGCAAATATACGTGTCCCAGGACAATGTTGCAGGATCCAATCTGGATCGGTCATCAGGACCAGAGTTTAGTCTTCTGAGCTTTGGGACTTGTGCTGGAGCCCATCCTCAGGGACCTTCTCTCTCACCAGAATGTGTCTTTTCTTTTTCTTCTCTTTTTTCCTTTTTTGCGCATTTTACTCCTTTCTATTCTTCTTTTCTTTAAGTTTAGTTTGGATTAGATTTTACTATTACGATCAATATGCTTAACACAAATTATATAAATTTATACTTTAAAAATGGGTAAAATCCATATGGCAGATAAGCAACTTGCTAGATGCTCAGGTAAGATCGCCAACAGCTTAAGTATCCCTCTAGGAACAACAATTCTCTTTTATCAAGGTTGTTAAGTCTCTTGCTATTGTCCTGGTGGACAGCCAAGACTCAATCGGCTTCAAGGGTAAGAATTCAAAAGCCCTGCTGCTCCTGAGGGATGATTATCTCCCAACCACCCCAATCAAGATGGCCGACAGTAAGAGACATTAGTTGGTATAATTCAGTTGAAGAGCCACAGGTTGCCCATCTTCAACTTCCTTAATCAAGAGATCCTACTTACTGTTGAGGGTACCCGCTGGGATCTGAACAGCCCAAGGCAGAAAACATGAAAATGTATTTTTGCACAGACTAAAAATGATCCAGAGGCATCCTGTTGCTAGGGGAGTTTCTTATTTGAAGGAATGTTTGGGATTTCAGTAAAGCTGAAAATAACCCATTCCTGGCAGGCAGCAGTCCGGGTGGGGGTGGGGAGAAGGGGGAGGGTAAATAATCCATTCTCCATGCAAAGTCTATGCCATCCTTTTGACGTAAAGGAAGGAGGCAGCTGGCAATCACATGCTTCCATTGGCGGGGGGGGAGCTCACATACACAGACCTTAGTCATCCTCCAGCAGAGGAATCAAAATGTTCCAATTCAAAGGGATACTTCGCCATAGGAGAAGCCTTCCCCTTTCTCTCCAGAAATTCCTCCAAGTCCAGTCAAGTGAAATATTTCTTTGGCTCTATGACAGAAGTTGCCACCCGGCCTGGAAATTCCCCATTCAATGAACTGAAGAAAACTTTGTCAAGTTCATATATATTTATGAATGCTGGACAAGAACATCGGACTCTCTGTGTCACTTATAGACCAAGGGGATGTGGAAGTACAGGTAGTCCTCAGCTTACAACAGTTTGTTTAGTGACCAAAGTTACAACAGCACTGGAAAAAAGTGACTTATGATCGTTTTTCAGAGTTACACTGCAGCCTCCCCATGGTCGTGTAATCAAAATGCAGATGCTTGGCAACTAGTTTGTATTTATGACAGCTGTAGAGTCCCAAGGTCACGTGATCACCTTTTGTGACTTCTGACAAGAGAAGTCAGATTCACTTAACAACCGGATTACTAACTTATCATCTGCAGTGTTTCCCTTAACAACTACAGGAAGAAATGTGGTAAAATGGGGCAAAATTCCCTTAACAAATGTCTCATTTAACAACAGAAACTTTGGGCTCAATTATGGTCATAAGTCAAGGACTACCTGTAAAACTTTAAGTTAGGTCCAAGAGTAGAAACATATGGATGTATGAGAGAGAAATATAAGATCCACGAGAAGAAGAAGAGGAAGAAGAAAAGACAGAAATAGTGACTCAGTTTCTCAGGTGAATGCATTTCTCCCAATTGATGTCCTGCATCCAAACAAAACATATTACTTCTGGTCCTTTCTCCTTCTCTTCTGTAGGTTTATTCAGCTCCTTTAATAATGCCAAGATAAGGGGAGAGGAAAAGAAACTAGACTGACTGCTGGCTGCATTAAAAACAAAACGAATAAGTGTTATTTGAAGGTGGCTCTGCCCGGTGCAACTTTGCAGTCCAGGAGGAAAGAAAGCAAACCAATTCATTCACCTTCAAATCCTCAGAAACAGAATGTACAGAAATTTCTGGAAAAAGAAAAAGGTAGAAAAGCTGCATTATTTTGGAGCCTTAAAAAAGCCTGAATGACTCAGAAGTCACTCAAACAAATTAAACTTTCCTATTCCTTGCCTGGCTGCCTGTGAGTTTAAAAGATAAAGTCCTAACTGGAATCTGATAAGCACCTGAAGCTTACGCACACCCAACATCACCTAACAATTTTCTTCTTCAATAAGTTACCCTTCCTTTTTTTTAAGCCCAATATTTCACCACATCCTTCATCTGCCAGGTCCAGCTCTACCAGGGGTGTCAAACTGGATTTCTTCGAGGGCCAGAGGACTGGTTCTTTGTTATTTCCAGGCTGGCCCTGTGGACCAGATTTAAGCACCCCGCGGGCCAGATCTAGCCCACGGGCCTTGAGTTTAACACCCCTGGGCTATACTGTAAAGTGGACCTGGGAGAAAGCACATCTTTCAAACTTTCAAACAGAAAAAAGAGAGAGTTTCTTTGCTTTGCCAAAGTGACAGATGGAAGACCAAGAACCTTTTGCATCCAAGCCAAGGGACAAAAATTGCCCAGTAAGGGAAAATTCAGCCTTTTCTAAGACAGACACTGCAAATTTTCCAAGAATTAGACAGGGATAAACCTACTGACTAATCCTTAACATGCATTCCATGACATGCATTCCACAAAAGCTATGCAATAATACATCTATATAATTTCAAGGGTACCAAAGAACCTTGTTAGTCTTTCAAAAGATATAAGAAAGCTACCCAAGTTGGAGCCAAGTAAGAATTAAATGTGTCTGACTCTTGGCGGGTTTTTTTTTAAAGACTTGCCACCATTCTTTATGAGCCCAATAGGGATCTAGAGCTCCACGCTGCAGAAAAGATGTCAATCTTGGGAGAACTCAGCTAGTTTTTAGATTACTGCTTTGGCAGGTCTGGGATTTCAGCCATATACATTACAGGAGGGACTGCTAAAGTGAAACCATAGCTCATACTTCAAAGTACAAAGGATAAAAATTAAAACACATGCAAATTATCCCTGGCTCCAAGTCCAACAAGCTTGATTTGAAGCAATCAAACTAGTTCAGGAATCAACCCTAACAATCTGTCAGAACCGTACAATAAAAGCCAATAACTTTAGGATCTCATCAGGACTGGACAGTCAGAACCCACCCACCGGAGGCAACTTAAGATCCCTGCAGATCCAGCAAACCAATGAAAGTCCTTCCCTTGATTGATGCCTTGGCAGAATGCCATTTTACCTAAAGATCCAGGGTTTAAAAGAGCGGGTTCCTAAGTCCCAGGCACCCTTAGGAGCTAGAAGACCCACGGGATGGATGGCTGAGGAAAACACGACCGGAATGCTTTCATTTTAATAACAAACAACCACCGATCAGATATTTCACAGAAGATGAATCCACGAAAGGCAAGAAAGGTCGTCTAAACTCTACAGCTTTGTTGTCGCGCGTGTCGACCAGAAAAACAAGTCATTCAGGCAGGTCTCCTCAGCAGGGAATAAAGCCCACCCCACCTCATGAAAAAGGTTGGAGGGGGGAATCTCACAACTTCACGTCCAAAAGCCTTCAGGACCGGCAACCTTCCCTCATAGCCCCTCGCCCGCTCCGCAAGGGGCACAAACAATGAAGGCAAAGGCTCCTGGAGCGCAGCGCCCCCCCGCCCCGTCTGGAAGTCCGCACCAAAGTCCTGCCAAGCGGCCCGCCTCTCTCTCTCTCTCACCTTGTCTGACGGCTTTGAAAACAATGGGCTCCTTGCAGCTCCGGATAACTTCCAGCACGTCGTAGCGGGGCAACCCGGATACCCGGACACCCTGCACCTCCAAGAGTAGCTCCCCTTCGCCAAGTTTGCTCTCGCCGTTGTCTCCGGGCAGCGCCGCCTCCCCTTCGACCTCAGCCGCCCCGACATAAGGAAACTCTCCGTACTCCGCTCCCCCGAGGACGGTGACCCCGAGCTGGCCCTGAGCATTGCGGCTCACCGTGGCTTGGTGCACTTTGGCCGTCCAGTGGTTTTTCTTCTGGATCACTTTCGACATGGCGATCGGATCGCCAAGTTGCGCGCAAAAGGAAGGGAAGGGGGATTTACACCGGGAGAGGGGCGGGTGGAGGGAAAGGATCGAGCCGACGTCCACCGCGGGGCTGCTCCGGGCAAAGGATCCCAACCGGCCGGGCATAGAGCAAAAGCTCTCCGGCAACTTTCCAGCCGCTTCGCTCAAGCCATCACCGAAGCGACTCGGCGCGGTTCATGCCCGCAGCCTCTTCCACCGGCGCCTCTAACGAGGTTCCCATCGTAACCACCGGGTCGTCGTCCTGCCCCGCTTCTCCTCCTAGGGCTTTTTCCCCCTGCGCGGATCTCGGCCGGTTCTCTTCCTCTTGGCTAATTCTCTTTCCCCGCCGAGAGGTTTCCCCTCGGGGCAGCGCCCGGTCCCGGATCCTTCGCCCCACACCTGGCACCGCCGTTCTTTGCCCCCTTCTTTTGCTACTTTTCTCTCCTCCAAGGGGCTCCGACCGACCGACCGCGGCTCCTTTAAGCCAATACAAAAGACGCCGCTTGTTTTGTTACATTTCGCTCGGGCTCGATTCCACCAAGACCGAGCAGAGCTCGAGAGTAGCGATAGGAACGGCTTGGCGCAGGCGCCCGGCCGACTCTCCGCCCCCTGCTGCCCTCGGCCCCGCCCAGCCGAGGAAAACTGGGATCGTCGCTGCCGGGGCGGGATTGGGGAAAACGGGACTGGGGCGCGCGCTCCGGGGCCACGTGCGTTTGGTGCGCTTCTCTTTATGAAATTTCCCCAAGGAAATAGTGTCCAGAAAGCGGGTCCGGCTAATGCCCAGCTGTTTGTTGTTGTTGCTGTTGTTGTTTCTTCTTTTTTTTTTGTAAAGGGGCGTCTCCTTTGTTTTCCAAACCTGCCCCTTGTTCCTGAGCCTATCACAATGCGTAAAAGTTGGCTTCTCCTTTCCAGCAGACTCCGCCGCTCAGCGTGTGTAATTTACCGTGCTTGTAGAGTTAACTGTATTTATTGCACGTAATAAAAGGATCTCCTCTACAACAACGGCTGGGGCTTTATGGGCAAACCAATTCAAACCTTTATTGTCAGAGTACAACATATTGTATACAATGAGAGTGGCTGAGCCTCCCTTCGTGCAACCCCCCCCCCCAACACAATACAACTCACAGTGAAGAGAGAACATCCCTAACCCAGTGAAACTTAATAACAAACGCACAATCCTGTTGCACCATGTGAACTTATTGCACGCAAGTCACCCGTACTATGTTGTAAGGTTATTTTCCATTCAGGAGTCTGACAAACCCTAACCCCATAGAAATACTTGCGTTCTGCTTCAGCAGACTTCTGTGAAAGTTTTTTGCTGCTTGTTACAGGGTGCCCACGTGTCATAAAATAAGTAGTGTAGTAGTTATAACAATAGCAACAGCACTTAAAACTTGTCTACTGTTTCACGGTGCTTTACAGCCCTCTCGAAGCAGTTTACAAAGTTAGCCTCTTGGCCCCAACAATTTGGATCCTCATTTTACCCACCTCAGAAGGATGGAAGGCTGAGTCAACCTTGAGCCTGGTGGGATTTGAACTGCCAAATTGCAGGCAGCTGGCTGCAGAAGTAGCTTGCAGTACTGCACTCTTAACCACTGTGCCACAGAGGTTCTTATATGCTGCCCATCTCACAGGCACACAACTTGGGGGAGCTTAGAACATACTGTAATAAAGCAGTACAGATAGTCCTCGTCTTATAATAGTTATTTTAGTACTCATTACAATGGCATCCAAAAACAGTGATTTATGACCATTTTTCACACTTAGGACTGTTGCAGCATCCCCAGAGTCACACATGATCAAAATGCAGATGCTTGGCAATTGGTTCATATTTATGATGGGTTGCAGAGTCCCAAGGTCACCTTTTGTGACCTTCTGACAAGCAGAGTCAATAGGGAAGCCAGATTCACTTAACAACCAGGTTAGCAACTTATCAACTTCAGTGATTCACTTAACTGTGGCAAGAAAGATGGTCAAATGGGGCAAAACTCACTTAACAAGAGAAACTTTGGGCTCAGTTGTGATCATAAGTTGAGGACTACCTTCTAAAATTTTAAGTTAGGTCCAAGAATAGAAACTACTGGTATATGAGAGAGAAATATAGATCCCCAAGAAGAGGCATTATTAACATGTCCTGGGGTCATGTGATCACCTTTTGCGACCTTCTGACAAGCCAAATCAATGGGGAAGCCAGATTCACTCAACAACCATGTTTATGAGCCATGGTGGCGCAGTGGTTAGAGTGCAGTACTGCAGACTACTTCTGCTGCCTGCCGGCTGCCTGCAATTTGGCAGTTCAAATCTCAAGGTTGACTCAACCTTCCATCCTTCTGAGGAGGGTAAAATGAGGACCCAGATTGTTGGGGGCAATAGGCTGACTCTGTAAACCGTTTAGAGAGGACGGTAAAGCACCGTGAAGTGGTATATAAGTCTAAATGCTATTACTATTGCTAACTTAACAACTGCAATGATTCACTTAACAACTGGGGCAAGAAAGGCCATAAAATGGGGTAAAAGTCACTTAACAAATGTCTCATATAGCAACACAAATTTTGTGTCAATTGTGGTCATATGTCGAGGACTACCTAAGAATTCAGTGCCACTAGGGGAAGTAAGAAAGTTGAAAATAAAAATTGGAGGTAGAAAAAAATTAAGATATGCAGGCAAATCGCTCTTCTTTAGTCCAAAGGAAATTTGTGAAAATAAAAATGGAAAAATCGAGTTTTGTTACATTAGCCCCAAGAAATGAATGCAGATGGACAGTGTGCTGGAAGTGTCAGGGGATTAATCCTACAGAACTAAGCAATGCAAAACTCAGACAAGATCAAGTAGGATAAAGCCATTTCCATGACAACACGGATTATAGTAGTTAAAGCAATGGTCTTTCTTATGGGGATATACAATATGGCTGTGAAAGCTGGACTCTGAAAAAATAATGTGAGGTAAAAAAGACAACTAGGGAGATGGTTACCTTATACTAGGACTCAAATAAAGACTAGCAGTTCCATTGAAGTGATGATCAACAAGAAGGAGGCCATTGGAATAGGACATGTGATGTAAGCAAGACAGAGGTGGTATTCAGCAAGTTCTGACCAGTTCTGGAGAACTGGTAGCAGAAATTTTGAGTAGTTCAGAATACCACCTCTGACTGGCCCTACCCCCATCTATTCTCTGCCTCCCAAGTCCCAGCTAATTGGCTGGATCTTCTTTTGTTGCCCTGCACAGGAGAATGGAGCTGGAAAGCAGGTTAGTGGGGTGGGGAGGGAATGGCATTTTGCAGCAATCTTCCCCCAGGAGTGGGGTAGGAATGAAGATTTTTCAGTATCCTTCCCCTGCCATGCCCACCAAAGCCATGCCCACCAAGCCACACCATGCTCACTAAGCCACGTCCACAGAACCAGTAGTAAAAAAATTTGAATCTCACTACTGAATCAAGACTAGAAGAAGCAATTACAGGTACAATGGAACCTCAGGTGATGACCTTAATCCATTCCGAGAATTTGGTTGTCACCCGATTTTGACATTCCCAGAAGCGCATGCGTGGGGGAAAAAATGGCATGGCACAGAAGGGGAAATCGGCGCGGAACAGCAAATTGCTACGCCTGTGTTTGGTCGCCTGTTCGCGATCAGAGGTAAAGCCCTTTGGTCATCACCTGAACTGATCGCAAACGGAAACGTTCATGGCCAGAAGTTCCACCTGTACTCCTCAACTTACAATCACAACTGATCCCAGCATTTCTGTTACTAAGCAAGATAGTAGTTAAGTGAGTTTTGCCCCATTTTAAGACTGTTCTTGCCACAATTGTTAAGTGAGTCATTGCAGTTGTTAAAGTTAGTAACACAGTTGTTAAGTGATTCTGGCTTCCTCATTGATTTCGCTTGTCAGAAGGTGATCACGTGATCCCAGAACGCTATAATTATAAATTATAAATATGAACCGGTTGATAAGCATCTCAGTTTTGATCACGTGCTGCCATGGTTATGAGTGTGAAAAACGGTCATTAGTTACTTTTTCAGCACCATTGTAACTTCGGTCACTAAATGAACTGTTGTTAAGTCGAGGACTACCTGTAATTCATTAGTAGTAGTAAGAAATATTTTATTTGGAACAATATTAGGAATGGATTGGGCAAGTATAGCATTGTTTGGATGTTGATGCAAAAGTAAAAAACACTTGTTTACCTAAAAATGATAAATAATTGGGCACATAGCTTGTCATCAGTCTGGTGTCTTGGGAACCTCAGCTCTATTTTATTTTCTGGGGGGGCGGAAATAAAGTTCTTAGTTGTTAAAATTAAAAGAACAGAAGTGGGTACCAGTTAACTAATTTGATTGATCCATGCCTTTAAATCATTTCTGACTCCTTCTAACCACATAGTTAGAATTGATGGCATTCAATATTACTTTTCAATGTTTTTTTATTGTAAACCACTTTGAGATGAATTTGTATGGGAAGCAGAATAGACATGTGTTAAACACACTTATATAAATGAAATGTTTATAATTATCATTGTGTTTGAATTACCGAATTAGATGGGTGGCCATATACATTTAATTTAAATAAATACATAGTAAACTGTTCCTCCTCATTAAAAAAATCATTATTCCTAAATCTACTTTAGTATAGAATGATAGTATCACATCATCCAATTACAGGTAGTCCTCAACTTACAACAGTTCATTTAGTGACCGTTCAAAGTTACGATGACACTGGAAAAAATGACTTACGACCGTTTTTCAGTTATGACCTTTGCAGCGTCCCATGATCATGTGATCAAAATTCAGATGCTTGGCAACTGGTTCATACTTATTGCTGTGTCCCAAGGTCATGTGATCACCTTTTGTGACCTTCTGACGATCAAAGTCAATGGGGAAGCCGGATTCACCTAATAACCATTTTACTAACTTATCAACTTCAATGATTCACTTAACAGCTGAGGCAAGAAAGGTTGTCAAAGTTACTGAACAAATATCTTGTTTAAAAACAGAAATTTTGGGGCTCAATTGTGGTCGTAAGTTGAGGATTACCTGCAGTGAACGGTGTGGCATTAAGTGCCTTCTGTAGTTCTTTGTCTCCATTCTACTTGGACTCTTTTAAAAAACAGAGAGGCGCTCTGTAATCAAAGCGATGCATCAGAGAAACAGCTGGCTGCAATTATTTCAGTATTTCCAGCTATTCTGAGGTTTCATTGCCGGACTTGTCCAGTTGTCGTCTTTTTTGTTAAAAAAAAAATTAGAAAGCGCTGGGATATTTGAAGTTTTACCCAAAACCATTTTCCAGACCATGGAGAGAAGATATGCAGGCCTTTGAAGCTGTTGCCCCTTCCTCTATCTTAAAAACACTGTGGGGGGGAGGTTTAGAAGAAAAATGCATTTTTTTTGTTATAAAATGTTTAATAGATGGCACTTTTCACCAACAAGATTGGCAAAGATGTTTATGGACATGTCCACTAAGTGTTGGAAATGTAATCAGACACCTGGTTCATATTATCATATGTGGTGGACATGCCCAAAGGCAAAAAAATATTGGACAAAAATACGTACATGGTTGGAAAAAAATGACAACAGCACATAGATCTTGAAACCTGAAATATTTTTGCTGGGCATCCTACTGGAAAAATATGATAGAGGGAAAATATATTTGATTTTACATCTATTAACTGCAGCTAGAATTGTATTTGCACAACAATGGAAAAGTGAAGAAATCCTAACAGATGAAAACTTAATTAAAAAATATTAGAATATGCAGAGATGGATAGACTAACACTGACAATTAAGGAAAAGGAGGAAACTGAATATTTTTTCACATTGGACCTGTTTTATCAATGGTTGGCTAATAGAAACAGAAGTTGGAAACATGGAAATTTAAGAAAAAAACTAATGTTATAAGAGAGATTTGTTAAAATGAATAAGCAAACATTATTACTACTATAAAATTAATATCAATGTAATGACTATTGCTGTGAATGTTTGGATCATTCTTTTCTAAAATAACATGTACCCAGGCAACACACTGTTCAGTTGAAATTGAAATTTTTATAGGTTACAACATAAAAATAAAAAACTTTAATGAGAAAAAGAAAAGAAAAATGGACAGGATCCCACTGCTAAACCTCACTTTTGGCTTCTGTCCACATCCTGCCTAACTCCTTCTCTTTTAAACCTGCATCTGAGCTATAATTGGCACAGATTTGCCAGTTCATTATTTATTGATTTATTGTTCAGGGGCCAAGTGGCAGTTAATAACATTACAAAAAAAATAGTCCTCGGAGACAAGATCTAACAAATGGTTCTTGAACAGAGAGAATTAGTGAAGTAACGACCCTCCCTGCCTTAGTTCCTCACCAGCTTTTTAATTGGTGGTCTCTAAGTCCATGTGGGTACACAGCTGATACTCTGTCACCCTTCTTCTACTTTTTGAGCATAGAATTTATGACATATGAAAGATGCCATCTTCTAGGTCCCCAGTAATAACTTCTCAAAAGAAAGCTTTCTCCCACCCCAATTTGCTGGTTGTTTCTGCATTCAACAGTAAATCTTGCTTAGAAGGAACTAGGGATAAAAGACTCATCTAAGACAAGAAACAGGGCAAGCAGCAGTTTGCCGGTAGTTATTTCTGTCAGTAGATATCCCAGTAATTTGTAGCAGCTGGCTGGTGCTTCCTCGGTTTGGATATTAAAGAAATCCTAGCAGCTTAATGAAGATGGGAGCTCCCATGCCTGTGAGAAAATGCTATGCCTGGTCACATTCCTCCGTGCTTTCGTTTCATGCTGGGACCAGCCGCGGACACAATGTGGTTGGCGGTGGCCACATTTCTCTGCATGCCTGAAAGATGGAAGCGAAGGTCATCCTTAATTAGCCTTCCTGCCTAAGATTGGGGCCAAATAAGGCACAATAGTTAAAGTAACAAAGTAAAAGCAAACCAAGGTGATTATGGTGCTCCATCTTAGTTAGAATTATGATCTGGGTTTAGCCTTCATGCTAAGCCTAATAACTTTGCATGCTGTGTGAAGCAAACCACTTGTGTGGATATAGTACATACATAAAGAGCCTGTAGTATTATGAGAAAAAGTACAGTAGTCTTTGACGTATGACCATAATTGGGACTTAGAATTTCCATCGCTAAGCAATAGCAATAGCACTTACATATGGCCCCATAGTGCTTTACAGCACTCTCTGAGCAGTTTACCAATATCAGCATATTGCCCCCAACAATCTGGGTCCTCATTTTACCCACCTCAGAAGGACGGAAGGCTGAGTCAACCTTGAGCTGGTCAGGATCGAACTGCTGGCAGTGAGCAATGAGTTAGCCTGCAATACTGCATTCTCACCACTGCGCCACCACGGCTGAAGCAAAAGTGGCTATTAAGTGACTTGCACCCAATTTTACAGCCATTTTTGCCATGGTTGTTAAATGAATCTGGCTTCCCCCATCAACTTTGTCTGTCCGAAGCCAGCTGGGAAGGTTGCATATGGCAATCATAGGACCCCAGGATGCTGCAACCATCATAAATATACGCCAGTTGCCAAACTCCCAAATTTTAATCTGGTTACCATGAGGATACTGAAAAGATCCTAAGTGTGAGGACTGGTTGTCATTTTTTAATGCCGTTGTAACCTCTAATGATCACTAAACAAATGGTTGTAAGTCGAGGATGAGGAAATATGTAAATAAGTATGTAATGAGTAAGTATGTAAATCGGAGATGAGCAAATATGAAGCTAGCTACCAGGAGAGTTCAAAAATAAGCTACAAATTGCCCGGAAATCTGCTCTAGAAACAATCTCAAGATAAATTGTTGCTTGTGAATGAGATGAGCAGCATATAAATTTAAGAAGCAAACAAACAAAATACATATTTTAGCACTCAAAGGAGGACAACTGCAATAAGTTTCCCGGTACTCCCATGTTACACCCCTCCTGCACGAGCTGCATTGGTTGCCGGTTGCCCTCCGAGTGAAATTCAAGGTGTTGGTATTAACATTCAAAGTCCTTCATGGCTTGGGTCCGGGGTATTTGCGGGAGCGTCTCCTGCTGACATCAAATGTCGATCTCCCTGTGCGAGCACACAGAGTGGGACTTCTCGGGGTGCCATCTGCAAGACAGTGTCGGCTGGCGGTGCCCCGGGGAAGGGCCTACTCTGTAGCGGCTCCTGCCTTGTGGAACCAACTCCCCGTGGGGCTCCGTTTGGCTCTGGATCTCCACTCTTTCTGCCACGATCTGAAAACTTGGCTGTTTGAACAGGCCAGGCTGGACTGACCTCTCGGGGAGGGGGGGTTTTAATTGATTTTATGTGGGCTTGTAGTGTTTACTTTGTTTTTAATGTATTTATTGTTATTATTTTTAGTTGTGAGCCACCCCGAGTCCTTTCGGAGAGGGGGTGGCATACAAGTCCAATTATTAAATTAAATTAAATAAAGGGAAGCATCTCAAAGATCCAGGCTTGTGTCTAAGGGTAGATTTTCATGCACACGTTTGGATTTTTCCCTCTATCTCTATAGGTATCTGTATCTTTCCTCAAAAAGTCAACCCCATGATGACTGGGACAAAGAAACAATCAATGGGGGTGTGGCTACAAGGGAGAGCCTCAGTAATTCTGGCCAGTGTACCTCCAAATTGTTTTCCATCATTCGTCCCAGAGGGCCACCCGTCAAAGAAGCAAGCTTCTTTGACCTTGTCCTTTAAGGCAGATTTGGGGGACTGGTATGGGAATGAAATAGGGTCCTCTTTCACATGGCAATAGCTTTCAAATTGTTGATAGATTGTGGGCACAAATCTGACAGCTAATTAGGGTTTCAAAAACAAAAAAGAAATTGCCAGTTTGGCCTAACGTCCCAAAGGTGCTTTTTCAAGAGGCAACTGGACTTCCTAGTTCTCAGAGCTGGAGATGCTTCTTGGATGAGAAGCGAAACATCTTCAAAGAAAAACCAGAAAGGCCAGTTGCCTCTTGAAAAAAAGCACCTTTGGGACAACCATGACCTGGATGACCGAGAATCTCCATAAGCAGTTTGGTCTAATGGTTAAGGCACCAGGCTACAAAACAGGTGTCTGTGAGTTCTAGTGCCACCATAGTCATGAAAGCCAGCTGGGTGACTTTGGGCCAGTCACTCTCTCTCAGACCAACTCAGCTCACATGATTGTTGTGAAAAAAGAAGGAGGGGGACTATTAAGTATGTACCTTGAATTATTTATTTTTAAAAAGTGGGATAAAAAAGTTAAGATTTAAAAAAAAAATACTCTGAACATGTGCAGTTTTGCTTTTAAATTCAACTCAGCGACAATGGCATAAGGCACCTATTTGTTACAAAAATTAATAAAACAAAATCATCTTAATCTTGTACATGTCCTGCAGCTGCTATTTGACCGATTGTCCTTTCTGCACTCATTTGGGGAATGCTATGGTTAATTGCAGGTGAACACATTTTGTTTCATTTGCTTGTTACTGTGTACTCAGGAATAAGGCTACTATACTTAACCAGACCTATTTCTGAATAGGCATGTACAAATTAGTGCTATAAAATAAAGATCAGACTATGTAGATTTTTCTTTCATAAAGGTACCACTGAGTATAGGAACATTGTTGTTATACCAAAAATAGTAGCAGTTAGAAAAAAAGCTAGCCAATAAACACATAACAACTGACCTCATAAATGACTTACCTGTTTATGCTACTAGGAATTATTTTAGAATGTGATTTAATCTGTTTCAATGGTTCATGGAACAGAACCATTTCCTTACCGCATTTGTCTGGTGTTTTACCAATAAGCAGTTTGTTGAATTTTCAAACAAAAGAGGTTGGAGTGTTGTTAAACAAAATATTCAATCTTTGTGAACTGTTGCCTTCTGGCAGAAGATACAGAAAAATTGAAACTCAGACCACACATTTTCTGAACAGTTTTTATCCCAGAGCTATAATTGCACTTAACAATGAACTTAGGGACTGTTATGTATGTAGGTTTGAATGTTATTGGTTTATTTTGAATTGTTTTGTAAAATGTCAAATGGGATTGGTTTAAATAGTGCGGGAAAAACCCTGCACTCTGATTGGCTGGCAACTATGGCTGCTGGCTATAAGAAGCAGCCGTAGCCCAGCCAAGTCGGGTCCATTCGAGCTGTAGTCACTTAATAAACTCTTCACTGAAGCTCTTCGCGTCTGACTCTTCATGCAAACTTAACAGGGACCACCATCGGTGCGCTGTTGGGACAGTATTACTTGGCCTGTTGTGTGGATGCTTGTGTGTTTTTAGGGGGTGGGGAATGTGGCAGGTGGGGGTGAGTTTTGGGATTGTCCTGTGTGTGTGTGTGTGTTGGGTCTGGTCTCTGGATGTTACGTGAATTTTGTTGTATGTGTATCCTGTGTACAATGACAACGAAGTATTATTATTATTATTATTATTATTATTATTATTATTATTATTATTAAACTTGAGATGCAGATAAGGGTAACATTCCAAACTTTGGCATACGGAAAAATCTAGGAATGTAAATGAGTTTGTGAAGCCATCCCTGATCTGTAGACAACTCTGCTCAACACACAATCCAAATTAGGTTTTACTTTGCTTCATCCTTAGCTACTGTCCCTGCTGGTCAGGGCTCTTCAGAGGTCAATCACCTAGAAGGCCATGGGTTTCTACCCTTTCTAGAAATCTTGGATTTCCTGGTAAGAAGGAAAGTGTGATCATACAGCCGCTCCTCCTTGGCTGAACTTGAAAAATTAAACTAAGTTGGACAAGCCAATATTTGGATGAGCAGAGTCCAGTGGTGGGATTCAAAATTTTTACTTCCAGTTCTGTGGGCATGGTGTGGCTTGGTGGGCGTGGCTTGTGGGCATGGCAGGGGAAGGATACTGCAAAATCTCCATTCCCACCCACTCCAGGTGAAGGATACTGTAAAATCCCCATTTTCTCCCCACCCCACTAACCTGCTTTCCAGCTCTGTTCTCCTGGTGCAGGGCAACAAAAGAAGACCCAGCCAATCAGCTGGAACTTGGGAGGCAGAGAATAGACAGGGACGGGGCCAGTCAGAGGTGGTATTCTGAACTACTCAAAATTTCTGCTACCGGTTCTCCAGAACTAATCAGAACCTGCTGAATACCACCTCTGGAGCAGACACCACATCATGCCAAGACTGCAAATATGGAAATTTGGGGGAATCTTAGAAAAAGGATATGGTTTGTGATGTGTCACCAGAGACTTTGTGGGAGACATCTCTTAAATTATCTAGAGTTGAACGTTTAGAGATTAAAACAATCTAAGCTCCAAGCTATGTCTTCTCCAAGCAGGTCTTTGGAATCATCTACTACCCCAAATTCTCCAGCAACAAACAATGCAACAATAAACAAGTTTGTAAATGTGCCGCAAATGAAGACAATACAGATGCAATGACAAAATAGCTCCATGCTGGGTGGATGTTTGAAGAAAGACTTAATAGTTCCTCCTAAGCACAGCAGGCCAGGCTTATTTATGTCTCTCTGGCTTTCTCCCCTTGAGGTCTTGTCCAAGACACCCCACTCTCTCTAGTGGGTTTTATTTTGCTTTGTTTTTCATCTTTAATTCCAAAGCACCCTGCTGCCCTGGATTTGATCTCAGCACAAGGGATCCTAGAACTGGTTGGTTTCATCAGAGTTCCTGCCAGTTTCACACGGAGCCTTCCTTCCCTGCCTGGAGCTGCAAGAGATTCTTCATGAAAGCAGCTAAACCAGTTGGCTGCCTCCCTTCTTCTAAAGAACTACAACCAGGAAGCAGGATGGCAGCAGTTTGATGGAGGGAGGAACATGGTTTCCAAATTCCCAGTAATCAGAAGTGAAAATCCCAACTGCAGGCTGGCAGACCAGCAATGGCAGAAAACTGCTGCTTCAATTGCCCTGGCATTTGCATTTTATGGCTCCCAGCTGACCTTTTCTGGGTTCCACAGCTAAGCGAGGTTAAATTTGGGTAGGAGCTGGAGGGAATTTTGCCAGGAAATCCCAGCATTGTGGGATATTTGGGGAAGTAAAAAAACCCAAAACACTGGAATACCCTGGGAACTATCTCCCTCCTGCTGTCAGCCCTTTACATTTATTGCCAAGAAAATGCTTATGCTGTTTGTCAAGCAAAGTACAGAGGAGACTTTGTCTGGGTTGAAAATAATTGATTCCCCACAAGGTGGCAGCAAAGAGTTTACTACAGGTCTTGGCTGCCATCCAGTGGTTGTCTGGGATTTTGCAGTAATCTGAATTTGTCACAGCAGGTTAAGGAGTAGCTGTTTATTGTGTTTGGCTTAGTAAGTTGCATCAACTCAGCCAATTGTTATTTATTCAAGAAACTATGATTCAAGAAACGGTGAGCCCAGTCAGCATATTCATTTATTCTTCGTTTATATTACAAGAGCACTCTGTCTTATCTGCTTGCTTACAACTGAGGGCTGGTTCACTGTGCAACCCCCACTAATTATCTCAATAATTTACTGGAGATGCAGACTTGTGGCCTTGTGAAGTAATAACCCAGCAGTAAAACAGAAGGCTGTTGTAATTCTTCTAAGCACTACCATTAGAGAGGACAGCAAGGAATAAAAAAAGCCAGGATACAGTCATGACAAGGTCTGTGTACTGTCTCATCTATTACCACACTTCCTTGCTGATCCTATTTCACATTGCAAAGAAATGAATGCAGTACAGGACCCCTGTGAGAAGTCTGGGATGGACACCTGTCCTTCCCTGACATATGCTATGGCTGTGTTCTCATGAGACAGTACTACAAACTACATAATCTCAGTGGAGTCTGAAGTGTTATACAAATCCACACCAGAGAATAAGTTTATGATTTACTCTGACATATGACGGGTAAAATACATTGTTTGGCAAAGAACTACCTTTGTCCTCTTTATCCTCTATGTAACTAGTGGGGTGATATAAGTATATTTTATTAATTTTTTTTTAATTTTTCCTTTACAAGATGACCATCTTTCAATTCAATGGTGTGTTAACTGGGTATATATATCTTGTGCACATATTCATATTTAATATACATTTCATGCTGTAATATATATCATTAAAGTTACATTCATATTGAAAATTTCATCCTTTTTTCTCTTATCATTATAATATTCTCATTACCTCTTATCTTATATTCATTCCATTTCTTTATTTTCTAACCATTTATAAAATATATCCCATATCAAATAATATTCTGTATCTTCTTGTTCTTTAATTTCTAATGTTAATCTATTCATTTCTGCACATTGAAATATTTTCATAATCATAAGGGTGATATAAGTATGATCTGTGGATATTTAGATGCCAAAGATTGATGAGAGAGAGAGAGAGAGAGGCAGGCAGGCAGGCAGGCAGGC
Organism: Naja naja; assembly: GCA_009733165.1. NCBI lineage: Eukaryota > Metazoa > Chordata > Lepidosauria > Squamata > Elapidae > Naja > Naja naja. The sequence continues at coordinate 45,877,943 of CM019149.1, forward strand.
AGGCAGGCAGGCAGACATGAACATACAGAATACTTTTTCGGGGGGCAGATTCGAAAAGAGGCCAAGGACTACTTTTGAAAGAAAAACTTTGCAGGCAGAGGATAGAAGGTTCAGCCTCTCACATCTGCACGAAGGCCTTGTGAGAAGGACCTTGGAGGTTTCCTAGAATTTCTTGTTGATCTTAACGTCAACTATAGGACTTACTTAGCCTCTTAACTAAAGAGCTTCAACTACAGTAGGGGTACACTGCCAGAATTTAAAGCATGTGGAAGTTGCAGTTTCAGCAAATGTTGAGGTTTAGGAAGAGAAGAACAGACCTCATTCAGACAAATACATTCAGACAGATAACAGAAAACAGATAATCAGAGTTGGAAGGGACCTTGTAGGTCATCTAGTCCAACCCCGCCCCACACCCAAGCGGGAAACTCTACACCATTTCTGACAAATGGCAGACAATGATCATATTTTGTTGAATAAGCCATAATTGGCAATGTTGCCATATAGATTTACTCATGAACTCTAAATGGCAATCTCAACCATTTTATTTATATTTATTGATTAGATTTTTTAAATCCTTTCTTTATTACTTTATAAGTAATTCGAGCCAGCAAACATACAAAATATTCCTTTCTCCTCCAATTTTCCCTACAACAACAACTCTGTGAGGTGGACTGGACTGACAAAAAAAATGACTGGTCGAAGGTCACCCAGCCAGCTTTCATGCCTAAGGCAGGACTAGATCTCACAATCTCCTGGCTTCTGCGTTAACCGCTAGACCAAAGTGATTCTCAAATTGTTTGACAATTGCTGTATCCGGCCTCCAAAAATCACAGAAAGCTGTGAGGTAATAAAGTTACACTTCTGGCTGTCACTATTTTCCTCAGTTTTGGAATATTGAGGGGCAGTATTAAATTGTAAAAAAGAACTTTTTATCCTTAAAACATTATTGTAAAAGATTAAAAGTATGTTATGAGAAGGAGAAAAAAACCACCTCCATCACTGCAACAGCACAAACTATGAGCCTTGGGGAGTAAGGTTACCTGACAGGAGAAATACCCTGATCACAGGAACTGGCTTCCAGAGAGAATGGAGAAAAGACAAAATATGTGCAGGCAAACTATTTCACTTATACACTCATATACACTCATACACAACATTGCAATTTTATGACAGAATACAGCATAAACTGTTGTTTTTATTTTTGGTACTCATGCTGCTGGGAGACCTTTGTGAGGCCCAGTAGCTAGAATGTGTAGACTATTTAGCCGTGAAAAAGTCACTTTGCCTGGGGCACACCATGAGGACGCTAGTCTGCCTTGTACCCAAACATTGCAGTGCAAATCTGAAACAGAACTGGCACCATGATTAGTACATTGTAACTATTGCTGTTTTGGTAACATTAGTGGCACAGTAGTTAGAGCATAGTATTGCAGGAAAACTCTGCCCACATTCTGGGGTTCGATCCTGATGGGGCTCAAAGTTGACTCAGCCTTCCATACTTCCAAGATCGGTAAAATGAGAGCCCATTGTTGGTAGCAATATGCTGACATGGTAAACTGCTCAGAGAGTGCTGTAAAGAGCTATGGTGTAATATGTCATGCCCCTGTTGGAGTCTGACTCCGAGGGAGAGATGTAACAGCTGACAGGGAGTGGGAGTGTGGCTCCAGTGGTTGTGGAGGAAACTGGGGAAGAGCACAGGCCGGATGGGCATTCAGAGGAAGATCCAGGCCCATCCCCTCTTCATCCTAGGGCACGCAGGGAGGAGCGGATAAAGGAGAAACATGAGTGGCATGGTCTACGGGGGAGGAAGGGGCCCTGATCCCTTCATGGGCTGCAGCTGGGAGGACTGGTTAAAAAAGACAAACTGCGCATAGCAAAGTTGCTGGAAGCAAAGCATGCATTCTTGTCGGAGCTTATCTGTGTTTTGGCTTCCTCCCAACTGTGGTTGCTGCATTATCTGGTAGAAGTCTGCAATTAATCATCCTTGCCTGTCATAGTAATTCCTTCAGTGTGGTATATTAGGTTTTTTATTTCGAATTAACGTTACTTTGGGCGTGGACTGCATTTATTCCCTCCGTAAACTGTTTTCTTTACAAGTTTAATATCCAGCCGAGAATAATTGGGCATTGGGGCCAAGTTGGAGGCATTAAAAGGACTTTCTTCTATTGTTGTGACTTGGTTATTTTTGTGTCACTCCCTGGATCATCACATAATATATAAATCTAAGTGCTAATCAGTGGTGGGATTCAAATTTTTTTACTACCGGTTCTGTGGGCGTGGCTTGGTGGGTGGGGCAGGGGAAGGATACTGTAAAATCTCCAGTCAGAAGTGGTATTTGCCGGTTCTCCAAACTACTCAAAATTTCTGCTACTGATTCTCCAGGATTGATCAGAACCTGCTGAATACCACCTCTAGTGCTAATGCTGTTGCTATCGTTGTTGCTAATTGCAGATGCATAAATTCAGGGCCACAACAATGGAATGGGGTGGATAGTTGTCTATAGGCCATGCACTGCCACTCTTCCAATAAGCTAGTGTTACTTAAACATTTTTTCTCTTCCCACTTTTAAAAATTATAGAGGACCCCCTCAAAAGAGTTTTCTTTGTATGAGGACTATTTATTAATATTTACCATATTAAAAATTAAAATTGATGAATTTGCTGTGGCTACCTCTTCTCATGGTTGTTGGATGAGATTTAAGTATTGCATTATTTGTCAACATTGGCTGGCAAATAATTTTGATTTTGCAAACCACTGATAGAGTATTGGAAAGAGAGAGGGAGGGGTCCTAGGACCACACTTTACCACTGCCATAAACTGGCAGAGAAACCACAATGGGAAAGCTTCTCAGGAAGGAAGAATATGAGGGACTGCCATGCCCCTGTCGGAGTCTGAATCTGAGGAGGAAGCTGGACAGCTGGCAGAGAATAGGAGTATGGCTCCGTTGGCTGTGGAAGAAACTGGAGAAGGGCAAAGTCCAGCTGGGTGGAGCAGGGGAGAGGTAGAACAAGGGACAGGAAGATTCAGGCCCACCCCTTCTTCATCCTAGGGCATGCAGGGAGGAATGGAGAAGAGAGCAACGTGGGTTGCATGGCTTACGGAGGAGGAAAGGGCCCTGATTCCCTTCAATAACCACACCTGGGAAGGGAGTTTAAAAGAGATGCATGCTGAGTGTGGCGTCTGCTGGGAACAAAAGTGAGTTTATCTTGTGTTGACTTTGGCTATCTGCATTCCTGGCATCCTCCTCACCAGATTACTCACCGGATTACTCACATCTGGAATTCCTTCTCTTGCCCTGCTGGACTAATTACCTCATCTTGCCTTGTTTGGACTTATAGTTACAGTTTTTGTTGACCACATTTTGGACTTGATTCTCTGTAGCCAAAGGCTGTTCCTGGGAGAGTTTTTCTCCAGCCAGAAGGTAACCAGGACATTGGGGGCAAAGTTGGAGCTAAAAAGGGGACTCCTACTGATTATCTGACTGTGTTGCCTTTGTGCCATGCCTCGGGTCATCACAGGGACATGGCTATAATTTAAATGGGGAATTGCATATATCACTTCAGCACCATGCATTCCTTGTTACTTAACACATTATTTGATGACAGAAAACACAATCAGTCATTTTTTGACCCTTAGTTTGTAAAAGAAAGAACTGCATTAGAAATACCACAAATTCCTACTCTTGCTCCTACTTTTAATTTTTCCAGAAATGCACCAAAACCCAGCCTGAATTTCTGAATTTTTTACCATGTGGTAGCAATTAATTTTTACCAGCTTTTTTTTTTAAAAAAATGTTTCTTTCCAATCAGTGCATATATTAATCATTGCAAAAGGTATTTTCCATCATGGGCTAAAAGACCAAAAAATAGGGACAAAATGGGAAGAAATATGTAATGATTGCACCATATCTCAGTTTCTACCATGGTACCCCAATGCCACCAACTGCTCCCTGCAACTGACCAGAAATTGTCACCCTATCACAGACACCAATTCTGCCCTTACCCTCTCTCACCCAGAGAGGGTTATCAGCTTCACCAGTCCCTACCAGGGAGGGGGGAAATTTTGGTCTGCCAAATATTTAGAGATTGGTTTAGTTTCTTTGGCTTAATAAAAGAATCTTCCACATCTGTATAGATCAGTGTTTCTCAACCCGAGCAACTTGCAGATGCGTGGACTTCAACTTCCAGAATTCCTGTGGTGGCTGAGAAATTCTGGGAGTTGAAGTCCACTCATTTTCAAGTTTCACAGGTTGAAAAACACTGGTTATAAACCAGGGTGTGTCAGGAGACTTTGCCTGATTCATGGGAGCTCTAATAAATGTCTTTTTACTGGCAAGCCCTTGGAAAACAGGATCTTTGAGTGAAGTTTTATGTGATCCTCCCTTCCAGTTCGTGCTATGCTGGCAGGCAATGCTGACAGGTGCAACGACATAGTTTCTGGATTACCTTCAGCAGGATTGTTGTAGAGCCAGGCTGCCCAATGGATCAATAGGTCAACATCACACACACACACACTCCTCACTGAACAGTCATGTTCATTTTCTCCCTGTGCAGCACACTTGTAACAGGCAGCAATCAACCTGGCCTTGGTCTGTTTCCTATATGGCTAGAACAGCCATAACTAAAAAGCTACTCTTCTCAACAGGTTTGAGGCATTTTTGTTTTGTAAGTCTGGAATAAGATGCTCTCAGCAACCATTACATTTCAAAACTGTCTGGGGAGGCTGCTGTAAACTCGAAGATAGGCACTATGGAAAAACCATCACATAGGTCACTTGCATAGCAACCAGAAAGAAGCTAATAATAGCATTTTCTATTTACAAGGGGACTGTGTAGCACTTTGCAGACATTCATTAGTGATGTTCCCTAACACCGTAGCTTTGGATAAATTTGATTATTGCAACAAAAAAAAGTTCAGTGCATTCTCTTTCGAGAATACAACAAAAAAGAAGTTTCTTTTCTTTTTAAAAAAAATAGTTCCAATGTTCTTGTATCAGTAACAGGTCTTCCTTAGTTGCATGAAAATAAAAAGTTGCATCAATTACATCAACATCAAAAAGAATGTTTATTTTTATTTTACTTTGGAATAGATGTCACATTTATGTACATCTATTACTTTGTTGGGCATAAGACAGATGAATGTAAAAAGGCAACATAGAAAACCTGTAGTTCCCTTGATGGAAAGCCATCCTCATGATCTGAAGACCTGCTTTCGAAGATAACAATTCTGATTTATTTTTGCTGAATTTGTTGCATTGCACTTCCTTTTCTACAGGTCTTCCTCAACTTACAACCATTTGTTTAGAGACCAGTTGCAAGTTACAATGGGATTGAAAAAAGTGACTACAACTGGTCCTTGCACTTACAACCATCACAGAATCCTCACAATCACATGATCAAAATACAACCGGCTTATATTTACAATGCTTGTAAAGTGTCCAAGGGTCATGTGATTGCTATATGTGACTTCCCAGCTGGCTTCTGACAAGCATAGGCAATAGCAATAGCACTTAGACTTATATACTGCTTTACTGTGCTTTACAGCCCTCCCTAAGCGGTTTCAGAGTCAGCATTTGGGTCCTCATTTTACTGACCTTAGAAAGATGGAAGGCTGAGTCAACCTTGAGCCTGGTGGGATTCAAACTGCCAAATCGCAAGCAGCTGGCAGGCAGCAGAAGTAGCCTGCAGTACTGCACTCTAACCACTGCGCCACTGCAGCTCATAGAGAATGGGTGTCAAACTTGATTTTGTCACATGACATATCATGATGTTTTTTGCCTTTGCAGAGCCAGGGCTGGCATGGCCTGCACGTGATTCATCCGGCCAACAGGCTGCCAGTTTGACACTGCTACAATAGAGGAAGCTGGATTTGCTTAACTTCATGATTCACTTAATGATTATAGCAATTTGCTTAACAACCATGGCAAAAAAAGGTTGCAAAATTGGGCATAACTCACTTAACAACAGAAATTCTGATCCCACTTGTGGTCATCAGTTCTAGTTGTATGGTCTTTAGTTCAGTCTGCATCCTGACACCAATACTTCAATAACTGCATATGGAATTGTATTATTTTTTTATTCTGAAGCAAGATAAATGGATATAATTATCCCTATTTAATTATTGAGGCAGGAATTTAAAAAGAAACAAAACCTTTAAGACCTGGGAGGTGCAAAGTCTCTGCAGAGATTAGCTGTAGCAGGACAAAAAAATGAAACTGGATGAGATAACCCCATGTCAACCAGTCAGGAGACTCCTACAGCAACTGAAAGGGCTGACTTTGAGCTCTCCGACTGAAATAACTTGCCGTGATGTTTGAACTGATGGCAAAACGCTTCCATAATTAAGCCCAGTCATGTTGTAAGCAATGAAATATAAAGCTGAAAATCAGTCACATCATCATGTTGATACTCCCGGGTGTGTTTTATGAAGTCATTAATAAACTTCTTGGGTGGTAGAAACTCAATCATGGTATGAGTTAATGGTTCCATAAATATACTCTGTAAATAATCTTTCTTGACTTACGTAATGTACAATCAACAGCATGCTGGGGAGCCAGCATCAAGTGCCTTAGGAGAAATTGCACTTCAGTTAAAAGCTTCGGTAAAGTCTTATTCAAGTCAACCTCAATTCCTGGTGACTTCAGGGACAAGTCCATATAGCTGTTTTCCCTTCTCATCTTCCTGGTAATCTCTTATCAAAGTATAGGCTCTTCCAGTTTTCTGAGATCAGCTGAGTTGATCATATTAAGGGAAATATATCATAACATATTGAATGTCAGTGACTAGATTCAGCATCATAGACTCAGTTAGCTGAACAATTTCAGATGTGCGTGTTCTGAACTTGGTATCATTACAGAAGAGCACCCAAGTCATGAAATATTCAGCCAAGCTGCCCATTTTTCATTTCACAAGACCTTTTTGTGCTGAAGCCTACCTTTACTGATTACCTGCTAGGATGTCTTGGACAGAAATCTCCACCTACACTAGTCTAGACATCTGAATTAAAGTTAGCAGCTAAAATGCTAGCCTTATGAAATAGTACAACAATGAATCACATTTGAAAGGACTTAGCAGACAAAAGGAGAGTATGTTCAGCCTTATTCATGGAACCTGATGCTCAATAATATAAACTTTGGTTCTAGAATTACATTCCCTTTCTAGTCAGCTAAATCACAGATTTTGTGCAACAATATTTTTTAATGGATTTCAAAGCAAGGATTGCCTACAAGAGCTTGGTAGTAGAATTCCCAAATGATCAAGAAAGAACTGCAGTGGCTTTAAATAACAGCAAATATTATTAGAAATATATTTGGTCCACCACAACTATTTTTCATACAGCTGTGTTCACACATTGCACTAAGGTATAGTTTTTTTTAAGTTTGCTTCTTTGACCAAGCCATAGTTTAGATGTTGTATGTGAGAACAACCTTGGGAGACAGCAGGAAGATCCAAAGCCTAGACAACAATCTGATTAAATCTGAGTCCAATGGAGGAGGAGTAGCAAAAGCATTTTAGAAAGGACCTTCCCTAGTTTTTGGGAGAGTAAAATTGAGGGACAGGAGGGTATTTTCAGACTTGCATAATTCTATTAATGTAACTATTTCTGATTTGGACTAGGTCACAAGGTTAACATACGTATTCCCAGGTCAAACTAATGCATGCAAATCACCAAGCCTGGATTTGCCCAATCCCTAAAACTAAGTCAAACAAATTATGTAAAGGCTTAGCAAGATATGTGAGTCCTGTCAATGAGTCAGCTGGTGAGCATCAGAAATGAATAACAATCAAAATTTATTATCCAGTCAGAAAACAAGATAAGAGTCAATATCAGAAAGCAAAACCAAAGACAACAATGAGGCTAAAGATCAAAGCCAACATGTGGCTTATTTGTTTACAGCTTAGTGTGCGGTAGAGGCCCACCTATTGCAGTTTCCCCACATGTGTTGTGAAACTCAACCAACAACAGTTGAGCAAACCATATCTTAGTGAATTTGTGTGAAGACAGCTTTATATTCCTTCCTGATTAGAGGCAGCCTAAACCATCTAGGAGGTTTTCTTTCTTTATTTAAAAAAATTGCTGCTCTTTACAAAGGTTATTCTTCATAACAACAGCAGCAGAATGATGTCTAGGAGAAGATTATGCTAAGCTGCTAACTTTCTACTAGAGGCAAAAGCAGCCATGTGGATGGAGAGAAAATAATCCATTAATAAAGTTAGGTCAACATGGAGTCCTGACATAAGAATCATGCAAATGCTTGCCTGCATTTTAAAGTCCCAGCTTGATCACACATTTGCAGCTGTTTTGTCAGTTTAGAAAGCTCTAGGTAAAGGATGAAATTTACTCTGCTATTACTGGCATCATTCTGTCCATTTATAGCTAGAGATTATCTCCAATATTACATGGAGTTGTCTTGCATTGCTAAAGGAAGCAGCTAAGGAAATTAATGTGTTAGTTATTTCTTACCTTCCTATCTAATAGTCCTCCAAAGCAGTGGTCGCCAACCAGTGGGCTGGGGACCACTGATAGTCCACGAGAAAATTTTGGTGGTCCACAGAGAAATGTCACCCCAAAGCACCCCCCAAAGCAATTAATCCAGGCTACACGGGAACACAAAGCTGTGCCGCCCACATGGCCTGCAGGAACACAAGGCTTGTGTTGCTTGCATTGTGAACAACATGAGGTAGTGATGGGAGGGGTGGAGGGGGGAACTTGCCCCACTCACCCACATGCCTCACCTGGCCACCGGGCTGCTTCTTTCTGCTTCTTTCTTCTGCTTTTGGCTGCATGCAAGAAAAGCAGCAAAAGCCTTTCTTTCTCTCCCCCAGACTCCACCAGAAATGAGTCTTTGGGACCCTACAAGGCATCCTGCTCCAAGAGGCTGTGCCAGCAAAGAATCATTTCTGGTGGAGTTTGGAGGAGAGAAAGAAAGACTTCTGCTGCTTCTGCTGCTTTCCTTGCATGAAGCCAAAAGTCTCTCTCTCTCTCTCTCTCTCTCTCTCTTGCCCTGAGAATGGAGCTGGAGACTGTATCCTGTGATCCCAAATAAAGAATGATCGATCGGTAGGAAAACGGGGTGGGGAATTTTCCTGCAGACTTTTTTGGGGATTTTCCCAGGGTCTCTAGTCCACGGGATTTAAAACTATGAGTTTAGTGGTCCCTGAGGTCCAAAAGATTGGCGACCCCCTGCTCCAAAGGGACCAAAAACAACATAACATCCCTTTGCACTGATCTACTGCATCTTCACAATGAACCTATGAAGGAAATTAAGCTGAGCTGTTCGTACAATGCACTTATCCATGGTCAGCCCAATGAATTGCCTGGACTAATTTGCTTGAGGTACTAAACATTTGGTTGAGAAATTTAGGCTTCAGTATGTCATATGATTATAGTTTCTACAACTTGTCTGCAGAAATCTAGATCTTCCTGTTTTATGTCTGATACCTAAACCAACAAATCATACAATGAAGGGCTCTGTTGGGTTGCATCAGACACTATCTAGTCCAACAGCCAGATGTATCTGAATAGATTACAGGTAGATATCTATATAGCAACCTTGTCCTACTTTTTGTCATGACACAGATAGTTCTTGACTTACAACTATTTGTTTAGTGACTGTTCTGAGTTATGATATCACTAAAAAAAAGTAACTGAAGATTGGTCCTCATGTGACACCCCTCCCATGTGACACCCCTCCTGCGTGATCTTCATTGGTTGCCAGTTGCCCTCCGTATAAGATTCAAGGTGCTGGTATTAACCTATAAAGCCCTGCATGGCTCAGGTCTGGGGTACTTGCAGGAGTGCCTCCTACCAGCATCGAGGTCCGATCGCCCGGTACGCTCCCACAGGCAGGCCCTCCTAGGGGTGCCATCAGCCAGACAATGTCGGTTGGCGGTCCCCCAGGGGGCGCCCACCCTTTGGAATCAGCTACCTCTATAGCTGCGTTTGGCCCCGGACCTGCATTCCTTCCACCATGATCTAAAGACCTGGCTGTTTTTACAGGCCGGCCTGGACTGAGCAGGGTTGGGAATTTTAATTTAAGGGTATTTTAATTAGATTTTATAATTGGATTAGAAAATTTGATAAAGGTGTATTTATTGTTTATATATCTCTGTGTAAGCCGCCCCGAGTCCCCTTGGAGATGGGGCAGCATATAAATCCAAACAAACAAACAAACAAACAAATAAATAAATAAATACTTATGACCCTCACAGCATCCTTGCAGTCACGTATCAACATTCAGGTTCTTGGCAACTGACATGGATTTATGATGGTGTCAGAATCCTGGGATCATGTGATGGGAACATGGGATCATTTGCAACCAGTTCCTGACCAGCAAAATCATAGGGGGAAGCTGGATTCAGATAATAACAATGTGCTTCCCTTAATGACTGCAGGATTCACTTAATAACAGTGGCAAAAAAGTCATAAAATTGTGGGTGACTCTCTTAACAACCATCTCACTTAGCATCAGTCCCAATTGTGGTTGTAAGTCAAGGATTACCTGTATTTGATTTGCTGCTTCTGAAGGTGCAGATTTCTGTAACAATTAAGTCTTACCACTATCACTAGAGCTGTCCTTTGTGAATATTTCTAGCACCCTTTCTGATATCACTATATTTTGTGGCAAAGCTATAGCAGCCAGTCAGTTGCATGAAACATTTTTCTATTATGAGTAGTTTCTAATGACTAGAAACTGTTGAGTTGAATGACAAGTAGAAGAGCCTTGGTGGTATAGGCTGTTAAATGCCCAGAACTTAAGTTCCAGCTGCCTGCAATTAGTGCAGGCTCAAATCCCACCAGGCTCAAGGTTGACTCAGCCTTCCATCCTCTCGGGGTAGGTAAATTGAGGACCCAAGATTGTTGGGGGCAATAAGCTGACTTTGTAAAAATGCCGCTTAGTAATAAGCAGGCATATACAATGGAATGAAGGCTATTGCTGAGCACATTGGGTTGCGCTCCAAAAATCGTAAGCCGCCCTGAGTCTTCAGAGAAGGGCGGCATATAAATGTAATTTTTAAAAAAGTCACTGTGTTGAAGTGAAAGTGATACTTCACAGTAATGTCTTCCACATATCCATATAATGTATATGGCAATAATAAGATATTTGTTTGATATTGCTTTCTGGATTTTTTAAAGTTTTCTTCCTAGCAATATAGCTGGTCCATTCAAGTGCTATTTAGTTTTTGAGATTACCCAAATGTTGCCATTTAGTTGACTGGAATATTATCCGTGCCATAAATTTAGAGGAAAGAGACAGAGAGCTAGAATACATCTACTGTATGAATGCCATGCATAGTATTATTATTTGAACAGCCAATAATCTTAAATGTGGGCCATTTCTACACTACACAGAAATATGATATCATCTGATTTATTTATTTACCAGCTCTGTACCCATGCTTTGCTACAAAACTATGTGATCAGGCTTAGTTTTGGGGGAGGAAAATAAGGGGTGGGATTTGTCTACCAGCATCCATTGGTATTCATCTGGTTAGCATCCTAACAGTGTGTGAGAGAGTTGAGGGCTGACTGGAAACTGAAGCAGTATTTGCTGTGTGAGCAAGAAGGAGACAGCAAGGAGCCTGGGTATGGCTTAGCTCAACTGTTCTGTACTAAAGCTGCTTGAAGCTGTAAAAGTGAAACTGAAACTCCTCTGCTTGTGTTTTGCATTTGGAACAGATTTCTTTTCAGGCGGGGTGGGGGAATAGAACTCCTTAGCAGCAGAGCATGTTAATAATAATATAGGAAATACTAATGCTCTGATGGTCATTTAGAAAAATCCTTTCTTAGTGAGCACCTAGAAGCCAAGAGGAACATACGCGCCAAATTTCAAGTTTGTAGGCTTTATGGTTCTGGAGATTTTGTGATGATGCATGAGTGGTATTTCGCTTTTATATATAGAGATTTATTGGACTGTCAAAAAGATTCTGTGTGGTGCACAATATTTAAAAGAAAATTGTGTTTTTAAAGAAACGTGGGCAAAACCACATAAGTAATATCCAGGAAAAAAATAATTGATACAGATTCCAAAAATACACCAAACCCAGGCCTTATGATTGTTGCAGTATTCCCATTACCATATAACCAAAATTCAGCATGTATCTAGGATGGTTGGAGCATCTCATGGTCATATGAAACCCATCTGTGACCTTCCCAACAGGCTTCCCACAAGCAAAGTCAGTGGGGGAAGCCCGATTTACTTAAAGTCTGCATGATTCATTTAACAACTTCAATTAAACACTTAGCAACCATTTAAAAAAAGTGGTAAAATTGGGTGTGACTCACTTAAGAACCACCCTTCTTAGCAATGGAAATTCTGTTCCAGTTGGGGTTGTAATTAGAGGACTACCTATAATACCATGGCTGTCAAACTCCCGGCTCACAGGCTGGATGTATCATGTGCTGGTCACACCCAGTTTAGCAAAGGGGGGAGAAAGTTGCGATATGCCACATGATGCCACCGTGACGACGTGAATTTGGCACCCCTGACCTATATAGTTATTTTAAACCTCCTTTGATTTGAACTTGTGAATTACCCTATCAAAGTGCAAATTTCATGTTTCCCTAGGCTACATTCAAAAGCTGCAACATTCGCCTGATGCTTTCACATTTTATACTAAATCATGCTGTATTTAGTTTGTTTTCTTTTTTCTTTGTTTTTAATAATCCACAACTGGATCGCAAGCTTTTGGGTTGCAATCAAATAATGTTATGTAATGAAATCATTTGATCACATAGCGCAGGCGAACATCCTGTCAAAATGTCTTAGATAATTAATACCATCTTTATACATTTTCATGGCTTTCCAAGTAAAAGCAAAAATGCCGATGACATATTGCAGTCATGAAAACATGCATATTTATCTTCCTCTGTAAAAATCTTTCCTGTGAAGTGACCTGAGAGTAAGGAGAACACGAGTTTGAGGGGGGAGTTGGCTGTGAATACCTTTAAAAGAAAAAAAATGCAACTTTTTTCCCCAGCCATTTCAAAATACAGTTCAGCTACCTTAGATCTTAAAAAGTGTTGTTCTTTTTAAATATTTAAAGCTGATGTCTTTCATGAGACAGTGTGTGTGTTAGCTCCCTCACTACCTCCTGGATGTGATTTTAATATCCTTCCTTTGTTGTACTCCTCATTGTTTCTCTGTGTGTATTTCTTCCCAAGCAACGGCAGTTCTTTACTGTATCTTTAAATTCCAGCCACTTGACAGACACTGGATGTTCTGAAGAGGAATCAAGTGCTAAGAATTCAGAAACCCAGCCTTAGGGGAAAAATGCTTTCCAAGCATTTATTATCTTTTAACTTTTTGTTTGTTTTCATAACCAAAAATTAGCTTTATCATAAAGCCTGCCAAAGAAGGGGGGGAAGAATAACTGAAGATTTATATAGTACTTATAAATGTACTCAAAAATCAGAAGGACTTGCTGAGTGGGTTAAATGCTGGCACAAATAGATTACTAGGAGGATATTTGTCTGTACAAGGAATTTATAGCATTTATAGACAGTAACCTTAGGTATGTAATAGTCTTATATTTTGTAACTTGAAGTAAAAAACTAAGGACTGATCAGATGCTTATTCTTCAGAAGTTTGTAAGTTCAGCCTCAAACTTCTGCAGTATAATAGGGACACAACTTTTTTATTTTATTTTCTCTTTTCTAACTTCTCTCTTTTTTCTTCATTTCTCTCCTCTCTCTCTTTTCTCCTCTCTTCTTTTTATCTCTCTCTTTCCCCTTTTCACATGGCAGAAACGTTACCAGAGAGCTGATGCTGTAACAATGTAAGTTGGAATGTGCTGTAAAAACAATTTTTAATCTACTGTGCGAGTCCATATTAGGGATCTGCTGCATGTCAGAATGTATCAGTGTCTGAGTTATGGTTAAATATACAAATGCAGCTCTTTGCACATCTGTTCTTCGCTTACAAAAGTGATTAAACTCATTGGAGACTCCCTTAGATCAAGTTCAACCACTGATCCAAGTAGCTCAGTATTGCTTGTTCATTCATGGCGATATGTGCTAAGCCATTACATGGTTTGTTTGGAGTTGCCATAAGGTGATTGTAAACTTGGCCTTTTGTAAACCATGTTTTTATGATTAAGTATTACGTGTGAACCCAACCACAATAGTTAAGTAACTTGCAATTATTAATTAGACTTAATCAATCAATCAATCAATCAATTAGAAAGAGTGGAAGTTAATATGATGTGTAAACCCAGCCTTTGATTGACAGCAATTTAGGGGGAGCTATTTCCCAGTTCCACTTGACAATGCCAATGGGTTGAGCAAACTAAGACCTTGTGTGCATGCAAAGCATGTGCCTGATCAGTGAGCTACAACCTTATTCAAAGAGAGGGAAACAATACAATTTGCCCAGTGTTTAGAGCTTTGCAAATGTTCAACAAACAAGACAAACATTCCCTGGAGAAATACTGTAAGCCGAACATCAGTTTGTCCCTTGCTGGATCTAAAAATGTAAGCCTGAGGAATGCTTGGAATGTTGCCTGCAAAGGGAGCAAAGGTCCCCAAGCTTTCACAAAGTTACTTTTTAAATCTGCCCTTTCTGAAACTTCTATGAACGCACAAGGCAGATTGGCAGATCCTGCTGAGCCAGTCGCCAATATGGCTCACAAATCTCTTCCAGAAGGTAGGAATGGGCAACACTGGGCTCTTCCTACTCCTAGCTCATTGCAAGGCCTGTTCTTGCCCATTGTTTTCCAGCTATGACTCAAAAGCAGCATTTTTCTGCCAAGCTACCTTAAGCCCCTCCAATTTAGTTAACCATCATGGATTGGCTGTGATTGGCTACTTCACTTGTCACTTTTGCCTGGTGTCTGCTGTGTGAAGTTATTTCTTCCTGGATTGCTGAGATCTCTGCTTTTTTGTCTCTGTCTCTCTCTGTCTCTGTCTCTGTGTCTCTCTTTCCAGGTAGTCTTGACATATGACCACAAATGAGCCCAAAATTTACATTGCTAAGTGAGACATTAATTTTAGGACCTTTCTTGCCCCAGTTGTTAAGTGAATCATTGCAATTGTTAAGTTAGTGACACAGCTGTTACGTGAATCTGGCTTCCCCATTGACTTTGCTTGTCAGAAGGTTGCAAAAGGTGATCATATGACCCTGGGATATTGCAATCATCATGAATATGAGTCAGTTGCCAAGCGTCAGAATTTTGATCACATGACCATGGGAAATGCTGCAATGGTTGTAAGTGAAAAACGGTTATAAGTCACTTTTTTCACTGCCATTGTAACTTTGAATGGTCACTACACACACTGTTGTAAGTCGAGGACTAATTACATTGTAAAACAAAGACTTGATAAAATCTAGCAGTTGATCCAAGGCTGACCTGACAGTGACTTCCTAGCGTATATAAAAGCTCCCACTGCTTTGAGCCTTTATTATTCCCAGAAACACTTTTTCAGTTTTCCCCAGATTTCATGAAGCTTCCTGTCCTTTATCTCCTAACCACCCTCTGCCACATGTATGCAATTTTTCCCTTTTGTTCTATGACTTATAGTGAACAAGGATTATCACTCCACACTCCTAGAGGCACATCAGCTTGTTGCAAGGGGGTTGAAAAATGGAGACAGGCCAAGAAGCATAACTGAGGAAAAAAGGGTTATTCCACAGCTTCAGTTCAGCAGGGCGATATGATACAAGACTGAAAAAGGGAAAAAGAGAAGGAAACACAAAAAGAAAAGGAGGATTATGTAAAATTAAAATGGCAGAAAGCAAGAAAACAGGGGCAGGGCATCCATGAGAAAGAGACAAAACGGGGCACACCCTGTCCTCAAAAGGAAATGTCCAATATAGTGACAGGCATTCACACATATGGGCTAGGCCTCCCTGAAAAAAATGAGAAGACGAGAAGTACAAAGATGACTCAGATCCTGTATTGGACTAGTTTGACTGAGTATTAGCCTAACCCCACTGGCAACCCATATTGTCCAGATTTTCCAGAGAAGCTCCAAAGTTCCTTTTAAAACAGGATGTTTTGACCCAGTTCCCCAAGCACCACAAACCCACCGACGTGAACTCAAAAGATTCTTTTATTAGGAATGCTGGCAGTCCCAGCAAAAAGTTTCTCTCACAGGCTGACAAGTCCATACAGCCGGAAGATGAATACTTCTCTGCCACATCTATTCATCTCCACCCCCTGTCTTTTATCCCCAGAGCCTCGCTAGCAGTGGTGGGGCCTTGCTAGCAGTGGTGGCTCTTCCGTCCCAAGGATCAGCCCATGGCTTTCCACTGCTCTCCCCTCCTCTGCCTTCTGTGCAGCCTCGCATCAGGCACTGGACCCAGCTGTTCCTCCTCTTCTTCATCAACCACAGAGGTAGTATTCAGCAGGTTCTGGACCAGTTCTGGGGAACCGGTAGCAGAAATTTTGAGTAGTTCAGAGAACTGGCACCTCTGACTGGAGATTTTACAGTTTCTTCCCCTGCCACACCCACCAAGCCACGCCCACAAAACCAGTAATAAAATTTTTGAATCCCACCACTGATCAACCATCTCCAGACCTGGGGACTGTTGACTTTCCATCTGAGGCTGATGGATGGTCCAGGCTCTCTCTCTCTCTCTCTCTCTCCCTCCCTCCTCTCTCTCTCTCTCTCTCTGCCAGCTCCATTTCCTCTTCCCCCTCAGAGCTCCCAGGTTGCCCTGATGCTGACCCTGACTCCCATGCCTCCTCTGATTCGGCTGCTGGAGGGGCCGACGACCGACAGGCCACAACACAGGGCTGTCAAACTCCCGGCTCACGGGCCAGATGCATCACATGAGTTTGACACCCCAGCTTTAAAATAAAAGCCCAGAGCAGCATAGAAGACAAGCAGGTTAGGTTGTTGTGCAGAAATGTCCTAAAAATCAGGAACTGATACTTAATGATTAATCCAGAACATTGATTGTGCTGAAAAGAAGGAAATGAGAAGTAAGGAATTCAGGGAAGGTAACTGAAGGAAAACACTAGAGAAAAAATTAGGAACGTGCAAAAATTATTGGATCCATTAACACGCTAAGCCATAATTTACTGTCTTTATGTATGGGGAACAATGAACCAGGTTTTCTTTAAAGGCAATATACTACTTTAGAAGTTTAGCTTATTGTTGCTTCACTAATTGCAATACTGATCTAATATGCAGTGCAAAGAAGGATTTATGGTTTATGTGAGTTTTCTTAGAGTATTCCTTTCTGGTTTTGGGCCTTCCCCATGCCTCGATTCAATCTACAGAAATTCAAAGCAAGAGCTGTTTCTTTAAAAGGAAGAAGAAATAAATCATTGCTTTTTTTTTTACTCATCTGCTTGTTTCTGGCTTGTTTAAAATCAAGGCTCAGATAAACCTTGGCTTAGTATGGTTGTAAGTGTAGTCACTGAACCTAAGAATTGAGATAGGTATGTTAGTCAACCTTTGTATAGTAGACAATATGATGTAGATCAGGGGTGTCAAACTCGTGGCCCATGGCCCGGATGTGTCACGTGCTGGCCCCAACCCCCTCCCAGTTTAACAAAGGGGGGAAAAGTCCAAATACATCATGTGACACGGCCATGTCGATGCAAGTTCCACACCCCTGATGTAAATGGACACCTTTTCTGGTAAACCACACATATTAACCACACAAAACCGGTGGCCCATGAAGCTGCTACATCAAATGGTGGAAATGAATCATCTCATCTCACTAGGCTATTTTTCAAGTATAATTTAACAACTAGGCAGTACAAATAAGAAAGGAAGAAGAGCCAACATTAGCCTTGGGATATGATTGCAGGATATATCTGTTTCATGCGGTGCCATAATGTTTGAAGCTGGATCAACAGTCGAATTGAAGTCTGAATGTTGCAACCAGATTTTGAAGAAAGTTGATCCTGCAAGCGGTAGGATGGGATGGGGACAGAGGTGGTATTCAGTAGGTTCTGACCAGTTCTGGAGAACTGGTAGCGCAAATTTTGAGCAGTTCGGAGAACTGGCAAATACCACCTCTGACTGGCCCCGCCCCCATCTATTCTCTGCCTCCCAAGTCCCAGCTGATTGGCTGGGTCTTCTTTTGTTGCCCTGCACAGGAGAACGGAGCTGGAAAGCAGGTTAGTGAGGTGGGGAGGGAATGGGATTTTGCAGTAACCTTCTCCCAGGAGTGGGGAGGGAATGGAGATTTTACAGTATCCTTCCCCTGCCACGCCCACCAAGCTATGCCCACCAAGCCACACTATGCCCACCAAGCCACGCCCACAGAACTGGTAGTAAAAAATTTAAATCCCAACACTGCATGGGGAGTTGATGTCATGGCCCACAGTATGACGAAGGAGATGGGCATTTTGAAGAAATATGTTTTGAATATCCAAACCATATTTACCTTTGAAAAAAGTGATAACTTTTAGCTCCAAACTCTGTAAAGCTTACCTTAACCTGCTGCTGGAATTATTGCTTAGCCCTTAGAGTGTGGGTATTTAGCCTCAGCAACTTTTAAGACCTGTGGACTTCAACACCTAGAATTCTCCAGCCAGCCATGCAAAGTTGCCAAGGCTGGACACCTCTGCTTTAGAAGATTTTGGGAAAGAGGATTTTGGAAAGAGGATTTGGGGGAATCACTGTTATGTGCAGAAAAGTCTATTACTAAAGCAATTGGTTCTTGGTTAATTTCCACACTCTTAGAAATCTTTGTTATTAGTTCTTTTTTCCCCCCTGTTGACCTCAGCTACTAAACCTGTCTTTCCTGTTTGGGAAAAAGCTGGTTTAACTTTGATTATTTATTTGTTTGTTTGTTTGTTTGTTTGTTTGGTCTTATATGCCACCCCATCTCCTTGGGGACTCAGGGCGGCTCACATCATAAAAAACGCTCCTCCCCATTGCACTAAGAAATATTGTGATTGCTTTGGATTTGGTTTAGTATGATATTTGTATGAAATCAATTTTTTTGCTAAACTATAATTTATGAATTAGCATTATAGGAGAAATCAGAATACTATTTATTTATTATTTATTTTATTTATTATTTGAACTTATATGCCGCCCCATCTCCGAAGACTCGGCGCTTACAACTAAAAACAAGAGACAATAAATACATTAAAAAACAATTAAATTAAATTATAAGTTCAAACATTTATAAAATAATTAAAACAACCCTCCCCAAAGGGTCACAGCCCAGGTTGGTCAAATAACCAGGTCTTCAACTCGCTAAAGGTGCGGAGGTCAGGGGCCAGGCGGAGCTCCAAAGGCAGTTGATTCCAAAGGTCAGGGGCGACAGAAAAGGCTCGTCATCGGGGAACCGCCAGGCGGCATTGGCCCACCGACGGGACCCCGAGGAGTCCTTGCCTATGAGCTCGCACAGGGTGATCGGTATTCGACATTGGAAGAAGACGCTCCCTTAAATACTGAGGACCCATGTCATGAAGGACTTTGTATGTTAGCACTAAAACCTTGAATCTCACCCGCGCAACCGGCAACCAATGCAGGCAGCGAGGGGGGGTCACATGGGAGAACCGGGTAACTCCCATCACCACCACCGCATTCTGCACCAGCTGCAATCTCCGGATGGTATGCAAGGGCAGTCCCAAATAGAGAGTGTTGCAGTAGTCGAGCTTAGAGGTAACAAGGGCATGAGTGACCGCGCAGGGCATCCCGGTCCAGAAAAGGGCTAAGTTGTCGAACCAGGCGGAGCTGGGCAAAGGCCCCTGGCAACGCCCCCACCTGCTCCTCCAACCGGAGCCGCACATCCAGGAGGACCCCCAGATTCCACGCCCTATCCACAGGGGCAACACCTCTCCCCTATGGCCAAAGATGGATAATCTTGACTGGGCCGGGACGCCGGTATGCACAGCCACTCAGTCTTGGCGGGTTGAGTCGAAGCATGTTCCCGCCATCCAGTTCCGCACGCATCCAAACACCGAGTCATCAGGGAGAGGGCATCACTGATCTGGCCTGGGGTGGAAATGTACAGCTGAGTATCATCAGCGTACTGATGGAATTTCACCCCAAAACCACGGATGATCTCACCCAGCGGCTTCATGTAGATGTTAAATAAAAGGGGAAAGGACCGACCCTGAGGGACCCCACAAGGGAGGATCCTAGGGGACGACCTGATCCCCCCCGCCAACACCGATTGCAACCGCCCTGAGAGGTAGGAGGAGAACCACCAAGAACGGTGCCCCCACTCCCAACCCCTCAAGGCGACGCAAAAGGATACCATGGTCGATGGTATCGAAAGCGCTGAGAGGTCTAATAGGACCAGGACAGAGGAAAACCCCTATCCCGAGCCCTCCAGAGATCATCCATCAGCGCGACCAATGCCGTCTCCGTGCTGTACCCGGTCGGAAGCCCGATTGATATGGATCTAGGTAGTCTGCTTCATCCAGGAAAAGCGGAACCTGTTGAGCCACCACACTCTCAACAACCTTCGCCAAAAAACGAAGGTTGGAGACTGGACTAAAGTTGTCTAACACAGTCGGGTCCAAGGCAGGTTTCTTCAGGAGGGTCTCACCACGCCTCTTTCAAGGTGGTGGGAAAGACACCCTCCCTTAAAGAAGCGTTGATAACTGCCCGGAGCCAACCGCAGGTGGCCTCCCTGGCGGCATAAGCCAGCCAGGAGGGACACGGGTCCAACAAACAGGTGGTGGAACTCATTCGCGCATAATCCTGTCCACTTCATCCTCGGAAACCGGATCGAACTCATCCCAGATAACAATAGCCGGACTCCCTGCACCCCCTTCCTCAGACCACTGCAAATCGGAGGACAACCCGTCCCGAATACGAGCAATCTTATCCGACAGATATTGCACAAATTCCTCAGCCTTACCCCGCAATGGGTCCGATCCCCCCTCCAACCGAAGGAGGGAGCGAGTAACCCGAAACAGGGCGGCCGGGCGATTATCTGCGGACGCTATGAGAGCGGAGCCCATTATATAACTCCTAATCTGATTGATTGATGATCAGTTGATTATGTTCTATCCAGTAGGTGTCAATTCTTAAGTGTCCATGCAGATAGACCCTTCTCCAAGATCATCTGGACTTTTAATAGTGGACCCTAGTAAAATAAAGCAAAACAAAAAAACGAAACAAAAACCAAGTGAAAAAAGATAATGTAAAACGCTTTGGAAGATGTTAGGATATCTTACTAGACCAGTAGTGTTAACAAAATAGTGGATCCTGAACACAACCACACCAGACAAAACTCTAAAAACATTACCTGAACATTTGGGATTCCATTTAATTAGTTAATTAAATTTAATCATCATAACAGCAAGGAATTAAGGAGCTATTTGGAACACACATTATATCTTGTCTTCTTCTGGAAAAACTCCCAATTAACATCTGTGAATCTGCAGAAAAAAAACTGTAGCTGTGTAGCAGAAAGCGGGTGGGAGGGAAATTGCATTAAGGCTGTTGCTTTTCCTCTAATGTTTGCCTAGCTGAAAATTGCCCAGGGCACTACTTGGCAGAAGCAGCGAATAAGAGGCTGGTGCCCCTGTTTTCCAGAGCCCAAAGCAGACTCCGTGTGTGCGCTCTTGTGTGCATGCATACATATGTATGCATGCATGGTATGAATAAATTCCTCCCCCACTGTTACTTGTGCGTTTCTTTGGAAAGCTCCTGGAGTAGCTTTCATCCCCGTCTAGGAGAAGCACAATATATAAGCCACACTTTTCTGTTTAGGTACATAAATCTCAGTGCATCTGGATGAGCCATATGCCCTGCGGTCTTTACGTTACTGCATCTGATTTTCATTTGCGCCAGCAATTCCCTCCTGAGGTCATATTTTCTATGCTATTTCAGTGGCACAGGAATGGAATTGTACTGCAGTCAGTTTATTTTGTTAGATCCGCACCGCTTTAGCTGGTCAGCTTACTTTTTTTTGTTCTGATAGATTCTGCTCCTGAAGGAATTCCTGTCAATGTTCTACCATGAAAACTCTCCAGGCAGAAGACCAGTGTAAATACATAATGCTTCAGTCTCCCAGATGCATTAGGACTTTGTTCCAGGGAAGCAGAAGCAAGACCGCGCATTGTCCCACAGGTTAAAAAAAAAGGGGGGGGAGGGTTTTCATTGCACGGTTGTGATGCCCCCGAGTGGAAGTGGAGACACAAACAGACAAGCAGAGCTTCTCTGCCTGCAACTCGGGATCAAATTTTATTATTATTGAAAAACGGAAGTACTGCTACTGATTTCCATAAACTTACAGTGACCTACCTTTTGTAAACAACTCTCAAGTGACAACCACAACAATACAAGAACACACAACAGATACAAACTCAATGTAAACCGCTTCAAACTTGGTTGCAGAAAGTACGACTTCAGCAACAGAGTGGTCAATGCCTGGAATGCAC
The DNA here is from genome assembly GCA_009733165.1 of Naja naja. Lineage (NCBI taxonomy): Eukaryota > Metazoa > Chordata > Lepidosauria > Squamata > Elapidae > Naja > Naja naja. Next base: position 45,900,252 of record CM019149.1, read on the forward strand.
TATCTGACTCTTTTGTTACATCCTCTAAACCCCACTCCTTTAACCTCAAACTAACCACTCCTAAGAGGTCTGTAAAGGGCGTGCATAAGTGCACCATCGTGCCTACCGTCCCTGTCCTATTGTCCCCATTTATTCGTACCTATTTCCTGTATTCTTACTCATGTTTATACTTATATCTATTATCTTGTAAGAGATTGACAAATCAAATAAATAAATAAACCCAGAGCAAATCAGTTGCGTACAATGTATGGGTCCTAACCTTCCTGATTCCTTCCTCTGCTGTTAAATCTTGCCGACACAAGAGTGACAAACTGTTTTTAACATGACTATTCTGCTTTGATTGCTCTGGATATCTTGTCTATCTACCGTATGACAATGTTCAGTATCTGTCTGTGGTTTTATCCTCCCTGAAGGGAGTAGCTTAGGCAATGGGTAATCATCCTTTGCATATGCAGATGGGCACGAGAAAGACATTTCTTAAAATGTGCAGGCAAAATTAACTTTGTTGATTCTCTACACTTCATTATTATTATCTAATTTTCTTCATTTATATAGTCCAGGAGTTATCCACCCACCTTCCCTGTGTACTCGAATAGAGATGCAAACAACAAGGCTTTGTAGTGTATTTAAAAAACACACGTAGAGCCTTTGCATTAAATACTTAGAAAGATTTGTGGCTAAATACATGGCTGACAGATCCTCATGTAACATCTCATTTTCTGCCTCTTTAAGTAAGTCTTGAGAAAGGTAACTTCCAATTTAATGTGTTATCTCATTTATGGTGTTTCCTCTAGCACAGAAGTGCAAAATTGCATTCCAATCTATATTAAAAGATTGAAATGATCCGCTCCTCAACAATGTTTTCAGTCTATAAGAAAGCCAGATCTGTATTACAAAGAATACATTTCAATGCCTGCACAGAGACAGTGAAAACAATACAATAGAAACTCACACTTTTACCAATATAGTAATGTTTTACAAATGATGTTGAGAGCTGGGAGGAACAACTCATTGTTCATATAAACTCAGAACCTATGGTTATTTTTTGTTGTATTTATTTTTATCCCACCTTTATTATTTTTATACATGACTGATTGCAGTGAATATACCTAATACTTTCTTTCTCCTATTTCCCCACAACAAGCCTGTGAGGTGAATTGACCTCAGAGAGAGTGAATGACCCAAAGTCACCCAGCAGGCTGTCATGTATAAGGTAGGACTAGAACTTATGATATCCTGGTTTGTAGCCTGCTACTAGACCAACCTTGCAGCAATCCAGATTAACACTTACAAGCAAAGATAAAAGTAAAGATTTCCCTGTCCAACTCTAGGTGTGGTGCTCATCTCCATTTCTTGCCAAAGAAGACATTTTCCATGGTCATGTAGCCAGCATGGCTATAAGCCAAAGGTGCACGGAATGCTGTTATCTTGCCACCAAAGTGGTACCTATTAATCTACTTGCATTTGCATGCTTTTGAACTGCTAGATGAACAGGAGCTCAACCTGTTGTGTGATGCTCAGGTCTCAAATGTGGGCTGGACAGATGGATGGATGGATAGATGGACAGGTAGATAGATGATGGATGGATGGACAGACAAGGAAAGAGAGAGAGAGAGAGAGAGAGATACAGGGGTGGGATTCTACCGGTTCGGACCGGTTCCCTGCTCTTTCCTGTGCTTTATTTCCTTGTTTTGGAGCACAGCTGATTCGTGCAGCAGAGCAGTTTTGCCACACCTCAGCTGTTTTACTCACCGGGACTGCAGTAGAATGTAAATAATATAGTTGAAAATGGTTTTTTTTAATGGTGTGCATGCGCACGAAGTGCATGTTTGGCGCGTGCATGAGCAAAGCGTGCGATCACCGAACAGGTTGTTACATCAGTTGAATTGCAACACTGGATGGATAGATGGATAGATAGATCATTGGGTGCCAATATACTATAATTAATGTGATAGGATGCCAATATACTATAAGTAATGTGATCTAGCAGCACAAGTCATGTTCTGTAAAGTTCAGTGAGTTGGATGTATATTGTGTGAAATCAGTAGTTATAGGAATGCAACATGAATTTCTTATATATCAGCATTTCAGAATGAACAGTGAAAAAGGAATCTACACCATCAAAATTCAAGGTTCCAGTTCTTCGAATTCAGCTCAGTTCTTATGGACTTCACAGAGAAATATGTTTAGTTTATTTGCAAAAATCTTTACCACTTCCTTTTTCCAGGATGTTCCCATCTAACCTACAGTTCAAGGATTTCCAGTTGATCTCCTATGTAAGTACTAACCAGAATATAGGCCTGGTTGACTTTTGGAGGTCAGCCAAGGTCAGGTTAGAGTTGGCACCTGCTGAGGCTGCTAAAGTATTTAATGCAAGTTTTAGTCTTTAAACAAAAATCAGCTGTACAATAGTAAAATGGTATTCCAGGAAACTATTTTCCTGTATTTCCTTTTCCTAATAATCTCCAGATTTCTTCAGAAGGCCCAAGGAACCTCTTAAAGGAGGAGAAAGAATATCTTTGCAAATCCATGGACTATTGTGTAAATTTGAGTTGTGGTTAAAGAAGCAATTGTTTAGCATATGTGAATCTAACTTTTCTGTTTAATATAGTATAAATAGTATAAATAAGAACATGGTTATATGTAACAGTCACCTTCGCTACTACTTAGCATTGTGATTTGCCTGGCCTATAACTTAGTGTGTGAAGATAATGATACTATATTCACAAATGAGTCCTTTTAATTGTAATTGCCCCAGAGTTTACTGTCTTTTTTCTATAACCGCACAATCTGATTTCACAGAGTGCATCTTGATAAAGGTGATTAGCAATGGCTGATGATTGCTTTGTCTGTGGCAAGCATTGTCTGTGGCAAGACCATTTAGTCTTTCAAAAGTTGACTCATTTGTAACTTATTGCAGGGCATGTTGTGAATTATTGTAACACAGCACATGCATCAAATTAGGAGAAGAAAGAACGTTTTAACTGTTGTCAAGATTTTCTTGCAGCTTTCTCTCAGTGAATTCAAAGTAGAAGTAGATAGGAAATAAGGATAAAGGGGAAAAAATTCAAAGCCCAGTCACTCGCATCTTGCACCACAACACTTGCTTAGGAATTGCTTAGGAACTTGTACCAACCATAACTTAGTAGTCTATATATAGGAGATGAGAAGGCTGAGCTGGAGGATGGAGTTAAATGTATCATCAGTTTGGAGTCATTGCACAGCCACAAGAGACCCAAGTCCAGCCCCAATGAATTCTGTTGATCAGTGGTGGGATTCAAAATTTTTACTACCAGTTCTGTGGGCGTGGTTTGGTGGGTGTGGTGTGGCTTGGTGGGCGTGGTTTGGTAGGCATAGCTTGGTGGGTGTGGCAGGGGAAGGATATACTGCAAAATCCCCATTCTCTCCCCACCCCACTAACCTGCTTTCCAGCTCCGTTCTCCTGTGCAGGGCAACAAAAGAAGACCCAGCCGATCAGCTGGGACTCGGGAGGCAGAGGATAGATGGGGGAGGGCCAGTCAGAGGTGGTATTTGCTGGTTCTCCAAACTACTCAGAATTTCTGCTACCGGTTCTCCAGAACTGGTCAGAACCTGCTGAATAGCACCTCTGCCGTTGACCCTTACCTAGTGCCAATTTAGCATGACTGATAATAGACCAGATTCTTGTGCATAGGTACCAATAATAAACTCTTAGTGCATTCTACTCCTTTCCCTGGTTATTTGCGCCTACTTTTAAAATTGGGGAAAGGCTTATTTTTCAAAAATATGTTCTAGGATCAACAATATTCATGATAAAGAATTAGTTTTAAGGATTTCCTCTGTATGAATAGTATCCTTTGTCTAATAGAGATTTCTAATGCAAAAAAAGGTAGCCGTTATGTCTTTTTCATTACCCTCCAATGCAATAATGTAAATATGGCAAAAACAGTAAATAAAAAAATGCAATCCATTACTGTGTATGCTAAATCTATAAATACAGTAAACAAGTAAAATAAACAGTTCTGCTATACAGGTTACCAATTACAGAGTAACTTAAATTGCTCTAGAGCATAAGGGAACAATTTCTTAACCAAAACTTAATTTCCTGTCTATAAAACTAAAGGGCACATTTTCAATAAACTACTGAGAGATAAATAGCATTTTAAAATGTTATCTTTTAAAGATATTGGTTCAATTTTTAAAAAGGTATTCATGTTTAGACAATGATACTTTCGTTTTGCCTTTATATTTTTTCTGCATTCAAAAATATGCCACAGATGGCATGGCATTTCATAAAGTAGCAATGAAGGCCTTTCAAAACACCCTCAGATGTGTCTATATCTACAGATATCAGGACTATGCAGGCAAGCATGTTCCCTCTACAAAAGCAAAAATTGGAGTGTGAGGAAGCAGGATAGGGTTTTGCAAACTTTGTTGTTGGAATAAATTCCTGAGAATACTGTGAACAGCCAAGAAAAACAAAAAGAAATGGATCTTAGGGGGGAAAAATCAATCCAGAACTCTCACTTGAGATACAGATGACCAGCCTCAAATGAGTATACTTTGGACCTATTAAAAATGTTATCTCACCAGAGAAGTCTGTAAGGCTGGGATAGCAATAGCACTTAGACTAATATACTACTCCTTAGTGCCTTACAGCACTCACTGAGCAGTTTACAATCATCAGCATATTGCCCCTAACAATCTGGGTCTTCATTTTATGGAGCTCAGAAGGATGGAAGGCTCAGTCAACCTTGAGCCGGCCAGGATCAAACTCCTGGCTGTAGGCAGAGTTAGCCTGCAATATTGCATTCTAACCACTGCACCACCATGGCTCTTTAAGGATAGATGGAAGGAAAGAGAAAAAGAGCATGACCACTTGACCAGCAACAAGCTGGATAAACTCAATTATAGCAACAAAAGGTACTCTGTTGGAAGAACTGAAGAACCTGGAATCAGATTCTCCTGGGGAAAAAATATCTACCTGTGTGGTTCCTAAGAGTTGACACCAGCTTGATGGCACACAAATCAATTATATATTTTTCCCACATGTAAATTAATTGATAGACGAACAAGCTAATAACATTTTCTTTTAGGTTAGATGTTTGAAAGACATTCTTAATTTAAAGCTTTAAGGCCTTCAAGACAAAAGGACAAAAACATTAACATCCCAACTATCACTGACCTGGTTCAAGCATAATGCTTATAGTCACATAATGCAGTTTGTTTATTCTCAACGTAGCTTGTGTGAACCAAGTAATGATTCCTTGTAAACCATGATTTATGGCTTTCTGCCATGACTTAATATAATGTGAATTTTGGATGCAGCCAATCTTTTAGAATCTACCGACCAATAATGGTAGAGAGAAATACTGTATGTCCCAGGTTTTAAATTGAAACAATAGAATGGGCAACTAATTGAAAAAAGTCTCACTTGTGAGATAGAATCCTCCCACTTCAACAAAATACAAAAGATCAATATAAGATGGGATTATCTGGGAGCTTAAACAAATAGGACTTATTACTAAGTAAAGACATATAGGCTAGTATTGATAAAAAAATATTCAAGCATATTTTTCATTTACTCTAGCTGATATACAACATCTGTGTGCAGTTCCCATCTGTCTTCTATGAAAATAAGCTGGTAGCAGCATAATTCTTCCATTGCTCATATAGATTAAAAATGCTTCTTTACCCTGACATTATCTGGTTGGTCTGGAAGCTCTGTACTGAAATGTTACAGAATTTAAGGCAGATTGCAAGATTTATTAATGAGCATTAAATAACCACAATCACATAACAAGTAAATATGCATGATAATGTATATTAGATGTTTTTACTCTTTTGCTTTTCAAGATGATAAAACTTCATTTCAAACTACATAAAAATTACAGAAAATTAGATTGAAAAGTAAAGATTGACCCAAGTCATCTAGTGAGCTATCATGACTAAGAGTGGGGTCTGAGTTCTTAACTTAATCCCCTATCCTAGTGGTCCATGAGTTGCCTTAGCTTCAGAATATTATCTGCTTACAATAAAGGTGAATACTTGAAAAGAAGGGTCTTTAGTGCTCTCTGAGATTGGATGTTTCATTACATTTCATTCAACAACAGCCAAGCATCCTACAACTGACCCCAACCCATTGAGTTCACAACCTCTGGTGATCACAGAAAAAGTACAGGATCTATTTCACAGCAAAGGCCAGGAGAAGCACCAGGGCCAGGCAAGAAAAACCAAAAGTACACATATAGACTGGGTGAAACCAGGCTCAATAGCAGTAACTGTGAGAGGGATCTTGGAGTCTTAGTGGACAACCAGCTAAATATGAGCCAGCAGTATGCGGCAGCAGCCAAAAAAGCTAATGCAATCCTAAATTGTATTAACAGAGGGATACAATCAAGATCAAGGGAAGTACTAATACCACTCTATAAAGCCTTAGTAAGACCACACCTAGAGTACTGCATCCAGCTTTGTTCACCACATTATAAAAAGATGTTGAGACTCTAGAAAAAGTACAGAGAACAGCAACTAGGATGATTAGGGGATTGGAGACTAAAACTTATGAAGAATGGTTACAGAAACTGGGCTTGGCTAGTCTAGTGAAGAGAAGAACCAGGGGAGACATGATAGCAGTCTTCCAATATTTGAGGGTCTGCCACAGAGAGGAAGGGGTCAAGCTATTTTCTAAAGTGCCTGTAGGCCAGACAAGGAATAATGGATGGAAACTGAACAAGGAGAGATTTAACCTGGAAATAAGTGGAAACTTTCTGACAGTGAGAACAATCAACCAATGGAACAGCTTGCCCTCAGAAGTTGTGGGTGCACCATCACTTGAGACCTTCAAGAAGAGATTGGACTGCCATTTGTCAGAAATGGTGTAGGGTCTCCCACTTGGGTGGGGGGTTGGACTAGATGACCTACAAGGTCCCTTCCAACTCTGATTATCTGTTATCTGTTAAGATAACTCCTTCTTGCTTAAAAGTCTGTGCTGACCAATTGGCCCCCATCTTTACCCTAATCTTCAATAGATCACTAGACATGTGCTATGTTCCTTCTTGCTTCAAACATTCTACTGTCATCCCAGTGCCAAAGAAACGCTCCATCAAGGAACTGAATGTTACAGACCAGTTGCTCTAATATCTGTGGTTATGAAAATCTTTGAAAGGCTTGTGCTGTCCCACCTGAAAACCATCATGGATCCGCTTTTAGATCCCATGCAGTTTGCATACCGAGCAAATAAATCGACAGATGATGCTGTTAATATGTCTCTGCATTACATCCTACAACACCTTGAATCTCCAAATATCTACGCAAGGGTCCTCTTTGTAGACTTCAGTTCAGCATTAATACCATAATTCCAGACATTCTCCTAAGTAAATTAAATCAACTAGCGGTACCTGAACACACTTGTAAGTGGATCATAAGTTTCCTAACAGACAGGAAGCAGCAGGTGAAGCTAGGCAGAATCACATCTGATACCTGCACAGGGGCCCCCCAAGGCTGTGTGATTTCTCCACTTCTCTTCTCCCTATATACCAATGACTGCATCTCAAACGCTCCATTTGTTACAATATTGAAATTTGCAGATGACACAACAGTGATTGGTCTCATTCGAGACAACAACGAATCCGCATACAGACAGGAGGTTGTACAACTTGCCTCGTGGTGTAACCGGAACAATCTGCAACTGAACACACTCAAAACTGTAGAAATGGTGGTAGACTTTAGAAGAAACCCTCCCATACTACCACCTCTTACAATACTAGACAACACAGTATCAACAGTAGAGACCTTCAAATTTCTAGGTTCTCCTATATCACATGACCTAGAATGGACACCTGGTAAATAATATTAATTGAATTTGGCCTGGATCTTTAAACCTATATCTATTTCACAGAGTCATTCAATAAATTGCAATGCCAAGTTGTGTCAGATCAGAACAGATTTATTTATAACAGAACAATCAATAAATATATCATTCTTAAATATATACAGAGTCTTTTCTTCTTTCGTTCCTCTTAAACAGTCCTTCAAGGAACTAGAAGTCACTATGAGAGATTCACAGTTCTTCCTCTCATAACCTCTTCTTAGATATAGCTAACCTCTTTAGAAAGTCCCTTTCTCTTTAGGTTATAGATCTTCTCTCAGATCTCTTTGCTATATCTTCTCATACACAGACCTCAGTCTGTCAGATCCTAATATCTCCTCAGAGTCTTGGATCTTCTCAGTATCTCTCCCTCAGACAAAATGAGTCTCCACAGAATCTCCTTAGAATCTCCTCATTTTCTTTCTCTCTGAAAATGACAGTTGACAGCCCTTTTATACTTAGGGGCGTGTCCTACAGTAACACAGTGAGGTGCTCAATGCCACCCTGTCATTGGTGGGTTTGATCACCTCATCAAACTCCACTAATTTGTAAACTGCATAGTAACTCCAGAAAGTTCTACTTTCTGATAACACCTAACATCAAAAATGTCATCAAAAAAGCACAACAAAGAATGTTCTTTCTGCGCCAACTCAGAAAACTCAAACTGCCCAAGGAGCTGCTGATACAGTTCTCCAGAGGAATTATTGAGTCTATCATCTGCACCTCTATAAGTGTCTGGTTTGGTTTTGCAATCCAACAGGACAGACACAGACTTCAGAGGATAATTAGGACTGCAGAAAAAACAGTTACTACCAACTTGCCTTCAATCAAGGACCTGTATGCTGCACAAGTCAAAAAGAGGGCTGTGAAAATATTTACAGACCCCTCACATCCCGGACATAAACTGTTTCAACTCCTTCCCTCAAAACGACGCTGTAGAGCACTGCACACCAGAACAACTAGACACAAGGACAGTTTTTCCCCCAAAAGTCATCACTCTGCTAAACAAATAATTCCCTCAACACTGTTCAACTATTTACAAAGTCTGTACTGCTATTACTGTTAATCTCATCACTCCTTATCACCCATCCCCTCCCATTTGTGACTGTATGACTCTAACTTTGTCGTTTAGATCCTTACGATTTATATTGACTGTTTCCTAGTATGATTTGATTGCTTATTGTACCCTATGACTATTATTAAGTGTTGTAACTGATTCTTGACTCTTGACGAATGTATCTTTTCTTTTATGTACACTGAGAGCATATGCACCAAAGACAAATCCCTTGTGTGTCCAATCACACTTGGCCAATAAAGATTCTATTCTATTCTATTCTATTCTATTCTATTCTATTCTATTCTATTCTATCCCCCAAACTAGGTAACATAAGTAGTGCTACTAAGGAATGAAGTTTGCTCTCAGTTTATATTCTAGTGGCTTGCTCTGTCAGTGTTGGAGGGAATGTTCTTGGAGGTTCTTTTGTTGGGCTGTTTATTGTTAGCTTGTTTGGCAGTTCTTTGATTGAGGTATTGTTTACTTCTGTTTACTTCTTGATTGTTGGTCTGATGTTAATCTTGGAGTTAATCTATTCTCATCTGGGTGCTGATTGCTAGCGGGGAGGTGTTTTGGTCTTTTTGTTCTCCTTTTGGGTTGTTGATTGTCTCTTTTGCACAGTAGATAGATATTGTTTACGTCTGTGTGTCTATTGTTGACTAATTTGTCAGAGTGCCAGGCTTCTAGAAAGTCTAGAATTTTTGGACTTGGCTTGTCTAGGATGGTAACGGTTTCCCAGTTGGATCTATGGCTAAGTCTGTTCATATTTTGAGAAATTATAGTCTCCCACCAACATTTGCAGGACAAGCCACCGTCTTCTCTATCTAATTGCATTAGATATAGCTCCCTATATTGTTGAAATCAGATTGCAAACAACTTGAGCATTATCTCACTACATGTGAGATAAGCATAATTATTCAGTTTTTTAGTGTTTGGCACTGTTTTTTTTCCAAAGAGAGAAGTATTGAGATATAATTTGATTTTCTTCCACTCTCTTGATCATTACGAACATGCTTAGAAACCACAACTAGCATTTTAACTGTATTATCTTATGCTAAATGGTTCTGCAAAATAGAAAAGCTTCTATTTACTCAACCTCTGTAGCTCTATTACTAGCAACATTTTCTAGGGCCCATTTAACTTTCCAGAATGTCCATTTCTAGTTCAACGGTCAAACCTTCATGCATATCATCTATTTTTAGGATCTTTCTTTGTCTAAGTTCTGCAGACAACCATTTCATCCCCTTTTTCTTTGCGTTTCAATTTTCACTTGCTGCAGTTTTAAACAAATATATGTTCCGAATCCTTCAGGCACTCTATTTATTAAATCTAATATCTTATATCTATCCTATACTTTTACTGCATAATCATATTATTATAGATGAGGCTGTGTCTTGCTGGTCTGATCAGTTATTCATTTTCTGTAATCTAACTTGTAATTTTGCAACAATGCATTCATGACCCCAGCCACAATGAAATCTTGTTCTTGCTGACAGAATAGATATTCTCATATTTGTTTGCAGAATACATAATTAAGTTGATGTTGTCCATTCAATGATGTCCATGTGTTGAGCGTCTTGGAGTTTGTTGGAGCATTGTTATGAAGGCTAACTTTTCTTGGCAAAAATTCTGATAGTCTGTCTTCTGCTTCATTTCACATACCAACACCAAATTTTGCTATAATTCCAGATGCTATTTTTCACCCAGTTTTATCTTTCCAATAACCTATAATTAGTATGATGCTTTGATTTGTGTTTGTGTGTTGTTTGATTTAGTGATGCAAATCAGTACAGAACTATTCAACTTCTGCATCTTTTGTGATAGAAAGGTAGAGCTTGATTAATCATAATTTTGATTGATTTGTCTTGGACTTGAAATGTGATTGTTCTATTATTTAGTGGGTTATAGTCAAGGGTACTTGACACCCTTTTATTCATTGTGGTGGTTATTCTATTTCTTATAGGTCCTTCTTGTCTACATAGACAAATATGAAGCTCCACTGACATGAAGTGACTCATTCCAATTTATTTCAGCTTGTTGATGCCAAGAATTTCACTGTTCAGTCTTGAGATCTGTGCTCTGAAAACATCAAGTTACACAGCAGATATCAGCAGTGAACAATAGTTTTCTTTCAACAAAGTTGTATGCCAAGGCCACCCATAGAGTTTTGGTGTTGAATAGGAATGTTCTATAGCTTACTAACCTCTGCTGATCATCCATTTTCTCCTGATGCCTCTCCTGAGTCAGTAAACTGTGTTGTATGGAATGGAGGATATATGCCAAATAACCATGTTAATCTTAGAGAAGAGATAATTGACACAATACCAGAGGTGGTATTCAGCAGATTATGACCAGTTCTGGAGAACCGTTAGCGGAAAATTTGAATAGTTCGGAGAATCGATAGCAGAAATTTTGAGTAGTTCGAAATACCACCTCTGACTGGCCCCACCACCATCTATTCTCTGCTTCCCAAGTCCCAGCTGATCAGTTGGGTCTTCTTTTGTTGCCCTGCACAGGAGAACGGAGCTGGAAAGCAGGTTAGTGGGGTGGGGAGAGAATGCGGATTTTACAGTATCCTTCCCGTGCCAGACCCACCATGTCACGCCCACCAAGCCATGCCCACAGAACTGGTAGTAAAAAAATTTGAATCCTACCACTGTACATTACTAGGATTAAAGTTGAGATTACCCTATGTTGGCTGGTACAATCTTAACATTGCCATAATTTTATTTTTGTTATATTCTTATCTTGTTTTAATGTTTGGTTTTTTGTATTTATTGTTGCAATCAGATTCATGTAAATTTGATTGAAATGGGTTTCTGTTTTTATGAGGTATTGGGTCTTTTTTATTTTATTTTGTGCCTTCAAATGTCAGCTTTGGAAACCTTATTCATCACTGCCACATAGCTTGAGAAAGTGGGAGAGGGTGATTTTAACTGAGTAGCTTTAAGTAGACAAAATAGAATTCTTTTGTTAGTTGAAGGTCATGGAGTGTGGCGCAGGAACAAAAAGGACCTTACTTTGGGATTGGTTCATCTGATGTGATGATGAGAGAAAAGGAGATGGTTTGTAGTTTGGGACATTGTGGGAAGTCCGGGAAACTTTTAGTTTCGAAATTCCACAGATGTGCCAGGTGCTATTTTAATAAAGGTACTTTTGAGATTATGCTTGTCTCGGAGTTACTGATTGGAATGGAGGTTCCCTGGAATGTCAAGTCAATCTCCTGAGGACCACTTGGGCATTAAGTCCCTTCAATTTTGTCATTGCATGCTTCCTGGGGCTGAGTATCATTGGCCCAAGGCCCCCCCCAGATGGTTTTGTGCTTAAGGTAGGCAGTGGTGGGATTCAATTTTATTTACTACTAGTTATGTGGGCGTGGTTTGGTGGGCATGGCAGGGGAAGGATACTGTAAAATCTCCAGTCAGAGGTGGTATTTGCCAGTTTTCCGAACTACTCAAAATTTCTGCTACCGGTTCTCCAGAACTGGTCGGAACCTGCTGAATACCACCTCTGAAGGTAGGACTAGAACTCACTGTCTCCTGGTTTCTAGCCTGGTACTGCAACCAATGTACCAAACATGCTCCCTAAGGGAAGATTATATAATATAAAAAAGTTAGATCTGCTTTTTCTCAATTTACAGATCTGAGAATTGAGTAAAACATAATTTGCAGAACAAAAAAGGGACATCACTTTTGCAGGAGTTTATTTGAATAGGTGTATTAAGCCAACAGTTTTATACATCCTATAAATGTTATGACACCGGGGATTTTCATTTGTGTTCCAAAGAACACTTTGTAGGGAAGTAAATAATAAAACTACTTCTGCATGCCAAGTGTAATGGAAAAAAGGCAAATTCTCTGACTTTTCTATTTGCATCCATTAAAAACATTTCATTGGACCTTTAATCATTATCAATATAGTATCTCTTCTTTTCCATTTTTGAAAAAATTGGAAGATGATGTTCAACAGCACCATCTGCTGATGTCTGGCATAATCATGCATATGCTTCCCCCCATTTTATTATCATATATTTTGGAGGAATAAAAGAAGTAGGTGATACAAATAAGAAAATCAGGTACATGTAATGAAATATGAATAAACAAGAAACAAACCTAAAATATCAAGCTAATACAATATAATAAATCATTATAAGCTTATAAGATATTTCATATACATTTTTAATCAGAACTCACATGTCATGTCAAACTTGAAGCTAAAAATTATTAACACTGTTTCAGTCATTACAAAAGACCATTGATAGTAAATAATACATTAAATCAATAATTTACATTATGAATCAAAATGAGATATTAACTGAAAAATAATGAATTTTGTACATGGCATGTAGTCCTATTAAAATTGGATTCTATGTCAGATTTATTTTTTAAATGAAAAGTTATTCTAAACAAGGCATATGCCTTATTTAGTTAGCCATTGTTCTGAAGAAGAAATAAAAAATCTTAACTCGTAGAATTCTTAGCACTACTAACCTATTCAGTGCCAATTAGTTATATTTTAAAAGGTTACTTGGTTTAGTGAAATTTAGTAAGATTATCTCAGGTTGTAAAGGAATTACAACGTTTAGAATATGTTCCATTTTACATTGAATCATTTTCCAGTATTTTGAATTATTTTGAACCATTATTGCCACATATATATAGAAAATAAACAATCCAGCCTCATTACATTGCCAGCATTTATGGATTTATTTATTTATTGGAAAAAGGATTATTCATTTTAGCAGTCAAGACTGTATAATAATGATAAAGCATCTCATACAAATTCTTTCTAAGTATAACGTTCAAAGTCAATGTGATATTCTTCTTCCATTGAAATTCCTACTGTTGCTACAGGGAAATGTAATTCATTCCCATATCCACACACATACTTATACTTAGATAATCCAACACAGAAGCAGCATTAATGTGTTTGAAAAAAGAATTGCAGCCTGATCTTGCACATTAATAGGAGTTTTACATATAGTATTGTTGTATAAAAAGAAAAAGTAAAAATCATTCGTAGTTTTCCCACATAGTCATGAGCAGTCATTAGGTGTAGTCTTATTCTTCATATTGTTGGAAGAAATATCAATCTGGTTCAGTTCCAAGCTGGGAGAAAGGCATGGGAGACAAAATGGAGGTTGGAGGCTGATTGGAAAGAGGGTCCATTTATTGAGGAACAGAACCACGTTTGTAGTTCTGGTGCAGCTGACCACATGGAGTTGAGAGTGGGGGGTATTTATACCTTCTCTTGGCCTTTGCACTTGAACTTCCTGTTCCTATGCAAGAACATGTATTCTATTGGCTGATGTCAGACTCACATGGGGCCATGTACAAATCCTAGGAGTTTGTCTGAGCTAAGTTTGGTTGAAGTTTGCTGGGAGTGGTGCAACTGATATGATGCAATGAAGGGGCTTGTGTTCTGAAAGGGTGTTAGGCAATTCCTATTATGGCTTAATGGCTAATTGTACCTTTGTTGGATCTTGGGTGAGGGTATTTGCTTATGAATAGAGCTAGCTATCTCTTTATCTTGTAAGTGCTGATATCTGCTGAGGGCTATTAAGAAAAATGGGGGCTGCTTTCCAAGAGTATGTTTCTCTATTTCTCATCCAGTGAAATATAACATTCTGCTTTTTTAAAAATATTTTCTAAAATATTTCATTCTTCTAGGAGAAGGTGGGTGCTAACTTTCTACAATCTCAACAAAAGAGAATATACGTAGCTTTGGATTGGACTGTGGGGTTCTTGATGCTCCTTGAATTTTGTTGTTTGCTTACAGACATTATCCAACTAGGCAACATCATGAAGTGTGGGTTTTGCTCATTGTTAATATGCAGGAACTTGCCCTGCCGGTAAAGGTGTAGTTTTCTCCTGATAGTTTGATTATGGCATTGTTTCCTGTTTGAAGTTTTTCTGCTTATCTGGGTGTTGGTTGCAGAAGACGATGTTCTCCATATAATTTATATCAGTCCTTTTATAAGTCATCCTGTTGCTGACCATTATCTCACATTGCCATAGCAAATTCATATTTAATTCTGTGCTGTGTAAAGCAATAATTTATTCTTAATCTTCCCTGAATCTTCTGCCATTTGGTTTCACAGGATGATACTGGCTCCCGAAAACGCTTCCATTTTCTCCACACCAATTTTTAATACCAGTATCCTATTCTATGTTACTGGCATTCCTAACATGCAAAAGCAAAACCCAAACATGGTAACTTTTTATCTATGGGTAAATAGCATTCCTTGCAACACCAATATTCATAAGGGATACATTTGACTAAAAGACATTCAACCTCTTTTAGAGTTTACTTAAGGGGAAAAAAGTTTCTCTGATTTTAAATCCTTTTGTTATTACACTAACTCAAACATATTATTTATATAGAAAGAATTGAAGTGGAAATGGAAATGGTCACATAGCAAGAAGAATTAATGGCAGATGAACCAAGGCAGTCATAGAATGGATCCCACTTGATAAAAAAGCATTCATGAAAGAGACCTAAATATATATATATATATACATACTATATATATATACATACCATATATCAGAGGTGGTATTCAGTAGGTTTTGACCAGTTCTGGAGAACAGGTAGAGGAAATTTTGAGTAGTTCGGAGAACCGGCAAATTCCACATCTGGCTGGAGATTTACACACACACACACACACACACACACACACACACTCCAAAAGTCTTGTTCTTTTCAGAACCCATTGTTTGTCATTGACAAATCATCCTATTCCACGGCAGGAAGAAAAGGCTGCATACTCTAGTTAAATTTGTTAGATTTGCATGAAGAGTCAGACGTGGAGTGCTTCAGTGAATAGTTTATTAGTGACTACAGCTCATAACAGACCCGATTTGGCTGGTCTGCAGCTGCTACTTATAGCCAGCAGCCGCAGTTGCCAGCCAATCAGACTGCAGGGTTTTCCCGCACTTTTCAAACCAATCATATTTGACATTTTACAAGAACAATTCAAACTAAACCAATGACATTCAAACCTACATACATAACACCCCTCCCCACTAGGTTCAGTCCATACCAAACCCCAACCTATCTAAAGTATTCTTTTAAATAGGTGGGGCTCTTATGTATGCGTTGAGACCTTCGTGGTTCAGAAGTTTTAACATTCTCACCCAGTGAGAGAGGAAATGTGTCTGCTGACATTTCCCTACTGGGACTTCCTGTGAAAGAAGACCCTGTTTGATTGTGAGAATCTGGTCTCTCCTCCCAACCCATCTCCAGCCCAATGTCAGCACCCAAGTCAGGTAGTGATGTACAATCTTCCACTTCTAAGGATGGATTTTGGCATTGTGACAGGTTTTGGGATGGTTCCTGTCGTAATGGCTCATTACACATGGGGTTGATTCTTGTTTGCTGATTATCCTCATGTTCCTCCCCCTCCCCGCTAGAAAAGGCATTAGGTATGGGAACTAGAGAGGAACAATTGCAATGTTCCTGAGGTAACCTGGATCTAAGCTGATCAATGTGCCTGCTCCAGAGGACTCCATCCTCTGTTTGTACCCTGTAAGAACGAGGGCCTGTGATTTGAGTTATTTCAGCAGGAATCCATGAAGGTTCACCCATAAGGTTCTTGGCATAAACAGAATCACCCACACTGAACGCGAACTTTGCTAGTGGAATCCAGTGGGTGCGTAAGTGGGATGAAGGCGGTCAAGGGAAGACCTAAGTTTCCTACCCATCAACAACTCTGCTGGGGATAAGTTAGTTGATGGGTTAGGAGTGATGTGCTGAACACTAAGAAGTTTTTCAACTTTCTCAGTGATGTCACCAGGACCCAATTGCTGAAGCTTTTCCTTGGTAAAACGTACCATGCGTTCAGCCCGGCCGTTAGCCGAAGGGTGCCCAGGGTCTGTCAGGGCATGTCTGATACCCAGTTGTGCTAGATAGGATTCAAAAGGGTTGGATGTAAATTGAGGGCCATTGTCAGAGACAAGAACATCAGGTAACCCGTGGGTTACAAAAGCTTTTAAGCTGCTTGATGACAGCATCAGTTGTGGTGGATGCCATAGGGATAACCTCTAGCCATTTGGAATATGTATCTACTATAATAAGAAAGGTGTGCCCTCTGGTAGGGCCAGCGAAATCAATGTGAATCCTAGACCATGGGCCCCTAGGACAGTCTCATTCCTGTTTGGGGGCGAGAGGTGAGGCAGGCCTGACTACCTGACAGTTGGGACAAGATGCAACCCAGTTTTCAACCATTTTGTCAATACCTGGCCACCATACATAACTCCTGGCCAATCCCTTCATCCTTACAATACCAGGATGATCCTCATGTAACATTTCCAAAACCTCTCTTTGCAGTTTTGCAGGAATAACCACCCTGTTACCGCACAAAATACATCCTCTTAATACAGATAATTTAGTTTGCCTGGACTTAAAAGGTTGGGCAAGGTGAGGTAGATCTTGAAGAGGCCAACCTTTCTTAATCCAGCCTATAACAGGAGCCAACACAGTGTCTTTGGCAGTCTCTCTGGCAATTTCAGCAGCATGAACTGGAAGCTTGGCAACAGTTTCTAGGAAAAAGGTGTGTGTTTCAGGTTCAAAGTCCTCCTTGTGGCAAGGAAGTGGGCAACGACTTAGTGCATCAGCATGTCCAATGTCCTTGCCAGGCTTGTGGATAAGTTTGTATGAATAAGCTGCAAGAAATTCAGTCCACCTCAGCATTCTTGGTGACAGGATAGTAGGTATAGGCTTGTCTCCTGCCACAATGCCTAACAAAGGTTTGTGATGTGTAACAATGGTAAATGTTCTGCCATACAGATATTCATGAAATTTCTTAACAGCTGCAACAACTGCCAATGCCTCCTTGTCCAATTGGCTGTAATTCCTCTCTGCTTTGGTCAAAGTGAGAGTAAAATGCAATAGGGGCTTCTCTCCCACTGGGAAGCCTGTGGCTCAAACCCCCCCCCCTCCAAAAGGGGATGCATCACAAGGCAGGACAACAGGCAAATTCTCAGAGAACTGTATCAGTACAGCATCAGACGTGATTAGTATTTAATACTGTTAAATGCTGATTGTTCCTTCCTGCCCCAGACCCAAACAGACTTCTTATCAAGTAATCTGTGCAATGGTTCAGCAATTCTTTGTCTTTGCTTGTAGCAAACTTTCTTCTGTTGGGTGGAGTTCTGGATGATTTGCAGACTCTTGCTAGGTGACCTCTTTTTTCACAACGGAGACAGATGGTATCAAAAAACTTGCATTCAGTGCGGGGTGCCCCCACAACCTCTGCAATAAAAGTCTTGCCTCTTTCTTCCAAGGTCTTTCCTTTTCTTCTCCATTCTGAGTCTATAAATTCCTTCCTCTACCTCACTATAGTCTGAATCAGAATCTATTTGCTCGCAATGGGTTGTTGTGGATTTTTCCACATCAGGATGGCTTGAGGCCTTGTTAATTTTCTTCATGGCTGCTGCTGAGGACTTGGTAGCTTCCGCTGAAGAAGCTTCTTCTATGGCCTCCTTAAGCGTGATCTTAGGTTTCATTAATAATTTGCTCTGCAAAACCTTGTCTTTTAGGCCTAGAACAATAAATTCACATGCACGCTCAATGTCCCTTAAACTTGCCATGAAGTCATTAACATTTTCACTTTCCCCTTGATCCCAACGGTAGAATTCGTGTCTCTTAATGAGGCACGATACTTGTATGCGTAATGGGCTCTTAATAACTTTTCTAAGTCGGGCCAGTCCATTACCTTCACGCCTGCAGCTCCCACCAATGCCTTCGCCATGTTGAAAACGGCTGGACCGCAGTGGGTGAGAAAGACCGCCCTCTTCCGCTTCTCGGAAATGTCGGCGAGATCGTTTCCCTCCAAATACATTTGGAAACGATCCGCATACAAGTCCCAGTCTTCTGCCATTGGATCGAATGGGGCTGGGGGGGTGTTCAGCGCAGCCATCTCTCTCAGCTTGTTCTCTGCGTTGTCTTCTTCGGAAGGATCCCATCCTCGTCGCCAGTGTTAGATTTGCATGAAGAGTCAGACGCGGAGTGCTTCAGTGAAGCGTTTATTAGTGACTACAGCTCATAACAGACCTGATTTGGCTGGGCTGCGGCTGCTACTTATAGCCAGCAGCCGCAGTTGCCAGCCAATCAGAGTGCAGGATTTTCCCGCACTTTTTAAACCAATCATTTCTGACATTTTACAAGAACAGTTCAAACTTAACCAATGACATTCAAACCTGCATACATAACAAAATTATTTCTCATTTTGTCAGTAAGCACTGCAGAGCAAAAGTACATTTTTTCTGTTCTTAGCTTGGTTGGTAATCCTCCAACAAGAAGTTTCAGATTTGCAGAATGTGACGCCTAACTGTATGTCACAAGAATAGCTAACCCATTCATTTGTAAATTTTTAAGTTGGTAAAAGAATACGCGTTAAACACCTTTGTTGGGTGTGGGGGAAGAAGCTTAAGGTTTCTGCACTAGTTTTTAATTCACCAGTGCCAAGTCTCAGAGCAAATATAGCTTCTTCAGGATTATAGTTCCAAGTAGTTTGCTACAGAGGTCTCAGTCGCATTGCCAAGGCTGAATAAGTGAGAACAGATATAGACTAGCCAAAAGGTAGAAAGTTGGAGTTTAGGACTGTATCGAGAAATTACAGCCAAGGTACTAAACTTGGAGTGGAAGCCCATGAAGATGGCAGAGGCAGGACTTGGCTCAGGTTAAAAAGTTGGAGATGACTCTACCTCTTCGAATGTAGGAGCCTTTTTGATTGCTAGGCCAAATGGTGGGATAGATGGGAAGGGTCTACACATCCCTTGTCTCTTTGTTACCTGACTTATTGTCAATTAAATGACTGTATGTGTTTAAAAGATAAAACCACCTCCCAACCCATGCTTCCTTCCTTCCAATTTGTGGTTTAGGTAGAAGCGAAGACTTTCCATCCTCATCTAAGTCTTAATAAATATAGCCTTTACTTCAAATAAACTTGAAGTAAATATAGCCTTTACTTCATTGACAGGTGCACTAAGTCTACACTTTACGTTCTAGGCAACACTTTAATGAACATTGTTGCATTTTAATGGTACTTCCTATTAGTTAATTATGCAGTGTTCTTTCAGCTATCTATTCAGAAGATATCTTCTAATAAGAATTCCTACTGAATTCAAGTCTCCAACACAAATTCGTATCCCAGGTAGGATATTCTCATAATAGTTGAAACATTAATTATCCAAGTGATAATTTTAATAGAATCATTCAGGAGGTGTCACACTAAACTTTAATGTGGGAGTGGAAGTGTCATACTAAACTGTAATGTGTTTAGTGCTCATTATGTTGCATATTATATGAATGTGGATTATTAGCTGCTTTAAACTGTTGGAAAAATTATCCTTCTAGGTTCAGTTCCAAGTGGGGAAAAAGACACTGGAAACATGGAGGCTGTTTGGAAGGTTTAATGGTGGACAGGACCACATGGCCTGGAGCTCCAGAGTGAAAAGGAAGGATGATCACATGCTACAAAGTGAAGGAAGAGATCAAGAAGGGCTGATATGTTGGGAGTGCCTGGGTGTCAGCTTTGGAATCCCTATTAAAAGCTGCCACACTGATACGGAGGATGGAAGGGGGGAGTTGTTGGTATTTGAGTAATTTTTAGTAGACATAACAGATACGTAAGACTGTCAAGGTCATTCTTTATGGCGCAGCAAGAATTGTAGTTGAAGGGTGATTGGTTCACGTGAGTGATGATGTGGGAGAAAATGGGTGGGTGCTGATTGAGTATTGTGGGAGGTCTGGGAGGAAACTTTAGTTTCAAAATCTCACAGGCGTGCCAAGTTTGTTGTTTTAATAAAGCACTTTGAGAATATGCCTGTCTCAGAGTTACTGTTTAAACCAACAATTTCTGGAGCCCTGACACTGGGTTTTATAACCTTTGTTGGAATTTGAATTGGAGCTTGTATTCCGATTGGTTGTCAGACTCCCATGGGGCCATGCAGGGGCAACTCTGTAGGCTGTCCTGAGTTCCAGGCTTGGTTGAGCCTTGCTGGATGATGATGCACTGAAAAGGGCTTTTGGCAATTGCTATAGCTTTAACTGGAGATCTTTGTTAAGTAAAGTATTCTGGCCCAGGCCTTAATGGCCCACCCATTAACAAAGGTGGGAGTGAGCTTCTACTACTGAGGTGAGTTTCTGCTTCTGAGTTTCCACTCTTTTTAGGGGAAATATTCTGCCTTTTTAATATTTCCTAGGATATTTTAATTTTCTAGGAGTGGTGTGGGTGCTAACTTCCTACAAAATTAAAAGCAGGATACAAACATGAATGATCAGGCAATCAGAGGTGAGTTGAAGACCTCATTGCCTTCTGAGACATGTCCTAGAACAGGGTTGTCAAACTCGATTTCATTGAGGGCTGCATCAGTGTTGTGTGTGACCCCAGGGGGGCCAGAATTGGCATGGCCAGCTCGACATCACTCGTGTTTGGGGCACCAGTGGTCACCTGAGCGCTTGGGAGTGTGAGAAGCCACTCCCTCCCAGAAGAATGAAATATTTTAGGAAATATTAAAAAGGCAGAATATTATATTTCCCCTAAAAGAGAAATAGAAATCTTAAGGGAGACCAAAACTCAGCCTCAGCTCCCTGCCCCCAGCAGATATTTGGTGCCCATTAAGAAAGACTGGGCCATCCTATCTACAGACAAAAGACCTTCAGCCTCACTCAAGATCCAAAACCAGGACAAAGCCATTAAGACACAATAGGAATTGCCCAACACCCTTTAAGAACACAAGCCTCTTTATTCATCACCCTCCAAGCTTCAACCAAACCTGGGAGCTCATACAATCTCAGCTATGACCCCTGCATAGCTCCATGGGAGTCTGACAGCAACCAATAGAATACATGCTCTTGCACAGGAACAGGAAGTTCAAGTTTAAAACCCAAAGAAAATATTAAAATCCCTCATTCTCCACTCCATGTGGTCAGCTGCCTAGGACCTGAAACCCATGTGGTCCTGTTCATCAATAAACCATCTTTCCAATCAGCCTCCATGTTTCCAGTGTATTTTTCCCCGCTTGGAACTGAACCAGATGGATAGTTCTTCCAACAGGAGAAAAAAAATAGATGTATTTAAACACGATATTAAGGTATAAGGATTACAAAAATACTAGTGGTGAAGGGCATAGTTTTCTCAGTCATAAATAAATGGCTGTGAAAGCTGGACCATCAGAAAGTTTGAATGAAGAGAAATAGATGCCTTTAAATTGTGGTATTGTAGGAAATGGCCAGGGATATTTTCCAAGCAAAAACTTCAGCCCTAGATGAAATAAAAACAGATGGCTCACCAGAAGCTCTAATAAGGAAGCTAACGGCTAGAAATTTTGGACATATAATACAAGGGCAAAAGTTATTGGAAAAAGACCTCAATGCTTGGAGGAATCAAAGGCAATTAAAGGACAGGCCAACTGAAGATGACTACATTTGATCAACACAAGCAGGAGCTTACAAGAATTCAAAGAAGCAATGACTAGGATAGTTCTGGCAAAATCATGTCAAGAGTCAGAATGATAAAGAATGAGTGCAGAGAAGCAAAGGAAGAGCTTCAGGAAGATGGTGGGACAGAACTCAGTGGTGCTCCAACAAGCTGGATGAGAAGACCTTAAAGACTACAGTGGTCTCAATGTTTAGTATTTCACCATCACTCCTGTATGATAGTTCCAGAACTAAGATTGCTGTTCCTAGAAAGCAGTTGATACAATGGCACTGACCAAGGCTAATACAGATAGACCTCAACTTAAAACCAAAATTGGGACCAGAATTTCCACTGCTAAGCAAGGCGGTTGTTTATTACTTTTTTTTGCCATGACTATTAAGCGAATCATTTCAGTTGTTAAATGAATCATGTAGTCGTTAAGCAAAAAAATTGGTTTCCAACCAGAAGCTGGCTGAGAAGATCGTGAATGGTGATCACATGATCCCAGGACACTGAAACTGTCACAGATACATGCCAGTTGCCAAGAACTCCAATTCTGATAATGCTGGGATGGTCATAAATATAAGGACTGGTCGTAAGTCACCTTTTTAGCATCGCTGTAATGTTGAACACTCGCTAAACAAATGGTTGTAAGTCAAGAATTACCTATACGTTACAACACAATTTCACCCGAAGCTCTTTCTCTCTGGCTATCTGCATTGCCTTCGAAAACACTGCATTGTCTTCTAAAAACAGATTTCGACAATGCACAGGCTGTTTTTGCATATACAAAAAAGATGGGGTGCCGTTGTTAGGGTTTTTTTTTAAACCAATTATTATTGAAAAGGCATCTCCCTAATGCCAGCCCTGTTTCTATTTAGTAACATTTATATTCTGACCCAGTGCTGCAGATACCCACCACTGTGGATGGGAAGATGATTAAAAGTGTACTCTTGGGTCTTTGAGAACAACACAAATGCTATGCATACATCAGCTGGGCTAATGCGAATCAGACGGTATCAAACTGCATAAACCCCCAAGCCAACAAGTGAAATTCTGCTGGTTTGAAAGATGCAATGGATCATAATGAGTTCAACCTGACAGAGGTTTTTAGCACATTTTTGGTTGCCCTTTCTTCCCTCCCTCCCCCATCAGCCCTTTCAAAAATTGGGTTCTAGCACGTTTGGATAATGGGTGTATAAAAATTCTGGACCATGATGAGATATGCAGACGTGCACAGATTAACAATGGGATGAAAAAGAATAACCATGCACAGAACCACAAATGCGCAAAGGCAATAAAAAAAGAGACATCAAGTCTGTAGGGTAACTCTATCATTGCTGAGGTCTCTCTGCTTCTTTTGTTTTGCAGGTGATCAGGACTTGTACTTCCCCAAGTCTTGTTGCAATGATGGAACACAGAGGAAAAAAATAGGGATGTTCCAGAATGCAACTGAATCAAGCCTTACCATTATGTGTGGACCTCATCATAAATGCAATAAAGGAAAGTGTGCCAAAATAAACCAATCTTGAGTCACTGGTCTTTGAGTTTTTATTTAAACCTCCTCTTCCCATTCTGCCTGTTTTTCTTATTTCCCCGGATTTAGTTCTCTGTGTAACTGTTGCCTTGACTTATTCAAAGCCAGCTGAAGTGCCTCTGCACTTTAGCTCAGAATTAACAGTCAATGCGATGTGCCTCCATCAGAGAAGTGCTATTGCCTTTTAAGCCAATCTATTTCCTAGCATGTAAACATGCTGTTTGCTGTGTTATGGCATTGATTGGGGTGTTTTTTGTGTGTGTCATTGTTGACTTCTGAGTGTTTATTTTTTTAAATAGCATCACACATCCATATCAGTTTAGATATCTGAAATCTGTGTGTGCAATTTGGATATCCTTATTTTTATTTATGTATTAAACAAATTTGTATAGCTGCCCAATTCATACATAGGGGACTTTGGATGGTTTACAAAATTTTCCTGTCTGACTATTCTGCAGTTATTCAGATAGCAAGAATTCAAAGACCTGTTTATATTTCAGTAGGAAAAAAAGAAGATCCCAAACTGAGAATACTTGTGGTTGCTTCATTCTTCATTCATTCATTCATTCATTCATTCATTCATTCATTCATTCAATTTCTATAGTTGTCCATATCAACCAGGTGACTCTGATATATTTAAAAGTATTTATTTACATATACTATCATTATGGGACAAAACACATATTTTAACATGATCTGAGCCAAAGCATTTTGTGTTTGGCATGCATCTTTAAAATTCACAAGAGCCAGATGCACATGCCAGCAGAAGCTTGGTATGTTTCCTTTTCTTCATCAACCACAGAGGTGGTATTCAGCAGGTTCTAACCAGTTCTGGAGAACCGGTAGCAGAAATTTTGAATAGTTCGGAGAGCCGGAAAATACCATCCCTGACTGGAGATTTTACAGTATCCTTCCCCTGCCATGCCCACCAAGCCACACCCACAGAACCAGTAATAAAAAAATTTGGACACCACTGGACAGGTTCCTTCTTAACTACAAAATGTGAGAC
The DNA here is from genome assembly GCA_009733165.1 of Naja naja. NCBI lineage: Eukaryota > Metazoa > Chordata > Lepidosauria > Squamata > Elapidae > Naja > Naja naja. The sequence goes on from CM019149.1 coordinate 45,925,121, forward strand.
CAGGTCAAAAGCTACTCTTTTTCTGTTGCTCTTTGGTGTAGGTAGGTAGGTAGGTAGGTACGGAAGAAGGAAGGAAGGAAGGAAGGAAGGAGAAGAAAGAGAGAGAGAGAGAAGAAAGAAAGAAAGGAAAGAAAGAAAGAAGGAAAGGAAGGAAGAAAGGAAAGAAAGAAAGAAAGAAAGAAAGAAAGAAAGAAAGAAAGAAAGAAAGAAAGAAAGAGACTAGAGCAAATGGAAGCACCTTGAATGGGCTAATGTTAAGAGATGCAACCACAGCATATCTTTTTGTTGCCTTTTACCAAATGAGTAGCTTTCACTTAGAGTGGTATCTATTATATACAAGCAGATACTAAGTCATCCTGGGCTGGTAAATAAAAAAACAGCACCTTGAATTGGATAAGGGACGTTACTCTTAATTACATTGTTTTGTTATGTTATCTTGATTCTTGGCAACAACATGGCAACTTATCTGGCAGACTTCTGTTATACATGTGTAATACAAGCAGGCTGTCTTTCTGGGGCAGAGTATTGTGTGGGCTGAGAAGAGTAAAAAGATAAGGCGGCATCATTAATAAGGCCGGCTTTGATGTGGGCAGCATACAAACTAAGTGGTGCTGGAAAAGATCCATTTTAGAAAAGGAAGAATGGTGATGAATAACTAGAACAGAGACTTGATAACACTACTTGATTTACAAGCCCATATCAACACAACACTGAAATAGGTCCTTTCCCCACACACAAAGACACACACATATGAAACCGCAAAGCAAATAGCGGCTTTCTTTCTAGAAACTTTTCAGTGATTTTAACTGCAAGGCTTTTTACAGAATTACTCACTGGACAAGTTGAAAAGTAACGGAAAAGCTAACAATCTTGACACACAGTAAAATAAAACCCATTTGTTACTAACAAAAATATTACCTGTCCTAAAGACACATACGAAGATGCAAGCTTTCAAGTGGTGAAGTGTTACATAAAATAAAAACAGAGAAGAAGGAGAAAAAGTTAAAAAGTAGGATTTCAAGCCATAGACTTTGCCATTTAGAATTAACACAAGCAAAATTGTTGAGATGTACAATTTTATAATTTTCAATCATATAAAGTAAAATAATCGTTGAAGAATAAGGAAGTGGGATTTACAACCTACCTTTGGGCTTCCCAAATTCAGATGCCCCAAACTCATTAAACTATAATCTATAATGTGCAAACCATAACCAGCTTAGTGCAATGTATGAATCCAAACATTCTCAGTTGGAAGAATTAGTAAGTATCACAATCTCCATGTGAGATAAATTGTGATTTAGCTATGTTATAACATGAGAAGTCCAGGATAATATAACTGCTACCGGACATTTTTTGCAATACATTTTACATCTATTCTTTACATTCAATGCTTACTCTTAGAGTTTTCATTTGAGTGGAGCTTTATTTTTTATTTATTCTCGATTATAACGCCATGCATGTTTTATTACAATTAGGAATATAACCCACTGGAAGTACTGATGTTGGCAAGCAAAAGAATTAAATCAAGTCAATCAATTCATCTTTATTCATTTTTTAATTTGTTTATGCATCACTAAATCTGTCAACTTAAAAGAATCTGTTACAGAAAGATGTTGCCACTGCAGAATATCTATTGACTAGAAGCTGAAACATCTGTCTGAATAGGGCCTGAATATTTTTAGACTTTTCAAGGATATATGTAGCAGCCTACAGTGCTAGGTTAAGCACAGAGGTATCTTATTCCCACAATATGATAGTTAATCCCTCTAAATTCCTGGTCAGTCAGAGGTATTAAGCACAGATAGGAAGGAAGTTAGGATGACTCGTCTGGTCTTTTGTTAATTCCCTTGATTTTTTTTTTAGACTGCTGGCTATTGAACTTTCTCTGCAGTTGATAATAAACCAGGCAAAGACTTTTTCTTTTCAGCTAAGCTTGGGGAGTTCACTATTCATCCTTTCACAATCCTCTCGGCTCAGTGCTGCATTCGATTATACAGAATGAATATTGTATCATATGTTCATGTAACCAATGCTCTAGCATGATCTTCTAGACAGCCTTCACCAAGACCTCCCCAAAAACTGCAGCATGGCAGAATCTGGCTGCAACATCTGTCTGGCTTTCAAATTAGTACATTACCCCAACTCATATTCAAAAAGATAATGGATATCATAGAGAGCTATTTCAGTTCCATGTCCAAATCATCAAGCAGGTTTGGTGTGGCAAACCAGTTTCCTAACACAATTCGGAATTCCTGTTCATATGAGGCATGGTGGTATGGTGGTTAGAGTGCAGTACTGCTGGCTACTTTTGCTGACTGCCTGCAATTTGGCAGTTCAAATTGCACCAGGCTCAAGGGTGGCTCAGCCTTCCATCCTTCTGAGGTGGGTAAAATGAGGACCCAGATTGTTGGGGGCAATAGGCTAACTTTGTAAACCACTTAAGAAAGGGCTGTAAAGCACTGTAAAGCTGTATATAAGTGCTATTGCTAAGTGCTATTGCTATTGCTATATCCAGCTTCATCCAGTCTTCATGTAAATTCAAGAAGAGTAATAAGAGCTTATTTATCAGAGCTATTTTCCTAGTACATACTAATTTTCAGCATCCAGTCCTCTCTGTACATGTCATCATCAACCATTCAGGCATGTCCCACCCTCAGCCACTCTATGGATCAGTACTCCTCATGTTCCTCTGTCTCTCAATGCCTGTACATGATGAGCCATAAATCCTATGATCTTTAGATACCATAGCCAATTATGGTGGTTACGGTTGTTGTATATTATTGCTGCAAAAGTTAAGAATCCTGCTGAATCAGACAAACCTCTATCTAATCCAGCATCCTTTGTCATAGATGTATGTATGTATATGATTTATATGGCCAACCATCTCACAAAAGAGACTCTGGGTGATGTACAAGAAATAAACAATAACCCCAAACACAAAATAACCTGTCAACAGCAGCACATCTAGAGAAATAGCAGGTTTTCAACCCCTTATGAAAGCCTAGTAGAGTTGGAGCCATCCAGGTTTCTTGGGCATGCTCTTCCAAAGGCAGGCATGACCAAGAAGACACAACTTCAGAGTCCAACAAGATGTTTGACAGAAGAGACCCAAAGCATGCCCAGCTGTGCAAGAACAGCACAGACACTGGGAGAGACTTGGTGTATAAACAACACTTTAAACAATCATGGCCAGTGAATATGAATAAAGAGCGAATTTTAATGTTCCCTGGTTGAATATGCCTTGCCTTCTCCTGCCTAACAGCAGGAAGTTGGATGCAGTCAGCACTCAGGAGGTGCATCTCCACACGATGCATAGTTGGAACTCTTGAGGTGTTTATGTCAGCCTTACAGCTATAAGCCTCTTTATGGAAAAGTAAGCAAACAAACAAACCAGTCCCTAATGAGTACTCTTCTTTGACTGTGGTTGGTGGCTTTTCTATAGTCAAGGTCACTAATTCTTATTAGCCTGACAAATTAGCCATCAGTAAGTAAAGGTAAAGATTCCCTTGCACATACATGCTAGTCATTTCCAGCTCTAGGGGGCAGTGCTCATCTCCGTTACAAAACCGAAGAGCCAGCACTGTCCAAAGATGTCTCCATGGTCATATGGCTGGCATGTCTAAATGCCGAAGGCGCACGCAATGCTGTTACGTTCCCACCAAAGTGGTCCCTATTTTTCTACTTGCATTTTTACATGCTTTTGAACTGCTAGGTTGGCAGAAGCTGGGACAGGTAACGGGAGCTCATTCCGTTACGCAGTGCTAGGGATTTGAACTGCCATTAGTAGATGCATAAATACCGTGTTTCCCCGAAAATAAGACCTACCCCAAAAGTAAGACCTAGCACTATTTTCTAAACCTGCCCTAATATAAGACCTACCCCAAAAATAAGACCTAGTGTAAATCTCCAGTTCCAGGAAGACTTTTCAGGGACAACCATTACTCACACCCACTATTTGGCACCATAAATATATAAGACCTAAAATAAGACCTAGTGTGTTTTGGGAGCCAAAAATATAAGACAGTGTCTTATTTTAAACTATAAACTATACCTACCTACTGTGTAAAAGTGACTATCAACAAGCCAAAAGGGGATCATTTTTTAAAAAATTAGTTTTAAATTAATTCTAGTTATTGGGTTTGTTTAAGTTTAATTCTTTTAAAATATTTATTGTTGTATTTTAGTTGTGAGCCACCCCGAGTCCTTTCGGAGAGGGGGCGGCATGCAAGTCCAATAATAAATAAATAAATAAATAAATAAATAAATAAATAAATAAATAGACCCAAACACCTCCCCATCAGAAGTCAGCATCCAGGTGAGCATAGATGAAGTCCAAGATTAACATCAGACCAACCATCAAGAAGTAAACAATACCCCACTGAAGGAACTGCTAAGCAAGATAATAGCAAACAGACCAACCAAAGAAACTAAGACCATTCCCATCAATACTGACAGGGCAAGACACTAGAATATACAGTAAACTGAGAGCAAACCTCATACCTTATCAGCACTGATGAGGTTACCTAGTTTGAGTAATGAAACCTCAGCAAGAAAATAATCAAGCTCAGAGAACACCAAGGACCCCTCATTTTAACCCTGAGCTACAAATTTTCCTTTATTCCCATTAGTGCTGCCTGGAAAATTAAATACACAAAAATGATATTTGAAACCAGTCAATAACCAAGCCATTATGGTTAATATATTATGTGAGAGTTGAAGAAGCTTCTTAGATGAGGAGTGAAACATCTTCAAAGAAACCCAGAAAGTCCATTTGCCTCTTATAAAAGCACCTTTGGGATTATGTGAACTCCCCCATTACTCTGTTGCATGAATTATGTCATAGGTTTGATTCACACTTGTATACCAGACTTGTATACCATAATATTTTGGGTTGGGTTGGAATTATTTTTGTTTTAATTGCCATGGTTTATAAAACATGGCTTATAATCAAATCATGGTTAAAGCAAAACTGACTGGCTCATGCACTCTGTAACTTGACAAGCGAGATGAAAGGCCAATAAAACTCTTTGAGTTTTGCCAAACAGCCTGTATTTCATCTCGCCTGTCTAGGGAACAGATGTTGCTATTCCTTTCAAAAGTCTCGTTTGTTCGTTTTGACATAACCATTTTAATGCTGAATGTATTTCTGTATTTCAAATTTTAAAATAATGTTTAAACTGTTTGACAAGGCAGTTGTGATAAAATGCTCATCTGAATCAAACAATGATCCAGGAATGCTTGCAAACTTCCTTCCAATAAAGTTGACCTGGTCAACTCATCAAGGCTGGAAAAACACTTTCTTCTTCTTTTAACTGTGTTTTAAAAGCTTCATTTGAAAGAACAAAACTCTCCATCATTGTTGCTGTTGGTCTTGCAGCCAGCAAATTGAGACTTTACAAGTAATTGCACAGCATTGTACATAAACAACGACCAATGTGAGTTTTCCTTTGGATGGTTTAAAGACGTATTTTACATGGTTGACTAGGGTATTTCTTCTTTGCTGCCAATAAAAGACATTTAAAAGTCTCCAAAGAATCACCATGCCATTAGTTAATCCATTTGATGGGTTAATATGCAGCAAGAAAAGCTTTGGGTCAGAGTTAATTTCTTCCTGTATGTGATGGTGGAAACAGCAGCTTGGCTCAAGTTTTTATCTATTTAAATATGATGGCGGGCTTACAGCGTTTTAAAAATGATAGAAAATATCAATAAGTTCAGGTGATAGAAAATATCCATAAGTCAGTAGAGAAAGAATTAAGGTGTTGGCTTACAACTTGATGGCTGAGTTTGGTAGTTTGCTATCAAACTACAATTCTTTCTTAGCTTGATCTTCTATTTAAGTTGTGGTGGAAGTAAAATTAGGGTGAGAGATCCCACATAAGCTGAGCTGAATTCCCAGAGAAAGGAAGATTTATATTTCAGTGCAATTCAGTAGGAACATTTGAAGGGATACATCATTCAAAGATGTTGAGGGAGCCACAGATTCTACATTTATCAGGGTAATGATGATTTATTAGCTGACCAGCTACTGTAATGTAATACTGTAATGATGATGCAATTGTAGTAATGAGTCAGCAGGGTTATTTGTCTGCTACCACTTTAAGAGGCTGTATTATAAGAGAGGCCCTGTTGAGGTGTATCTCTTTCTCCATGTGTGCTTCCGTGCTGTAAATTAATGATTGCTGTTTGTTCAAGGCCTGTCTCAAAGTGCTTGTATGTACATATGCTTTTGTAAGGATAAAACCACTATATGTAAATACAAACCTGTGTACTCTATTTGCATCTGGGTTGTCTCACCTAGTCACACTATGCACACTCTGACACATTTGTTATTGGTTTTTGACAAACTGAAGCCTAACTGCTAACTTTCTGTAGATAACATTGGCAATCAAATTGTTCAGAGAAATCAGGTTAAAACAATCAGAACAAAAATCAAGTTAGATTCAAGGTGGAAGTGAGGGAAACTTTATTTAAAATGAGATTTTTCTCTGTCCAGATCAGAAATGACAAGGGGGTCAAACTATCTTCCAAAGCATCAAAAGGCAAGACAAGAAACAATGGTTAATACAAATTAACCAAGGAAAAGAAGCAACCTAGAACTAAGGAGAAATTTCCTAAGGATAAGAGCAATCAACCAATGGAACAGCTTACCTTCAGAAGCTGTGAGGGCTTCAATAGAATAGAACAGAATACTTTATTGGCCAAGTGTGATTGGACACACAAGGAATTTGTCTTGGTGTAAATACTCTCAGCATACATAAAAGAAAGGATACAATCGTCAAGAGTCAAGAATCATAAGGTATGACACTTAATGATAGTCATAGGGTACAATAAGCATTCAAAACATACTATAAATACAATATAAATCATAGGTATACAAGTGGCAAAGTTACAGTCATACAGTCACAAGTGGGAGGGGATGGGTGATAAAAGAGATGAGAAGATTAACAGTAATAGTAGTGCAGACTTTGTAAATAGTTGAACAGTGTTGAGGGAATTATTTGTTTAGCAGAGTGATGGCTTTCAGTAAGAAACTGTTCTTGTGTCTAGTTGTTCTGGTGTGCAGTGCTCGATAGCATTGTTTTGAGGGAAGGAGTTGAAACAGTTTATGTCCAGGATGTGAGAGGTCTGTAAATATTTTCACAGCCCTCTTTTTGACTCGTGCAGGTCCTCGATTGAAGGCAGGTTGGTAGTAATTGTTTTTTTCTGCAGTCCTAATTATCCTCTGAAGTCTGTGTCTGTCCTGTTGGGTTGCAGAGCCAAACCAGACAGTTATAGAGGTGCAGATGACAGACTCAATAATTCCTCGTAGAACTGTATCAGCAGCTCCTTGGGCAGTTTGAGCTTTCTGAGTTGGCACAGAAAGGACATTCTTTGTTGCGCTTTTTTGATGACGTTTTGATGTTAGGTGTCCATTTTAGGTCATGTGATATAGTAGAACCTAGAAATTTGAAGGTCTCTACTGTTGATACTGTGTTGTCTAGTATTGTAAGAGGTGGTATGGGAGGGTTTCTTCTAAAGTCTACCACCATTTCTACAGTTTTGAGTGTGTTCAGTTGCAGATTGTTCTGGTTACACCACGAGGCAAGTTGTATAACCTCCTGTCTGTATGCGGATTCGTTGTTGTCTCGAATGAGACCAATCACTGTTGTATCATCTGCAAACTTCAATAATTTAACAGATGGATCATTTTGAGATGCAGTCATTGGTATATAGGGAAAAGAGAAGTGGAGAAAGCCCACACCTTGGGGGGCCCCTATGCTAATTGTACAGGTATCAGATGTGATTCTGCCTAGCTTCACCTGCTGGTTCCTGTCTGTTTGGAAGCTTATGATCCACTTACAAGTGTGTTCAGGTACCACTAGTTGGTTTAATTTACTTAGAAGAGTGTCTGGAATGATGGTATTGAATGCTGAACTGAAGTCTACAAAGAGGACCCTTGCGTAGGTATTTGGACATTCAAGGTGTTGTAGGATGTAGTGCAGAGCCATATTAACAGCATTATCTGTCGATCTATTTGCTCAGTATGCAAACTGCATGGGATCTAACAGCGGATCCGTGATGGTTTTCAGGTGGGACAGCACAAGCCTTTCAAAATACTGGAAGCTTTCAAAAAGAGACTGGACAGCCATTTGTCTGGAATGGTATAGGGTCTCCTGCTTGAGCAGGGGGTTGGACTAGAAGACCTCCAAGGTCCCTTCCAACTCTGCTATTCTATGTGGTAAGAGTAATATGTCAAGTATTCCTCAGAACAGTACAAGCATGGTTATCTATCTAGATGATAGAGAGAGAGAGAGAGAGAGAGACAGACAGACAGACAGACAGACAGACAGACAGACAGACAGACAAATACAGATGTTTTTGCAGTACCTGGGCAGGTAAACTTTCTTCATTTTCTTTACCAATTTTCAATTAATGTTCTGTTTCACTTCCCTTTCATTTTCACCTTTTTGTATATTAACAAACTTTTGCATAATTTAAATGTTGTCATGGGCACCAATCATTATGTCGGGAAGGAGATGCATATTTTATGCTGTAAGCAGAAATGACAATCAAACTTAATAAAATACCATCGTGAAAATCAATAAAAATTAAGAGAACTTTTCACTGACAGAATTGATAGACAAAGAGTAAAGTTAATCATCCTTCCTTGGATTCCCCCCCCCCTTTTTTTCTAGGGACTAAATCAAATGACCTATCATTCATTTTTAACCAAATTTGACCTATGTTGCCCTTGATTCACTTGTTATGGCAGGCAATAATGAATAAAATATCTCTACTTCTCATTCTGACCCTTTACACCCTGTGCATATTGTCAGCAAACCATTAATTGGCTTCTTAGATGCTTCCTGCTGTAGTCTGTACATGCAATCCAGATGTGCAATTTCTTCATTTCAACTTTCTCATTTTTTTTAAAGATATCGAATACCTCCACATTATATTATGTTACCACAAATCACCAAAAACGGATGAAGGTTGACATTTACATACAAATGCAGATAATCCTAGGAGAATTTCAGGAATGCCTGAAAAAGAAGAAAATTCCCTTTCCCTACAAGGGGCTCAATAGCAGCATTTATGTGTCTGTTAACTTTCACAAGATTTGCTTTCGATTGTCGGTATTTACAAGCACGCCTTGATTGTTCCTGCATTAACATGCCTTATAGTACATGGATACATTGGATTACTTCCCTAATGAATAGTCTCAGATCAGCTCATAGCACAAACTAATTCAGAGCACATTTGCTATGGAGGTAAATTTGCTCTGATGGGAGGCAATAATTTGTTTGCAGCAACTCCTGAGCCTCCTAATGAGTAGGAATGCTACTTAAGATTTTTTTCACAGCATCGAAGCCTAATGCCAGACTGAATGAGAATACGAGAACTGAAGCCCGAGATATCTGACAACTTCCAAGTCTGACAAGGTTGCTGTTACTGATATACAGGTAGCCTTTGACTTACAACCACAACTGGGAACAAAATTTTCCAAAGCAAAGCGACTGCCTTTTGTGACTGGAGTTGTTAAGTGAAACTGCATTGGTTAAGTAAATTATGCGATTGTTAAGCAAATCCACCGTCCCTCATTGACTTTGCTTTCAGAAGTCCTCTAAAACAGGGGTGTCAAACTCATGTCGTCATGACGTCATCACATGACATATTGGGATTTCCCTCCTTTGCTAAACCGGGCAGGGGGGTGGCCAGCATGTGATGCATCTGACAGCCCTGCTCTAAGTTTGCAAATAGTGTAGTGCAAACATGAAAAATGATTCAGAATGCTGCAACTATCATAAATACAAACCAGTTGCCCATTGTCTGAATTTTGATCACATCATCATGGGGATGCTGCAATGGTCATAAGTGTGAGTATTGGACATAAGTCACTTTCTTCTGTGCTGTGGTAATTCTGAACAGTCACTAAGTGAATGGTTCTAAGTCAAAGACTTCCTGTACATTCCCCGTAACACGTAAAAGACACATCTTTGATCACCTGGAGTTCTAAGGCTATAATCAAAACCCAAATGATGAAGTTGACTCTTCGGAAGGAGAATACAGGTAGTCTTTGACTTATGATCACAACTGAGCCCAAAATTTCTGTTGCTAAGCAAGACATTTGTTAGGTGACTTTGGCCCCATTTTACGACTTTTCTTGCCACAATTGTTAAGCGAATCACTGCAGTTGTTAAGTTAGTAACACGGTTGTTAAGTGAATCTGGCTTCCCCATTGCTTGTCAGAAGGTTGCAAAGGGAGATCACATGACCCTAAAACACTGCAATTGTCATAAATATGAGACAATTGCCAAGCACTTGAATTTTGATCACGTGGCTACAGGGATGCTGCAACAGTTGTGGGTGTGAAAATTGGTCATAAGTCAATTTTTTCAGTGCTGTTGTAACATCGAATAGTCACTACATGAACTCTTGTAAGTTGATGATTACCTGTAGTTCCCCTCATAATACTTGTTGAAAATAGTCAAGTCCTGAAGAGATCTATATCCAAACCTATACTCAGCACTCAGAACTCCTAGTGAAGAAACTCAATGGAGAAGCTCAATCAGCAGCAGTGTAGTTTGGCAAAGGGAACCTATCATAGAAAGGGTGGCGAACACACAAACTGTATTTGTGTCCAACCTTTGTCAGACTAGCTCTGTGATGACCTGGGGCGTGGCACAAAGGCAACTCAGCCAGAGAATAAGTAAAGCCTTTGATTCAATGGTACATGACAAACTACTCCTAAAACTAAAATCTTATGGTATCTCTGGACTCCTGCATAACTGGATAGAAGCATTTCTGTCAAACAGGCAACAAATGGTCAAAATTGGGAGCGCCCTATCAAATCCTGTACCTGTCAACAGTGGTGTCCCCCAAGGCAGCGTTCTAGGACCAACTCTCTTCATACTCTACATAAATGACCTCTGTGATCATACTAAGAGCAACTGCGTTCTTTTTGCTGATGATGTAAAGCTATTCAACACCACAGACAATACTGCCACCCTTCAAAAAGACCTCGATTATGTGTCAGAATGGTCAAACAAATGGCAACTTCATATCTCAACAAATAAATGCTCTGTCTTACATATTGGCAAAAAAAAATCAGAAAAGAAAATACAAGCTGAATAGTCAAGACCTTGTTGATGACCCAAGCTTTGTCAAGGACCTTGAAGTACTCATCTCAAATGATCTAAGTGTTAGAGCCCACTGTAACTACATAGCTAAAAAGGCATTAAGAGTTGTAAACCTAATCCTGTGTAGCTTTTTCTCCAGTAATATCACTCTACTAACTAGAGCATACAAAACATTTGCTAGACCAATATTTGAATACAGCTCATCAGTCTGGAACCTGCATTACATATCTGATAGTAATACAATTGAGAAAGTCCAGAAATATTTCACAAGAAGAGTTCTGCTCTGCCCAGCCTGACTTTGCCCTTCCCCGTTTTCCTCAAAAGCCAACGGAGCCATTTGTCTTCTTCCTTGGATTCAGACTCTGACAGGGGCATGACAAACTTATTCTAGGCCTAGCCATGAAGAATCATTTGCAAGGTCAGGAGGAATCTGACAACAAAGGAGCTCATTTCAAATCCAGGAGCACCATCAGCCAAGTGGAAACATGTTAAATGCTGTTGATTTCAGTGATGAATTAATCTAGGGAGTCAAGCTACAAAATTCTTTTCACTCACCTGCAAATCAGCTCATTGAAATCAATCAAACTTTCTTCTGAATAGGCCTCTACAAGGTTGCTGAGTAAATCTCCCTGACTGGAACCACCAGGATCCCCAAAAGCTTAATTTCAGGCCTCATTGCAAGAAAAGAGGTGTATGAATAAATAATAAAAATGACACATTATCTTCTTTCTGGACATTGATTATGTGGGAATGATAGCAGAGTGATGGTCTGCAGTATAAAAGCTCTAGCCTTATTGTTTAATTTTAAGTGGAAAACATATGCATGGAGTTTGAAATTCACCACTTTCAATTAATTTTGAAATGCCATAGATATCCAGAAGAAACATCCTTTAGTGCTAGATGCATCAGCTCTTCTCTGTGTTTTCTCTTCTTTTGCTGTTTGACCCTTTTTCTAAAGCATAATGTGGAAATAGGGGTTACAGAGTTGCTTCTGATGGAAACCAGAACACTCTTGATTTTCTTTAAAAATTATTGCTGGGCTGTGGCCTTAGTTACAGAAGGATAATGTTTCCTGAAATGGACTTTGAATTGTTTCATGCTGTTCCCTGATCTTTTGCGGATTCATATTCCACCCGGTACAAGATACACGTTCATCCTGTAACTCAATCCTGGCTTTGCCTTTGATTATAGAGTTAAAGTCCTGGGATCCATCTATTTAAAATGGCAGTAATTAATTTGGCCTAATTCTGAGCTACTGCACTAAGATATTCATATTGTCAGGATTATTAAGAAAAAGCAAATCAACAGTACAGTTTAGGGAAGAAGGAAGGCAGCTGTAATTATAAAAACACATCCACACTCCATATTTTAAAATATATGGGAAGCACTTATAGGTGGTGTTCATTTATCATGTTAAACCATAATGTGTACTGCTTGTTTGGGGCTTAGGGTAATGAGAGAGCTCATGTGTTATGCCATGCATTATGCATAAACTGGGTCCTTATGGTTTTGCAGTAAACCATAATTAAAAATGTTCTGGTTTAGTGTTTTAAAACTTAATTATATTTAATTGTATTTGATTATATTGTATTTATTATATGAAGACAAAAACATCAAAATATGTTACAGAAACTGTAAACACTCTCCCTCCCCCCTCTCTCCCCCCCTCCCTCCAATTATCCACTCTTGAAATATAAAAGGAAGGACCCTCCCACTTGAGTCAAGTTGAGGGATGTCCACAGGATATGGTCAAAACAAGTCAAGATAGTGGCTGTAAAGATGGCTGTTCATTTTTCATATGCATTACAAGCATCTCACCACCCTCCTTATTTGTGTTGACCATACCCTGAAGACATTCTTGGTCAAAGCCAAATCTTGGTGATTTCTGTATGGACAGGTCCATATAATAATCATGGCAAAACTACAAGTAACTGTTAACTCCTTTAAAAAAACCTTTCCTGTCTTGTCTACCACCTGGATTTTCTGGTGATCTTCAGCCTACCTATTAGACACAGCTCAGTTTAGGTTTTTCAAGATCAGTCAAGACAATCACACTTGGACAATAAAAAATATTCTATATTCTATTAAGTAACGGCTTCTTTTTCTTTTTCCTTGCCATGCACTCAAGTTCACTTTCTCCCTTGTCTCTCCTTTTCCTGAAAAACCTTTTCTCAGTCTTTTAGTCATCATTGTAAAATCATTCACTCCCTGATAATGGGGTTTGGATTTTCTCTTCACTGTAAGGTTTCCTTCCTTCCTTCCTTCCTTCCTTCCTTCCTTCCTTCCTTCCTTCCTTCCTTCCTTCCTTCCTTCCTTCCTTCCTTCCTTCCCTCCTGAATTCTAATGTGTAATCTGCTTTAGGTCATATTGCAATGTAGGTATGAAAACTGTATTCTTGAATAGTAATTACTTTTTTGAGTTTATAATATTGTACTTCAGCTGGTCCTAAACCTTAATCCTGGCAAATGACCTGCCTAGGTTTCTAAAATATATCCCACTGGTTCTGAAGATTGCCCAACCTGGCCTCACATTTTGTATTGGGATAACAGCTCAGTAATTCCAATTCATATTCCCTATCTTCTACTTCAGGGTTTGAAATCAGTTTCTTTCTCTTCCCCAAAGATGGTGCGTGTGTGTGTGTGTATTCATGACCATTTTTCACATTTATGACTGTTGTGGTCACAGGGTCAAAACTCAAACACTTGACAACTAGCTGAAATTCATGACGATTGGGGTGTACATACTGTTGTGTAAAAGTGAAAAGTTGCAGTTATTTTCTATTGTGCTAAACCAGGGGTCCCCAAACTTGGCAACTTTAAGACTTGTGGACTTCAACTCCTAGAATTCTCCAGCCAGCTATTCTCCAGCCAGCATGGGTGGAGAATTCTGGGAGTCGAAGTCCACAAGTCTTAAAGTTGCCAAGTTTGGAGACCTCTGTGCTAAACAAAATCAGAAGTTGCTGCCTGTTTCTTTCCTTTTCCCTCTTTACACCACATTTTTTTCCTTTTTTCCTCCCCCTCCTCCTAGCTTTCTGTTACTTTTCTGAATTTTTCTTTGTTTTTTTTTTAATTATTCATATTTATATGCCACCCTTCTCCGGAGACTCAGGGTGGCTTACAATTTTTGGAGCGCAACCCAATGCGCTCAGCAATAGCCTTCCTTCCATTGTATATGCCTGCTTATTACTAAGCGGCATTTTTACAAAGTCAGCTTATTGCCCCCAACAATCTTGGGTCCTCACTTTACCTACCCCGAGAGGATGGAAGGCTGAGTCAACCTTGAGCCTGGTGGGATTCGAGCCTGCAATAATTACAGGCAGCTGGATCTTAAGTGCAGGCATTTAACAGCCTGAGCCACCAAGGCTCTTTGTATTTTATATTTTGATAAACCAACACAAAGTTTTATTGAAAAACAACTGTGGCAAGAAAAATGGGAGTGAAACTCACTTAACAGCTGTCTCATTTAGCAATGGAAATATTGGGCTCATTTGTGAGATGTGGTCTAGCTGTTTCTGTGTCTGAGCTAATAGTTTCTACAAGCTACAGACAGAACTGTTGGTGCCTCCATTAAGAAAACATGCTCCCAGCCTCCCATTCTCCCCCTCCCTTTTTTTTAACATTAGGGTATCCTCAGCAGACTGTTTTGGGATGAGCACACAGGATGGCCTAATTTTGTCAGACTTGATGACCCTGGAAACTTAGGCCAAGCTAGATAGGCCTTGAAAGGTTAAATCCAGAGATGACCTGCGGCAGGCATGTGCTGCACCAAGGACATAAGTCTTTTATGCTTTGGGTCTAAGGAATATAAATTGAGATGTAATCTCTTTTATAGCTTTGTAACTTATGGCTTTGATCAAAGTGGAGAAAATGATTTACTGGTAACATTTGCCTTTTGTTATATATGGCAATGCTTTGTGGGTAGAAGCAGAAACTTGAGGATTGATAATATCTTCCAGAACTTTTTGTGATTATTGCTAGTTCAAATTAGATGTGAGCTTCAGTGACTACATTTATTTTCTGATGCTTTGTCTGTAGAACACAGTTATTTCAGGTCCTGCACATTTTGGGGGCAGGGGGGAAAGATGATCATTTTTGCTATTGAAGTTCTAAACAAACATTTACACCATGCGCTGTTTGATAACTGCTGCATGCCCAAGGCCATGATCTCCTGAGTGGGAAAACATGGCTGCCATGGTGGATTTTCAAGTGAGTGATCACCTGCAATCCCTTAAGTTTATTTTCTTTGTAAAGAAAGTACAACCCAACAATACTTTCCTTGGGTTGGACAAGAAGGGATTTAATTTTCCTACTGAATCTTCCCATCTAGAAAAAAGGGACAAAAGGTAGACCCTTTGGGTAAATGGCTGAATAATTTGCAAAAAATATGAGTCATTGCCTAAGAAACAAAGAAAGCCTTCCCTATGCAATAAAATAACACCAGCTCAAATTTACGATGTTTGCAGTGTTCTGGGATCATGTGATTACCTTTTGCAGCCTTCTGACAGCAAAGTCAATGGGGAAGCCAGATTCACTTAACAGCCATGAATTGAATCTGTGTACCAGCAACACAAGTTTCTTGCAGATAACCCTTTTTATGGCTGCAAGTCTTGAGGAGATTCCATATAGCAGTAGCACTTAGACTTATATACCGCTTCACAGTGCTTTCACAACCCTCTCTAAGTGGTTTATGTTAAGTTTGCATGAAGAGTCAGACGCGAGGAGTTCCAGCAAAAGACTTTATTAGTGACTACAGCTCGAATAGACCCGTTCTGGCTTGGCTACGGCTGCTTCTTATAGCTTGCAGCCGTAGCTGCCAGCCAATGGGAGTGCAGGGATTCTTCCCGCACTATTTAAACCAATACCATTTGACATTTTACAAGAACAGTTCAAATAAACCAATAACATTCAAACCTACATACATAACACCCCTCCCCACTAGGTTCAGTCCATACCAAACCCCAACCTATCTAATGTATTCCTTTAGATAGGTGGGGCTCTTACGTGTACGTTGAGACCTTCGTGGTTCAGAAGCTTTAACGTTCTCACCCAGTGAGAGAGGAAATGTGTCTGCTGACATTTCCCTGTTGGGACTTCCTGTGAAAGGAGACCCTGTTGAATTGTTAGAATCTGGTCTCTCCTCCCAACCCATCTCCATTCCAATGTCAGCACCCAAGTCAGGTAGTGATGTGCAATCTTCCCCTTCTAAGGATGGATCTTGGCTTTGTGACAGGGTTCGGGATGGTTCCTGTCGCAATGGCTCATTACACATGGGGTTGATTCCTGTTTGCTGATTTTCCTCCTGTTCCCCCTTCCCCCCTAGAAGAAACAGCAGGTGAGGGACCTAGAGGGAGACAGGGCGATGTTCTTGAGGGACCCTGGATCTAAGTTGGTCAATGTGCCTGCTCCAGAGAAGGCCATCCTCTGTTTGTACCCTGTAAGAAAGAGGGCCTGTGATGTGAGTTATTTCAGCAGGAATCCACAAAGGGTCACCTAGAAGGTTCCTAGCATAGACAGAATCTCCCACACTAAAAGAACGAACTTTGGAAGTGGAATCCAGTGGTGCGTTGGGTGCGTAAGTGGGATGGAGGCGGTCAAGGGAAGACCTAAGTTTCCTGCCCATCAACAACTCTGCTGGGGACAAGTTAGTTGATGGACTAGGAGTGATGTGTTGAACACTAAGAAGCTTTTCAAGCTTCTCAGTGATGTCCCCAGGACCTAGCTGCTGAAGCTTCTCTTTGGTAAAGCGTACCATGCGTTCATCCCGGCCGTTGGCGAAGGGTGCCCAGGGGCAGTGAGGGCATGTCTGATGCCCTGTTGAGCTAGAAAGGATTCAAAATGTTAGATGTGAATTGAGGGCCATTGTCAGAGACAAGGATATCTGGTAACCCATGGGTTACAAACAATTTTCTTAGCTGCTTGATAACAGCCTCAGTAGTTGTGGATGACATTGGAATTACCTCTAGCCATTTGGAGTATGCATCTACTATCACTAGAAAAGTGTGCCCTCTTGTAGGGCCTGCAAAATCAATGTGGATTCTAGACCATGGGCCCCTAGGACATTCCCATTCCTGTGTGGGGCGTGAGGTGGTGCAGGTCTGACTACCTGGCAATTGGGACAAGAGGCTACCCAGTTTTCAACCATTTTGTCAATACCTGGCCACCATACATAACTCCTGGCCAAACCTTTCATCCTTACAATCCCAGGATGACCTCATGTAACATTTCCAAAACCTCCCTTTGCAGTTTTGTAGGAATAACCACCCTGTTACCCCACAAAATACATCCTCTTAATACAGATAATTCAGTTTGCCTGGACTTAAAAGGTTGGGCAAGGTGAGGTAGATCTTGAAGAGGCCAACCTTTCTTGATCCAGCCCATAACAGGTGCCAATACAGCATCTTTGGCAGTTTCTTTGGCAATCTCAGCAGCATGGACTGGAAGCTTAGCAACGTCTCCAGGAAGAAGGTGTGAGTTTCAAGTTCAAAGTCCTCCTTGTGGCAAGGTAGTGGGCAACGACTCAGTGCATCAGCATGTCCAATGTCCTTGCCAGGCCTGTGAATCAGTTTGTAGGAATATGCTGCAAGAAATTCAGTCCACCTCAGCATTCTTGGTGACAGGATATTAGGTGTAGGTTTATCTCCTGCCACAATGCCAAGTAAAGGTTTGTGATCTGTAACAATGGTGAATGACCTGCCATACAGATATTCATGAAATTTCTTAACAGCTGCAACAACTGCTAAAGCTTCCTTGTCCAATTGGCTATAATTCCTCTCTGCTTTGGACAGCGTGAGAGTAAAATGCAATTGGGGCTTCCCGTCCATTGGGAAGCCTGTGACTCAAACCCCCCCACTCCAAAAGGGGATGCATCACAAGTCAGAACAACAGGTAAATTCTCAGAGAATTGTATCAACACAGCATCAGACGTGATTAGTCTCTTAATACTGTTAAATGCTGACTGTTCCTTCCGCCCCCAGATCCAAACAGCATTCTTATCAAGTAGGCGATGTAAGGGCTCAGCAATAGATGCTTTGTGAGGTAGAAACATGTGATAAAAGTTAATAAGTCCAAGGAAGGCTTGCAAATCAGCCTTGCATCGAGGTTTAGGGGCTTCATTGATTGCTTTAACCTTGGCATCAGTAGGATGGATGCCCTGCTTGTCAATCATATACCCCAGGAACTCAACTCTGTCTGTTTTGAGTGTACATTTGTCTTCCTTGACTTTTAACCCGCTTTTCTGAATCTGGTAAGGACTTCTCTGAGTCTCTCTTGAAGCTGAGTGTCATTTTCAGCAGAGATTAAAACATCATCAAAATAGGGCACTACCCCTGGCAGTCCCTGCAACATTCTTTCCATAAGGCTCTGAAAAATGCCAGGTGCCACGCTTACTCCAAATTGTAGTCTTTACATTTGAAGGCACCTCTATGGGTCACAATTGTTTGTGCCTCTGCAGTAGCATCATCAACTGTTAATTGTTGATATGCCTGAGCCAAATCCAGTTTAGCAAATACTGTACCCCTGCCAAGGGAATGGAGCAGATGATGCACAACTGGTACAGGATATCGCTCTGCTGCAGCATGGTTAAGTGTCCCTTGTAGTCACCACAGATTCTCACTGACCCATCAGCCTTGACTGGTGTGACTATGGTGTTTTCCCATCTGGAGTGGTCAGTAGGCTCTAAAAACCCCTTGAGCAATGAGTTTATCTAATTGTGCATCAATTTTTTCCTTTAAAGCAAATGGAACCCTCCTGGGCTTTAAACAATTGGGGCACCTTGGGTCTAGGCTGAAAGCAATAGGGGTCCCCATATACTGCCCAGTCCTTCGCTGAAGACCTCTGAAACTCAGACTTCAAGGACTCTTCCCAGTCAGAACTGCTCACGTGATGGATGCCAGTCACCTCGATGCCAAGTGCTTGAACCACTCAAGTCCCAGCAAACTTGGGCGATCCTTGTCCACGATGGTCAGGGGCAAACGTTTGGTGTGGCCTTTAAACTGCACGTTGAAATCTCTCGGCCAACTACTGGAATCTTGTTTCCTTGGTAGTCTTTGAGAGTCAGTGCTTGCTTCTGGAAATGCTTTTTCTGAATTTTGGGAAAGAGTCTGTGGATGTTGTCTCCATGACACCATAGATAAATAAGAACCTGAGTCCACTTCCATTTGGCAAGGTCCTTCCTTCAATAAAACACCTTCACATGAACTTTTCTGCTTTTAAAGGTTGAAGAATGACCAATAGTGATGTTCACTCTTGCCATTTGCTTCTAAATTTCGCCCCATTTTTCAATGACATTGTTGGGCTTAAAGTCTCTCTCAGGGAATTTCTTCCTAGCTGGTGGAGTTCTGGATGCTTTGCAAACTCTGGCTATGTGACCCCCCGTTTCTCACAACGTAGGCAAATGGAGTCAAAGAACTTGCAATCAGTGCGGGGGTGCCCCCCCCACAGCCTCTGCAATAGAACCCTTGCCTGTTCTTCCCAGAGTCTTTTCTTTTCTTTTCCATTCTGAGTTTAAAAATCCCCTCTTCTGCCTCACTGCCATCAGAATCAGAGTCTATTTGTTCGCAGAGTAGATGTGGATTTATCCCCATCAGAATGGCTTGAGGCCTGGCTTGAAGCCTTGTTAATCTTTTTCATGGCCGCTGCTGAGGACTTGGTGGCTTCCGCTGAAACAGCTTCTTCAATGGCCTCTTTAAACGTGATCTTAGGTTTCATTAATAGTTGCTTTGTAACCTTATCTTTAGGCCTAAAACAAACCGATCACGCATGGCCTCTTCTAAGTTTGGTAAAGTCCACAAACACCCCCAATGTCCCTTAAACTTGCCACGAAGTCATTAACATTCTCCTATCCCCTTGATCCCGACGGTAAAATTCGTGTCCTTAATGAGGCACGATACTTGGGGGCGTATGGGCTCCTCAAAAGTTTTTCTAATTCGGTCCATTTCCCTTACCTTCAGCTCTGCTGCTCCCTGCCAACCGGCCTTCGCCATTTTGAACCGCCAAACCTAAAGCCGGACCGCAGTTGCGTGAGAAAGACCCCCCCTCTTCCGTCTCTCGGGGATGCGCGCGATCGTTTCCCTCCAGGAACATGTGGAAACGATCCGCATACGATTCCCAGTCTTTTCCCTCGCCAGGATCGAACGGTGCTGGGGTTGTTCAGCGCAGCCATCTCGCTCAGTTTTGCTTGTGTTCGTCGCGTTCGTCTTCTCTTCAGGGAAATCCCCCCTCGTCCCCGGTTACAGTTGCATTAAGAGTCAGACGCGAGGATTCCAG